>CM065430.1:35473571-36724285 GCA_033030585.1 Hippophae rhamnoides
ACTCATGGAATCATTCATGAAAAAACTACACCTTATTCTCCTGAAATGAATGGCAAAGCTGAAAGAAAAAATAGAACTTTTACTGAATCAGTTGTTGCAATTTTATTAAACTCTGGTGCTGTTTCCCATTGGTGGGGAGAAATTTTATTAACTGTTTGCTATGTGCTAAATAGAGTGCCTAAATCTACAAATAAAATTTCACCCTATGAAATTTTGAAAAATAAGAAACCTAATTTAACTTATTTTAAAACTTGGGGTTGTTTAGCCTATGTTAGAATCCCTGATCCTAAAAGAAATAAACTTGCTAGTAGAGCTTATGAATGTGTATTCATAGGATACGTTGTGAATAGTAAAGCTTATAAATTCTATGACTTAAAAGATCAGGTAGTTATAGAATCAAATGATGTTGATTTCTATGAACATAGGTTTTCCTTTAAATTTAAGAATAGTGGGGGCTCGTATTCTAGTAGTTTACCTATAACTAGAACTAGTAAACAAACTAAAGAATTAAACCCTGAAATTAGAAGAAGTAAACGAGCTCGAACCCTGAAGGATTTTGGGTCTGATTTTTATGCTTATACCTTAAAGGAAGATCCCCAAACTATTAAAGAAGCATTATCTTCTTTAGATGCCAACTTATGTGAAGAAGCCATAAATGATGAAATGGACTCACTTGAGTATAATAAGACTTGGCATTTAGTTGAATTACCTCCTGTTTGCAAAACCATTGGATGTAAATGGATACTAAAAAAGAAATTAAAACCCGATGGTACTATTGAAAAATATAAAGCTCGTCTTGTAGTTAAAGGATATAGGCAAAGGGAAAATGTAGATTTCTTTGATACCTTTTCACCAGTTACACGAATAACTTCCATACATGTACTTTTCTCTCTCGCTGCTATCCATGATTTAGTAGTACATCAAATGGATGTTAAAACTACTTTCTTAAATGGTGATTTAGAAGAAGAAATTTATATGGATCAACCTGAAGGTTTTGTTATCCCAAGTCAAGAAAATAAAGTTTGTAAATTAGATAAATCTCTTTATGGTCTAAAACAAGCACCTAAGCAATGGCATGAAAAATTTGATAATCTAGTTATCTCACATGGATTCAAAATAAATGAAAGTGATAAATGCATTTATTATAAATTAGAAGATAATATTTGCACTATTATATGTTTATATGTGGATGACATGCTTATTTTTTGATCAAATATTTATGTTGTGAATAAAGTGAAAACATTGTTAAGAGCTAATTTTGATATGAAAGATCTCGGAGAAGCTAGTGTAATCCTTGGTGTAAAAATAACTAGGTCTGAAAAGGGAATTTCTCTAGATCAATCTCACTACATTGAGAAGATCTTAAAGAAATATAATTACTTTAACTATAAACCTGCATATACTCCTTACGATCCTAGTGTAAAGTTGTTCAAGAACATAGGAGATAGTGTTAGACAAACTGAGTATGTGAGCATCATCTGTAGCTTACGTTACGCTACTGATTGCACTAGACCAGACATAGCTTATGTTGTGGGACTACTATGTAGGTTTACCAGTAGACCTAGTATAGAGCATTGGAATGCTATTGAAAGAGTTATGAGATATCTTAAGAGAACTATGAACCTTGGATTACATTATAAAAAGTTTCCCCCTGTTTTAGAAGGATATAGCGATGCAGATTGGAACACTTTATCAGAAGACTCCAAAGCAACTAGTGGCTATATTTTTAACATAGCTGGTGGAGTTGTTTCCTAGAAGTCTAAGAAACAAACAATATTGGCTCAATCTACAATGGAGTCTGAAATGATAGCACTAGCCACTGCTAGTGAAGAAGCAGGCTGGCTAAGAACTCTGTTAGCTGAGATCCCTTTGTGGGAAAGACCGATACCAGCTGTTTTGATCCACAACGATAGTACCGTGGCTATTGCAAAGATTCAGAACCGTTACTACAATGGCAAGAGACGACAGATACGTCGTAAGCATAGTACTGTTAGAGAATTTCTCTCTACGGGAGCTGTAAGAGTGGATCATGTACGTTCTGATGAAAATTTGGCAGATCCTTTGACGAAAGGATTACCAAGAGAGAAGGTTTTCAAAACCTTAAAAGGAATGGGATTAATGCCCTTAGAATGAAGAGTCACTTATGATGGTAACCCAACTTATAGACTGGAGATCCCAAGAAATAAGTTCAAAGGGTAATAACAAGTCATGAAGTGATATGAGATGTATCATGCTATTTATCAAATCCCATTCTATATTGTTGAAAGCATGAAGTCCTGAAGCGATAGAAAAGGATGAGTTAATTGTTAAACTCTTAATGAGTTCTATACTCTATGTGGAGTGGAGTACATAGCTACAGGAGTACTCTTGATAGACTCACCTATGTGAATGTGGAAGTGTGGCCGCTTCCTATGAAAATTTTTTGGGCAAAATTTACTAGAGCGTTCACTATACTGGGATACACGTGCATGGCCGTAAATCATGGGCTTTTTTGAACTACACCTTGGAAAGGTTGTGTGTGTGATGATTGTTAGAGATAGAGTTCAAAACTACGAGTTACTCTAGTATATTCTAAAGCATCAACACTATGCAAAGGTTCAAGTTGATAGACACCTTTTCGCTTATGCACAATCTTATAATTGATCGGTTGCTCGATGAAAATTATTTTTATATAAAATTCAAGTGGGGGATTGTTGGAAAAAAGATGAAATTTAATAAAAAAATTGATTGTTGGGAAATGTGCCTTGTCCCACATTGATTTTTTACATTATTTTAAAGAGGTATAAATAGTGAAGAGTTGGCTATTGAGATTGGGCCTCAAGGGGCACCCACTTTTGTGGAAAGGGAGAGGACCTAGGAAAATGTGATACCACACACGCGCACACGCGCGCCGTCGTCGCCGTCCGTCCGACCGACCGGCCGTGCCGTGCCGAGCTGAGCCGAGTCCGAGTCCGAGTCCGTGTGGGTGTGAGGTGAGGTGGTATTTTATTTTTTGGTAAAATATTCTTTTAAGGAAAACTTTTCCACTTACAAAAATGGTTGTTATATATATATTTTTTTTTCAGAAAAATGACCGTTATTTTCTTTTATTAAGAATATGGCCGTTAAATGGCCGTTTGTCTTCTTTATTCAGAAAAAGAGCCGTTGCTCGTATTTACTCACAAAAATATCCGTTACTCGTCTTTAATCTGAAAATGGTTGTTACTCTTCATTACTCAGAATGGCCGTTACGCTCTTAATTCCCAAACATTACCGTTTTATTCATAATTGCCACACGGTTTCTAAAACCTATAAAAAGAGGGCTTCAGCTCTCATTTACAACACAACAATCTCAGCAAACAATTCTCACTACAAACAATTCTCTCTGCAACTCTAAGTTATTTTTTAGTTTTCCGAGCAACAAATTTTTTCAGGTGTAGCATTCCGGTCTTCATCAGTGCAGTGAAGTTTCGAGACAGAGAAAAAAGATTTTGGGTTGTTTTATCCTGGAGACGACGGGGTTGTGTTTACTTGCTTAAATTGGGCAGAGCCGCGAAACGTCTTAAAGAGGGCAACTTAATCCATGACTCAACCCAAGTAGTTCATACTAGGTTTTCTGGTAATATTGTTTCAATACTGTTATTAACAAACTTGTATCAACAATATTGTATTCGTCCAAGTTAGTTTACAAGGCTTACTATAAGGCTCAAGAAATTGAAAAAATATATTTCTTTTAAGAAGTCATTTTTAAATCTACAAAACACCGAGCCTAATAAATCTCTGAATATCATTAATGCCTTCTTTATTTCTAATGTTACATCTTTTCCAAAATAGTCTATTATTCCTTCGCATAGATCACAAATGGAGATCACAAATGGAATGTCATAACTATTATGACAAGGGTTATATCGTTTCTCGTTGTCTTAATTGCACATTGACTCTTGATCATCAACACAGATCAATCATCACTTGAAGATCATCTTTATCCATTTCATCCCATATATTCAGACTTATCTAATAAAGATGATGGTATTTCTTCATAAGTCTAGTACATTTATTTATACCAACTTGTTAGTGTTGAGTTTTTTTTAACTAAAGATAATTAATACAAATTTAATAATATATTAGTTGAAATAATTATCAATTATATATTATTTAAATTTATCTAATAGGTAAGTTTAGATTTATCACGTAGTTATTTAGATTATTGTTTAGAATTATTATTAATTATTTTATATTATATAGTTTATTATTTTAATCCTATAAGTTATAATTAGATTTATTTTTTAAATTTAAAATAAATTGAATAATAATTATTAATTTTATCCCTCTCATATTATATTCATTCGATTATTCTCCTCTTCATTTTATTTTCTCACATTTTTGTTTAATGTTTTTTTTAATTCACAAGAAATATGAGCTTACATAAAATAAATTTAATTTATTTTGCCTTTACATCAATATAAGTTTACATGTCAGAAAATGACGATATGAAAAATAATGACTGAACTTTTGTTCATGACATCATGTCACTCTAATTGTGAAATTGAAGTTTGAATTATAATTTTTTGTCATTTCCTTCTAAAGTTTTTATTTATTTATTTATTTATTTAGTGTAATTGGTAAAGGATGAATTATAATGTCAAATACTGAGAGTGTTTACAGGGGAAATGGACTTTATGAAGCCAGGAGGAACTGAATTGCTGGAATCATTTGTAAATCCTGTTGTTATTCATCATCCAAAGGGGCATACTATACCAAGACTTGGTTTACTTTTATGCCCATTACTTTTTTATTTTTTACTTTTTTTAATTATAAAAAATAAGAGATTTAACGTCTCTAAAACTCATAATAATAAAAATAATCTCTTAAAAATAACTCGTCTATATAAATTAAAAAAGAGGTGCTATTTTTTATATCTGTGAATTTTATAGATGTTATTTTAAATAATTTTCTTTTTTCTTTTTGTTGGATTGGAACTTTGAAGTGTAATTAGAAATTTCTTTTTCTAATGTTTTTGCCTTGTTTCTTTGATCAGATGAAGAAGCAGAGGAAATCATTCTCAAATTCATTGCCAAGATTCAGAAGATAAAATCTTGAACTATGCTATTAGTTTATTTCCTATTACTCCTTTGTTATAAAATAAGAATTTTGATTATATAAAAATCTATAATTGAAAAAAGAAAATATAATTATATATATTGAAAAAATATATATATTTTCTTCTTGGTCTCTCTTCTTCATTTCTTTCTGAAACCCTCATTATATATATTATATTTTGATTTATATCATGTGGGCGACGTCGCCTACGATATCCTGGGCGAACTTCGAAATAGTAAACATCATTTTTTCTCTTTGTTAGACGTTATAATTGAATATATTTGATTTAACTGAGCTCACCTCCTCCGATCAATCATTTTCATGTCTGTGCATCACCCCTGCACTAGAGTATAACAGATGTCTTGAACAACAACTGTGAATACATCGTTTTATCTAAAATGTAGGTCCCTTGGAAAATAAAAGATTTGTGATTAGTGATTTGAAAATAGTATCAAATAGTTTATACTTCTATATATCAACATTAAGAGTCAACGATACCATTTTTTATATATATATATATATCTCTTAATCATTGATACAGAGAGTAAAAATTTAAATAATATATAATTATTAATGATTATATATATATAGTTTCGATGATAAATAACATTGATAAATTATTATAATATTTAAATGAAATTATTTAAAAATATAAATGTTGGTAAATATAAAAACTTAAATTAATGAATAATTCATAAAATTTTAAAAAATATTTAATTATAAATATAAATACATATATTATTATATTATATTTATTTAACAATTAAGATTATTTCATAAAAATAATTTTCTAAACTATAAATATATGTGAGACTTTTTTTTCTGCTTAATTTCAAGATGGCTAAAATGAAATTATTAATTTACTGTTCATATTTTGAACAAGCTATTCTCTTCCATAAACTAAATCATTAATGTAGAATCTATTATCTACACTAAATTCAATATATGTAATCTTAATATTGACTAATTCAAGCTGATTCTATTACAAATGTTCACGTTGGCTTGAATTTTAAAAACTGAGACTATCTTCTATCAATGTCCTTCCAAGTATTTCTAGTGCCAACTAACATATACATATGTCAATTAAGTTCAAATAATATTTGAATTTTGAAAACTTTTATCATCATATATATTGTAGCAATATTCTCTACCAATATATCCCTTCATGATGTGACATCACAAATAAAGTGTATTTTAAAATTAACGTTCTTTGTCCTTTCATATTACATATGATTCTTGGTTAGATGAATTGCGCTTTGATTGTCATAGAATAGTGAAATTATCACTAATATTTCTGATCTTTAATACATCTTCATATATATCGTTGATCTTTTTAGAAAGAGCTCTAATATCCTCGACTTTTATATTTAATATCACTAATATCATCGAATAGTTAACGACGTTAACTTTTCATCCAATAATGTGTTTTTCTTTTCTATGTATCTGATACTAAATACCAAAATGTGGCTAGCTGTTTTGAAATGCTAGTTGTTACTTCCTACAAATTATAATTTAAAGGCAAATCTTAAAGTTTCTTATTACAATATTGATTTATCTTTATAATTTTCTTATGTTTATTTTTATATAAATCTGAATCTATCTTCTTTATCTTCATTTTCTCATTTTTTAACTTTATAAATGTTATAACAAATATTGAATCATTCAAGATTCTTAACTGACTTAGAATTGTAATTATCATACCGAAATTTAATGGGTCAATCACGATCTTTTCTTATGTTATTTGTTTTCTTTTGTTACTCATGATTTTAGATGTAATACCCTCTTGATAATGATGAAATTATTGTATTCGTACATGATAAGGTGTCCAAATTAGATTTACTAGAGAATAAATAAAGAGTGAATGCACTCTATTTTATTCATAATATCAATAATTATTACAATTCTAAAAGCCAACTAAGAACCTTGAAGAGATTTTTACTCGCTCATAATTTTTAGATATATAGTTGCTAGATGAATAATTTTTAAAGTAGAGAGTTTGTTATAGCTGAAATTGTATCCAACTAATTGAAATGAGTGTGCCTTTTGTAGGACAAAGAATCCCTATTTACAATAGTAAAAAATCATTATATATCCTTACTTTAATAATTCTCATCTAACTTTCTATTTTTGGCATTGAAATTTATGCATTTTATTTTCTTAATATGATTTGTTGACTTAAGACGTGGGTTCTACATCTTTATCTCTCTTTGTTATTTTCTACCAACAATCCTTTTAATGACGTAAATGATGACACATCTTCATCTTCTCGATCTCTAATGCAATAAAGGCATTTGTGATCTTTAATAGTTTTCTTGGCATAAAAAAGAAACTTTCTTATTTCTTGACAAATTTTTAGATTGTTATTGTAAAATTTGTTTCAAACTTATTAATTTCTCATCATCTTCTTTAGTGAGGGTCATATGCTATGGAAAATTATTATAATTTTATGAGTCGAATAATTTAACTTCACTTCAAAAGAATTATTAATTTTTCTAAGTTCATGATAAATTAGACTTAGCATATATCATTTTAGAGTACAGAGTTCATCTGTAATGAATTCATTTTTCTAGAAACATCCTTGGTTTTGGGACTTATCTATTAGTGTTAGAAATCTCTAATTTGATAAAATGGTATGAACTAATACAACATTCTTCATTCTAGTCCATAAGTGAACTGAAAAATCTTAGATAGATAGTCTTATTACCTGCCTTGAAGTTCTTGATAGCCTTTTTGAATTTTTTAGGAAACTAATTTAATTCATTTAAATTAATTCTTGGATATAGATTTTTAATTAAACCTACATGAAAAAGTTTTTATAAACAAAAATTAGATGAGCTCCTTCAAGAATATTGAATTTACTACTAGTAGAGAATTCTTTTTATGTGGTGTAAAATTTTATATATTTGATATGTTCCTAATTAGATTTTCTAGCTAAGTTATAGAGACTTAATTATTGTGGTTTACTTAAATACTTGTATTGGTCTTTTTGTCTTCAATGATCAATGTATTCTGAGGGGATATTTGCTTGAATAGTATTGGTGGTTGTACTATCTCTATTGTCTCTTTGGGAAGCATTTCTTTGAATAGTATTAGTGGGTCATGCTATCTTTCCTAAGGTAGTACTAGTGGGTCATACTATCTTTCCTAAGGTCTTCAACCTACTTGGTGATGATGGTTGTTATTGTAATGTTACAGAGTAATTTTTAACTATATCTTTCAGAGTTAATAGTTTTGGTGCTTTGTTGTTAACATAACTACCTTCAGCTTTTATTATATTTTGTGAGTTATTATACTAAATTGATAATAACTTTGCTTATTTCAGGTCAATTGTTATAAATTATTGATTTTAGACCATTATAGATCACATAAATCTTTTTTCTGCCTCTTCAACCTAATTGAGTTTTTCGTTTTCGTTTTCTTTTCAAAGGTGTTACTATCTTTTGAATTGTTATGTTCTTCCTTCTCATTTTGAATTATTTCTTTAGAAGTTTTACCTTCCTAGAAATGAATTTCTAAAGTGAATTCTTCTTTAGACTTTTTGGACTCTAATATTAGTCTTGAACTGTTAAGCTCTTTCTACTTAATTTTCTCCAAAATAGAATTCTTTACGTATAAAACCTTGAGTTATTTATGAAGGATTCTTATAACTTTTTCATTTATCTTGATCTTGATATCAAGATATTCTATACCTATAAGAACAAAAATAATTGATGGTATTAATTCACTTGTAATATGATGAGTGCTTAAAGCATTAATATTTTGTGATTTATTTACACTTAAGTTTAATAAATAGATTTAACTATGCATTATTTTATCATTATTTATGTAAATATATATATTCGAAATCACAGATTTTTATTTATTTTTTCAAATATTGTTAGCTTCAATTTAATAAATTAATAACACTTGAAGAATCATATTTGAAGCACTCATATTCACCCTAGAATATTAAAAGAAAAATACATATATGATCCAACCAAGTATAAGTGGGTAAAAATAAGAAGTGAAATTAAGTATCGCGAGTTGCGCCATAGACTATAGTAGGCTACGGTGCACTTTTTTATGTTTAAAATCAGTTTCATGCAGTTTGTGTTGAGCCATGGTGAGGAATAGTTGGGTCGCGATATGACATGTTCGAGATAAAACAAGATGAACCAAAATGTAACTCGGGCACCACCGGTGGAATAATTGGACTGCAACATGCGATGATTTTTCTAACTTGAAGCCCTTAGTTTCCAACCTAAGCTATAAATAAGAACTTATGTTTGGATTTCTATTTATGACCATTTTTTTAGTTTTTGATTTCAACGGTAGTCATGAGAGCTCTGTTGTATTTTTTTAGTTTTATGAATAGTTATTTTATACACAATTTATATTAGTTGATTACAAATAAGAGGCGGTAAAAATGAGATTTTTCAGATTAGGTGATACGAAAAGGTTGTAATCTAGGAAATACTATGAAAATCAATATATCTTTTATGGAACATGATGCATCTGTCTATCTATCTTTTGGGTATTAATTTGATCTGTATTCTTATATCTTTTTAGCAAATAATATTATATTGCTTGAATTTGTTATAAAAATATTACTGATCATTTATTATTTTGAGCATGTTTGATTGATTGTGATAATGAGATTTTAGTTATGTTGATATGTTTGTGTAGATTATTTAGATGAATATATTTAATTATTATTAAATATAGATTATTTTTTATTTTAAGATTTTTACAAAGTTTATTATTGAGAAATATATTGATGATATATTTTTGATAATATTTTTAAAATATAAAAATTATATTTTAGTTACATCAATCTAGATCTAATTTAAATAGTCTAAATGAGACTTTAAATTGATAATTCGACCGAAGGTATCGAGTTATATGATTTGTTAATTCTTTAAAAAGTAGGCATGGAGTGACTAATGACCTTGGTGAAAGCATAAAGTGATTTAATTAATAACAAATATTGACCTAATCAAAGACAATATTTATACTTATAAGGAATAATCAATAAACTTTTATATTTTATTAACCTAATTAATTCTAGCAGGTATAATCAACAAGTTAAAATTCTCCACTGATTATTTATTGCATATCTATTTGTAATTTGTGTTAGCTAATCTATATTTTATCCTTTTATTATTTTTATCATTATATTAAAAAATTTAAAACCAAAATATTATAACATAACATTTAGGTTTTTTTTCGTATTTTTAAATTTATTTTTTAAATTATTTAAAACCACGTAGTTTCTCCTTAAACAACCTTATGAGTATATTTATCTCTTTTTTAATTGATTCGTGCACTTGCGAGCTTACTATAAGTTTTATAAAATTTGACTATCAATTTTTTGTACATGATAAGGGTATATGCTAAACTATTTTTGTTTCTTGGAAGATGATTGGTACTAAAATTGTATTAGTTAAACCATTATTGTCATCTAACTAATTGTTTTATTTATAATTACTTGTAATATTAATTCTTAAAAAATATTAAATATGAATACGGAACTCATTACATATATTGAAAAAAAAATTAATAGTTTTTTTGACAAATAGTTATTCTTTTTCATTATTATGATAATTTACTTTTGGATTATGAAAATATCTTGATGTATATCTACAAAGATATATAAAGTTAGTAAATTTTTTATTTGTTCTTTTATTTTATCCATGTATAAAGTATCTTGTTATGTAAATTTTTAAACATGATCTTGTTTCAATTTTATTTGTAAAGATTTTCGCAATTCTACAAGTGTTTTGATGTATGTTTCAGTATATGGAATTATAGATTATGTTTTTTATCTTCAATTTTTAATCCTAAATATTTATATTTTCTGAGCAATTATCACTTTCTTCTCCGAAAAGATAATTCATTATTTCTTGTATTATTGCATAATATTAATAATATTCAAATAATGTTTACTTAGTTCATTACTGAAAATTAAAGTATTATTTATAACATAGCACATATTATGTAATTTCTTAAATATGGTGTATATGTACCTTTAAAAGATATACGAAGCTTGTTTTATTGCAAATAGTATAACAATATATTTGAATTGTCCTTGAGGTAACTAAATATCGTTGGTTTTTGAGATTCTTTATCCATTTTTATTTGTCAAATTCTACTTTTGCAATCAAAACTTGAGAAATATATTTTTTTATTAATGATAATTCTTCTTCTTTCTTTAGAAGAAAATATCTATCATCAATAGTTTCTTTAATCAATACTTTGAAGTTTATTATTATTCTCTTCTTTTTCAACTACGAATGATGGACTAGAGTGAGGTTAATTACTTGACATTATGACTTTTAGTTTCAAAAGTTCTTGAATTTATTTTTCATTCAACCTTAATCATGTCTTTTGGAGTATAAATCATTGGTTTTACTATAATGATTTTGTTAGGTCTCTAAGTTTTATATTAGCAATCATTTTAGATTTATTTATTTTTTAGATCTAAGGATTTTCTAAGCTGATTATTTTTAATAATTTTTGATACATCTTAAGAGTTTATCTTTTGGGATTTCATTAAAAAAAGAGTTTTGTTTTTCTTCTATGATAAATGAAATGTTTTACAAACAAGGTTTTTGTTGCTAATTTATGTCTATCTCACCACATTTTTGCTTTTTATGTTATTGCATAAAAATTGAGTTTGATACAATAAATTTTTTTCTTACTTTTGACCCATAAATGGTTTCGTCATCTAGTGTTATTAAACTTATTTTGTCTAAATATTTATGTCAAAGGTTGATATCAGTTTAGGAGATTATTTCCTATTAATAATGATTCATGTTTCTTGTTGATATAAGGTCGGAACATAAAATTTCTCTATTCTTATGATTATATCTGTATCTTTTAAGATTTTATTTATTTATTATAGTATTTTTAATAATTCTTACAATTAAATATTTTAGTGCTTGTTTACATGGTTCTTCTAGGAACACATATATACTAGCTACACACATATTAGTTCTTGTATATATATATATGTATGTAAATGATAACTTGTGTAACTTTTAAATTTTAATCCTACTTTAATATAAGTACTGTTTGTATTTATAATACTATATAAATCCTTCATTTTCTAATGAAGCATATTCGTATTTTGAGTCAGTTATTTTTTTCTTAAATTCTTCTACTATTGGTTCTAATTCCATCTTTAAAGCTTCTTATAAGATTTTTTTTGTGAAAGTTTCTTTTTTAAATTATCTTTTATATTGAGGCATGTTAAAAAATTCATTAACATTATGTTATTCCTTATTGCAGATCCAACATCTGCATTTCATTTCCTTGATGGGCATCAATTTTTGTTTTATGATGGCTTATACCTTTTATCCTAAAATATCTTTTTCTGTAAGGTTCTTTGTACATTTTCTATTATATTTTTGGAAGTCTTGTTTTCTAAATTTATATATTTTTATGTTTTTATCTATATGATTTTATGTTACATCCATATTTTTCTAACATCTTAAAATATTTTGTATTTCAATAAACTTTATTATTTCTTTTTATTTGTTTATATTTATGTCTTTCTTGATATTTAGTGATTATCCCATTTTTAAGGCTTCTTATTCTTTCATTATAAGTTTCTGGAAAAATATTTCATTATAAGTTTCTTACATAGATGATCATAACTTGTGGTAATACAATTCATATTCTCAAATAAAGAAATCTATATAACACATTTCATATATTTTCATACTTGTTAATTGCCATTTTCTTCCTCGATTTTATATCCACTGGATTCAATGATATATTTACATTTGTCTTCTCTAATAAATTTCTTGTATGTTTCATTGACTACAATATCTAATTACTGCCTACCTATGAGAGCATTCTCTTGCATTTCTGATGTTGTTTTATTAAAACCAAAATTTGACAGTTTTTATCATTTTGAGAGCTAGTAAGACTCTACAAGTTGTAGGGTTTGATTGTGTAGTTGAAAAAATTTGTATGATTACACTTATACTATAGACCATTCATCTAGTGGGACAATATATCTAGTTCCCTACTATAATTCTTCTTTCATTTTAAATTATTTTTTTCTTCTATAAGAAAAATCATTTTCTTCTTACATTTGTCTATTTCTTTGTTCCATATGTGGGTTAGATGTCCTTTCTTGATTCTTGTGCTATATTTATTTATTCTGTTAAGAGAATTAAAATTTTCATTATTGCTATTTTATTTTTTGATATGCTTGTAAGGCTTCTATTACAATCTAATTTTATATATTCTAGTTTGTTTTTAAACATTATTGAGATAAATAGTGGTATTATTTTCTTCCTATTATTACATCATTGACTAATTCTTTTGTTTGTTTAACTTCTTGTTTTAGTTTTGTCACAATTCTTTCTTTGTTAAATGTTTCTTCTTAAGAATCTATAAACATAAACCTTGATATATTATTTTTTCTTTAACATCTAAGTTATATTCCTTAAGTATTTCAAAGTATGTTAATATTTCTAGTTTTATTATTTATCCAATTTTTTAGAAAGTTATCTATTTCTATTAATTCATTTTATCCATATATTAAATTATTATGATTATTTGTTAATGAATATTCTACTATGTATTAAACTGAAAATACATTATTTTCTTATTTTATTAAATCGTTTCTTTCAAATTCATTGGCTAAATTTAATACCTGATTTAAGTTATTATAATTAATATTAATGGCAAACTTAAAATATGATGTAAATTTTAATTTCTAGTATCTTAGGTTTTCATAAATAATTTATAATAAATCATATTTTATATTTATTATTCTATTGTCAAACAATGCTAGTTTTAATGATATATTATTCTATTATCAAATATTGCTAGTTTTATTATTCTATTATTAATATTTTGATTCCTCTTAGGTGGATGTATCTAATTTTTCTTTTATCATTTTAAGGGATCTTTGGTAATTTATTCATAATGATTTTTTGTAAATTAATGATAAATTATACCATTATTTTGTGTATGTAAAATTAATACTTATTTATTTATTATTTATTCTATAATAAATTATATATTTTCTTAGAAATATTTTTCTTATTTTTGATAATGAATCCATATCATTCCTTAATATTTAATTTAATTTTTTATATTTCTTTAAATATTTTTTACTAATTACCATTTATTGAGAAAAATGCCTAAGGATATATTGTGTTTCTATTTATATTATTTCTTAATTTTATATTATTTATATTATTTTTTATGTATAAAAACTTATTATTCTCTTTCGTTAACTTTAAATTCCGTGAAGTTTAGGGACTATTTGTGATATTTTTAAAATCTTAAGAATATTTATGATATTATATCAAAATTTGTGGCTATTATTGACGTTAATTTAAGTTTTTATATTTATTAACATATATATTTTAAAATACTTTTTTTCAAATGTCACTATTATTTATCAATACCTTTTTTTAATTATTTGTCATCGAAACGGTCTCATAATATATATAATTGTTTATACTATACAAGAAATACATAACTCTTTGGGTTAAATTAGGGTGTGTTTGATAATAGTTTTTCTTTTTATTTTTTTATAATCAAGTATGTTCGATAACAATTTTGATTTTTTAAAAAATCACCATCAAATATAGAGTAATTCATAAAGTAATATGAATTTTGTATATATAAATATCATAAAAAAATGATTAAAATTTAACTTTTTAAATAGTAACCAATTTTTTTTTTAATTTTTTATGCTTTTGAAAACAAAATCAAAAAACATATCAAACAACTTGTAGGTAATTTTTAATTTTTCCTAAAATTAATTAAGTAAAAATTATTATTAAACACATTTGTTATTATTTTTACAATATAATTATTTTTACAAAAGAATTAAAAATTATAAAATTAATTATCAAATCAAAAATTATAAATAAAAATCTTTATCAAAAATGTTATTAAATAATTCACACAAACAAGACATTGTATTGGAATACAATTCTCACTTTTTGATCAACATAGTAAGAAATAAAAACATTTTAAAGAATATTCCACAAATAGATTTAACAAATCATCATAATTATATATGATATGAACAATGTAATATTTTAAAATTTAAATTTAATGAATAACTTTTATTTTTAAATATGTGTGCACTCATGTATGTGACAAATACATATTTGAATAATTTTTTAGTTTTTTTCTTTTAATATTTCTAGTAAAATATAATTTTTAATACATATAATTAATTATTTTTACATTAAATAAATTCTTAAAATAAATTAAAATTTAATACATATTTATATAAATTTTGATTTTCTCTTTTAATTTTGTAATAATAAAAATTATTATAATGATTTTTTTATTTTATTTTTTAACCTTTAATTAAGAAATAATTTATAAATTTTAAATTTATTCATATAAAATCAATTAATTTATGATTCTTTTGATTTTTTCTTATAATTCCCCAATAAAAAATAATTAATTTATATAATAAATTATAGTTAAATTATGTTATATAAGAAAATATATAGATACTTACTATAGACTTTTTTTAGGTTTACTAATTTAGCACATATTTAAGAGATTTTTAATTTCATATTAATAAAAAATTATTATAATATTCATGAGTATTTTGATTTTGTTTGTAATTTTAAATTTTATTAACTTTTTCACACATAATCAAATATTTTATAATACAAATTAAAAATTGTAGGATTCTTTTTGTTTTTTTCTTTTAATTGTTTCAATAAAGGATAATTATTAATACATATAATCAATTATTTTAATACTAAATATAATTTAAAAAATAAATTAAAATTTAACATAAATATAAGATATTTTAGTTTTTTCTTTTAATTTCGTAATATTAGAAAATTGTTATAATGATGATGAGTTTTTGATTTTTTGATTTTTAATTATTTCTAAGAAAGAATTTATAAATTTTAAGTTTATTCATATATAATCAATTCTTTTATGAATCTTTTAGTTTTTATTTTTAAATATCTCATCAAAAAATAATTAATACATATAATTAAGGCCGAGTGATTAGGTTTCGTAATTGATCATTTAGGAAAACTAGTTCTTTTTGTGTCAATTTAGTTCATCGGGTTTGAAAAAGTGATATTATATATAAGATGGTAACTATTTATTTTTTTCTTTATTTTTTTTCTATTTTTTTTAAATTAATTTTTAAAAATTAATTTTAAAAAATTACTTCAAAAATTATTCATATTAAAAATATAGTTTTCAAATGCATTTGAAAAAATAATTAAAAAATTAAAATTGACCATTTGGACTAAACTCTTATTTATTCAACACCAATAGATTATATTCTCACAAAATTGGTATCAAGACTAAGTGCTCTACCTGCAATGAGTAGTGGACCTCTCGTCATTTGTTTATATAATTATTTATTTTTATACTAAATATAATTTAAAAAAATTTATAATTGAATTATATTATATGAAAAAATACATTGATATTTATAATAGACTTCATCAATTAAAATATGACATGTGACTTACAAGGCTTTAATATTCATTTCTTGATAAAAGTACAAGCTCACTCATTTATAATAGTTGTAGGATTATAAGATTAGATGATTCAAATATGTTTTATGTCTTTAACATTTTGGATCAGTAGCAAAAATAATCTCACTATTGAACTTGTGTAAAAATATCCCTAAAATTTAGTTTTTTGTAACATTTATATCATTTTGGTAATTTTCATTTTATGTCCCTAATATTTTAGACTGATAGCAAAATACCCCAAACATTTAGTTTTATGTAATAATTACATCATTTTAGTTATTTATATTATAAACTAACGGTTAAATGTGATATTATAAAAAAACTATCTTAGCGGAAATGAAAAATCGAAAATAAATGTTACATATAAGTAAACATTAGGAGCACTTTTACAATACATGTAATGTTGGGGAGATTTTTTTATTATCTATAAAATATCCTTAAGTACTATTAAACTAATAGAAATGCTAAATATACGTATATTTGTATTTCAATTAATTATTGAAAGTTTATTTAGTTACGGATCGTGTAAGGACTATGAGTGTTGATTATTTTTGTGGAAAAAAAATAATGAGTTTTCAATTAGTTGTGTACTCGTTTTTCATTAAATGAGTTTAATACCTTATGTGGTTATTTATGAATTTTAAAAAAATAAATTTTTATTCATTCACATCTTATTCTTAACTTTTTAATTGGTTTTTAAATTAGAGAGTCATAGAACTTAAGGGGAGTTTAAACCACATTGCACGTATGCATTAATTTTCTTTTATTTTGCTCTATCTTTAAGAGGAGTTTAGCTCCATTACTTTGTCCAATGTTTTGTCCTTCTCGTATGTCAAAAAGGGAAAGAATGTATTTTACTTTCATGATTTATTTTGTTATGCATATAAGGAAAAAACATATTAAGGATAAAAATAATTTCTATCATTTGGTCTTATTTTGAGCTTGATTAGTATGAATGCATGTACTACATAATTATTCTTTACACTTTGCTTATTTCTATATAAATTGAACTAATGTACAATGAGACTTTCATGCCAAGTTATCGTATGTTTTGTCTATGTCATTTCAGTTACTTACAAACTTGTCAAGTTGTAGCGAAGATGGATTCATTGGACCATAGGATAGTTCCACTATAGAGTCTACAACATCATTGTATTTTTATCTTATTCCTATAAGTGTCATGTAGTGAGAGACATGTTTTACCACATGAAAATGCCAAAGGGGTAGTTTTGTAAGGATTATAAGTGTTGGCTATTTTCACATATAAAATATTTTCTTGTAAACTTATTTTTAAGCTCATTATCAAGTCTATCAAACAAAGTTAAAGAAACATCAGAATTTCAGATAGTCGTACTTCAATTATATCTGTTATAACTATAACGTATAAGATTGCACTTACACATTTAATAGTACATATTTATAAATATGAAATTATTTTTATTACTAAAATATTTATGTTAAAATATAGAATACGATATATGCTAAGATAAGATATACCATAAATTATAGCTTAAATCTTAGCCTAAAAAATAGCATAGAATATATTTTAAAAGAACTCTTCTTTATATAGGAGTTTTTTAATTAGTGAGAATTACTAATCCTATTTGTAATAGAAAATATATTTATCAATTATATATGAGTATTATTAATTAATGAGTATTACTAATCCTATTTGTAATAGAAAAGATATTTATCAATTACATAGGATTAAAGATTTTAATTTTTCCTATAAATAAAACTCATTGCTCATTGTTTCAATCAACCACACAATAGGATTATTCTCATCTTCTTAATTTTTCTCTTTTGTTTTGAAAATATAAGATCATAATTCTTTAGGCTTCTTTATTTAGTCAATCTATCAAATATTGGTGATTATGTTTGATTGATTAATAAGCCTAATTAGTTTATGATATTTTGATCATATGTTCTTATAGCTTATTCTTTATTTTTGTTTTTGAATTGTTAGATCAAATAATTGTGTTTGTCATATCATAATTATTTGATTTGATTATTAGGTTAAAGTTGAAACCTTGTCCGCTCGATTGATCTAGGTCTAGCTCAATCGATCTAGCCAAAAAATTTGATCAATCTAATTAATCCTCAATCAATCTAGTGTATTAAATAAATAAATCCTAAAGTAGGTAGATCGATCTACACAATTTTTGATCGATCTAGTACTCGATCGATCAAACATTAATATCTTAATCGATCTACCTCTATTCAAAGTTAATTTAGGAAATTTTTAATCAAGGTAGATCGATTCTCAATTGATCTACTCACCTCAATCGATCTAGACATGTCTCTATTGGTCGAGTGACTTATATGTAAAATATTCTAATGTGTTTAATAAGAAATCTAACATGCATAAAAATAGATATATACTTGAGATGTGTTCATTGGAGCTCGATAGTTTATTTGGTATGAAAAATATTCTTGAAAGACTTAGATAGAAACTAAAATTATATTTGAATATTTTTTTTACGAATATTGCTAATATACATAAACCTTATAATTATAACGATATGTAATAAAAATCTTTTTAAAAATAAACAAATATTAGATTTTAAAATTATTTTGAACGTTACTAGTATTAGATCAACTGTAAATGTGGGTAGAAATAGGATCATGAGTATGGTTGCCAATGGAGTGATGTAGGGTCGAGATCCCTTCTCCGTTCGCTAATCTCAATTTAGAATTTGTCCTCCATTTAAGGATGTCAAAATTTCCCACATGTTTGGGTAACCTCGCGCAATAATTGAATGAGTTTGATTTTGGATAGTAAATTTTGGTTCGACTTTTTGGTTATGTTACTCTTTTATTTAGAAATTCGTGTTTGGATTCAGTTTTGATTTTAGCGTTAGGATATTTTAACCTCGATACTCGAAATTATAATTTTTTATTATTTTCATACATTTAGAGATAAAACACTTAATTTAATATTTATTAAAAAAAAATACAATCAAATGTATTAAGTATATATAACATATTATTATTTTAACACTTAATTATTTTTTAATTAAAATTTCATATTTTTGAATAATTTTTAGCTAAAAAGATGTTCAAATTTGATTTTTGAAGCTTCAAACGGGTAACCATTCTTTGACGATGATTCCCACCACTTTGATTTCAATTTTAGGTATAATATAATATTTTAATTTTGATTTTAGATAAAATATTATTCGACTGTTTTATCTCGTTGATATTCCTACCCCATCTTCCCTTAAAAATTTTGCGGGTACATATTAGAGATCTTTATGGGAACGTGGACCCCTAAATGAGAAATTGGGATACAAATGCTATTTTGAATACTATTTTTATTTTTTAGTAATTTTTTTAATTTTATAATAAAGGAAAAATTATTAAAAAATTAAACTAATAATAAATATTTTTTAATAAAAAGAAAACCTTAAATAAATAAATAAATAAAAATATTATATATTCAAAAGAGAGAAAATAAAATATATGAAACAATAAATACACAATTTTTATACTAAATAATATTGATATAATTTTATTACAAGTTAGTTTGAAATAATAAGAATAAATTATGAAGTAATTATAAAATTTTAAGTTTTTAAATATAAATAAATAGTTTAAATAATTTTTGTAAAAGAAAAATTATTACTATTTTAATAGAATAAAAACATAACTTAAAGATTAAATATAAAATATAAAATATATTACTTATAATTAATTTGAATTTAAATATGATTAAATATATAAAAGAAACACTTAAACAACTCTCTTTTTGAAAAAGAAATACTAATAAAATTTATTTTTTTTATATATTTATTAAAATAAAATATAGAGTTTTGTGGAATGATGTGATAAATATAATTTTTATCTTTATTTTACTTTATATTATAAATTATGGATACTTATTTTTTATTTTATTGTTTTTATCTTTATTTTTAATTGAATAATTTGTAGACATATTTGCCCCTAAATAAAAATTAATTATCTTTAATCGTAAGATTAATTTCGAGTAATATCATACATTAAGTGGATTAACATAAAATTATAAATAAATATGTGGTTATTATATCTTGAAAAAGACTTTAAGCTAGAAAACACACGCATACCGTTGAATAAGAATAGACAAAAAAAATAAAAAATTAGGAGTTTGGTTATTTGTACTGTTAGTTCGATTTTTACGTGATAAATTTCAAAGATATATACAATTTCAAATATTAATCAAACATGAAGCAATAGGTACAGTTCGGATACAGTTATACTAGTAACTGTATCTTTCGGTATTCGAAATTAATTATATTCATTTAATTAATTTATATATTTATTAAATTAAATTATATATTTGTAAATTAATATGTTTAGAATTAATTAGGATTTATATTAAAATGTTTAGAAAAAATGACTTTTCTTCGGGTATTTTTTAATAACCATTTTGAGTCGTTACCTGCGAGTAAAAACCATCCTCGAACTGTAACGATTTTAAGGCGATTTTTGGTACAAATTTTACAATTTACCTAGGGTATAGTTAAATAAAAAATCATCATTGTTTATACCCGTGCACATCATTATTGTTGAAGGAGAAATCTAACCGGACAATTTTTCAACAATACACTTAATATATCATTTTATATACTTAAAAAAAATTTAAAAATAATAAAATTATTTATTTTTAATATTTCTATTATATAAGACATTTTAATTTAATGTTTGCAAATTTAATTTATATATAGTTTACATTTTTTTATTAAATCATTGCCAAACTTTCCTTATAATGATTACTTGTATAATGTAAAGTGAGAAAACTCTATTTGTCACTGATTTATTATAAATTTAAAATAATTTAATATAATATTATCAATAAATATGAAATAAATTTATATAATTATTAAAATATTATTACGTTATTTTTCATGATATTTTATTTCCGAATCAAGCATTATTACAAACTGTATTTCTTTTTCTTATAATTACGAACATGTTAGGATGTACCACATAATTTAAGTTTTTTACTATTTAGTAACTCTTTGTAGATACTTTTTTCAATTTTTAGATTATAAACATAAATCAAAATGTCCATTTTTGATTCCGTCAAAATAAATAAAAAGTAATAAAAGAAACAAACTCCTCCATGTGAAAAAGACGTTCCTAACCCGTCCCAGTACTCTCTTTCGCGCTAAATTTTGGGGACGCCACCCCCATCCTTTTCGGGAAACTCATCCAATTACCACTTATCTATTAAAAAAAGAATAATAATAATAATAATAATAAGAATCAAGCAGAAAACGAAAAAATAAAAACTCGATATTGAGAAATACACCGAAAAAGAAAACCACGCGCCGTCCAACGCGCTAAACTCTCATCGGGAATATCGACGGATTCGGAAGCTTCGAGAAATGGAACCAGCTAATCCGGCAGAGACCGAACAAATTACTAAAACCTCGGTTCCAGATACGAACGCAATTCCCAATTCGAAAGATTCAAGTCAGGCTCCGAATGGAGATGGTAATGGAAACTGGACAAGTTTCGTGATGGGATCGGACACTCAATCTCAGGATCAATCACTGAATCACATGGCGTCTGGGTCAAGGAAATCAGTACGTTGGAGCCCCGATTTGGTATCCGAATCTACTTTGAGCAACAACGAGGCCTCTTCTCCTCATGGATCGAATGCCTATGGCGGTGGTTCCCCTGCATTATCCTCTTCTACATCTCTCAAAGGTGCGTATATATATATATATTCCTACTTGTACGTGTTTCGGATGAAGAGGTACTTAGAATTATGTGTTTCCTTATTGTTCTTGCTTTCGAATGTAGATACGGTTCAGAGTGTAAGGACTGTGTTAGGAAGATGGGGCAAGTCGGTGGGAGAAGCGACGAAAAAGGCTGAGGACCTCGCTGGGAATACATGGCAGCACTGTGAGTTTCATTTCGTTTTCTTTTAAATCGTTTGTCCTTTGTTTTGGTGTTGATCGTTTTTTATAGTTCTGCAATACCGGTGCAAGGATTTCAAGGATATGCGTCCTCAGTTTATGCTTGATTAGGAGAAGTTTAGGCGAAATTTGATGGATTCCTTTGAAAATTTGTTCTGAATTGTTTGTCTTTTGTTTCTCTGATTAGTGTTATTTTCTTGATTCTTCAAGCGCATGTCATTTAATTTAACACAAATTTACCACTTTTGAATACTGTTGTTTTATAGTTGCTTCATATGAACGATGAAATCGTAAAAAGTATGGTTTTATCAAATGGGTTGCCCTCTCTCAAAGTCACTCCTTAATTTCCCCTGGCTGTGATTTTGATTTCATTTTTCAAATAAAAAATAACTAATTTTGTTTCGCTTCTGTTTCTGGAGATGCTAATCCTGTTTTGTGAATAAGCTAATTTCATTCCATGTTTTTAACTTAGTGAAAACAAGCCCTAGTTTTACTGATGCGGCCATGGGAAGAATTGCTCAGGGTGCCAAAATTTTAGCTGAAGGTGGATATGAGAAGGTCTTTAGACAAACTTTTGAGACAGTTCCCGAGGAGCAACTTCAGAGTTCATATGCTTGTTACTTATCTACATCAGCAGGTCCCGTTATGGGAATCCTTTACTTATCTACAGAAAAGCTTGCTTATTGTAGTGATAGTCCCCTTTCATATAAATCTGGCAACAAAACTGAGTGGAGCTATTACAAGGTATATCTACACCCACTCTTTATACTTTCGTAATGATAGGAATCATATTGAATGTTCAAATCTTTAAGATATAATATTCACCATTTCTGTGATTGCATTATGTAGTAGCATTTCAAAATATTGATCAAATTTGTGTAATTCAGTTAAAGAAAGTTCTCCTTGATGACCATATTTTTGTTCTTTTTTATTTGGTATTTCTAATGGTAGGATCGCATCAGAGTACGTAAATTTTTATTTCTTAATAATACTATTGAATTTGGATTATTTTGAGGAGCATCTGGAAATAGCTTTATTTGTCGCATGATCAAACTTCATCCAGTTCGTATGATCTTGGAAAATAGAACGGTAGCCTCTGTGAAAGCGTAGTAACTCAAATTATTAAGCAAAACAAGATGATGCTAGAACCATGGTTATGGATAGAGAAAGTGTGACTTTTAAACTGCAGTATGCAGACTTGTATTTCCTGTACCCTTGTACTGGCATGCTAAGCAATGGAGACTGACAAGAGCATATAACATCTGGTGTCTATATTGCTATGAATTTAATTTTCTTTATGGAATCAAGCTTGAAGCTGTTTGTGCTCTGCTGCTTAAGTAACCTAGGTTTTGTTTTTGGTCATGAGCTCATGTAACCTAGTTTGTTGTCTGAATCACGGATAAGTTAGTTTGAGCTTTACCTTCCTTACTGTCAATACCTGCTTTGATTCATTTATGGTCCTATCAGTATATCTGAATACAGGCCATTGCTTTTATTTAAGTATGAACGTTGTGATTGGATTACAATATAGAAGCATTAGATGCTGAACATGCCCATCAAACCTGGTGCGAGTTTAGCCTGTGTGCCCAGACTCTCAGACTGTATTTTGAAATGTCAAGTAAAATTGATCTAAGAAAGACATTTGGGTAATAGAATTTTGTCTCTGCAGCAGGAGCATGATTATGCGAAATGGTTAGTTTTGATAAATAGCATAACGTGATTTGGTATTAAGTTAATTTTATTTTCCTCCCCCCTTCCGGTCCTCAATTGTCATTAGATCAAGTATTTTGCTGTGATAACTTTTTTTTTTTTGGGGTGGAAGGGGGGGGGGGTGTTGGGTGTGAATAAGAGAGAAATTTATTCAATCAACAGAAACAAGAAACAATACAAACCCCAGACTATAATGCTGAGGAAATCAACTCAAGCACCAAGTCATAATGTTCAAAAAACAGACACAAACCAACCAAAAAGTATAAACACATTCAACTAACCATGAAACACAATACACAAAAAAAAAAGAAAAACTGACACAAACCAAACACTGCTAGACACAGAACAAACACACTAAAAACATATTATTCCCACTATAGAGAAGGCATACCACCCCTTGGAGTCAAATCCTTGATCCAATCCACAACACCTGCACTTGGTTTCATCTTCTTTACAATCAGCAAGAAGTTGTTGTAGTTCCAAGGCACACGATCAAGGACTTTCAGCTCCAAACGTCCTTTCTTCGCCCACATGTGACAAAAAACTTTCATCTAAGCCTCCAGACTCAAGAATCGATTGGTCTACAATCGTTGAGTCCTACAATTCTTTATCCTCAGCAATCAACTCTTCAATCTCTAGCGTTAGATTCAGGCTGTCCAAACCACTGAAAACTTCCTCCATTTCTAGCCAAGAATCAACAAATAAGGAGTCCAATGAGTCGCAGCTCATGCAAAGCGTGAACAGGTCCACAAAAACAAGAACCAGCAAGAATCCACAAGAACAGTGGAGAGATGAACAAATTTAGCAAGAAAATCAGTTAGAATTGTTGAGTAACCAGAGAACGATGTCCAGTGAGTACAACAACTCACGGAAAGAATCTCAAATCAATGGAGAATAATTTGAAGAATTGATGAAAGCAAACAAAAATCAATGGAGGCAAACAACCAGAGAAGGCGAACGATTTGAAGAGATGAGTATTTAGCAAGAAAATCAGCTAGAACAGTGGAGAGATGAGTGAATTAGCAAGAAAATCAGTGAGAAAAGCAAAGAAATTGATGAGAATGGTGAAGGATTTGAATTTTGTTAAGGAACCCTAGCAGAGCAAAATAGGGTTTTTAGTTGTCTAGAGTGTTCGATGATGATCTATGTTTTGTGATAACTCGTTGTTGGAGTGGATTAAATTTTGAATATTTTTCAAAAGAACTGGTCTTATTTTCTTTCTTGATAATGTTGCAACCCTTTTTATATGCATGTCATATATCTTTGTCGGAAGATGACTAGATAAGGAACAACTTTTACTGATTATGTTTGTCATTTTCTTTTAGTTGCTGATAGTAGAATTATACTTAGAAAGGACTTCCTATTGCTCATTCAGTTTTCCTTAATTTTAATGTGGAGGATGGTTAACAACTTAATGAGATCATCATGTTAATCTGCCATGAACATACACTTCCCCAAATGTATCTTCGTATAATTTCGTTCAGATAATTTATGTGATCTTCTAAAAAATTTATATGAGCTCTCTGAGACAAACTAATGGAGCATAATTATACAGGTAGTTATCCCACTACATCAACTTAAAGCAGTTAACCCATCAACAAGCCAGACCAACACTTCTGAAAAATATATCCAGGTTGTATCTGTTGACAACCATGAATTTTGGTTCATGGGCTTCTTTCAATATTCTGGTGCTGTTGAATGCCTACAGCAAGCTCTACAAGGCCGCAACTTACAATCTGTTTGAAAACGGTTTTATTGAACAGATTTTTATTACATTGTACTTTTTGTGCTTTGTGTCAAGTCTGGATTTTACCACTATTATTGATATTAGCCGCCTCGACTTCAAATCTAATGTGATATTTTTGGTGAGCCAGCATTAGAGATGCAGAATGAGGAGTTTCATTTCATCGTATGTTTTATTTAGTGTCCCTAACGTGCTTAAGGTATAATATTGTCTCATCTTATTTAAATACCATCTCATCTCATCTAATCACATTTAGATTATAATACTAATGTTCTTAACTTTAAATATAATATTTTATCATTTCTCTTATTAAACTTTCACATTAACATTAAAAATAGCTATGTAACATATTTTTCATTGTTTTTGTATTTGTTTACTTACCTTATTTAGGTCCATTTAGGACAAATAAGATATTTTAATTAGTGTCATATCAATTTAGGACAAATAAGATATTTTAATTAGTGTCATATCATCTTATGAAAAATTAAGTGAAACAAGAGGAGATTGATAATGGATTATATTATAGATTTCACTCATCTTAATTTTCATTTCTAACCTTCGCATGTTTTATTAATAAGTGGCAAACAAGTGTACAAAAATTTCTATTTTTTAAGCTACTTTGCTCACTTGTATACGGCATGTTGATGGTAACTGCATTGGTACACTATAAGTGGCATAAGGGATTTGGATTCCTGATCCTCATCCCTCATCCCTCATCATATGCAAATTTTTGCCGTATTCCATGTTCGGTTCTTCTGACAGTCATCAAAAAATAAGATATGGTCATTTTAGATAGTCTATTTGGGATGTTTATTTAGAGTAAGGTTGAAGTGAGCATAAATCTTTTGTTATGTTTTTTTGTGGAGAGGGTTATATTACAATTTCAATTGGGATTAGTGTTTGTAGAGAGTAGGGAGTAGGGTTTGGAATTTGTTTTTTTGTTGTTTTGGGGGTGATTTATGTTTTGCTGAATTAGTAATACCAGGGGTGTCCGGAATCTTTTTCTTCGAGGGCTGGTATACTTAATAGCAATTCTACTTTATTTAAGGTAAATAATAAATATGAACATAAATATTTGTTATTTTATTTTTTAATATTTTTAACTTTTTTAACTTTATTCAAAAGTTTTTGAAATTATTGGATTTGTATCTTTAAAATATTCCTATTTTTATTTTGATATTTTTTTATTCCTATTTTTAATTTAAACATATTAAATATTTTTATTTAAGTTACTAATATCTATTTATTTTTGTTAAATTCAACATAATCTTAAGAAATTTAGATATCTTAGATGTGAACTACTAAAATTGACTATAATAGGTACAAATAATTTAAATATTGATATTTAATATGTCTTAGTTGAGAACATGAGATCAATGGTAACAAAACAAGAATAATAGTACTATAAAAGTATTAATACTAATAAATTTGATATAAATAACCAAATTTATATTCATGTATAATTTATCTTCACATTTAACAATTCGACCTAAAAATTAATAAATAAAACTACTTTTTTTTACTATCAAAATAATTAAATAACGATTGAATAAGAAGCTAAAATTACCATGTAGTATTATAGTTGCATTACTTAAAACTTGTTTATAATTATTATATTTATATATACATGTTTTATCATTATTTTCGTTTAAATTTAAGAATATAAATTTTCATTTCTTTTATTAATTTAAAGAATAATTTAAATCTAAGTTAATTAATGTAGATATTTTTAGGATAACAAATTTTAAAATTTAAATACAAAATTGATTAAATTTGAGTATTAGATTAATATTTAATTTAATTAATAAATATTAATTGATAAATAATTAAATTGAGATTAATATTGATTAATTTTTTCCAAAGAGTTATATGGAGACTACAACTCCTTAATCCTATTGAAGGTATGCCCTATTCTTCACTCTTTTGAAGAGACTAATGTCACTATCCATTGAGGTATGGGTTAAAAATCAATTACCATACACATACATAGTCATGGGATTAATAATTTAAGAGAGCTCAATTTGGTAAATATCTTCAAAAATATATTAAAATATCTCAATATTATTTTAAAAATTTACCTAATTTTTAGATTAACTTAGGATATTTGCTAATATTATTTATTAAATATATTTTATAAGAGAATTCTATATCATCTTTAGATGAGTTACATGTACAAATCTTAACCATTAATTGAGGAGGTGAATGTTTATAAATAGGTCTAGATACTTCATTTGTGACACATTCAAGAACCAAACAACAAACCAATAAGTCTTGTAATATTTTCTCCATACTTTCAATACATTCTCCTTCATTATATTAAGTGTTCCCCTTCTTCACTTATATTAGTCTTAAATACCTATTTGGGTTGCTTGCTAACTAGGCTTATTTGGCATTTTGATAGCTAAGTGTCACACGTGATCTTGAAGAAAGTATATGCGTGATAATTGGCATTAGAACCTGAATGTGTAAGGGTTTACAACTAAAGGTTTTAAGAAGATCATGGCCAATGGTGCTGTCAAGAAGAACACGATTGAGACTACCTTGGTGGAGAAAAATGTTACTCATAAGCATGAGCACAGAGGATCCGAAGAAATGGTGTCTAGTCTTGAGGTATTGATGATACAAAAACAAGTCTCCGACAACGGTGTCAAAAACTTGATGAGATAAAACCGATATTGAGTTAGCAATATAGATCTTGTAGATACTTTGGTTTTATATTTGTAAAACTTTCACAAGTGCACGAATCATTTTATAGAAAATGACAAGTATACTCCCAAGGTTGATCTAAGGAAGGGATATATATGGTTTTTAATTTATTATTCGAACTCTTAAAAATAAAATAAAATCCTAAACATCTTGTTACGATGTTTTGATTTTGTGTTTCCTAATCTAATAACATAAAAAATAAAAATAGATATATATTCAATAAACAATAATGCAAATTTTTATCATTCTTAACAGTTGAGTATTTATGGATAATAATTAAGTTAATTATGTTTGCTCATACTATTTATGTTATTAAATATATAAATTGATATTTATTAATTCTCTTTTTTTAATATATAAATACCACCTTTGATGGGGTTACAACTAATTTGGTTAATTAAATTAATTCCATTTTTTAAGAGATTGAAAATGAAACATTTAAATGTCACCTTTGATGGGGTTAGACATTTTAAACTTTATTCAATGTGTCCAAATTAAACCTAAGAATTTAATTAACTGAGTACTAACTTTTAAGTTTTAAAACCATTATTAAAAATATGTTATGAATATATTTTTGAATAATAGTTCTTATAAAAAATTTTAAAATAGTGTTTCATTCTAACTACTGGACGATTGTACCAACAAATAAAAGAGCACTATTCTAAATCAAACTGAATAATTAAACCTTAAAATCTAATTTTTAGATTTAATTTTGTAATGAAAAATAATATATTTCTCTCAAACATCCTTATTATAAAATCTTGAATAAAAATAAAATCAATTTATTTTACAAAAATGTTTTACCTATTTAATATTTCGCAAGCATAATAACGTTATTATTATATCATATTTATAAACAAACATTCATGTTAAATTTAATCACAAATAAATTAAATATAACATATAAGAATAACTGTAAATAATTTATTTTAAAATTATACCTTAAAAGAATCCTTACAAAATTTTGATGCTAATTCTATTTCTGGAAAACCTCCAAATAGATTTGCATTTCCGTTTATTGAATCAAAACTAGAGATTTAAAAAAGTATAACTAGTTCTTCTCAAAAAGAGAAGAACTTTTAAACTTAAAAAACTAAGAACTAGAGAGAGAAAGAGAAGAGATTTTGTGTGATTTTTGGGATGAGTTTTACAATAGGGGAGAAAGTCCTTTTATAGATGAGGAAAAGACCAAAAAAGTAGAAAAATATCTCAAAAATTGATTTTGGATGCATTTGGAGAGGTTGGCACGCTTGTGGGGTAAGATTTGCGCAGGACGGGTGCTGAAACGAGCAAGATTTATGGTAGACAGAAATTGGTATGCGTGGGACGCGACATGAAATGCGTGTATGGCTCAGCATACAGGCGCTAGCTCTCAGTGTGACATGTGTGTGGGACCCGGCAGATGCGCACTTGGGGTAGGATAGACTCAACATTTTCGACATTTTTGATCCATTTTGTCTAATTTTTGTATTTTTTTACTTTTCCTCATTGTTTCTCAACATATTTGTGATGTATTACCTCTAGTATTTTTATTCGAGTCTTTAAATTATTTTTAAATGAAAATACTTGAAAAATAATAAAAATACTCGTGATTCTGAAAAGAAAAAATTATTTAAAAATATCATAAAATCATACAAATATAAATCTATTTAATCAATCAAAGTATAATAAATTATGGTAATTTTAATGTTTCTTAAGCATTCATTAGGTATGTTTAGCTCACCTTGAATCCTATCTAAGCAAAGTTGGTACTAGTATGGAAGAAGTTGATAAACATTTGGGAGATCTTGGGGGTGCGAATGAAGCCATGAAAGAGGCAATAGTTAGTATTGGGGACAAGGTAGCTAAAACCTTAAAATAAGAATTTATCACCATGGAAGAATGCATCATGGAACGTCTTCGTCATGACCTCAATAAGAAGCTTGATACCTTGATAGCTCATTGTGAGGAACTTAAAGGTGATATGGCCTTATGCAAACGTGCTATGACTATTGGGATTGTCACCACACGTAAGGATCCTAAGCTTGACATTCCTAAACCCAAGACATATATGGGAAGTAGGAATGCAAGGGAACTTGAAAAATTTCTCTGGGGTTTGGAGCAATATTTAAAGCCATGAAGATAGAGGATGAGGTTACGAAAGTACACAACACCACTCTCTATCTCATTGACACTGCCATAATTTTGTGGAGAAAGACGTATGGAGATATTGAGAAAGGTACGTGCTCTATCGATACATTTGATACTTTAAAAAAGAAATGAAAAGGCAATTCTACCTAGAGAATGCAGAAGAGATGACACAAAATCACTTTCAAAGAGTTTACCACTCTTACTCTTGAGATCCTTGATATGTCCGACAAAGACTCTTTCTTCTTCTTCATTAATGGACTCCAACCTTGGGTCAAGATCGAGTTAAGGCTTACAGGTGCAAAATATCTTGGCACTGCTATTATCGTAGCTGAGACCTTAACCTGTTACTCCAAAGACTAGTCAAGATCCAAGTATAAAAGAGTTGTTCCAAGAAAAGATGAGGGAGACAAAGGCAAAAATATAGCCAATGAAGATGCTTCAAGGAAAATTTATAATGGAAGAGAGCAAGGTAAGAGAGACACAAGACCAAAGCGTAATTGCTACTTTTGTAAGGGTCTGCATTAGATGAAAGGTTGTTTAAAAAGAAAGGCCCTCAATGTAATGACTATTAAATTTAATGACTCCCCTAAAGAGGGTGGAGTACAAATGGGATCAATTCAAATTCCAAATGCTATCAAGGCCTTTCCAAAACCACAAGCAAAAAGATTGATGTATGTTGATGTGGTTCTTAACAAAGTACAAACTAAAGTGCCTTTTGATACATGTGTCTCTCATAACTTCATAGATGTTAGGGAAGCCTAAAGACTCAATATAAAATCTTCCAATAAGAGGGGTTCTATAAAGGTAGTGGACTCTGTTGTCAATCTGATCCAAGGAATTCCTCATGAGGTCAAGGAAAAGATAAGGGAATGGAGTGAAATTGAACCTATATGTAGTACTGATGGACGATTTTAGAGTAGTACTAGGGATAGAGTTCCTTGACCAAGAAAAGGATTCCTACTCCCTTTTGCAAACTCAATGTGTATTCTTGATGGAAGTAACAAATGTTTGGTACCCACAACATGGCCTAACATGATCAATATTAAGACTTTGTCTGCCATGCAATTCAAGAAGGGGTAACACAAGAAGAATGGGGAAAGCTATCTCGCATTTCTTAGACAATTAGAAGGAGATGATGATGACTCAGGAAGAAGTGAGATTCCTAAACAGGCGTGAGAAGTCCTCGAATATTTTAAGGATATCATGTCAAATGAATTATCTAAGAAACTCCCATCTAGAAGGAAGGTGGTCATAAGATTGAATTAGAACCTGGAATAAAACCGTTTGTTATATATCAAATGATTCCACCTAAGTTGGAAGAACTTAAAATACAACTTAAAGAGTTGCTTGAAGCCAAGTTCATTCAACCATATAAAGCCTCTTATAGAGCTCTTATGCTCTTTCAAAATAAAAAGGATTAGTCTTTGTGGATGTGCAACCATGAGCAAGCCTGGAAGCTCACTATTGGAGAGAATCAAGGAAGGATTAATACAATACATGCTTTCTAAGAACCTTGTGACTATAGTCAATGAATAAAAAATTTTGGGTCACTAATGGTTTATTCTTTACTATCACCGTTACATTCCTAGATGGAAAAACTTGAGAAAGAAGCTAATCAAATAATGTTATGACTCTATGTGGGTTGGACACCCTAGAGGCAAGGAAACTCTCGCCTTTCTTGAATCAAAATATTATTGGCCACATATGAGAAATGATGTTGAGTTTTATATAAAGACTTGCCCTATTTATCAACAAGACAAGGTAGAACAATGAATACTAGGAGGGCTACTTTAATCATTATCCATCCTTGAGTGCCCATAAGAAAGTGTGTCCATGGACTTCATCTTTTCTTTGCCAAAATATGAAGGATATGGAAGCATTATCGTGGTGATAGATCAGTTTAGCAAGTGTGCTATATTCATTCCTGCCCTAATAGATTGTATTGTATAAGAAACTGCTCATCTATTCTTAAAACACTCAGTAAAGTATTGGGAAATTCCTAGTAGTATAGTAAGCTATCGAGACCCACGCTTCATTGGAAAGTTATGGATTGAGTTATTCAAGTTACTTGGGTCAAGCTTAAAATTTTTGACAAGCTTTCATCCATAAAGTGATGGGAAAACATAGGATGTCAATGCCTTACTAGAACTTTCTTGAGGCATTATGTGACTACAAATCAATATGATTGGGCCAAACTTCTTGATGTGGCATAATTCTCATATAATTTACAAAGAAGTGAGTCAACAAGTAAAAATCTATTTGAAATTTTCATTGGACAACAACCCATGATTCATTAAGCATTAGCAACAAATTATAAAGGGAGTAGCCCTGGAGTGTTCAAGTTTGACAAAGCATGGCATGAGCAATTCGAAATTGCAAGAGCGTACTTGAGCAAAGCCACCAAGAAGACGAAGAAGTTTGTTGATAAAAAGAGAAGAGAAATTATATTTAATGAAGGAGAATGGTTATGGTAAAGCTTATTTCCCAACAATTTAAGTCCCTTAGAAAAGTACACAAAGGGTTGGTATGTCGATATGAAAGGGCCTTTCTCTATCTTGAAGAAAGTAGGAAATGTTTCTTATAAAGTTCAACTTCCTTCTAAGCTCAAGATCCACCTAGTCTTTTATATGAGTCTCTTAAAACTATAATATGAAGACATGGATGACCCAACTTGTGGAGAATCAAAAAGGGGTACCTATAACCATCGTAGCTGTAGACTTTATGAGAATATTATGCTTTATCAGTGTTGTATAGACTGTAATATTAGTGTAAAATAAGTTGTAATTATTTGTTGATACTAACTGTTATATTCCTAGCTTAGTGGCCACTAATCTAAGTTCTTATTCCTATTTATAGTGTTGTATATACATTAAAAATAATAGAGAATAAAGAGTAAATACATACGCCAGATTATCTCCATCATCTCTCGTAATATACTCTTCATGGTATCAGAGCATTTCTAAAATCCAATTTTGTTTTCTCACCAATTCTGTCCGAGGAAGATTTTTGTTTTTTCTTTGAAATTCACTCTCTGAGTTGAGCTCAAATATGTATCCAAGAGCAGTGCAAGTATTCCAAGAATTCCATTAATGTCCTAATTTCATGAGAAACAGTAGCTAGAAATTGGGATTTTGCAACATCAGTAGCTTCTGCTCGGGTTTTTTAGTTCTCACCCGTCATCATCGCGAGTTCCATCTCTGCTCAGACCAATCCTCATTGCGAGCTCGTCAACCACCAAAAATTGTGAAACTCATGCCATCTTTGCGAGCCATTACCCACAGCTCGCCGACCATCTGTTCATTGTCATCGTTATCACCATCGCCATCGCCATCTACTTCAGTCCCGCAAGCTAGTAAGTCCCACATTTGCATTCTATTTTCCAATACCTGTAATAAGATACATTTTGTAATCTAACCTAACCTAACCCAGTACAACCCAATCCGACCCGGTACAACACAACCCGGCCCAGCAAGAAATCTATAAAAAAAACCCATTCACAAATTTCAGCCCACATATAAGCTACAATTTAAATAACACCAATGGCCATGGGAAAACCTGTAATTACTGGTTCCACAGAAAATAGTCTTATGCCCATCACCAGTCACAAATTAAATGGGCACAATTACCTTCAGTGGTCTCAATCTGTCATGATGTTTATATGCAGAAAGATGAAAGATGATTACCTTACTAGAGATGCACCAACTCCGAACAAGAACGATCTGCAATACAGAACATGGAAATCTGAAAACAATATGGTGATGTCTTGGTTGAATAATTCCATGACAAACGAAATTGGAGATAACTTTCTTCTCTACAAAACTGCCAAAGGAATATGGGATGCCGCCAGAGACTCTTATTCCAGTTCTGATAATATGTCTAAACTATTTGAGATTGAAAGCATCCTCCATGATCTTCGTCAAGAAGAGTTGTTAGTTACACAATACTTTAACTCTCTCACTCGATGTTGGCAACAATTAGACCTCTTTGAGGTTCACGAATGGACATGTCCAGCATCTTGTACAAACAGATTATTGACAAGAATCGGGTTTTCAAATTTTTACTGGGGCTCCATAAAGATCTTAATGATGTGTGCGACAAAATTCTAGGAACAAAACCCTTTCCCAGCATTCGTGAAGCCTTCTCCGAAGTCTGTCAAGAGGAGAGTCAGAAGAAAGTAATGATAGGACCTCAATATACCATTTCCGTGACTGGATAAGGATCTACACTTGCTATTCGAGGCCACCAGCACTCTCATAATATTGACAACCATCCTCGTCATGAAAGACCTTGGTGTGATCATTGTCGTAAACCTGGTCACACTAGGGAAACCTGTTGGAAAATTCATGGAAAGTCAGCTGATTGGAAACCTCCCTTCGCACAACACATCAACAAAGAAAGTTATGGAAAAATTGTCTCCAAATCTCAAGGCAATGTCACCTAAATCTGCTCTGTTTAGCAAGGAACAGATTGATCTCCTCTAGAAAATATTTGGACAATCCTTGACCACATTATCTACCACTATAGCTCAATCAGGTAACACCCTTAACGCTTTTAGTGTGAAATAGGTTATGCGACCATGAATTGTTGATTCATGTGATACTTCTTTTCTCATGAATCTTAAAACCTATCAGAATGGACACACTATCAAAATTGCCGATGGTTTAGTATCCAAAGTAACAAGAATTGGTTTAGCCAAAATTTCAAACTCCTTTATTCTAGATTCTGTCCTTCTTGTTCCCACACTTGATTGTAATCTTGTATCAATTACTAAACTCACCCATGATAAAAATTATATGGCTAAATTTGTTCATAACCTATGTGAATTTTAGGACTTGGATTCGGGGAATATGATTGGCAGTGCTAAAGAATGCTTGGGACTTTATCTCCTCCGCAGTGAAAAAACCTTCAACAAGACAAGCCCACCAAGTTGTATCCGAAGTTTCTTATCAGAATAAAGCTTTATTAAATCTTTAGTCTAATAATGATGGTGAAATCATGTTGAATCACTATCGCTTAGGTCATCCTAATTTCTAGTATTTATAGAAACTTTTTCCTTCATTCTTTAGAAATAAAAATTCAAAAGATTTTCAATGTGAAGTATGTCAATTTTCAAAACATGTTAGAACTTCATATTCTCATCTTTCACATAAAAAATCACATCCTTTTTTATTAATTCACACTGATATTTGGGGACTTTCTAGAATAAAAAACATCACACATACACTTTGGTTAATTTCATTTGTGGATGATCATACTCGAATCACTTGGTTATTCCTAATGAAAGAAAAATCTGAAGAAGGTCAAATTTTTAAAAATTTCAATACCATGATTCAAATCCAATTTCAAACAAAATTCCAAGTATTGAAATCTGACAATGCTAAAGAATACTTCACTTCTACCCTTACCGATTATCTGTTTAGTCAAGGGATTGTCCATCTAAGCTCTTATGTTGACACACCTCAACAAAACGGGGTGGTTGAAAGAAAGAATAGGCATCTTCTCGAGGTAGCTAGATCCCTTATGTTCACAACTCATGTCCCTCAACATTTCTGGGGAGATGCTGTTCTTACAGCTACCTATCTTATCAATAGGATTTCCCTCTCGTGTCCTTATGATTAAAACATCTATCAATACTCTACTTGAGTCATACCCATACACCAAAATTGTGTCCCATATTCCTTTTAATTTTTTTGGATGTTATGCTAATGTCCATATACACCGTAGTGGAAAACTTCATCCTCGAGCCATCAAATGCATATTGCTAGGGTATTCATCATACCAGAAAGGATACAAATGTTTTTCTCCTATCACAAAACGATTCTATAATACAATGGATTTCACATTCGTTGAACAATATTCGTACTATTCCAAACCTGCCATTCAGGGGGAGAACATATGCAATGAATACCAGCTTTCGAATATCATAACCATTCAATCTCCCACAAATCCTATCCTGCAAATTCCAAAGAGTGAATCAATCTCTCAAATAAATACTCTTACTAATCCCAATGAACCCTCAACTTTTCTACCAACATATCCAAATTTCCTTGTCCCAAACAATGATCTTCTTGTCTATTCTAGAAGGAAAACAACTCAAGAAAGAGCACAGAATAGAGCATATCTTGAGCCAGTCCAAGAATCCAACCTGAGGACAGGCCACTCTGACAATTCACAAGGTAACATCATTGAACCTCATATTATTGAATTACATCCTAATGATTTTAATTTGCCAATTCCTATAAGGAAAGGTGTAAGATCGTGCACAAACCACCCCTTCTACAACTTTGTTTCCTATAAAAGTCTCTCACCAAGTTATAAGGAATTTATTAGCAACCTTGATCAGATAGAGGTTCCAAATTCTGTTCATGAAGCATTTAAGATACCTAAATGGAAGATAGCTATTCGTGAAGAACTTAGTGCCTTAGAGAAAAACAAGACTTGGGAGATCATAAAACTACCATCGGGAAAACAAGTTGTTGGGTGTAAATGGATCTTTACAATCAAACACAAAGCAGACGGTAGTGTAGAAAGACTCAAAGCTCTCCTTGACTATCATGAGACTTTTGCACCTGTAGCAAAACTCAACACTATTTGTGTTCTTCTTTCCTTAGCATCTAACTTGGATTGGCCTCTTTATCAATTAGATGTCAAGAATGCATTCCTTAATGGTGATCTCGAAGAAGAAGTCTACATGGACATTCCTACTAGAATTGAATCTCCTGTTCTAACCAATAGAGTCTACAAACTTAAAAGATCCTTATATGGATTGAAACAGTCTTCACGTGCTTGATTTGATAGGTTCTCTAAAGTTCTGAAGAGATATGGGTACACTCATTGCCAATCATTTCACACACTATTCGTCAAACACTTCTCCAATGACAAAATAGTTATCCTAATTGTGTACGTAGATGATATTGTTCTAACAGGTAATTGTACAATTGAGATGAATAAACTCAAAGAATTCATTGCCAAGGAATTTGAGATAAAAAATCTAGGCAATCTCAAATATTTCCTAGGAATGAAAATAGCACGAACAAAAATGGTCATATCTATATCTCAAAGGAAATATGTACTTGATCTTCTTAAGAAAATTGGAATGATCGGGTGTAAACCGACAGAAACTCCAATGGAATCTACAATAAAAATCGAAATAAAAGAAAATAGTACACTTGTGGACAAAGGCCGTTACCAAAGATTAGTGGGAAAACTCATTTACCTATCCCACAGTAGACTAGATATTGGTTTTTCAATAAGTGTTATAAGTCAATTTATGAACAGTACCATTAAAGAACACATGGAAGCGATCTATCGTATACTTAAGTATCTCAAGATGACACCATGAAAAGGATTATATTTCAGTAAGAATCTGACTAGAAAAATTGAAGTCTTTGTAGATGCTGACTGGGTAGGCTCTATAGTGGATCGCAGATCTACCATTGGGTATTGTACATTAGTGTGGGGAAATCTTGTAACTTGGCGAAGTAAGAAACAATCAGTAGTTGCTCGAAGCAGTGCATAAGCTGAATTTAGAGCTATGGCTCATGGGATTTGTGAAGGAATGTGATTAAGAAGACTACTCAATGAACTGAACTTCACAACTCCTGAACCTATCATCATGCATTGTGACAATCAAGCTGCAATAAGAATTGCGAAAAATTCAATTCATCATGACCGAATCAAACATGTAGAAATTGATCGTCATTTCATTAAAGAGAAGTTAGATGGAAAAATCGTGGACCTACTGTATACATCTACACATCATCAAATTGCAGATATCCTTACCAAAGCATTACCTCGAACAATCTTTGAAGAATTGAGTTGCAAGTTGGGAATGATTAATATCTATTATCCAACTTGAGGGGGAGTGTAGACTTTCTGAGAATATTATGCTTTATCAGTGTTGTATAGGCTGTAATATTAGTGTAAAATAAATTGTAATTATTTGTTGATACCAGCTGTTATATTCCTAGCTTAGTGGCCACTAATCTAAGTTCTCATTCCTATTTATAGTGTTGTATATACATTTAAAAAAATAGAGAATAAAGAGTAAATACATACTCCAGATTATCTCCATCATCTCTCGTAATATACTCTTCAGTAGCTTCTTTCGATAGTGATGTTTAATGCATATTAGCTAAAAGAAAAATATGGAGGTAAAGAGTTCCCAATTACATGAAATACTTTGTCAAATGAAAAAGATTACTCGAAAGTGTAGCATCGTGGGAGTGTGAAGATACACTATGACAATTTCAAGACCATATTCAACATTTTAAGGAGCAAAATGTAACGAGTGCGTCGTAAACTTAGGTGGTAGAGAATGTGAAAACCAATTGATATATGGACTAAAAATCAATTGGGTCAAACATATATACTTATAGACTTGATAATTTAAGAAATATCAATTTGATAAGTATCTAGAATGTGCTATTAATATATCTAGATATTATCTTGAAAAATTATTTAATTTCTAAAACAATCTTAAGATATTTATCAGTATTATTTATTAAAGATATTTCATAAATAAATTCTAAATTATGTTTAGATGAGTGACATGTAATACTAACGATTAATTGAGGAGGTAAATGTTTATAAATAAACCTAGACATTTCATTTGTGACAACATACAAAAATCAAATAACAAATCAACAAGCCTTATAATCTTTTCTCTCTGCTTTCATTACCAATTCTTTCAACATATTTTTCCTAATGTTCATCTTCTTCGATTTCACTAGTCTTAATTAATACCTACTTAGATTGCTTGCTTACTTAACATTTACATAGCTAAGTGATGTTAATAAATCACTAAAAGGTATATTAGTTGTATGCAACTAATATACTTTATAAGCTGTATATTAGTTGTATGCAACTAATATATTGTTTCTTAAAAACACTTTTAGGAAAAGCAGATTCCTTTTCTTCTATATTTATACATGTATTGCACCTTAGTATTTGATATCTTGTAAATACATTAAGTAAATTTAATTTGGTATCGGAAGCGAGAAAAAGAAAAAAAAATATTTTCTGGGTTTGAATAGAAGCACGCCGATACCGCCGTGATGCCTCCAGCCTTTGGTATTCTCGCCTTGTTTATTTCGCGCTGGGATTGCGGATACATTGTTATCACCGTAGCGATCCGCGGTTGTTGACCGGTGTCATTCGCGCGGACTGCGCCGTTCAACCTGCGAAGCCGCACACCGTCGGCTTGCGACACGCGCGATCTGACACGTTCTAGCCACGTTCGCGGCGCGGCTCGTGACCACGTGCGCGATTCGACCCTGAGAACCTGCCGCGGCGTCAGCCCCTGGTGTGCGATTCTTAACTACGCCACGTCGGCCGCGCCCTGCGCCGTTCGATCCCACGAAACCACTGCGCGCGGGTTCATCCACGCGCCTGCGTGCCGTTCGATCCGCGCCACGCAATGCGCCAGATTCAGCCCTGCCGCCTGCGCGGCGTCGGCCGTTCACCGCGGTGTCTTGGTTTCTTACATTTTTTGAATTTTTTTTTTCCAGTAACAATGAAATAGAAGTCTCAGAATAGTCTCAGAAGCAACAGAATAAGATTACAAGGTGGGAGAAATTAAGAACTCGCACTGACCCTAGCCGGTTCGGCTACTACCTGGCCGGTTCGGCCCCGGTTCGGTGACCACAGCCCGGTTCGGCTCGGTTCGGCCCCAGCCGGTTCGGCCACGACCCACGTCGGACTCGAGCCCGTGTTCTTGGCAATCAATCAGCCCGTCTAATCTGGCCATACTGCTCCCGAGCCCGTCGGCGCGAACATTGACGACCCGTTTATCGTGACCGCGAAAAAAAAAAAATTATTATTGATTCTGTGCCTGATATACTTGTTATTATTATTTCAATGGAAGATTCCGGACAACATCGAGTTTCTAGAATTCATGAAGTTCCAAATTTTGAAGTTTCCGTTAAGAGTTCGAGAAATTGGTTCTTTCGAAGAATCTTAAACTTAATGGTACAAATTTTCGAACATGGAAAAAAGTTATGTCTGTTTATCTTCGTGGAATGCATAAGATGGGGCATGTATCTGGATCAATTAGGGCTCTAGTCAAGATGATATAGAAGCATACTCGGTGGGAAGATGATGATGGCTTTGTCATGTATCGATCTATTTAGAAGCGATCAACGATGATATATTACAAATGGTGGAGGAATGTGAAAGCTGAGGGTATATGGAATACATAGCGATCTTTATACAAATGAGTCGACTTTATTCAAGTTAATGAACTTCATGCAAAGCTATTGGCGTACGGCAAAATGGTGACAGTATCTCTTTTTTTTGCCAAAGTGAAAAATGTATGGTGAAATTGACCGAGAAACGCCCATTACAAAATTAAAAATCTAGAAGATCTTCGTGGTACCCGAGGAAGGAGAAGGAGCTTGAGCAGTACATTGCTTTCTTAAGAGGCACTTGATATAAAACATAATAGTGCTTCAAGCGGGTGGCTTGAATGTCGGATCCTCAGAGCTTGACTCTACGCGCTTTACATACATCCGTAAAGGACGAATCTCGTGAGAGAGTCTTCGTGACACGTGTTGAAGTATCAAGCACTAGCCATTCAAGCTAAATCAAGAGCACGCTTTCCTCGTGACAGCCAAACTCAATTTCATCTCGTCGGCGGGGCCGCCGCCGAGGGCTTTCCCAGTCCCTCGTTCTCTGCGCTCTTGTTGCGATGAATAGGGGCATCTCAGTGAAACGTGTTGGAAACTATATCCAGCCAAACCAAAACGACAACGTGTGCCTCGTTAAAGCAAAGCCGGTACCGGTGCAAATTGTCCGAGAACAGGACTACGCATGGACGAATCATCCTTTGGAATGTGGAGGTATCCTACGACTTCAATAGGCGAATTAGGTGGTAAGATTGGTATGACGCTTAAATGTTTCTCGCTCTGTTGGGTCTAATACTTGGATTATTGATTAAGTGCATCGGTCATATGACTTATGATAAATCTTTTTTTAATAATAATTTATCTCACGCGGTGTCTTATGTTACAAATGCTAATGGTGAGGCCTTTCTGTCTTAGGATAGGGGTCGATTCGTATCTGCTCCGTCTTTCTGACTCAGTAATGTTTTATATGTACTGACTTATCTCATCACTTAATATACATCCCACGAGTTGAATATTGAGTCTAAATGCTTTGTAACCTTTTATCTATGTATGTGATTTTTTAGGGATCTTCTTACCGAGGAAATAATTGGTCGGGGGTATCTGAGAGCGGTGTTAAAGCTTGGATCGAGCTACGGAGGAGAAACCGGGGAGCAGGCCAGCTCTTGCATTGATTTCTAGTTCGATAAGCTAAGTGAAATTTGGTTGTGGCATCGCCGCTTTAGAACGTCCCGTCTTTTAGTCTTATGAAAAAAACCATGCCTCTTTATTTATTGGTGTTAGTGAAATTTGTGTTGCATTATGAGACTTGTGTTTTGTAGAGCCATCGTGTTACTTATTCTCTAGTATTTCTAATAAAAGTACTATTCCTTTTGAATTAATTCATTCGATGTTTGGGGACCGTCTAAAGAATCCCTTATATCGGGTATGAGATATTTTGTTTCATTTATCGATAGTGTACAAGGTTATCGTGGATTTCTCTTATTAGAACAAAAGATGAAGTTTTTACTGTTTTCAAATTTTCATACCTTTGTTCGAGAGACAATATAATGGCATCGTTCGGATCCTCGGATTACGACGATGGGGGGAATATGTTAATCATGTTTTTCAACAATTTTCAAAACAAATGGGATTATTCACCAAACTACTTGTCCCTGAGCAAGGAACAAAATGGAGTGTATGCGAAAGAAAAAATCGTCATTTACTTGATATGGCTCGTGCTCTTATTTAGTGCTTATATGCAAAATATCTTTGGGGTGATCTTTGTGCGGAACACGCCCGTCTTCGTCTCTGATCTAGTATCCTTAACGGAAAAATCCCATTTGATTCTCGCATCTTACGTATCATATCATCCTTTCATAATCTTCGAGTATTTGGTTGTGTGGTTTTGTGCGTGTTCCTAAAAATCAACGTTCTAAATTAGATGCTCGGGCGATTAAATGTGTGTTTGTTGGTTATGGAAGTTATCGAAAAAGAATGCAAGTGCTTTCATCCACCAACGAGAAAGTATTATGTTACTATGGATGTTACCTTAACTTTGAGGACATGAGTTATTTTCCTCGCGTCTTGGCTTTCGTCGAGGAGAATACATATTTTGAAGAAGCGTATCATGGTGAAGGGAGGCGTTAGGTGAGTGGCCCGGTATGTTTCAATGAGACCGGATGAGACTTATTTCATTGAATCCGATCATTGCGAAGCTTGAGATGCTTCCAAGTATCAGCACAGGCTCACTACAAATGACATTGAAAACAGCGTACCACTCGGGCATTACTCACGCCGCCCGATCAAGCGGACTCACAGTGCTTGAAGGTCGCTCATCGAGGTATGTACCTGCTTGATACTAATAACATTGAGTCTAATGTTGGACGGTATGTGTTACCAAATAGGTCTACTCGAGTCGACACGGCCAAAAGGTATGAACGAATATTCATGCAAAATCAAAATACCAGTAGCTTGATTTTATGTCCCTTTAAAGATTATCTAAGTCCTTACAAATCATTTGTGAATCAAATATACGGTGTATCGTGTACCTAACAAAGTGCGAGGATGCGTTGGGAGATCAATATGGAGGAAGTCAATGGATGAAGAGATGGATGCGTTAAAGAAGAACGATACTTGGCAACTTGTGTCACCACGCGAGGAAAAAGCGATTGGTTGTCGATGGGTGTTTACTATAAAACATAATGGTGATGGATCAAGTAAATCGGTATAAAGCTCATCTTGTAGCAAAGGGTTTACTCGAACGTATGGTGTAGATTACGATGAGACTTTTGCTCACTGGTTGCAAAATGAACACGATTCGGGTTCTGCTGCAAGCTTCTTTGCTAACCCTAAGCGCCCCTTCGGCGGTTTGATGTCAGAAATGCGTTTCTTCGTGGAGAATTAAGCCAGGAGGTGTACGTGAGTCTTCCACTGGGTATGTAGTTGATTCTCACCGGTAATTTTGTATGCAAATTGAGGAAGTCTTTGTATGGCCTCAGCAATCCCCTCGAGCCTTTGGTTTGGAAGGTTTTCCACAATTCATGCAAAGGTTGGTTACATACGAGTAATTCGGACAGCCTTACGTTTTGTCGAACATCAACGAGGGAAGGTAAGCCTACAATCATTTATGTTGATGATATGGTAATCACTTGGTGATGATACTATTGAGATGGATAAATTACAAAAGGCAGTAGCCTCTACGAATTGAAATGAAAGACTTAGGTGAACTAAAGTACTTCTTAGGAATTGAGGTAGCGAGGGGAAGAGAAGGGATATATCTTTGTCAAAGGAAGTACATTATTGATCTGCTAACGAGAGACGGGTATGTTGGATTGCAAACCTATTGATACTCTGTTGAGCAAAGCCGTGGTTTAGCGAGTATCCCGGATCAAATACCAGTGGTCGAGCCCGCATTATCGAGAGATTGGTTGGACGTTTGATTTACTTAGCTCATGCTAGACCCGGATGTTGCATATGCGGTAAGTGTGGTGAGTCGGTTTATGCCACGATCAAGTGATAACCCATATGAATCTTTGTTTTGAGAATTTTAAGGTATTTGAAATCGGCTCCAGGGAAGGGGAGTAATGTTACTCAAACACATGACAATCCTCTTGAAGTACGTGGATTCATAGATGCGGATTGGGCGGGAAGTATTACGGATAGAAAGTCAACATCGGGTTATTTCACGCTGTGGGAGGGAAATTTGGTTACATGGAAAAGTAAAGAAGCGAGAAAGTGGTGGCACGATCTAGTCTTTGAGGAATATAGAGGTATGGCTCGTGGGGTTTGTGAATTCTTTGTGGATAAGAACTTTGTTATTAGATTTGGGTTTCGAACTCAAAAAATACTATGCGGATGTATTGTAAATCGGGCGGCCATTGATATATCACAAAATCCGATTACAACGTGATCGCGCTAGCGTGTAGAGGTTGATCGTCAAGCTTTATAAAGAGAAGTTAGATGCCAAACTTATTAGTTTTCCTTTTGTTCCATTGAAGAGCAACACTTGAGATATCTACTTACAAAGGAGTCTCCAGTCATTATATGACTACTTTAAGCAAGTTGGGCATGATTGATATCTATCGCCAACGAGGAAGTGTTAATAAATGTTAAAACGTATATTAGTTGTATGCAACTAATATACTTTATAAGCTGTATATTAGTTGTATGCAACTAATATATTGTTTCTTAAAAACACTTTTAGGAAAAGCAGATTCCTTTTCTTCTATATTTATACATGTATTGCACCTTATTATTTGATATCTTGTAAATACATTAAGTAAATTTAATTAGTGACACACATGATATTAAAGAAAGTAATCCCGTGACACTAATTTCAGAAGATTTTGATTTAATTAATGGTAAATATGATTTCCCTGAATTCAATCTAGTGAACGGTGCATGATTTTTCTCCTACAAAATGTAATGTCCTTACAGGATAGGCCGAACTCCAAAGCCATCTTTTTTAGGTTTCAATAATATTCACCGGTTCTATTCTTATCCACCTTGAGGAGATGGACTTGAAAGCCATTTACAATTAAAAAAAAACATAAATTATATATATATGAGAATATACTGGGGATTTTAATTAAGAACAAAGATTAGTAAATGAAGAATGATGATAAAAATAATATTTTTTATTTTATTATAAAGAAATTTATTAAAGAATAAGCTAATAATAAGTATTTATAATAGGGAAAAAAAGTTATTTCTCACTATCCTATTTTTCTATACGTTCTGTACATTATATTAAACAAGGATGTTGCTCAGCTTGCAGAACTACATTTGCTAAACAATAGTGTACAACAAATTAATTAAGGTATTTATTTATGAAACATGATTAATGAATTTCTTGGATTTTATTTTTCTTTCTAACTTACATTTGGATTGCCAATTACTTTATGACTCTGTTTGGCTTGCCTATTTCTCTAATTATATAACATTCATGTTGATTTTACAAAATAAAGCAGAAAATATATAAGTAATAAACAAACGATGGGAAAAGGAAAAGATAGGACTAATCTTCTTGTCTTGTTCTCTCATTCTATTTAATTGTAACACCAAATCACCACTAATGAGAAATGTTTTTTTATTAAAATTTAAGATGATATTAAATATCGTGTAAGTTTTTAACTAATTGTTTAATTATTTAATATTATTAAATATAAAAATAATAACTTGAGGCTTTTTACTTAATAATCAATTAAATCTTAATAAATAATTTATAATTATGAAAAATTTATGATATATATTAATTTTCTTATATTAATAATTTGCTGATATAAGAACATAATAGTACATATTTTATGGAGAGAAAAAAAAGACCATGTTATTCTATTACTTATAATATTTATCTTATATTGTTCGCACATAATAATACATCAAAAATTATATATGAATATTTGATTTGTTAATTGTAAAAAATAAAAACAAAAATGAATTATTGTATAATATTTTTATTTTTAGTGTAAACTTTTCTTATATTAGTCTGACTCGATAAAAGAGTAAGATGTGTTGAGGAATTATTATTTGGTTATAAATGAAGCTGATATGTCCATGGAGAGAGAAAATAATAATGGGAGATATTGGGTCGAATTAATAAATAATTTTTCTCTTATATAAATGTAGTATATTGGGTATAACTGAATATATTTTATGTGGTGAATAATTAGTATTCTTAGTAAACAAAAAATTTTATGAACCGTTAAAATAAATATTGAGTTATTAGATAAGATAATTTTAATAAATAGATGAATAATAAATAATTTTATGTAATTTTTTTATCTATTACATCAATTTTATTATAAAAATTTGTTTTTTATATTTTTTTTACATTTAAAAATAAAAAAAAAATTGTTTTCAATTTGAGATAAAAGAAAAAATAAGACAAATAATTTCAAAAATTAAAATTTAAACATATTAAATTAAGTTTTTAGTATAATTTAGACCAACATTTTTTATGCACAGATTTTTTATATAATTATACAAATTTTATTATATAAAAATTAATAATGATATTTAATATAGTATAACAAACGTGCATAATATATATATAGAATTAATTAGAAATTTATAAATATCAAGCTAAATTCAATATCATAGACTTTAATTTTTTTTTTTTTACTATGAAGTAGATTTTTTATTCATAAATAGAACTTGAAACGGATGACTTTAATCATTACAATAACATTATTATTATTTATACTAGTATTAGTTTTATTTAACGTACTAGTAAATATATTTATATAAAATAATAATTAAAGAAAACCACGTGGCTCATCCTTGCTTCTTTCTTTGGTTTTGATAGGCGGCCTCCGGTCAATACGAGAAATTATATTATTTAGTAAGTGAAATGTTAATAATTATAAATATAATATATATTTATTGTATGTTGTAATTTATTTATAGTTTTTATTTAAAAAATAAAATCAAACTACAAAATTTTACTTATATTATATACATTTTATCACACTAAATAAGTTAATTTTTCTTTAAATACTCACCAAGCAAATTCTAGTTTTTCTCTCTCATTAGGTTGTAGATTCAGAAGAGAAGCAGAAAAGAAAAATGTCAAATAATGTTGAGGAGGGTCAAGTTCCTTTATTGGAAGATATAGCTTCAAATGCCCTCTTAAAACAAGATCAAGATGATGAAAACAAACCTCTTTCAAAAAGATTCTGGATTGAATCGAAAAAGCTTTGGCACATAGTTGGTCCTGCGATCTTTAGCAGAGTTGCCTCTTACTCTATGTTCGTTATAACCCAAGCTTTTGCTGGTCATCTTGGTGAACTTGAACTTGCATCTATTTCCATAGCCACTAATGTTATTGTTGGCTTCGATTTTGGTCTCTTGGTAATTAACTTCAATTTTATCAACTGGGTTTTTTTTAATTAATTTCAAATTTCAATTAAAAGTAATATATTTTTTTTTTTTGGGGGGTTGCAGTTGGGTATGGCAAGTGCTCTAGAAACACTATGTGGGCAAGCATTTGGGGCAAAAAAGTACTACATGTTGGGAGTGTATATGCAAAGATCATGGGTTGTTATGTTCATATGTTGTATCTTGTTATTGCCTTTATATCTATTTGCATCTCCATTTTTGAAGTTTTTGGGACAACCATCAGATGTAGCAGAGTTATCTGGTGTAGCATCTATGTGTATGATTCCACTTCATTTCAGTTTTGCTTTTCAATTTCCTCTTCAAAGATTCCTTCAAAGCCAATTGAAGACTGGTGTTATTGCTTGGGTATCTCTTGTTGCTTTGATCGTTCATGTCATTGTTAGTTGGTTGTTTGTTTATCAATTACAACTTGGTGTGGTTGGAACTGCTATTACTTCAAACTTTTCTTGGTGGACTTTGGTTTTTGGTCTTCTTGGTTATACTCTTTGTGGTGGTTGTCCTTTAACTTGGTCTGGTTTCTCTACTGATGCCTTTTCTGGTCTATGGGAATTTACTAAACTCTCTGCTGCTTCTGGTCTGATGCTCTGGTATTCATTTTTAATTATTTTTTTTACTTTTTTTTTTAATATTATATTATCAAATTATGAATGTTTTCCTTATTTAAATCAAAAATATCATACAGTCTGGAGAATTGGTATTATAGAATACTGATATTAATGACTGGAAATCTGGAGAATGCTAAAATTGCCGTCGATGCTTTGTCTATTTGGTATGTTTAATTGCAGACATTTAACACTTTCTTTCTATTTATTTTGTCCTATTAGTAAATTTAAATATATTATAAATATTATAATATTTTTTATTAGATAGAATTATGTAATTAAATTACGTAATTGAATTGAATTAGGTGATTGAATTGTGTAATAATTAGGGGCTTGAATTTGAATTGTTTGGCAGCATGAGCATAAATGGTTGGGAGATGATGATTCCACTGGCATTCTTTGCTGGAACAGGGTAAGTTATACTTCTTAATCACAATCATTCTTTTAATCTTTAGTAAATTTTTTTTTTGTCTTAATATTAATAAATATTAGTCCTATAATTCAATTTGGTCTACCCATCATAGTTGATTAATTATATATATATATATTTTTTATTATTTTTCTGTGTTTTTTAATGGGTCATATTTGTTAATTTTCTCTAATATATTAATTAACCTTTATATTTATGGAGCCTAAGACAAAAACGGAGGTGTCTAAAGTTTTGGATTCTGTCACGTATCACGTTAGTTACGTAAGACTTATTATTATATTTATTATTTCTATATATCATTTTCCTTCATATTGGTGCTCATATCGAGATTTATGTTCCACCACGTAATATTATATATAGTTTATTATATGATTATATCAGGGTAGGTAGAAAAAAAAATAACAATCTGACCATTTTTTTATTTTTAAAAAGTTTATAATTATCTTAAAAAAATATGTTTTTTTAGCGAGAATCACTTTGGATAATTATTTGAAATTAAAATTCGATAAATCAATACGAAATCGCAACCAATTATTGTCGGCTGTTTGCTTTCTGTCGTTTTGCTGTTATTTTAGAGAGGGGGAAAAATAAAACGATTGTTCCCGTTTTTCACTTGTATTATTTATTTCAATGTGTAAATAATATTTATAAAAAATAAATCATTTTTGAATTTTTTAAAATAATTTTATAAATAAATTATATTTATTGTAAATTTATAATAAATCATAATAAATTTATTTTTTTAATAAAATATTATCACAACAAAACAATTGATATTTTTATAATTTTATAATATATTTAATGTTCTAAATTGACCAAAACACTCCTAGAAGTATTTTATTGGCTATTAAAAATAATAGAGTAGTTTGTCAATTTAAAAATTAGCATTAAAAATGCTGTAAAGTAAAAGTTATTGCAATAATTGCTGTTGGAAAAAGACAATAATTTGAACATAATCACGTAAAGAGTGATTTTATTGTATAAACGATGAACATGTGTGATATAAACCCTAATGGATGATACAGTTAATTAAACAATTAATAATGATAAACTTTAATTATTAGTAGGTAGTTAATGGTTTATTTTGATTTAATAACAGAGTGAGGGTTGCAAATGAACTAGGAGCTGGAAATGGAAAAGGAGCTAAGTTTGCGACAGCAGTTTCAGTGTTGACATCAATTGTAATTGGTTTAATCTTCTGGCTATTGATTATGTTTTTCCACAATCAGATTGCCACTATCTTCTCTACTAGTAAAGCTGTTCTTCAAGCTGTAAACAAACTATCTCTCCTATTGGCCTTTACTATTCTCCTCAATAGTATTCAACCTGTTCTATCAGGTTATTTTTATTATTTCCTTCTAAATTCAAAACATATTCATTCATTTTCATTAATATTAATGTTTCATATCACATCCCTAATTTATAATGAATTCTTGGTACTTAAACAGGAGTGGCTGTTGGATCAGGATGGCAATCATATGTAGCATACATTAACTTGGGTTGCTATTATCTGATTGGAGTTCCTCTTGGATATTTGATGGGTTGGGGTTTCCACCAAGGTGTTATGGTATGTACATATTTATCGAATTGTTATATACATCAAATAACGTATTAATATAGTATTATATATGTTAAATAATTAATAAGATATAATATTGAAATAATTGTTAGATTATATGTTAATTCGTTTATAAATTATATTGTAACTTGTGAAATAATGTAAATGTTAATCATTTAATTATGATACTAAGTGTATGTCATTTAATTATCAAGTTTATCTAATGAACGGGGAATTCTTTTTGAAATTGTCCGATCTTCATCCACCCCGAGTATATGTTTCAACAGGAATCACAGTAGGGGTCATTTAATCATCAGTTCTTGAATTTGGAAGTATAAGATGTGTTTTTTTTTTCCTTAGGTAACAAAGGTCTTAAAAGTGCAAAAATAAACTTTAGTATTATAATTTCTTAGTTAGATATTATTAATATTATTTAATAAGAGATTAAAAGTGTGTTTTTTTAAATAAAACAAGCTCTCTTAAAGTTGTATTGTTTCTTTCATATTTTCATTACAATTCTATAGCTATATATAAGCAGATTTACTCCTTGAATTACTATTTGAATTAAACATTCCTTGATTTACTCATTGAATTAAACATTTCTTGAACTCCTTTAATTAAGAATTCCTTGTTTTTCTCCTTGAATTAATCCTTAAATTAAGGATTATAACTCCTTGATTTACTCCTTAAATTAAGAAGTTAACACTCCTTAAATTACTCCTTAATTTTATCTCCAATACTCCCCCTCAAGTTGGATCCATAAGGTTTATGGATCTAAGCTTGCACAGAAGTCGTTGAAACTGATGAGAAGCCAAGGCATCAAATGTAAAACTAACAAAAAAAATGTTGATTACGATAGCAAAAAAAAATATTATTGTTGTCGATATGTGACCTTTTCTTTTACCACAATAATTTCCCTCCACATCGGGCAGGTAAGAGCTGTAGGAGAGATTTAATCTATCATCGTCAAGAGCTTAGTTTCAATGTGGGACCTTTCCTTTTACCATAATACTCCTCCATATCAGGTAGGTAGAAGCTGCAGGAGAGATTTAATCCATCATCGCCAAGAACTTGGTTTCAATGTGGGACCTTTCCTTTTACCACAATACTACTCCTCCACATCAAGTCGGTAGAAGCTGTAGGAGAGATTTAATCCATCATCGCCAAGAGCTTGGTTTTAATGTGGGACCTTTCCTTTTACCACAATACTCCTCATCCACATCTCCACATCAAGTCGGTAGAAGCTGCATGAGAGATTTAATCCATCATCGCCAAGAACTTGGTTTCAAAAAACGAAAAGAATAAGAAATCGCTCAGATAGAGTGTCAAACGCACTTTGAGCAAAGGAATAACAATTTTTTTAAGAAGATCGACTTGCTTTGATACCATGTTGAAAATTGGTATTGAAAACGTCAAGGCCAAAGGCCAAGGCCTAAAGGCCTTTTTAAATAAAACAAGCTCTCTTAAAGTTGTATTGTTTCTTTCATATTTTCATTACAATTCTATAGCTATATATAAGGAGATTTACTCCTTGAATTACTATTTGAATTAAACATTCCTTGATTTACTCATTGAATTAATGATTCCTTATTTTACTCCTTGAATTAAGAATTCCTTATTTTACTCCTTGATTTAAGGATTCCTTCTTTTACTAATTTAATTAAGGATTCCTTGTTTTTCTCCTTTAATTAATCCTTAAATTAAGGATTATAACTTCTTGATTTATTCCTTAATTTACTCCTTGAATTAAGGTTCTTGATTTACTCCTTAAATTAAGAAGTTAACACTCCTTAATTTACTCCTTAAATTACTCATTAAATTACTCCTTAATTTTATCTCCAATAGATACTAAGTGTATCTCATTTAATCATCGGTTAGAAAATAACTTTAAGTGTAGGTTTTAAAATTCATTTTTACTTATGGTTATTGAATTTGGAAGTATAATTAAGATGTGTTTTTTTTCCTTAGGCGACAAAGGTCTTAAAAGTGCAAAAATAAACTTTAGTATCGTAATTTCTTAGTTAGATATTATTAATATTATTTAAGAAGAGATTAAAAGTGTATTTTTTAAAATAATTGTAGGATGTTAAATATTTATTTTTAATAATCATGATACTCAATATATTAAATTTTTATAATAACAGAAATTAGTCTGAAAAGTGTTTCAGACTATTTTTTTCAGGTTTAATTTGAAATTTTTTTTTCTCTACGAAGCACTTTTACATAAATAGATACAGAGGTGGGAACAATCTAAATGCTAATTGTCACTGACGATATTCTTACTTAAAATATAACAATGCAGGGAATATGGGCAGGCATGATATTTGGAGGAACAGCAATTCAGACCATGATATTAGCCATAATCATCTTTAGATGCGACTGGGACAAAGAGGTAAATTTTCAGTTCAGATTATATATATATATATATTAATGGTTTTCATTATACACTGATTATAATTGTGATGTTTGCTCTGTTAAATTTTGCAGGCAGAGAAAGCTAATAAGCTTGTATTGAAGTGGGCAGAGGATGCTGAAGAGCATTGCAGTGCCGGTCCAAGGATAAGGCCATAGAGGCTCTCGCCTAGGGCTCCCGTCCCAAAAGAGTCTGTCACCTTTTTTAGATAAAAATAATTTTTTTTAAAGTTTTTCTTACTATAGACAATTAATTATATCACATCTATGAATCATTTATTTATTTTCTTAATTAATAATTTTTTTTATAATTATCTCAAATCTATCAATATCTATACATATATCTAATTATTATACTCAATTAATTCTCTTTTTTATTATTATTTCAGCTTTTCAGCTTTTCACCAGCATTTATTTATTTATTTAATTTTTGATATAACGTTTAAATCTTTTTTCTTATATATATATATACACAATATTAATATTTTATATCCTAATTTATGTTAATTATCTAAATTTCAAAAAACTATTTTGTTCATAAAAAGGGAAAAATCATCCTATCATCACACTCCAGCATGCAGCATGCACTTGGTTTGCAGTTCTTAGTTTTCTTTTCTTCTCCTAAGATATTATCTATTTATCCTTTATGTTTAGCATTGGGTCATAGTGACATCTTATATGAATATTAAAAGTGGATTGAAATTTATTGATGATCAAAATAATACGAGGGAATATGGATGTTATTTTCTTTCAAAATTGTGTCTGTATTGGGTTTGTGTTATAAACTAAAAATATTAAAATTATTAAAATCAATATCTTATTTGCAATTAATATTTTTATTAATGTGCATTTGCTTGGAGGCGATACATGTGCATTGGAGCTCATAAATCAACTCAATTTTTGATAAATAAAATTTTACTTGTAATATTTATAAAATTATAAATAAATTAATATATAAAATAAATTTGTATCACATTTAAATTTTAAATTTTAAGCATTTAACACTTAATATAACAGTAAAATTTAATTATTTAAATATATTTTTATTAAAATGAGCTAAATATAATATTTTTTAATTAAAAAGAAAATAATAATTGAAAAAATAATAAGTATTATTTTTTTACTATATATATTATATCCGCAAATTCTAAATATCTTAATCATTAAGATATTTTATTTTTAGACATTTTTTTATTATATAATCTCGTGCTAATCACATATATAATTATGGTCATATTGTTCTTTGATTTTTTTTTATATTTTTTATAAATTAATGATATATTATTATTATTCATTTTTATTTGTAGATATGTTTACTAAAAAGTAGGAATTAGGATATAAAAATTTAAAATAATGATAATGTTAGTGAATATGGGGACGATGATTCAATTTAAAACAACAAAATAGAAAATACAATAAAAGTAAGCAAATTTTGAAGTAAGAACTTAAAATTGATCGATTTATATACCGATGTAATTTAAGTTCTATTTTGTATTTGATATATTGTAAATTTAATGAAAACTATTATTTATTTTCTAAATAAATTTGAAATTATTATACAAAATATTGTTTTCTATTTTTTTAATTATATATAATATTGTATATCGGGGGCACATGCATGTCTTGCTTAGGGCACTCAAACGCTAGCGCCGGCTCTGGAGCATTGATTAATGATCTTTATTCTCTCTTACTCCTTCATTATCAAAAGGCCTTATTTATAGCCATTTGATGGTATTAAGAAGCCATGCATGCATGTTTTGTAACTCTCATTCAACAATGAAATTGATTACCATTCTTAAAGACCACAGTGCTATCTACTGTCAAGTATGGTTCTATTGACATGGCACAGTTCAATTCCTTGTGCTCACATGTCACTGATTATTGAGACTACCTGGATAAAACTTTTACTAATTAATCTCTTCATAATATTTTTCAAGAAGAAAAGTAATCAAAATACTTTGTGTTTATAATATTGTTTTATTTGTGTAATAACCTACGTACGTACTATGAAGTCTAAATGTTCTAGATATAATCAATGATGACTATGATGATCATTACATTAATAATAGATAAATTTTTAAAAAAACAGCCTAATGGATTTTCAAAGAAGGCTCAGAAAATTACATTAATATAGATTTAAAAAAAATGCTCACAAGATAACAAGCTCAAAGTTAGCGCTATTATAATTGCATTTGGGTTGAAAATATAATAAATAAAATCTTTTTATAAGGTGTATTCTAACTTGACTAAATATGTCTTGTAACTTGAATTACGTAGATAACACAATAAAATTACAATAAAAACAATATATTTAATTCAATACACTATAAAAATTAAAAAGTAGATAAGAAAGAACAATATGTGATAAATACACTGATGACAGTTTACAATCATATCAAGACTTCATATGTAGAAACATATTCGATAAATGATAAATATATAATTATATATTGCGATTATACATAACAAAACATGTAACGAAATAAACACACATATAACTCACGCATATATGGTACTATCCTCAAGTTGTTTATGTCAATCACTCGGTATAAAACAATCTATTAAACAGAATAAACAATATATAATTCGATAGATAATATAAACACAAATACCTCTATTAGTCATGACATTTGCCCTAACTACCTATTTTGTCCTCGTTTAATATCAACACTGCACTTGATCCAAGTAGATCTAAGTTCGCCCCAAAGCTCCATTACCATATGATGTAATCAACTATTGATGCCACAAACTCCTAATATATATACATGTTACAGCCCATGATACCTAACTAATACACGACATGCAAAAACATAGGCATTTCTCCTATGCATCACATTGTGAACTTACAATACCCAGTTGACATACAATATAGTACCACATATGCTTCTCATATATGAGAATTGTTGCATCCTTGCGACTACTAATCTACATATGGCACACCACCACATAGGTTTCTCATTTATAGGAACTATTACATCCTTGCAATTATCAACTAACACACGATACACTACCACATAGGTTCTTCTAAGGATGAAAATTTTAATCGTGGATAACTGAAATTGTAGTTATCCATAAAAATCTGAACCGATAGGGTGTGGGGTGGGGATGGTAATTGTAATACCGAAATTATGGTTATATTAATATTATTATTTTATATGCATATAATTACATAGAAAATATAATTTTAATAATAAAACACACAATGCTTTGTATAATTATATTGAATTTTATTTATGTTTATTTTATATTTTTATTTTACTTAAAAACATGTGCTAAATAGTTAAAAAAATTAAAATTAATATTAATATTTTAAATAATATAGGAAAGTAAAAATTAAGTTAATATTTAATTTTTTAAACCAAAAATATTTTTGAGTAAATGTTAAAAAATAAGAAACATGATTAAACCGTTGGAAAACTACTATCGACTCATGACTGATGGTTATTAATCGAATGTATCTGAAACTAGTATAGAGTGGTTATGATTATTAACATAACCATCTCCTTTCATCCTCACACCCATTCATAGGTTCATCTCCTATTAAAACTGCTACACTCTTGCAACTACCAGTCAACACATAATAACTTAACATTGAGAGTAACTCCTCAAATGATGTGACTCTCCACTTACCAACCATACATATTACTTCTCATCAAAACCTCACTCAATCTTACATTTTTTACACCAACTCGATATTTGAAGGTATGAAAGAGATTCCTTTCTGAGGTCCTACATTATACAGATGCTACATTATTTTTCAAACCCAACATTTAGAAGAAAAACGTACCAAAATAGATTGGAGAAATCTGGTGCCAAATTGGCAGAGCTTTCCCAAAATCATGGCTAAGAAAACGAGAAGGTAAAGAGGAATCTATAGAAAAATTCAAAGCCTCTCGGACCCTTACCAAACCCCTCATCAACTACTCATCGCCCACGATCAATGAGAAAACTAGCTGTAAAACTAACTGTTGCACACTCGCCAATTAAGGTCGTTAAGGGAGTGATGAGCACCTTGATGAGGCAATGGAAATCCCATGGCGATAAGAGAAAGATGAGATTTGTGTTTTGGAACCTATCATTTCTATCAAAATAGATAAGTGGTAAGAGAAAGATTAATGTAGTCGAAAGTTCCAAACTAAGTTGAGCCTTTTTATTTAGTTTTGTTCTTCCTCGAAGCCTCTTTATTTCATTGAAATCTAGAAGATTAATTAAAAGTACGTGACAAATTAAGTTATTGCCCTAATTTGACAATAGAACTCAGAACGAATAAGCTATATACACAGTTACACCTTGTTTTGTTAGGATTATTAACGTACGATACAATAGTCACTAACCCTCGCTGAACACCAACCAAGACGGAGCTAGAAATACATTTTACAAAAGATTTGAGTATAATTTTTATACAAAATAGAGAGTTGTGTTAAAATATTTAAAAATAAAAAAATATATTGTAATATAGATCCAATAAGAGACAAAGAATTATAGCAGATTCTTGTCAATCAAAAATAAAAAATTTATGTTATATTACATGAGAGAAATAGAACGAGAGTGTTATAGCTTATAACAAAAATTATCTAACATAAATAAAAATATTTTAATAGATATTAATATTACACATATATGTGTTATAAACTAAAACTAAAACAATGCATTAAAATATAAAGAATAAGATATTATTTAGAATTTTTTAAGTTATAGAGTATATTTAAAAATACATATTGTTAACAAACAGAAGAGTAACAAATATACGTTTTCTTTTGTATACTTGTTTCATCAATTTTCTTGAAACGACAAATAAGTCAATTTTATATAACGACAAAAGTTTGTATAGTGATAAAAATGAATGAAACGTTAACATTTTAAAATAAAATAAAATGTAAAATAATATAATATTAAATAAAATTAAAACTTAGAGTTAAACAAAATATAAAAAAGTTTTACTATATGAGTATTAAAAAGCTTAAAATCTTTAATTTGTAGTTTTTCTAATGTTTTTTTAATTTAATTCTTATTTTTGATAATTTAAGTACATAAAATATTTTTTTTGGATTATACTATATTGTTTTAAACAATATTTTTATAATATATTATTATAATTTTATGTGTACAATTAATTAATTTTTGTCAAATATGTGAACAAAAATATTTGTGTTTAACTATTTTATTACTTTTATATATAATTAATATGTTCAATTAATTAATATTTAATAAATACTTAAAAAAATATGACATATTATTAATAATAAAATAATAAAATATTTTATCACATAACTTCGATACTTCAACATTTTTATAAATAAACAATTTATTCTAATGTAAACACAATTTACTTCAACATTTTTATAAATAAACAATTTATTCTAATGTAAACACAATTTACTTCAACATTTTTATAAATAAACAATTTATTCTAATGTAAACACAATTTATTCCGATTAAATTATACTTGATCTTTTCTTTTGGCCTGTACGTTACCAAAAATGGTGCCCATATGACCGGCGCCTGCCAAATGGTCAATTTCATCTAATCACATAACTAGCGTTAAGTTATATTCCCAGAATTCTATATAAAATTATTTAGGCAATCAGCACAAGTGCTCTACGAGCGAATAATTCTATAAAATTATAGAATTATTTTTAAAATATATAATGATATAACATTTTATGTTAATAAATTTAAGATTAATGTAATTTTAAATTTAAAAAATAAATAGCTAATGAAAATTAAAGAAAAATTATATAAAATATAATTTAAAAATAATAAATAACACTTATATTTTATAACAATGTGGGGAGTTGGTATATAGCAAGTAACATAAACTATTTTTATTATTTTTGTTAATAAAAACATAAAATTGTTTCAGCGTGTTATCTTTGACTTTTTCTCAAGTTCAGAACTAAGATAAACTTCTTATTATTCTCTAGAAATTTGTATGAAAAGACCGGTACATTTGGACGTATTCTTATGTAATAAAAACTCTTACATGTTCTTATATAACAATTAATTAATATATATATATATACCATATAATATAAATTAAAAAATATTATTTTTAATATCAAATATTCATCACATTAATTATTATATAACAATAAATATAATTTACAAGCAATATTAAAAAAATTATAACACAAACAATATAACTTAAGTTGAAAATTTAAAATTAAAAAAATACATTTAATTTTAATTTTCAACCAATTTGATCTCACTCCCTTAACTTTTTTGTTTCTTTAACAACCATCCACGATTACTTCTAATCCTATGTTCATTAAAGTAGGATAAAGTATTTTTAATACCATCTTAAAACAATAGTTTTTTTCTTATATGATCAATGTATGATTTACTTGAATACATTAAGAGAGTGTTATATATATGGTTATTTTTGGAGGAAATTATTTATCTAATATTACTCATATATTTCTTTATTTAATAACCGAGAATTTTTTTATTAAAATTTGAAACTCTTTATTCAAATTATGAGTTTCTACGAAGACACAATGACCTCTAATTTTTGAAAGAGAGAAATTTGATGACATTTATATTTGTCGAATTTATTTAAAAATTAACTATTTACTTTAAGAATTAACTTTATTTAACTTATATGTACTAATGTTATTTTTTTGTAAATAACTAGTTATTGTAATATAACATATATGTGTAAGAAATTGTATTATCTCTATAAACTTTATTATATGCGTTAGTTATTCATTAAGTGTTAATTTATTATTTGTTTCAAAAATTAATTATCATTTATTTTCATGATTCATGTAATATTATTTTAATTAATGAACTTTAATTATTAAATATATTTTTTGATTTATAAAAAGTTAAGGTTGAATCAATTTGAGCTCGTTCGAACAAACTTGAATTGATCTAACTCTTAACAATTGACACCCATAAACACTAAGTGTTCTAAGATCTAATAATTCGTGTATTTTATTGAAAAATTATTCATTATTTTTAAAATATATAATGATATTTTATAACAATAAAATTTAAGATTAATATAACTTTTAATTTAAAAATAAATATCCAATAAAAAATAAAAAATATATATATAATTAATATAAAATATACACTAAAAATAATAAATAATACTCTATATTTTATAACAATGCGAGCAGTTGTACAAGACAAGGAACGTAAAACTATTTTAATTATTTTGGTTAATAAATAACATAAAACAATATGTTTCAACGTGTTATCTTGACTTTTTCCAAAGGTCAGAACTAAGACTTCTTTTTCTTCTCTGAGATTTATATGAAAAGAATGGACATTTGGACTTTTTATTTATTATTAGGAAATAAAAAGTCTTACACGTTCTTATAGAACAATTAATATACATAACAGATAATTATATATGAAAAAAATAAATTTTATTATTTTTAATAACAATTATCTATCACATTAATTATTATATAATAATAAATATAATTTACAAACAATATAAAAAAATTGCAAAAAAAAAAACAATTTCCATTGTAATCATACTTTTTAACAGTAAAAAAATATCAACAATTAGCAGAATATATATTTATCAATTTAATTTACCCCCACAAGACAAAAAAATGGCCTACAAGTTGTGTCTTAATCACATTTGGTAAACAAGGTAAGGATTTGAGTAGCAGTGATTGTTAACATAAAAAGAAATGTAGTAACTAAAAAAAATTAATTAGAGAATCGGCAAAGTTTACCGGTAATTGAAGGTCAATCTTCCCGATGAGAATTGGACCAAGTCACCGGACTTCATAACTCGGTCACCAAACCGAGCCGACTCACTCACTCTTTCTTCTTTAATCATCATCCTCTCTTTCTCTTTGCCCAGCATCTCTTTTATTTCTTTAACCATACTCCAAAAGCTCTCATTCAAATCGTTCTTTTCATTGAACGAGATCAGCATCCTCTCTTTGCAAGTCTCTAACCCCTTAATCACACAAAAAATTTCCACCGACTCGTCAAAACTCAAACAACTCAGCCTCTCACGAAACTCGCCAACTCGGAACCAAATTTCATTTAGCGCCGACAAACGATCTTCACCTACCAGCCTATTAACTTCATCCACAATCTTATTACCATTAAGAAATAAACACTCAGGCTTTTCACAAATCACTTCTATCAAACCCACTAAAGACTTTGTTTCGCTAATTAAATCGTTGTTCATAATCGCTGAAATTCTTTCTTCTTCGTCTTCCTCAACTTTCTCAACTTTATTAGAAGACGAACCAAGAAACAATCCCAATATTCTTGAGGTAAAAAGGAGGTTCTCGATGTATTCAGCGTACCATCGAACCCAATAAGAGAGCTCCCAAGTTACAGGACTTGAACTGTCACGGAAATTGGAGAGTTTAAGGTAGTTTCTTCCACCATTAGAGGGGTAAACAGAGACCTGGTCTTGAAGAATGAAGCTTCCGTGTTTGATTATATGATGAACGGCGATTAGACACTTGAGAGCGACAGATGAATCGTGGGTGTTTTGGAGGCGATCCATGAGAGCTTCGATGGCGGTTGAAGCGGTGGCTCGAGAGCTGTGACCGAAGGAGAGAAAAGTAGAGAGGTGCGTTGGGTTAGGAGGAGTTAAGGGGTCATGGGTAGTTGATCGGAGAAGAATGAGTTGGAGAGATTGAGAATTGGGCTTTGAAAGAATCGCAGCTTTGCTTTGGGAAGCTTTGTCTTTGATCACTCCCATGAGATTATGAAACATTGGTAGTCGTACCATGGATGAAGAAATTAAGCAAAAAACAGAACAGATTTTGGGTTGGAAAAAGAAAGAGAAACGGAGAGGAAGAGCTAAAATGGTGGTGCGTTGTGAATTGTGATGTGGATAATGAAAGTTATTCTCACATTCTATTTTATTGCTTTTATAACATATTTATTATTAATTTTAAAAATATTTTTATTGAATTTTAATTGATATAAAAAATATTTTTAATAATTTTTAAATTTTATAATAAATAAAGTATAAAAATAATAAAATAGTACGTGTGAGTAAGAAAAATTATTTTTTATTATATGGCATTTTATATTAATAAAATTTAAAATTAATATAAATTATTTTTGAAAAAAAAAATCTAATGAGAATATATCAACCCATTGCTTGATTTTTTTGTCATGGGCAGTATTGTGTACGTGCGTTGTACTATTTGTTATGGGGGAGTGGTCCAAAAGCTTAGATGCTCAATGTGAATGTTGCATGAATTAATTTAAATAATAATTATAATTATTTTATATTAATTTTAATTATATTTAATTAATAATTATCAGTTACGAATCATTATTAATTTTTTAAGATTTAATTATATTTTTTATTTTTTAATATTTATTTAAAAATATATTTATTTTAAAAAATTAAATATTAATTTAATTTTTATTTTATTATATTATTTAAAATATTAAAATTAATTTTCATTTTTTAATTATTTAATACATGTTTTTAAATAAAATACGAATTAGTAAAAATTAATCTAATTATATAAAATATTATATATTTTATTATTAAATTTTTTATTTTATTTACGTAATTTTATGTATAATATAATAATATTAATATATATTCTATTTCGATTAACGATAATTTTGATATTGTCATAACCATCTCACACCGCGTCTTATCGATTATGTTTATTTTTAAAAAAAATCTTTAAATATTTATAGATAATTATAATTTCAGTTATCTATTATTAAAATATTTATTCTTAATTTTCAGGATATATTTATTTCATAGAATTAAATATTCTAAGTGATTGCATTATTCTTTAAAAATAATATAATTATACGAAAAAAATTATACGATAATGTTAATTTAAATTATCTTGAAATAATTAATCTTTATAAAATTTTAATTATAAATTATGTATATTGATTTTTTATTTATATTAAATATAAAACTAATTTAATTATTAAAAAATAAAATAAATTACATATTATTTTATATACATTTTATAATAAAAAAATTTAAATATAAATTATTTTATTAAAATATTTATAATAAATTTTATCTGATTATATTATATACTATTATACATATAAATTATAACATAATTTAATACAGTTGAATTTAATACGATTATAATTAATGTATTTGATATAATGGATTAAATATGTGACCAAAACATAGTTGTTGATTAATCTCGTGCCTATTTATTTTGGTCGATTACAATTGAATTTGATTAAATTGTATTTAATTGAATTATAATTATTATGTATATTAAAATGAAAATTTGTATAAAGTATTTATATAAAATTGACGATAAATATTTTAATAAAATAATTTATATTTAAAATAATATTTATTTAATTTTATTTATATTTTTTGCCTATCAAAATTATTTTATTATAAAAATTTATTTAAATAAGTATTTAATTTTTTTAGTTTTATTTACATTTTAAAAAAAATATTTTTAATTTAAAATTAAAATTTTATAAAATACAAACCTAATTAAGTTAGATATGGTGATTAAATTATTTTCAATTTTTATTAATTTATAATTTAATAACCTAAACAAAGTGAACATACATACAATCGCATATAAAGTAAAGTACGAAAATAAAATAATAACATATGATAATTTTAAATAAAAACAACTTAGGCTACAACCATGATTTAAGAGGAAAATAATCGGTCTACCGAACCACCTAACTTTTCACTATGAAAACTAAATGTTTAAATATAAAATCAATCTTATGCTACATTCGCTAAGATACTACCCCAATGTACCTTACTTATGAGTGTCTATAGTTTTTTGGACCAACGTTTTAATAAACTCGATGCTAATTAGTTTTTGCATACCCCTAATGATGCCAATGCTGTGTATTTCCTTTAAGTCTTTTTTTCAGCACAAATTTGTTTTTCAACGATTTTTTTTCGCGCATATTCAACAACTTCTAACTATTCAACCCATATATAATAATAATAATAATAATAATAATAATAATAATAATAATAATAATAATAATAATAGGGTTAAATATATTTGAGATTAATTATTCAAAGCCTATTAAAAACCTTAATATTACAAAAAGTTATTTTTAAGACATTCTAAAAATATTGAAACACACTTAAAAAATAGCTAATTAATGATTTCATAAATTGATTTAAGTTTAAATAAATATTTTTGCAATAAAAATAATTCCAGATTTATTAACATGTGTTATTAAAAGAATGAATGCAATCTTATATGTCATAGTTATAAAAGATATACTTGAAGTACAATTATCTAAAATTTTGAATTTTTTTAACTTTGGTTGATAAATTTGACAATGAGCTTAAATAAGTTTATATGCAGATATTTTATCCGTAAAAATAGTCAACTCTTATAGTTCTTACAAACTCCCTCTTTAACATTTTCATGTGATAAAATCTTTCAATCACCACATGACACTTATAGGGATAATATAAAAATATAATGATATCCTAGACTCTATAGTATAATTATTGTATGGTTTGATGAATCCATCTCTGCTGCAACTTGAGAAGCTTGTCAATAACTCAAATGACATAGACAAAGCATAAGAAAATTTGGCTTGAAAGCCTCATTATACATTAGTTCAATTTATATCAAAATAAGCAAAGTATAGAGGATAATCATGTAGTGCATGCATTCATACCAATCAAGCTTAATATAAGATGGAAACATTTTTACCCTAAATATGTTCTTCCCCATATGCATAACAAAATAAAACACGAAAGTGAAACACACTTTTTCTCTCCTTTTTTTTGACATATGAGAATGATAGAACATTGGAGCCAAACAGACAAAGCATTAGAGCTAAACTACCTCTAAAGATAAAAAAAAGTAATGTAAAAATAAACTAATGCATAAGTATAATGTGGTTTAAACTCCACTTAAGTTCTATGACTCTTTAACTTAAAAAATCAATTAAAAAGTTAATAAATAAGAAAAAGACGTAAATGAGTAAAAATATGATTTTTTTAAATTTTCATAAATAGTCACATAAGGTATTAAAATCATTTAATCACTAATGGTTACATAACCAATTGAGAACTCATCATTTTTTTTAACTCAAATTTTTATTATCTATTGTATAAATAAGCAAGTAGAGTAGAAGAGGCATACAAACATACTTCGCACATATAATGACATATTAGTATTTACTTAAAAAAAGTACATATGTTTAGACTCCAAAAATATTTTATTTAAGTCATTTATGATCAATCAAGAAAGACTCAAAGGAAAAAAATATCACCTATCATGTAAAATTATAATTGAGTCTTCAATCTCACAAAATAAAATATCTCTAACAAATGAGGACTTAATTTTTTTTTATTTTTATCTTATAAATATGGCACATGATTTTCTTTTAGCTTTAACCTCTATTGGCCCTTTCTTTTTGTGCATGCCAAATACACGTTTTATAAGCAGTCACTTTTTGCACAATCTTTTTCTTTGTGCAAGCCATAAATTTAGCATGGTGACTTTCACACTAGTTATGAGGTAATCCTTTTCGCTCACTACAATAGCTTCACTATCAAAGATGTCCTTTTTGGAGCTTTTAAATGCCACATCCTTGTTTTTCTTGGGTGGATTAAGAGTAAGCTCATAGGGTTGAATTGACCCGATAAGTTCATCAATATTTAATGTGTCCACATTCTTGCTTTGTTGTATCGCTGTAACTTTCATCTTGTAGTATTCTATTAAAAAGCTTAGAAGTTTGTGTATTGTATAGGTTGTGAAATTTTCTCACTAAGGTTAGAATAAGCATTAGTGATATCATAAAAGTGAGCATAGAATTGACCAAAATTTTTAGTGTTGCTCATTTTAATGGAATCAAACTGAGATGTTAGCAATCTCAATTTTGTTTGTTTCACTTGAGAAATTCTCTCATGAGTAAGAGAAAAGGCATTTCATGCATCTTTAGCAGTGTGACAGTCAAAGATATGACATAACTCATGCATCGACACTGTAGCAAAGATTAGGCATAGACCTTTTTGGTTTACCCTACTAAGGGTGCATTCTTCAATAGTCCAGTCTTTTCTTGGCTTTATGATTGTTACACCATCTTTAGTTACCGAAGGTGGTTTCTAACCATCAAGAATAACATTCCAAAATTTTCATTTTGTTTGAGAAATACTTGCATGTGAGCCTTCCAATAAAGATAATTATACCCATTAAAGAGTGGGGGTTTAATAGATGACCCACCTTCTTTCATTTGGTCCATAAGTAAAAGTTTGTGTCCCTAATAATCAAACTCACTAAGTGTATCTAGTGTTTGCTCTAATACCAATTGAAAATTTATATAATACAGACCTAATTAACCTAAAGAGGGGTTGAATAAGTTATTTTTAGTTTTTATTAATTTATAATTTAATAACCTAAATAAAGTTGTCTTTCATGCAATAACGTGTAAAAATAAAGTATGAAAATTAGAGAATAACATACAATCTTTTTAGGTGGAAAAAATTTATGCTATAACCATGACCTAAGAGGAAAATCATCGAACCAACTAACTTTCAACTATAAAAAACCAAATATTCAAGTACAAACTCGATCTTATACTATCCTCGATAGGATACTGTTCTAATGTACCTTATTTACGAGTCCTTTTTTTGTTTTCATAATTTCTACTGTTAGTGTGAGTGATATTTCGCCAATCAAATACGTTCATGACTCAACTACTAGGTTAGTACAAAAAATACAAATGTCTGTGTGTGTTCCAGAATAGATTCAATAATGAATAATATTAACTAGATGATTCAAAACATATATTATTTAAATCAAATTTATTAACAAATTATAGAATAAAAAATTAAGCACAAATTCAATAAAAATAATGTTTTTGAAATTTAATAATTAAATTCAAATAATCACAATCACTTATACAATTATTTGATCTAAACATAGAAGATATTTATCAAGAAGAAATTACGTTAACATGAAAAATATTTAATTAATATGCGAGTTTAGAAAATTAAATATTAATGAAACTAAAACTATGATAATATTAATCAAGTAACTTTATCTTAATTCATGTCCATAAAAAAAACTTTAATAATATTAATTGATTAGCTTGGCTGTCCACTAATCAAGTTTCACAAATTGGTTTATCACTGTGCGAATAAATCTTGAAGAGGTTCAAACAGAATTAATTCTTTTCATCGCTTGTGCTCTATTGAAGATGTTTATCTTGATTAGTTTCTGCATACCCCCAATGATGCTGATGCTGATGCTGTGTTTGTTTTTCAGCAATCTCTTTTCGACGCAGATTCAGAAGCTTGTAACTATCCAACCCTGTAACACAAACACACGTGTATATATATATATATATATATATTAATAACAGTTAAATATTTTTTTGGTTTAATTATACAAAACCCATTAAATGACTTAATATTACAAAAGTTATTTTAAAAAACATCCTAAAAAATATTTAAACAAATTTAAGAAATAGGTAATTGATAATTTCATAAATTGATTCAATTTTAAATAGATATTTTAGCACAAAAAATAATTCCAATTTTTTGAACATGTGCTATTAAATGTATAAGATCATATGTGTCATAATTATAAAAGATATATCTTAAGTACAATTATCTAAAATTTTAACGTTTATTTGATTTTATTTAATAGACTTGATAACAAGCTTAAAAATAAGTTTAGTTACATACAAATATTTTCTCTACGAAAATAACCAATATTCATAATACTTACGAACATGAAATAAAAAATAAAAACATATATTTTAGAATTAAAATTTCAAATAATTAATATGTCAAATATGATTTAGATTCATACTCAATATTAAACTTTTACATAATCATACAATTTTTTTCTATAAAATATCGTCTATTTTTATAACCAAACATATAACTCTACAAAAATTATATTGTTATGGTTTTTAGTATTATGTAACAAGCATGAACTTAAAAAGTATGTGACAAAAACATTTGGAATCTGGATGGGTCTCTTATGGTATTATATGAATATAATTTTGACATCCTTATAAAGATGATTTTACAACCACACACTTTTGGTTTTAGATGCATGTGATCCCAATGAATTTTTATGTTTGCTAAAGTTTGCAGATAGCATTGCAAAGGTGGTGGAGAAACTTTGAACAAAAACAAGTTTATAGATCGGATGCAGAAACTGAAAATCCTTAAAGTACGGATGTTCATAAAAAACAAAACATAGTTGCATGCCAATCTGGAGAATATCACAAGGGTGAAAGAACACCAACTGATCCAGCCTTTGAACTTATCGGTTCATGACATGCAAACCATTTTTGATCTAAATGTGAACATTGTGAATCATTCCTCCTTACTTGTTAACTGAGAGGAGCATGTGTTATAACTAGATCTAAATACATGCATAGATCTTAGACTCATGTCAGATTAATTATCAAGATAATTACGCAAAACAAAAAAAACATATCTGAATCCATGATGAAGGATTAAAAAATGGATGAAGGGTTTATAGTCTTCTACAAACTAATTTTTTCTTTCTTGTGGGTTCTCACTCAATGGATGGAAATAGAGTAAAAGAGGTGATTGTAATTTGTCTTGGAAACTAAACTCTACAAACTAAACTCTACAGTGTTCTTTATATAGTAAATTAATGAGATCCCCATTAACACTAATTAAGTTGATTGTTGGATATTACACATTGCGAAGTCCATACCGTATAAGATATTTAATTAAGCTTTTCTAATTAAATCATTTAATTAGTCAAATAAGAATAATAATAACTCAAAATATAATTCTCTTAATTTGTTAGCCCAGTCATTTGTATATTAATAAGCATATGGAATAAATAATATCTCAACATAAGGGAAATCCAAATATGGGTTATGTGAAGTCAACTCCATTGTGGAAACTAACATATTTAATGCAGGGATGGATCACTAAGATAATGTTTGGTTCACAGAATGAAATCAGAATCAGAATCAGAATAAAATAAAATGGAATGGAAAAGAAATAATATTGTTTGGTTTGACCATTGGAATCAAATAAGTAATCAGTATTACATTGTTTGGTTTTCCACTAGAATGGAATGGAAAAAAAACTATAAATTACCTTAATGCCCTTATATTCAGTAAAGTTTAAATAATATTATTTAATTATTATTTTTTCGTCAGACAAAATACATTATTGAAATCATTATTTTTCTAAATAATTATTACTTAAAAAGAAAATATATTATTAAAAATATTATTTTTCTAAATAGGGTTTAGGGTTTTGAGGTTTGGGATTTGAGATTTAGGGTTTAGGAATTTTGGATTTAGGGCTATATTTATGGGTTAAGGTTTATGGTTAAAATTATTATTTTTCTAAATAGGGTTTAGGGTTTTAGGATTTGGGATTTTAGATTTAGGGTTTAGGGTTTAAGGTTTAGGGATTTGGGATTTGGGATTTGGGGTTTTGGGTTTTAGGTTTTGGGGTTTAAGATTTTGGAATTTAAGGTTTAGGGTTTAGGATTTAGGGTTTCAACCCAATCAAACACATAAATAAAAGGAATCAATTTTGATTCTTTTTCATTTCCTCCAACCAAACATAGCATAAATAGTGAGATCAGTTCCAAGTAGTGTCAAATCAGTGGCTCATTCCTTGATCTCTTTAATGCATTGAATAGCAATGGTCATTTACTCCTGTGTGACCCTATTAACGGTTACACGAAATGTGCGAATAAAGCTCCTAGTTTTCAGAAGCAAAATAGTTTGATAAATAAAGATAGGATCTCGATCAACTAGTGACCGAGTCCTATGGGTAGTTAGCACAATTTTAGCATTGTGTAGAGTTAGTTTCGTTGCTTGCTTTTGTTTTCCTGTAATGTCTATATAATGGTATATTTTCAGCTTCAATAAACATGCAGATTGATACAATTGTTTCTCTAATACCTAACAATTGATATCAGAGCCTTTAACAGGCCTGTGTGCGAAGAATAAAGTAAAATCAGAAATGATTGAGTTGTAAAAATATGTCAGAAGGTAGCAGTAGCTATGTGCCCAAATTCGTTGGGCATTATGATCATTGGGCTGAACTGATGGAGAACCTACTTAGTTCCAAGGAGTATTGGAATGTTGTTGATCATGTGGTGATCGTGAATGTAGCAGGTGAAAGAAGATCTTTATCTTCCGTAGTGGCTGAAAAGGGATAACTTATTGATACTCAACAGAAAACGTATGAAGAAGATAGGTTGAAGGACTTGAAGGCTAAAATCTTTTCTATCAGGCGATTGACAAAGATGTTCTAGAAACAATTCTCGATAGAAGTTCCTCCAAGTCAATTTGGGATTCCATGAAACAGAAATTTCAGAACTCAACGAGAGTTAAGAGGGCACAACTGCAATCACTGTGTTGTGATTTCGAAATGCTTTGTATGAATGAAGGCGAATCTGTGAACACATACTTTGCATGTGTTCTATATACAGCCAACAAAATGAAAGCGCATGGAGAAAATATGAATGAAACAATAATCACAGAAAAGATTCAGCACTCAATGGTATCCAAATTCAATTATGTAGTGTGCTTAATTGAGGAATCAAACAATATGACCACAATGACTATTGATGAACTTCAAAGTAGTCTTCTTGTGCACGAGCAAAGAATGAAAGGGAAAAATGAGAAAGAACAAGTTATTAAGATCACTCATGAACACAAAGCAGGAAGAGGAAATGAACACAGTACTATACGAGATGGACGTGGAAGAGGAAGACAAAGCTTCAACAAAGCAACTGTGGAGTGCTACAAATGCCATAAATTAGGACACTTTCAAAATGAGTGTCCCAATTGGGAGAAAAATGTCAATTATGCTTAGATGAATGAGGAAGATGAGCTTCATCTAATGGCCTATGTTGAGCACAAGTTGACAAAGAAAGATGGAGTCTAGTTTCTAGACTCAGGATGCTCTAACCAAATGTCAGGAAACAAAGACTGGTTTGTGGAGTTTGATGAGCAATTCAGACATTCAGTCAAATTGGGAAATGATGCAAGGATGATGGTGATGGGTAAAGGAAGCATAAAAATTGAAATGTAAGGTTTAACTCAAGTGGTCAGAGATGTGTTTTACATACCTGATCTTAAGAACAACTTATTGAGCATTGGGCAACTTCAAAATCAAGGGCTAGCCATTGTTATTAAAGATGGAACTTGAAAAATATATCATCCTACAATAGGTCTCATTATGCAAACTCTTATGTCAACTAACAGAATGTTTGTTCTATTGGCCAAGGTGGTCTCTCACAAGTGTCTATTAGCAACGGAAGATAACATAACAGACTTGTGGCATCGAAGGTATGGCCATGTGAATACCAAAAGCCTCTAAACATTGGCAAGAAAATAGTTCGTGAAAGGATTGCCTCAACTCAAACTAAAAAGGAAGAATGCACAATTTGTCATCTTGGAAAGCAGCACAGGGCTATCATACCAAAGAAAAGTCAGTGGAGGGCTTCAAACAAACTTTAACTAGTTCATGTGGATTTATGTTGTCCAATCACCCCAACTTCAAGCAGCCTCAAGAGGTATCTGTTATGTTTCATTAATGACTTCAGTAGAAAAGAATGGATTTACTTCCTAGTTGAGAAGAGTGAAACTTTCTCTATGTTTAAAGTTTTCAAAAAATCAGATTGAAAAGGAGTCAAGATGTAGTATATGTTGCTTAAGAACAGATAGGAGAGGGGAGTTCACATCTAAGGAATTTAATCAGTTTTGTGTTGATCATGGCATTAAAAGACAACTGACTGCTTCCTATACTCTTTAACTAAATGGAGTGGAAGAATGTAAGAATAAAACTGTATTAAACATGGTTCGATGCCTACTTTCAGAAAAGGATATGCTTAAACTCTTCTGGCCAGAAGCAGTTAGATGGGCTTCATATGTGTTAAACAGGAGTCCAACTATGGCAGTGAAAGGAAAAACTCCTGAAGAATGTTGGGGTGGAGAAAACCAAATGTCGAGTACTTTAGAATTTTTGGGTGCATTGCTAATGTATACATTCCTGATAAAGGAAGGACAAAACTAGATGATAAAAGCCATAAATGCATATTCCTCGATATCAGTGAGGAATCAAAGGCATATAAATTGTATGAACCTTTAACTAAAAGGGTGATTATTAGTAAAGATGTAGCATTTGAAGAGGACAAAGGCTGGAATTGGGGGAGGAGTAAGGAGGACACAAAGCATGATGTCTTTACTTGGATAGACATTGATGATGGGGAGATAAGTGACTATGACGGGGAGGAAGAAATTGAAAAATGTAGAAGAACCAACAGAGGAAGCTTATGTGGAAATAGAAGAACCAACAGAGGAAGCTGATGTGGAAACAAAAGCTCCTATCACCACACCAGAAGTACAAATCAGAAGTGCACCACAATGGATGGAAGACTATGTTACTGGTTCTGATCTCTCTGAGGAGTTACATTTGGCTTATTTCATGATACACGATGATCCTATGTTCTTCAATGAAGTAGTAAAAGAAAGGAAATGGAGGGAAGCAATGGATTTGGAAATGATGGGAACTTGTAAGCCTACCAAAAGAAACAAAAACAATTGGTGTTAAGTGGATCTTCAAAACAAAACTAAATGAAAAGGGAGAAGTAGATAAGTGCAAAGCATGACTAGTGGTCAAGGGTTATGCATAGAGGCATGGGATTGATTATATTGAAGTTTTTACAGTAGTGGCTCGCTGGGACACCATAAGACTGATCATAGCTTTAGCTGCACAAAAGGGATGGACTGTCTTCCAACTAGATGTCAAAAGTGCTTTCCTTCATGGAAATTTGGAAGAAGTAGTGTATGTGGAGCATCCAGAAGGCTATGTTCGCAGAGGAGAGGAAAACAAAGTCCTAAGACTCAAGAAAGCTCTCTACGAATTGAAACAAGCTCCAAGGGCTTGGTTCAGTAGAATCGAGGGGTATTTTTTGAAAGAAGGGTTTAAAAAATGAAGTCATGAGCACACATTGTTCCTGAAATATGGAGATAAAGGTAAAATTCTAATTGTCAGCCTATATGTGGATGATTTGATCTACACAAGGAATGATGAGGAACTATGCAAAAGATTCAAGGAATCAATGCTGTTAGAATTTGAAATGAGTGACTTGGGCGAAATGAAATACTTCCTAAGAGTTGAGGTCTAGCAGAGCTATAAAGGGATACACTTAAGCCAGAGGAGATATGCCAATAACATTCTCAAAAGGTTTGGAATGAAAGATTGCAACCCGATAAAAAATCCCATTATTCCAAGTACAAAATTAATGAGACACAGTGAAGAAGCCAGTGTAGACTCAACCATGTTTAAACAACTAGTTGGTAGCCTAATGTATCTAATGGCTACAAGACCAGATATTATGTTTATCGTCTGTCTCATAAGCAAGTACATGGAAGATCCAAAAACATCTCACATGGCAGCAGCAAAAAGAGCTCTCAGATATGTGAAATGGACTGTAAATTTGGGCATATTCTATAGTAGAAGTACTGAAATTTTGTTAGTACCACAAAAGAAAAATTCAAAAGAAAATTTTAGAGCCTATACTGATAGTGATTATGCTAGAGATATAGAAGACAGAAGAAGTACTTCTAGTTATGTGTTTCTCCTAAGTGGTATTGCAGTAACATGGAGCTCGAGGAAGCAACCAGTGGTAACACTCTCCACAACTGAGGTAGAATATGTTGCTGCAACAACATATGCATGCCAAAGCATTTGGATGAAGAGAATTCTTAATAGCCTTGGTGTTCTTTCATGCCAATGTGTGAATAATTCATGTGATAATAGTTCATCTATCAAATTATCCAAAAACCTAGTTCTATATGGAAGAACTAAACACATTGATGTAAGATTTCATTTCTTACGTGATCTCGTTGAAAAAGGTACAATAGAATTGGTCTACTGTGAAAAAAATGAGTAACTAGCAGATATCATGACAAAGTTATTGAAGTTAGAGACCTTTTTAAAGCTACGTGATCAGCTGGGTGTTCGAAGCATTGAAGATTAAATTTCCTTACTTTTAGTAAGTGCAGTTTAGGGGAGGAATTGTTACACGAAATGTGCAAATAAAGCTCTTGGTTTTCAGAAGCAAAACACTTTGATAAATAAATATAGGATCTCGATCAACTAGTGATCGAGTCCTATGGATAGTTAACACAATTTTAGCATTGTGTAGAGTTAGTTTCGTTGTTTGCTTTTGTTTTCCTGTAATGTCTATATAATGGCATATTTTCATCTTCAATAAACATGCAGATTGATCTAATTGTTTCTCTAATACCTAACATTAACTCTCGTACCCATTCCTCCAATAAAGACTTACCTCAACCTTCTTGAAAAAAGATACCTGAGATGGTAATTTTTTCTAGTGAGTTCTTGATTAGTGTAAAGGATTGTCTTATTGATATTCAAATTAAGCCAAACCAATCTCAATTTCTTTCTGAATTTGACCAATTTATTTCCTATACTCTTAATAAGCCTAACAATATTCCAAATAATTTCCTTGGACATTCCTAAAAAAATATCCTTGAACCCACAATAACCCGACATGTACCAATCCAAATACAACATTCTTCAAACAAGAACTCTAGAAATACCATAGCAAAAAACAAACTAAACTCAAAATTTAACTGGTTGAAAAAGAAAAGGGTGATACTTATTTGGAAAAAAAGATGAGAAAAAAGAAGCTGTGGGTTCTTTGAATATCCCTCATTCTAAATTTGTACTGGACAAAAACATGCTAGTGAATTCAAGAGGTTATTATCATAAGGATAGACTCAAATTCCTTTTGGATAATGGCCAAATACAAAGGGATGAAGATCTTCTTAAAAGTGTAGCTAATCCGAATGAAGCTCCAAAAGGTAGATAGAAGCAATTCATGAAAAAGCCCGAGAAGTAAGTACAAATACGTGTGAACTTATCTATAAATGATGATTCAACTTCAAACAATCCAAATTTTGAAAAGGGTGAGAAGACGACACATAACGTGCCCCAGCAGCAGGCATGGAGCTTTTTAGTGGAATTCTCGAGAACTGGTAAGGAAAAAAATGCCCAAGCTGCTTTAAGAAGGTTGGTGAGTAGTGAAAATCCAGATGTATGTTTGGTTCATAGAGCCAAAGTCCTGGAGAGAACATCTTTTTTTTCTTGCATCTCAACTTGTTGGGACAAGTATGTTAAAATAGTATTGGAACAATATTACCAATAATCTGAAATAAACTGCTTGGGTTGAGTCGCGGACTAGGTAGCTCTCTTTAAGACATTTCACGACTTTGCCCAAACTTGTGCAAGCAAACACAGCCTCGTCGTCCCCAGGATAAAACAACCTAGAATCTTTTTCTGTCTCGGAACTTCACTGCACTGATGAAGTCTGGAATACTACACCTCTCAAATATTTATGTTGCTCGGAAATTTGAGAAAACAATTCTGAATTTTCTTTTCTTTGATTTTGCTATGAAAACCGTAGAACTATTTTTTGATTTGTTAAGTTATTTTCTAAACTTAGGGCTATTGCCCCTATTTATAGTTGAAAAAATATGTGTAACGGTCATACAATTATGAACATAACGGTCAAAAATAACGGACACACAATTATGAAAATAATGGTCATAAAATTAATGGCCACATAATTATAAAAATAACTGTCATAAAAGTAACAGTCACATAATTATAAAAATAACGGTCATAAAAGTAATGGTCACATAATTATGAAAATAACAGTCATAAAAATAACGGCCATATAATTGTGAAAAATGACAGTTACATAATTTATGAAATAATGGTCATAAAATAATAAAAAATATTTTTTTATTTAAATTAATTTCCAACAATCCCCCACTTGAATTTTAAAAAAATAGTTTCATTGAGCAACCGATCAATTAAAAGTATAAGATTGTGCATAAGTAAAAGGTGTCTATCGACTTGAACCTTTGCGTAGTATTGATGCTTTAGAATATACTAGAGTAACTCGTAGTTTTGAACTCTATCTCTAACAACCTCACACACATAACCTTTCTAAGGTGTAGTTCGAAAAGCCCATGCTTTACGGTCATGCACGTGTATCCTAGTATAATGAATGCTCTAGTAAAATTTGCCCAAAATTTTCATAGGAAGCGACCATACTTCCACATTCACATAGGTGAGTCTATCAAGAGTACTCTTGTAGCTACGTACTCCACTCCATATAGAGTATAGAACTCATTAAGGTTTTAATAATTAACTCATCATTTTTATCGCTTCAGGACTTCATGCTTCTAACAATATAGAATGAGACTTCATAATAGAATTATTCATCTCATATCACTTCATGACTTGTTATTACCCATTGAACTTATTTCTTGGTATCTCCAGTCTATAATTTTGGTTACCATCATGAGTGACTCTTCATTCTAAGGACATTAGTCACATTCCTTTAGAGGTTTTTGAAAACCTTCTCTCTTGTTAATCCTTCCATCAAAGGATCAGGCAACTTTTCATTAGTACATTTATGATCCATTCTTACAGCTCCTGTAGAGAGAAATTCTCTAGCAGTACTGTGTATCTGTCGTCTCTTTCCGTTGTAATAACGGTTCTAAATCTTTGCAATAGCCATGGTACTATCACAGTGGATTAGGAAAACTGATATCGATCTTTCCCATAAAGGGATCTCAGCTAATAGACTTCTTAACTAGTCTACTTCTTTACTTGCAGTTGGTAGTTCTATAATTTCAAACTCCATCGTAGATTGAGCCAATATTGTCCATTACTTAGACTTCCAAGAAACACCTCCACCAAAAATGCAAAATATATAGCTGATAGTTGCTTTGAAGTCTTCTGATAGAGTGTTGCAATCATCATCATTGTATCTATCTAGAACAACGGGAAACTTCTTATTATATAATCCAAGGTTCATAGTTCTCTTAAGGTATCTTATGACCCATTCAATTGCATTTCAATGCTCTATATCAGGTCTACTGATAAACCTACGTAGTAGTCCCACAACATAAGTTATGTTTGATCTAGTGTAATCAGTAGCATAACGTAAGCTACCAATGATGCTCGCATACTCAGTTTATCTAACACCGTCCTCGGTGTTCTTGAACAACTTTATACTAGGATCATAAGGAGTACATACAGTTTTACAGTTAAAGTAATTATATTTTTTTAAGATCTTCTCAATGTGATGAGATTGATCTAGAAAAATTCCTTTTTTAGACCTAGTAATCTTTATACCAAGGATTACACTCGCTTCTCCGAGATCTTTCATATCAAAGTTAGCACATAACAAAATTTTCACATTAAAATGAATATTTGACACAAAAATAATCACGTCATCCACATATAAACATATAATAGTGTAAATGTCATTTTCTTATTTATAATAAATGTATTTGTTACTTTCATTCATTTTGAATTCATGTGGGATAACTATATTATCAATTTTTTCAAGACTTGTTTAGGTGCTTGTTTTAGACCATACATATATTTATATAGTCTAAAAACTTTATTTTCTTGACGTGAGATAACAAAGCCCTCAAGTTGGTCCGTATAAATCTCTTCTTCTAAGTCACCATTTAAGAAATAAGTTTTGACATCCATTTAGTGCACTACTAAATCATGGATAACAACAAGAGAGAAAAGTACAAATATGTAATTTATTCGTGTGATTGGTGAAAAGGCATTAAAGAAATCTACATTTTCTCTTTGCCTATACCCTTTGACTATAAGACGAGCTTTGTACTTTTCAATAGTACCATCGGGTTTTAATTTCTTCTTTAGTATCCATTTACATCCTATGGTTTTGCAACTAGGAGATAAGTCAACTAAATGCCAAGTTCTATTATACTCAAGAGAGTCCACTTCATCATTTATGGCTTCTTCCCATAAGTTGGCATCTAAAGAAGATAAGGCTTCATTAAGAGTTTGGGGATCTTACTCTAAGGTATAAGTATAAAAATCAGACCCAAAGTCCTTAAGGGTTTGAGCTCGTTTACTTCTTCTAATTTTAGTGTTTAATTCCTCATTTTATTTACTAATTCTAGTTATGGGTAAACAACTAGAAGACGAGCCCCCACTATTCTTCAATTTAAATGGAAACCTATGTTCACAGTAGTCAACATAATTTGATTATATAACTATGATCATTTAAGTCATAGAATTTATAAGCTTTACTATTCACAACATATCCTATGAATACACATTTGTATATTCTACTAGTAAGTTTATTTCTTTTAAGGATCAGGGATCCTAACATAGATTAGATGGTGAAATTTTACTAGTAGATAAGTTAAGTTTCTTATTTTTCAAAATATTAGATGGTGAAATTTTACTAGTAGATTTAGGCACTCTAGTTAGCACATAGCAAATAATTAATAAAATTTCTCCCCACCAATGGGAAGCAGCACTAGAGTTTAATAAAATTGCAACAACTGATTTAGCAAAAGTTCTATTTTTTTCAGATTTGCCTTTCATTTCAAGAGAATAAGGTGCAGTTTTTTCATGAATGATTCCATGAGTTTTATAAAAATCATTGAAAATATTGAAATCATATCCAGTACCTCTATCACTTCAAAACCTTTTTATTTTTCTGTTAAGTTGATTCTAAATCTTAGTCATAAATATTTTAAACATGTCAAATGCTTCACTTTTATTTTTTATTAGATATACATAAGTGTAATCTGAACAATCATCTATAAAAGTTATAAAATAACGTTTCTCATTTCTTATTAAATTTCCATCAAGTTCACATATCTCATAATGTATTAATTTTAAAGGTTCAGATTCTCTAACTACTGACTTATGTGAAGTTTTTGTTATTTTAGCTTGACTATAAAAGTCACATTTTTCAAAATCATTCAAAGATAGTTTAGGAATTAGTTCTAAGCTACTCATGTTCTTGATTATGCGTTTATTAACATGACAAAGTCTAGCATGCCAAATATTAAAGGAACTAAACATTCAATTTAAACATGCCATTAGTGTTGTACCCTTTTCCAATAAAAAATATTATTTTTAGTTATTGTATATAAATCAGCTCCTATAGTTTGAGTAAACCCAGGTTTGTAAAGAAGATATCCTGAAACTAAGTTCTTTCTCATCTCTGGAGTATGCAGGACATCCTTCAAGATGACAGTCTTTCCAGAGGTAAACTTCAAAACTACCTCACTAGTACCAGCAACTTTAGTGGAATAGGAGTCACCCAGCAACACTTTCTTATCCTCAGAATCAGAATAGGACTTGAACATGTCTCGATCATAGCAAACATGGCGAGAAGCACCAGTGTCTACCCACCACCCCTCAGATCCACCAACAAAATTGACTTCAGATATCATAGCAATAAGTTAATCTTCGGTAAGGTTCGCCTATGGGGCAGGATGATTCCTATTCCAGCAGTTCCTGGCCAAGTGGCCAGGTCTGTTACAACTATAACACATGAATGTGTTATTCCTTAAGGGGGTGTCCATTCTAGAGAGGATAGTTTTTGTTTCTATTTTGGTGGTTGTGGTTTTGGTTATTATTGCAATTTTGAGTTTTCATATTTCTAGCTTTAGGTTTCAAAATTGCATATGAGGGTTTCTTATTGGTACTATTGTTTGAGAAAAAGAGTACTTCATCTCTTTGGTCTTATTTTCGGGCTTCTTCTTCTATTCTTAAACGGGTTATAAGATTTTCTAAAGAAAATTCCTTAGTTTTATGTGTAAGTGTATTCTTAAAATATTTCTAAGCATGAGGTAACTTATCTATAATAACAGCTACTTCAAATTGTTCATTTAAAGTCATACCTTCAAAAGTTATTTCGTGTGCTATCTTCTACAGTTCGTGTGATTGAGCTTCCACAGATTTGTCATCAATCATTTTATACTTTATGTATCTACTAACATCATACTTCTTAGTTTTAGCTTCATCAATATCGTACTTCTTTTGAAGTGCTTCCCAAATTTTCTTAGCAGACGATATCAGAGTTATAATAATCATACAAGTCATCAGCTAATCCATTAAGAACAAAAAAAATTTGCATAGAAAATAATTTTCTATCCAGGTGTTTAAATCCTTTATTGTAGCTTCAGTATGAGAATTAGGCAGTGTTGGTTTTTCAATAATAAAAATAAAAACGACATTTTACATGGTTAAGAAGAATAACATTTTTTTGTCTCCATTTTTAAAGTGTAGTTCTTCAAAACGAAATGATTTGTTAAGATCAGCAGTTAACATTTCAGTAGACATGGCAGATAGAATGTCTTAAAATTGTTGGGACAAGTATGTTAAAATAGTATTGGAACAATATTACCAATAATCTGAAATGAACTACTTAGGTTGAGTCGTAGACTAGGTCACTCTCTTTAAGACGTTTTGCGACTCTCCCAAAATTGTGCAAGCAAACACAACCTCGTCGTCCCCAGGATAAAACAGCCCAGAATCTTTTTCTGTCTCGGAACTTCACTGCACTGATGAAGTCTGGAATACTACACCTCTCAAATATTTATGTTGCTCGAAAATCTGAGAAAACAATTCTGAATTTTCTTTTCTTGGATTTTGCTATGAAAACCGTAGAAATATTTTTTGAGTTGTTAAGTTATTTTCTAAACTGAGGGCTATTGCCCTATTTATAGTTGAAAAAATATGTGTAACGGTCATACAATTATGAACATAACGGTCAAAAATAACGGTCATAAAAGTAACGGCCACATAATTTTAAAAATAACGGTCATAAAAGTAAAGATCACATAATTATAAAAATAACGGACACATAATTATGAAATAACAGTCATAAAAATAACGGTCATATAATTATGAAAATGACAGTTACATAATTTATGAAATAATGGTCATAAAATAATAAAAAATATTTTTTTATTTAAATTCATTTCTAACACAACTTGATTTTAGAAATGTTGTTTTGTATCCCTCAATCAAATGTGGTGGTGGTTAGGTTTTTTTTAAAGATGGTTTTGATTTTTCTATTGTAGAAGAAAGCAACTTTGTGTTAACAGTAAATTTTACCAATATACGTGGTAATAGCAAGAATTTGTTGGTATGCCTTGTGTATGCTATTTTAGTCGTATTTAAGTGGTATTATTGCTTCAAATGATGGCATTTGGATTTTAATAGGCGACCTCAATGAAACCATAAATTCTTCGGAACAATAAGTTGGGAAAATGACAAACATACGTAAAAGCTATTCAAAACAATTTATGGATTCTTTTAGTGATATGGACCTTGGTGCTACTGATTTCCTCTTTACATGGAGAAACAAAAGCCATGCATGGACATAAAATTATCAGGAGAAGACTAGATAGAGTTATATGTAGGCCAGACTGGTTAATGCTCTATCCTAATGCTTTTGTATTGAACAAACTATATACAGTCTTGAATCATAGTCCAATAATCATGAATTTGAACAACGATAAAATTTTTCAACCCCGACCATTTCAATTCTACGAAGCTATAATTTACTGTAAAGTTAATTATATTAGTAACTTAACTTGTGATCTAATTTTTGACATAATTTAAAGAGATAAAAGAGTCTTACTTCATTTATAAATATGGAGTAGTTTATCATTGAAAGCATAAGTAAAAATCGGAAAAAAATCAAATAGAGTATAAGCAAACTTAAAAAGAGAAAGTCAGAATTTTACGTAAGTTTAGAAAAACAACTGAAAGATATTATTAGTAAAAAAATTTGTATCAATATTCTATATATTTTCTAATTAATTTAATAATATATAGTGCATTCTATGAACCTAGATAAATTGTCGAACCACGTAAATTGTATGTGTTTCCTTTTATTGATTTGATATATTCATATATTGTTATTTATTACATCTAGCTGCACATTATCATCTTCTTCTTCCAACATGAATTGGGTTTGAGGAAATTGGAGAAGAAAAAAAGAAAAGGGAAGCAACATAGTGACAGTCATGGTGTTTGAAATCTGAAGCAGAAGGTGTTGTTATTATTTATATGGTAATATTTGATTTAATAGTAAGTTTGTTAATTTATCTTGCTATATATTACCAGTAAATTAGAGGGGATATTTTGTGGATTGATTTTGGATTTTGGTATAATCTGTGAAGCTCTGAAAATTGGTGTTTTGTATCTCCATTTTAATTATTAGTGGATTTTCTTCGGTGTGCCGTCGTCAGTGGAGTAGACTTTTCACATTAAAAAGTTGAACCACTTAAATCATTGTGTGTCATTAATTTTCTTACTTCTTATTATTTTACTGTTACCTATTATTATTAATTTTGTACAACCAAAACTGGATCCGATCTTCGTCTCTGTAAGTACTAATTCATAACAATGTAAGTTCCCTAAGATAGGTGAAATTAAAAAAGTATTAGGGAGCTCCTTTGCTTCTATAAGAGACGTTGGGAAAGAGTTGGGGGAGATATAGTCCAATTTGTTAAGGAATTCTTTTCCACTAGCGTTATATAAGCTTCCAATCCAAGTTGCTTTTGTCCCCTTAAAATGTATTTCAGGGAATATAATCTTAGATCAGAAAATCATTCATTCTACCAGGAGAAAGCAAGGAAAAGAGTGATCTCATATAAATCAAAATTGACATGAACAAGACTTATAATAAGATGGAATGGAAACTTATCATTAAAATCATGCAAAGATTAAGATTTGCTTAAAAGTTTTTTGTTTTTTGATAAATCAATGCTTAACAACGATATTATTTACTCAATTTTATTAAATGTATCCAAATTTACAAGGATTATACCTTCTAAATAACTAATTAAGACCTATTTCACCATATTTATTCATTATTATTGTATTTATTTTCAACATTTTAATGACAATTTCATAATATATATATAATAATTTAACAAAATTCTACATTTTTTGAACAATGTTACTACATCCTCTGAGATATTTATGTAAGAACAAAATTGATAGATGGATATTAAGTTGTCTAAAATCTCAACAATCGCGCCCCATTGTTGACAGGCATTGTGTCGAGCCCTCCACAAGTGGAAATACGACGTCGTAGCTACAGCAACGCTTCAGCTTCCCGCTACTGGTAATCATCAGCTGCCTCCTCACCTCTTCAGGCAATATCAACGTGTACCTCTCCATATTATCCCAACTTTGTTCAACTAGGGAGTGACCCGTCGAGTACGATCTCATAAACTTTTCATTATATAATCCCAATCTCTTTAACTCAACTGCTTGGGTTAATTGACTTAATTCTCTGCTTCGGCAACTTTGTTCCCCGTTCACCACCACCGTCTGATCACGATCATGTGGTAATATTTCACCACCAATTTCAGATGTAGAAATCGTTTGGCTCAACACGTTGTTTGACTCAGTCGGTCTTTCCGGGTCATCCTCGAGTTCAATAGAATCAGGTGTCAGCTTCGCTCTGCAAACCGGACACGTTACATGCGAAACTAGCCACGCGTCAATGCAATCATGATGAAAAACGTGATGGCATTTTGGTAATAAACGCAGCTTTTGGTTGTCATCGAACTCGCTAAGACAAACCGCGCATTCTAGATCTCCTTTTTCGATTTTAAGGGCCGAGTATATGAACACCGGGAAGGTTTCTACAACAACCGGGTCTAAACCCAGACGGAGAGATCCTACTCCGGCATCTTGATTTCTACTTGTGGCAATGACGGTGGGTGACTGAACACAGAGGTGGATGTAGACGGAAATAAAGCCGATTATGAAGAAGGCGCACATGAGGATGACGATAACTGTTACCATAGAGGATCGAAAGTTGGGTAAGTAATCATAACAGTTGTTTTGCAATTCAGTGATTGGCCGTGCTTGGACAGTCATATGGAATGGTGTTAAGAGTAGTATAGCTGCTGCTAATTCGAACCAAGTGATTTTAATTGGAGGGCTGAGATTGCGTCGATGCTCTCTCATCATTTACAGAGAAATGGTGTATCTACCGTCTACTGTCTATTGCTGCAGAGAAATAATTCAAAAACAATGACAAAGCCGTCGCTGTTAGCGGGAAGTGAAATTAAAGGAGTTTATAAAAACGCGAAAACCGTGCGGTGGTTGTGCTATCAATTATATTTTCTTTTATTTCAGTTATTTATTTTTTTAAATTTTTTTATTTAATTTTAAATTTTATTAATGTATAATTTTGTAGAATAATATACTTTAAAAATAATAAATAATTTATGAATAAAAGAAATTAGTAAAATGAATGAGAATGTATGGATGAGATTACTTTCAATAAAACTTTTTTATTTTATAAAAAGGAAAAATATACTTCAACTTGTTATTTTGATTGCAAATACATTGCAAGAGGAGATTACTTAATTAATAATAGTTATTTTTTTAAGAAATATTTTAACAAAATACTTGATATCAAATGTATTTTTGATTAATTTAGAGTAACACATTAATAAATCAAAAATTAATAATTTTATGGCACATTTAACCTATTAGTAACTAAATGTCAACCCACTTGAGAAAAAGCCCATGTAACGATAGAACATGTTAAATTAAAAATGAATTAAGTTAAATGCAAAATGTACCATACAAGTACAACAGCCAACGTACATAATAAAGAATGATATCAAAACAGTAGTTTAGTTACAAGGGTAATTATCAATGATATTTAGTCACGATGTTTTTAAATTGCTCAGTGAAGTCTTCTTTGATATAAATTATTCTCAAATATATACTTTTTGTTATAAAATATTTTAAAAATCGATAAATAATTAAAATATATCTTATTTTATTAAGTTTTTGTCTAAATAATCACTCTCATTTTTACTATATTTTATTTTGATTCAATTACCTTCATAATTTGGACTTTGATGTTCAAAATTAATTAGAATAAAGGTTCAAATTTTAACAAATTTTTTTTTATGTTTAATTCATATAAAAGATATTTGAATTAAATCTATCTTAATCAAAATTAAATCTAACATATTTCAATGATATTTGTATAAAATTTAGAGGATATCAATGATAATTAATGTTAAAATCTCAACATACACATTGGTATTAAGGAGATAGATTATTATCGATGTGAAGTAAAGTTTTAAATAGTCATATCAATCGAAGATCGCGTCTACGTTGTGTATATAAACAAATACAATACTCCATTGAGACTTTAACGATTACCATTAATTACACTTAAATACATTGAGATTTGAGAAAACGTGAGAAAAGAAAATCTCTAAAACTCGTTCTCACTGACCACAAATACTAATTATTGAAGTTATTAACATCATCTGCTGATCCACTGATCAACTTCATGTGTCTCTATTCCTTTACTTTTTATTCCTCTTTTTCTTTATATATTTGTGATTTGTACAATTATATAATAATTTTTTATTCCCAGTATTTGTGTGGTACCAAAGAACGGTAATAATATCATATCATATCATATATATATATATATATATTATTTAGTTATATATTTTTATAAGAAAATAAAAAATTTATCATTTAAATCTAAACTGTTAAAATAAGATAATGTAAAATGTTAGTAACACTAATATTATCCTTACATATACGAGTAAGTAACTTTTGTATTAAACTTCATTCTTGTTTGTTAAATAATTTTACTATAATTGTTTCAAAAGATATTCTTTTGAGACAAGATCTTTTGTTACAAAATACTCCTAGAATATATTTGTTAACACTAACCATTTTGTTCCAAAAGATATTTCGAGGACAAAATATTTTGCCACCTTTTCATCTCAAAATGTATCTTGGGACAAAAATGTGCTAGTTAGGGACTAATTTACTTGTTACGAGACCAAATATAAATCATTTTAAAAAAATAGCATTATGGATAAAAGTTTTGGGAATAAAATATTTAATTTTTAATAAAAAAATAATCTATAATCGAAATTTCTCCCGAATGCTGTAAATGATTTTTTAAGAACAAAATTACTATATTTAATGAAAAAACAATTTCTAGAAAATATTAATATTCTAGTACAAAATAAGTTTTTTCTTGGTTAACTTTTTGCATCCTCATTTTGAGAACAAAGTGACAGATATATTTTATCCTTAATTTAGATTTAAAATGAAATATCAACTTTGAAATAAAATTAATCAATAATTGAATTAATTCATTTAAATTAAGAAATCTAATTTGATCCGTCGGATTCAGATCAGATTATATTGATAAATATTATAATCTAATAGGATTCAAATGAAAAATTATACAATACATTCGGATTCGAATTAACAGATTTTATAATCTACTGTTTACGATCTGGACTATATTATGTACTATTAAATTATAAATAAATACATATTTTATTTTATAATATATTATATTTAAATATTATACATACTATAATTATATTAAATTATTATTTTAGCTTATAAATAAATATAATATCTATTATTATTTTCATAATTGTACATGCATACTTTTGATTCTTTTGATTTTTTTAATTGTAATTATAAATAATAATATTTATTGCAAAAATGTTAATTTAAAATTTAAATTTAAGTATATCTTTTAATTTATATGTGATAATAATTTATAAATAAAATTTAATATGAATCTAAACTTATTTGATTTGAAAAAATTTAATCTATTTAGATTTAAATTTGTTCAAATTGATTATATCATTTAATCAAATTTTAAATTTTTTTTAAATATATTCGGATAAAATCGGATTCGAATATAGTAAAAATAACATGTTTCTTGCAGCCACTATACTGCACGGGCTATGTGTCACATGGTGCAAGCGCGGCAACTTTCAAATTTTCCTAATTTGGACTTCATTTTAAACTAGTCCAGGAAGGTATATGAATAGAATAGTGTACCAGGAGAATACCATACCAAACCATATCTATGATATAAAAGCCGTGGATTGTAGATCCAAAATTTTCGTTGTCGTCATCGCACGCTTTAACTTCTGTTTTTTAAACACTTCTTAATAGAAAATATGCACAACAAAAATATTAAAATTATATATTTTATTTTTATTTTTATCAAAAATTTTGATCATCTTCACGACAAGTTTTAATTTTTTTTAATCATTTTTTCATAAAAATATACATAATATAAATATCAAAATTATATATTATGATAATATTAATACTTAATTTTTTTATATATGAATCACTTTAAGCATGCCATTCTTTTTTACCACTTTTTAATATAAAAAATACATACAATAAAATTATCAAAATTATGTATTGTAATAATTTGAATATTTTTGTATAAGATATTTTACCAAGATTATGTGATTATCCTATGTCATTTCTCTGCTCATATATAAATAATAATATCAAAATTATATATTGTAATAATACAAATTTTTAAAATTTTGATTTTTATAGAAAACTTTACATTTTTCATGGATTTTTAAAACAACACTTTCAAATAAATAATAATAATAATATAAAAATTATGTATTGTGATAATACTAATACTTGAACTTTTTTTTATTGTATATGATACTTTATACTTATTATTAGATTATAAGTTTATGATAATATTATATATCTATTCATATACAAATAATAATATTTAAACTATTTATTGTAATAATATCAATATTTAAACTTTTATTTGTATAGGGTACTTTATACTTACAATAAGATTATATATTTATAATTATTTTATTTATCTACTCGTATACAATATCATTTTTTTTTCTAATTACCAAGTCAAATTTATATTATGATGTAAAATAAATAAATTGTTAAAATACTACTTTCTAATAAAAATACACACAATAAGAATATCAAAATTATGAATATGATTATATTAATACTTAAATTTTTGTTTTTTATATTTAACTTTCTCCTAGATTATGTAGTTATGACTATATAATTTATCTATTCATATATGAATCAAATTATATCTAAATTATATTTTTTGTCTAACTTGTGTATAAATTAAATTACATTTAAATAACGTTTTTTATCGTTATCTTCTAGATTTATTTTCTAAAATTAAAATTTATCCTATAAATTTTAAAAATTAGATTTTTAAAACACCATTTGTATACAATAATAATATAAGACTTTAAATTTATACTATGAATTTAAAAAAATATGATTTTAAATATAATGACTTCATCATCTTTGTCCTTTTAAAAAATATTAATAAATTTAAAAAATTAAAATTTCAAAGTATCATTATTGTTTATTTTTAAAGATAATTTATTAAAGTGATATCTTAATAATAATAATAGAAAATATAAGAAAAAATTAGTTATTTATCATTTTATCACTTTTTCAAAATTAAAATTTTAAATTACGATAAATATAAGAAAATAAATAAATTATTCATTTTGATATAACTCTAACTAAAAAACTTGTGGTGTAAATAATGTAGGAACTAATACATATACAAACAATTTAAGAAAACAATTATTTTATTAAAATTAAAAATACATATAAATATTCTATACAGTATAAATGTGTAATTTAAATAGAAAAAAATAATAATAATCTAGGCTTATGTATCACACAATATCCTTAAGATAATTTTTCGTTCACCGTGTGTATTTAAGAATGACGGAAAGTTATCTTACAAGATTCAATGATTCACGAATATTAAAGTGTTCGAACTCTATTGAAAGAACCTAACTCTAGATAAAAAATACACAAAAAAATTTATTTTTTTCTTTTACTTTTCCATATGTCTTTCTCTCTCTTTTTTTTCTTTTTTCTTTTCTCCTTCTTTTCTTCTTCTTTTTCTCTTTCTTCTCGACCGCTCATTTATCACTTCTCCCTTCTCTATTTTCTGTTTTTTTTTTCACACCTTCTTCTCTGTTTCTTAATTTATGTAGAAAAATTATACTAAAATTGAAGAGAACAGAAATAAATACAAAAATTGAAATTGAAGAGAGATTGAAGAAAACGTAGGAAGTGAAGAGAAGATAGAAACAATTAAAGAATGAAAAACTTCAAAAATAAAAAATTTAATTTAGAAATGATTTTTTGTTTCTGAATTAAGACATAAACGTTTTTTTTTATTTTAAAGAAATTTAATTTAAATATTTCAACAATCTCTCACATAAATAAAATTGGCATAGATTTTAAATCAAATTTTGACACGAAATAGAATTCAACGAATTGAAACCTGCATAGGATAGGTAAGTATTACCCTTTGAACATTCCTTTGTAAAAGTATATATACCTTACTGACTGACCAGTAGACGCGATGTCCTTAAATTGTTCTATCGTTTATATAAACGATGACATATTTCACACAAGAGTCTTTCTTGACATAATTCAGCTCTTGTTGTTATGTTAGTTTTAGCCATGAATATATGCTTGATTTTGTGAGAATCTCTAAAAAATTGAACCCTATAAAATTCTCTTTTGAAGTGACCATACTCTTCGCTTACATAGGTGATCTCTTATCTTTAAAACGAATCCTATAGAATAACATACATACTTTACTCGGTATTCTCTTTATAAGAATCATTAAAAGCCTTAAATTATCCTATATCTTATGGGTATCACTATTTTCATCATAGGAATAGACAGGAAAACCCCCATAGTGATCTTACTAAGTCATTACAATTAGGTTGTCCCTTTGAACCTACATCTTGGGATCTTCAATCAAATAGGTTGAGTTTCCTTTGCAAATCCTTATTCATTCATGGGCTTCAGTCCCATTCTTCTCGATGACTTATCAATTAACTCTCGATCTAACCATTTAGTTAAGAGATCTGTTATGTTATCCTTTGACTTCACATAGTCAATAGAGATAACCCCAATTGACTGTAGTTATTTAATGGCATTATGTTTATTACGTATATGTCGAGACTTAGCATTATACATATTGCTCTGTGCTCTACTAATAGCAAATTTATTATCACAATGAATGCATATTGCATGTATAGGCTTCAACCATTTAGGAATATCCTCTAAAATATTGCATACCCATTCGGCTTCTTCGCCACATTTATCCAAAGTGATGAAATCTGTTTCTATCGTGGATCTAGCAATGCACATCTGTTTAGATGAATTCTATGAAATAGTTGCACCACTCAGTATAATACATATCCATTGGTAGAATTTGAGTCTTTCATGTTAGATATCCAATTTGTATCATTGTATTCTTTTAATGCAGTTGGATATCTTGTGTAGTGCAGTCCATAGCTATATGTATATCTTAAGTATATAAGTAAACTTGTAATACCTTTCTAGTGATCAAATCCTAGATTAATAGTATACCTACTTAGTTTGCTTACAACATAAGTTATGTCTGGTCTTATGCAACTTATCAAGTACATAAGACTTTCTATCACTCTAGAATATTCTAGTTGAGACACATTCTCACTTTTATTCTTATATGGGTGTAGATTTACATATATTGGTGTTCTTACAATTCCAGAATCATCCTTGTTGAATTTCTTAAGTCTTTTGTCAACATAATGGCATTCACTTAGAATGAGACCACTTGATATCCTTGATATGTTAATTCCTAGAATTACATCATCAGGCCCCATATCTTTCAATGTAAAGACACAAAATAATATAACCATCTTCTTTGTCCTTGACATATACACATTTGTCACATTCGTTGATTTTAAAGCCATTTGCTCCCATGGCATTATCAAAAATTTCATGCCACTATTTTGGTGTTTGTTTCAAGCTATATAAAGACTTCACCAATTTACAAACATTTCCTTATTGGCCTAGGCTTGAAAAACCCTTGGGTTGGTCCATGTAGATTTCTTCATCTAACTTTCCCTTTAGAAAGGTTGTCTTTACATTCATTTGATTTATTTCAAGATTTCCCAAAGTGGCGATAGAAATTATTATCCTTATAGGTGTTATTCTCATCATATGAGAATAAGTACCAAAGTAATCAAGGCTATGTTGTTATTTGTATCCCTTAATTACAAGTATGGTCTTGTACTTATCAATTGATCCATATGATCTACTTTTTCTTGTGAATATTAACTTGGACCTTAGTGTTTTACTACTTAGAGGTAAATCAACTAGTTCCCATGTACGATTTTATAGAATTGAATCAATTTCACTATTAATGGCTTATTTACATTAAGGACCTTCCGAAGAATTTATAGCATCTTCATAGGTTTGAGGTTCACTTTCTAGCAAGTAGGTCAAAAAATCTAGATTATAGGTCGTTTCTGTCATAGCCATCTTGCTACATTTGTTGTTTTGACTATCTTCATTCATAGTTTCGTACATTTGTTTAGACGAACTTGATTCTCCTTAAGATTTACCTAAAAATACGTGTTTAAAGAATGATGTATTCCTTAATTTCATTATCGTGTTCTTATGTATGTTTGGGATCTTTGACTTATGCACAAGAAACTGATAAGCTCTATTATTATGTGCATATACAATGAAGATGCAATCTATTATTTTTTGACATATTTTGACCATTTTAGGTATAGATACAACCACTTTTATAAGACACCCCCACACTCACAAATATTTATAGGAAAATATCATTCCTTTAAATAATCCATACAGTGTCTTATGTTTCTTTTTCCATGATACCTTATTTATAAGGTAGTTAGCTTACAAAATAGCTTCCTCTCATAAGTTATGTGGCCACCCAGATCTTAATAGTATTGTATTCCTAATTTCTTTCAAGGTACGATTCTTATGTTCAGTAACTTCATTTTGTTAAGGTGAATAAGACGCTGTTGTTTTATGAATAACTCTATGTTGTGCACAAAATTCACCAAACAATGCTTCATATTCACCACTATGATCACTACGCAGTACCTTGATCTTCTTGTTGAGTTGATTCTCAACTTCTATTTTATAAAGAATAAATTTCTATATAGCTTCATCTTTATTTTTAAGCAAATACACATTAATATTTTGTGCTATCATCAATAAAAGAAATAAAATACTTATTTCTACCCCTTATTTGAAGAAATTTTGAATCACATAAATCACTATAGATTTAGTCAAGGGGTTTAGCGTTTCTTTCAATCGAATGAAACGATGACCTAGTCATTTTTGCCTCAACACAAGTCTCACACTTATGCTTTGAATATATTTGGAATGCGAGTATGTATTCCATGTTAATTAGTCTACTCAATATATTGTAATTAACATGACTTAGTCTACCATGCCATAAGTTGGAAGACTCAAGAAAATAAGCAGAAGAATTAATCTTATTAATATTCTTAGCTTTTACAGTCATTACATTGAGCTTAAATAGACCATCAGATACATATCTCTTTCCCACAAACATCCCAATTTTGGTCACAATGACCTTTTCAGATTCAAACACCATCTGAAAGCCTTGCTTGTTTATCAATGAACCAAAAACAAGATTCTTATGGATGTATAGCACATAGAGTACATTTTTTTAATGTAAACTCCTTCCTAGAGGTCATCTTCAGTTTGACCTGGCCTTGCCTTTGAATGGTTGATGTGGCAGATTTTTCCATGAAGAGCCTCTCTCCATATTTCACTACTTCAAAAGTAGTGAATAGCTTCTTATCTGAGCATATGTTCCTTGTTACACCATTATCAATCCACCACTCCTTTGGGTTTTATCCCACCAAGTTCACCTAAGAAATGGCTGCATATAAGTCAATATTGGAGATATCTTAAGTGATGTCATCAACTATGTTTGCCTCATGGTTTTTGTTTCTTTTTGATAACTTATAGTCTGGAGCTTTTTGTCATCTCCTATGAGAGTTAAATAAAATCTCTCTAAAGCTTGACTTCTTAAAATTTGCTTCTCTATGTCCCAATTTAGACCTTTTACCCAGCTTGTCCTTGCCCTTATTCTTCTTATGTTTGGAACTTTGACCATGTTCCATCACAGTAGCATTGGATGTTGATAAGATGTACCCTATTTTAGAAGAAGCTTTGTTGTCTTCTTCCACTTTGAATCTTATTAGAAAGTCTTTCAAAGACACTTCTCTTAGCTTGTGCTTAAGGAAGGCCTTGAACCCTATCTATGAAGGGGAAACTTTTCAATAATAGATGTAACTTGGAAGATATCACTAAGTACCATCCCTTCATTATACATCTCTGTTATGATATCTTAGATTTCATGTGCTTGAGTGCATACATATTTAGAGTCCATCATCTTATAATCAAGAAAGTGACCAACCAAAAATTTCTTGGCACCAACATTTTCAATTTCATACTTCCGATCTAATGATTCCCATAGGTCTTTGGTCGTCTTTTCTTTATTGTACTCGTTATAAAAAGAATCAGTTAAACTATTCAAAACATATTTGCGACATAGATAATTAGAATGCTTCCATGCTTCAATAAATATTAATAAGGAACTTCTTTAGTCAAGGACCTTGCCAAATTCAAGGTGATGAGATAGAACATCATCTTACTCTTCCATCTTTTGAAGTTCAAAACATTAAACTTATCTGATTTCTTTGTCACAACATGATTCATAGGAATAGAAATCGATAACATTGGGGTTTCTTCATGAGTCACAGAATGTCTCATCATTTGGTTCATAGTAGAACCACTCACAGTAGGTCAGTAACATTCACAGTTGGGTTTTCAGTTCGGGACACTAGAGTGATCATTTTTGATTCCATAATCTTTTCTTATTCTAGTAAATACACAAATAGCAACACAAGTTTTAAAAATTACCAAATAAAGTTTTAGATTAAAAAAATTATTCAATAAATAAGTGATAGAATATGTTAATTTACATATATATTTGTAATTTCATTAATTATAAAGATTAAATAATTTTAAAACTAAAACAATTTATTTATTTATAAAATTATAAAAAAACAAATATATATACATAAAGCAATATATATATATAGTAAAAATAAAATATAAATATAAAGTAAATAAAATTGAGAAATCATAAATGACAAAGAAAAACAATGAATAAATTATGTAGTAATTAAAAAAGAAATAGAGATATAGTAATAAAGAGAAATAGGTAAATAAATTATGAAGTAATAAAAATAATATTAATAAATGAAGAAGAAAATTAATAAAGTATGTAAAAATGAATGGTAATTATATTCTATATAATATAATAGATATATATCGAAAGTAGATAAATATAACATATTATAAATAATCTTTATGTCTCAAAAAATTTGTTAAAAAAAATTTGTATTTGTTTATCCAAAATTGAGAAGAAAAAAATTAAAATTTATCTTAAGATTGTAGGAAATAATACATGAATAAATAATTTAAAAATAAAATTATTTTATAAAAATTATAAATATATATAAATATAAATTATGTATAAATTATAAATATAAAATTTAAATAATATATAATTTAAATAAAAATAATAATAATAATTAAGACATGTGTATTACACAGTGTACTTAAGATAATTTTTTTCTCTTAAGTGTTTAAAAACGACGAAAAATTATCTTTTAAAATATAACATTTAAATAATAATAAATTTATATTATAATTTATTATTTTACACAAAAAATCACATAAAAAAACTTTAACTCTAAATAAAAAATACACTTTTACCTTTTTTTATCTCTTTTTTTTTTCTTCCTTCCTTTCCTCCCCCTTTTCTCTTTCTTCTCCCTTTTTCCTCCTCTCTTTCTTCTCTGTCGCTCCTCTGTTTCTTCTATATTTTGTATTTTTTTTCACACTTTCTTCTTCTCTGTTTCTTCATTTATATAGAAAAATATAAAAACTGAAACTGAAGAAAGATCGAAGAGAAACAACTGAGGTAAAGAAAAGATAGAAACGACTGAAGAACGAAAAACTTCAAAAATATTAAACTTTTTTTATTTTAAAGAATTTAATTCAAATATTTCAACAAATAACCCTTAAAAAAAGTATCTTTACCTTTTGAAAACCAAAAAAGTATCTTTATTATTATTATTGTTTAGTTATTTTTTTCTGAGAGTAACCCACCAAAGCATCCCTCATTTATTATTCAAGGATTTGATAATTGGAAGAGGGTTCATAAGATGGAATCATATGTCATCTTTGACTCCTGAAGGAGATTCACATCAAGTACTTGCTGTGCAAAAATGGAATTAACTTCAAAAATTCATCCAAACAGAGATTGAAAAAGTGTTAAAGGCACGTTACTCACAAGTATGACAACAATAATTGCGTCTTAAGACTTCAATGGAGGCAGTTAATTGCCTTGCAAAACAAAAATGTGCAATTAGAGGTCATAATAAATCTAATACAACATCAAATCGTGATAAACATTACTGTAATTATTAAATATTTTAGGATCAGTCAATAATGATATTGATAAAGTCATATATATTTATTCAAAGATTGAAAAATAAATTTCATGTAGATAAACTTCCCAGAAGAATACGAGAAGTAAAGATAATCATTTATTAAATTTATACTCGTTCAAAACATAAAAAATATTACAATTTTATTAAATTATATAAAAGAATAATTTCTTACATAAAATTGAACACAATCTTAATAAATACTTCATTTTTTTAAAAACGCATTTAAGAACTTAAATTTATTATATCTTTTAAAAATATATTTAATATTTGAAAGATATATAATTAGCAGGAGGATACATTTTTTTCTAAAGCAAATGATATCAAATAAATTTACTGTGTTGATAAAATAAATTTATTTATCTTAAATTTATTAATTTTTACTATTAATTCATTTATTACAAGAGTTTTGCTATAGTTAATAAAAATAAAGAAAAATATCATAAAAATATTTTAGATTAGATTATTTTTATTGTTTAGACTCTTAGATTAAAAATTACTTTATTTATTCTCTTGATTTTGTAAAAAAAAAATAATTAAATAAAAAATTTAATACATTGATGATTTTTTTATTAAAATATAATTATTTTTCTATGAAGTGATTAAATGTTATTAAAAGACAACTATTTAACAATGATAAGGTTACAATTAATATGAAAAAATTTATAAAATATTTGTTTTTAATATTTGTTAATTGCAAAATTTTTTATTTTAATTTTTTTAAATTAAAAAATATATTTAAATAATTTTCTATTTGAATTTTATTATCGTTTATTTTTTTCTTAAATTATTTTATATTAAATTTTACTATTATCCTTGTTAAAGACTCATATTTTAATTATTTTTTAATTACTTAATAGAAAATAATAATATTTTCAATTGAGTTACTAAATTATATCGTTTCTAATCTAAGAATCTAAACGACACAAATAACATAATTTAAAAAACTTTTGTGGGACATCATCTTAAAAAGTATAAAAAATTATTTATTTTTATAATATTTTTATTTAAATACAATCATAGTTAAAATAATTTGAATAAAAATTAGTACCCATGTGTACTTGTATTTTTATTCAATATTTATATTTTAAAATTTATTAAATATAATATATTTAAAATTTTAATAAAAAAAATGATTAAATATAATAAATAAAGAGTTCTATAAGAAATTTTCCCAAAGTTTCACTTGCAACCGTAATTAATTTAGTATTTGATAATGATTTTAATTTTTTATTATGGAGTTTTTTTCAAGTGAATTTTTAATCTTTTATGTTTGATAAATATTTCTAATTTTCTTTTCATATTTTTAAAAAATATTACAAAAATATTGGATGATTCATAATTTTTTATAAATAAAACTTTTTAATTAGGTTTTTGATTTCTAATTTTTTTCATTTTCACAAAATATTTTTTCTAGAGAGTAAATGAAATCTATTGACTTTTGTATGTATACTGTTGGACGAAGATAATAAAAACTTAAAATTTTAAATAATAAAAAAACTTTTCTTAATTTTTTAAGGTTTTGAAAAAATAAAAAAAATGTAACCAAACAATTTGTATATAATTTTTATTTTTTCTTGTAAATTATCAAGTAAAAACTATTATCAAATATATTGATGATTATTATTAAAAAAAATAAAAATAATACAAATAATTATTTAATTAAAAATAAAAAATTATGAACCAAAAATCTTCTTTGTACAATAAATGTTAGTCGTTGATATTTGCATAGAATAACTTGTGCTTTTAGGGAGAAAAACATCTTGTTTTAAGGTTTGTAATATAATGTAGGAGATTATAGTATCAACTCTAAATTAAAGTTAGCTTGTTATAGTCAAAAATAAATTTACAATATAGATATTATTTATATTTAATAATTATAATACTAAATATACTCACTTTTTATAATAATAAGATTTATATTACTTTTCAATTTTACACAAAAATGAGATCATTACTACCCCTCACCCGGAGAGAAAATGTAACTCTTTTTAACCATTTCTGTAATCCTTATTTCAATAGTATCTTTGTTAAATGAAATATATTTATTTAGATACATATTATCAAATTAGTAGAATATTAGTACTCTAATTTAACAAAAAGTACAATAATTATCTAATTTTTAAAAATAACATAATTTATAAAAGTATAATTTTACTTTTATAAAAATACTTATTTTTTATGCATTCTCTAGTATTTTTTTGTCCTTTTCGTTAATAAATTGATCCATACCACCCTAAAAATCATATTTATCTCTATCATCTTCTTTGTAATACCCCTAATATTAACTCATTTTTTCGTCCACCAACCACCCTTTATTGTTTATTATAAAACTATCCAAAAATTTAATTTTTTTTATCAAAATTAATGTTAGGCCATCACTAATCCATTTGAAGCATTATCTATGCCTATGTCTATCACTCCTGTTAGCTTATTTCCTCTGATTTTCTTAACTCATTATCATTTTTTTGATCACCTTATCATTGATCAAAGCTATTTTTATCTTAGATTTGATCAAATATAACATTGTGAGAAAAGGTGAAAAGGTCAACAAAATCAAAGGAAATGGGTTTATGGTAGTGATGGCTATGAGCATAGATTAGTATTTTAAATGAGTTGTTGGTAATCTAACTACAATCTTGGTACAAAAAAATATAGCTCTCGATTATTATGTCGCAATCAATGAAACTTGGTTGGACGAAAAAAGAATAAAGCTATATCAGATGGTAAGACGAAAATAATGATAAAAGTTGACGATAATTGGTATAATGGTATAAGGTATTTTTGTATTGAAATTAACCAGCAATGAAAGAAGACATAAAATAATAAATATTTTCATAAAAATAAAATTAACCTTTTATAAATGACGTTTTTTTCTTTCAAAATTAGATATTGATATACCTTTTATTAAATGATGAGAAGATTAATAGTATACTATATTGATAACATGCCTTTAAATGAATACCTTATATTTAATAAGAGTACCATTAAAGTATTAACACTTCTATATCTCTTATCATTGACTTTATTTTATTTTATTTTCCAAAGTTTTTATGTTCTTTTTTATTTTTGCAATTTTTTTTAGCATTTTGATTATTTTGAATTTTTTCCATTTATTTATGTATATATATAAATTTTTTTAATTTTTACATTTTTTTTTCTAGAACCTTTCATTAGTAACTATTAAATAGGGGTTCAAATTACCCGCACTATTGTAGCATAGTGGCACAAAAGCTTTCATATGAAACACCCAAACTTAAGTTTGGGGTTTTGAGTTTTAATTTATAAGTTGTGTAATATTATTTAATAAAAACAATTAAAGTCTCAATGTTTTTGAATTTTGAATACATAATCATCATGAGTTGTTTAAGATGTATGTATTTGATCAATATGTATTTATATGTTAGAAAAATATGAACATATACTCATTTTATTTGTTAAATGTGTGTATATCTCATACACCGTGTTATAATATGAATTTTTCTCTTGATATGGTCATCTACACACCTATTTCTTTGGAAACATATGTTAAGATTATCAAACAAAACATGTTTAAAATAAATTTGAATAAGTATTAAATTTGAACACATGTTTATTTGATTATTTCATGCATGTAAATATTTTTTACATATGTTCAATAACACATATTATGTGTTTAATTTGTACAAATGTTATTTTTAATATATATTCAATTGAACATGTGATGTTTGGAGTAAGTGGGATTTGGTGGATGATAGATTATTTTTAAGACCAGTTGAATAAATATGTTGTTTAAAAAATAAAATATTGTTTTAAAAATGAATAAAAAAATCTAGATTTTGGCATTTTGCATTGTAACCAAGGATGAATTTGTCATGGACGTTGTCGATAGTGTTATGTGTTGCGACAATGTCTATATTTAGTGGTTTCAATATTGATACACAATATTCACGATAATTTAGACATAATGTTAAAATTGATGAAATGTCTATAGAATATTAGTGGATAAAGATATTATTGTTCATAAAATGTTGGATATTATTGATTAAATATCGTGTATATATATTTTAATTTTTAAATAATTTACCATTAATAGCTTTATTTCTTCTAATTTTTATATCATTTCTTTTAAATTAAAAAATATTTTGTATTTAGCTATAGAACATAGAGTTATCAATTAGTTATTTTGGGCAAAATAACTCTAAAACACGGAGTTATCAATTAGATGATTATTGGCTCATGAATCTAAAAGCCAAGTGCTAGCATTCATAGCAGGGGTTGCCTCATCTCTTGATGTAGTAGAAATATCATTCATAGCTGTAGGAAAAACACCAACAAATCCATGATTCTTTCCAAGAAAAGCATCACGAAGCAAGAAACAAAGAGGACGCAACATGACCAATCTTATCGTAAATTGGACAAACATATTTATCACCCCATTGCTTGAAATTCTTGACACCAGAATTATTAGCAATATTAATTTTTTGAGACATACTAGAATTAGTACTTTATTTTTGTTTTAATAAATTGTGAAAGTTTCACTGGGGTCTATTGTTAACCTAAGAACCAAAATTGCCATTAGATCTATTATTGTTATTATTCAAAACATGATTTTCACGATTAAAGTGTGTAACATTTTCTTGTACAACATATTCTTGATGCATTACTTTAAATACTAGGAGCATTCTTTCATAGCTCTTAAGTTGATTACGAAGAATCCAACTAGAAGGACAAATTTGATTCATGTTAAAGGTAGTCATAGATGTAAGATGCCAAGGACCTAAACCATTAAGAATGTAAAGAACTAGTTCACATTGTAGGATTATTTCTCCCATGAAAACTAGGTGAACAGATAGAGTCTTGGCCTTTAATATATAATCACTCACATTGAAGCCATTATTGGTATGAATTTGTAATTTTTCTCTCAATTCCATAACCTTGGACTAAGTGGTGTTACAAAACCTCTCTTTAAGTACAAGTCATTGTTCCCGAGCAAACAAATTTCCAACAAGCACAACATTCATGTTGTGTGTCACTGAGCTATAAATCCATGTTTTCACTAAAAAATCATATTAGATCCAAGTAGTGAACTGAGGGTTAAGAATCATATTGGATCCAAGTAGTGAACGAGGGTTATGAATCAAAAAAGGGTGAAGGTTTGAGTAAGATTTCTTTAATGATACCTTCCATTCAATATGCCATTATGAAACACATTAGTTGTTCATATCACACTAAGTAATTATGATCATCTAGTTATATTGAAAATACAATACCATTTGGAAGTATAGTAGAAAAAGATCGAGAAATAACATTAGAAACTATCAAAATCATTCTCAAGGTGGTCATCACTTTGATTTATTTGGAGTGTTATAAGTATATTATCACTAATTCTATGAATAATTAAATAAAAAAATTAAAATATTAAAATTTTTTTATGAATAAAATAATAATTATATATTTTATTAATAAAAATTATTTTAAAAAAACCTCTCCCTCCTTTTCTTTCTTTCTTACTCCCTTTTTCCATCCCTTCTCTCTCTTCCTTCCTATTTACTCTTTTTTTTATCTTTCCAAGTCATATTTTCTCTCTCTCCGTTCATATTTTCTCTTTTTTTTTTTCCTTTCAGTCACTATCTCTGGTATCCGCACTTTCTTTATATTATTTTCTATTTTTACTGATGAAAAAAAGAACGAGGATATAAAGAATAGAGAAGAAAGCAGAGACAATGATAGAAAGAGAGAAAAAAAAAGGGTTTTTTCTCTGATATTTTTTAATAAAAAAATATATAATTTTTATTTTATCTTTACAAAAGTTTTAATTTTTACAAACTTAATTAATTATATTTTTAAATTATTAAACTAATATAACTTGAGTTATATAATTATAAAACGAAAATATATAAATATATACTTACATAACTAAAATTACTACCTATCCTACCACATTCACGTAAAATTTGATAGAGTTTATATTTTAAAACTTAGTGTAATTGTACCGAAAAGAAGGAAGATACAAAGAAATAGAGCCCGTCATAGCACCAAACTTCACTAACTAATTTTATTTATACCATGACTATATAGCTATATATATTTATGCCATAGTAGGTAGAGACTAATAGAAAATAAATATAAGAAATTGATATTTTTAAAGTATAAAACAATAATTAAATAACTTATCTTATAATTTAATATTTAAAGAATTTTAAAAATAAAAATATTATTTTAATATTAATCAATTATGTTTTAAAAATAAGAATATTCTAAATATATAGTAAATATCCAAAACTATCTATTTTTCGATATGAATTTGTTCTGTTTTGAATCAAAATTTAGGATTTTCAATTCGAATTCAATCCAACGATAGAATCAATTCAAATCTTAACGTATTGAATTTTTTAAAATAGAATAAGATCATATTGATATTAAAATTTATTTATAAATTATTATCATATATAAAATAAAACATACACAATATTTAAATTTTATATTAATATATTTGTATCAAAATTTATTATTTATGGTAACAACTAAGAAAATTAAAAGAATATGATGTATATCTATATAATTATTAAATTATTATAAAAATTTATATTTATTTTTAAGCTAAAATAGTAATCTAATGTAATTATGGTACATATAATATTTAAATATAACATATTATAAAATAAAATATACATATATTTATAATTTAATAATAATTTGATTAGGATCATATTATAAAATTTATATCTGAATCCTAACAAATTGTATATTTTTCAATACAAATATAATTCGATTATAAATTTTTCTAATCAAATTTGATCAAAATCCAACAAATCGGATAATTTTTTTAAATTTAATTAAATTTATCAAATTATTTAATTATCTTTAATTATTCTACGTTAGAGATTGAATAAGATTATACTCTCTCCACTTACTTTTTTTTTTGGGTGCTTAGTTAGAAAGGCAAAACTAAAAAAAGATAAAGCTGCCTAGTGCCTCCCTGGGATCGAATATAAGGAAATTTTAATTTATTATAAGTTATATTATTATTATAATTAATATTTGAGTTAATTAAAGATTAAAAAAATAATTTTATTATTTTAATTAATAATTATACATTATATTAATTATAATTGTACACAATTTCTAATCTAAAAAAGTGATTTTGACATAAAACTCACAATTAAAGCGCTACCCTGACCTAAATCAAACTTTTTTTTCTTTTGGTTTTTTATATGCATGAAACTTTTCACTTTATTTATTACTATTAGATTATAATACTAACCAGTTGTATTATTTTATTTCTCTATTAAATAATAAGTATTTATTTATTTTATTTTATTTAATTAAATTATATTAATTTTATACTTTGTTTATATAAAATGAATAATTTCTCTTCAAAAAAATACAAAAAAAAAAAGAGTTCCCTCTTTTCACTTATAAATGTAAATGCTAAATACAAAAGAACCCGTACGTGGAAACAAGCTTTTCGAAGTGCATCTTTTCTTTTTTAATTCACTTTTGAAACATCGGACCCAAAAATTGCATGGGACCAATTGTCCAATTCACTTGTAACGGAAACGATGATATTGTGCACTTAATTAAAGGAGTTGATATTTTTAAATTATAACATTTCTTTAAATTTATATATAAATTTTTAATTTTTTAAAATTTTAATTCATTTTAAAACTTTTAACCAAACTTGAATTTATTCGTAAAATATTTTTTAAAAGTTTATAAACTTACTTGATAAGTTTTTAAGATCCAGAATCATATCATAAATATGAATAAATTTAATTAAATTTTAAGAACACATTAGCCTATACTAAAGGTAAAAAAAAATTAAAATAATTAAATATTTTATTTAATAAATAAATGCTTAAATGTTTTCTAAAAATAATAAATTTATTTTATCATTAATAATGTTAGAAATATTTAATAATTGTATTTTATTCTATATTTTAAGAGATATATATAATACTTTTATATAAAAAATACAAATAAATTATATGTGTTTAAAAGTTGGTATATCTATTAAAACATTATCAAATAAAAAATATTAAATACTTTAATTAATATCTTAACAAAAAATCCATGGCGTGGCTTCCCCAGTTTTCATTTATAGTTTATCTCACTCTACCACGTTTGCGTGATCGATATTTTTTCTGCAGTGGTTGTGACCGGAGAGTACTGCTACAGGAGAGTATTGATGAATAACAACAAATAATTAATTAATTGCTATCAAATATTATGATTGTATTTATGTAATTTTCTATTCTAATATTTCTTTACAAATGTATAGTATTTATATACAAAAGAAAACGGAAAGTAAACAAATTATAACAATATTAATTTCCATTATTATTCTTATCTATTGATTATCTACCATAATTCCTGCATTGTTATCTCTTTGTTGTCTGCCATATTACTCACATGCCAATACTCTCCCTTAAGATGGTGCATATATGTCCCTTATGTCTAACTTGTCAAGTGAGTTGTAAAAGTTCTTTACAGACACATATTTTGTGAGTATATCCGTCAATTGATCTTCTGACTTAACAAATGGAAGCTTGATAATCTTTTCTTCAAGATTATGTTTGATGAAGTTCCAATCCACTTTAACGTGCTTCGTGCGATCATGTTGAACTGGATTGTGAGAGATGACAATGGCTGCTTTATTATCACAAAATAAGTTCATTTCAGAGTTAGGAGCAACACCAATCTCAGTTAGAAATTTTTTCAACCACAGGAGCTCACATATTCCCTTGACCATTCCTCGAAATTCAACTTCAGCACTAGATAAGGCAACTAACTTTTGCTTCTTGCTTCTCCATGTAACAAGATTGCCCCCCACAAAAGTGAAGTACCCAGCAGTAGATTTCCTATCCTTTATATTCCCTGCCAGTCTGAATCTGTATATCCAAGGACTTCCAATTAACCATTCTTTGAAAACATAAGTCATTTCCCAGGGGAGGATTTTAAATAATGAAGTATTCGCACGAACGCATCCATATGGTCTTCACTTGGGCAGTGCATGAACTGACTCACGACACTCACAGCATAAGCAATATCAGGTCGAGTATGAGATAAATATATGAGTTTACCTACTAACCGTTGATATCTCTATTTATCTGCTGGTACTTGGTCCCTATATTCTCCGAGTTTATGATTTTGAACCATTGAAATATCGACAGGTTTACAATCTAGTAGTCCTGCCTCTGCCAGTAGGTCCAGAGTATATTTCCTTTGGGAAAGACATATATCTTGTTTTGATCTTGTTACCTCAATACCTAAGAAGTATTTGAGCCCTCCCAAATTCTTCATTTCAAACTCATTTGACAGTTGTTTTTGAAGCTTAGAGATTTCTTCTTTGTCATCCCCTGTAATGATCATGCCGTCTACATAGACTATAAGGGTTGTTATCTTCCCTAATCGATGTTTTAGGAAAAGAGTATGATCAGAGTTGCTTTGTTGGAACCCATATTTCTTCATTGCTGAACTCAACCTACCAAACCATGCTCGAGGTGATTGTTTTAGTCCATACAATGCTCATTGTAACCATGCTCGAGGTGATTGTTTTAGTCCATACAATGCTCGTTGTAATCTACATGCAGTTTCTTTTCCTGTTGTAACAGTATATCCTGGTGGGATATCCATATAAATCTCTTCCTCAAGATCACCATGAAGGAAGGCATTTTTTACGTCAAGTTGGTGCAATGGCCAATCTAAATTTGCCGCAAGAGATAATAAGACTCTAATGGTTTTTAGTTTAGCCACAGGTGAGAAGGTTTCTTGATAATCTATCCCGTGTTTCTGTGTATATCCTTTTGCTACAAGTCTCGCCTTGTATCGATCAACTAACCCATCTGCTTTATATTTAATGGAGAAAATCCACTTACATCCTACCATCTTCCTCCCTTGAGGCAACTCGCTTAACACCCATGTGTTATTCTTCTGCAATGCCTCAAATTCCTCTTTTATAGCTTGAGCCCATTTTGGATCAGATAAGACTTCTTCAATGCTACTTAGAATTTGACAAGAGGAGATTGTTTGTGCAAATGCCCTGATAGGTTCTGATAACCTTTGAGTAGATACATAATTTGCTATTGGATACTTGGATTGTCGTTCTTCTCTTTCTGGGGAGTATCGATTTGGAGGTTTGCCTCGATTGTGTCTGAATGGTAAAACATAACCAACAGATGTATCTATAGCATTAGTTTGTAAATGTGTGCTAGGATAGCTTACCTCAGGAGTATTCTCAGCAGGAGGATCATTGGGTACTAGGGAGTGGAGTGGTACATCAACCACTTCATCTTCTGGAGATTCAATTACTACTTTAGCTTCAATTCTTGGAAGTTCAAACTCGGGTCTAGATACTGGCTCCTCTATATGATTGGCATGATCCGAGTATGTTGGACTGGTGTCTAATATTTCAACATCAAGCCAATTTCGTTCTTCACCATAACTCTCCTCTTGAAGAGTGGAATTGGATACCGGTAATGGGAAAAACCATTTTGATTCGAGGAAAGTGGCATCCATGGTAATATAGGTTCTTTTAGTAATTGGATCATAGCATCAGTAACCCTTTTTTTGTACGCCATACCCCAAGAATACATATCGGACAGCACATGGATCCAACTTAGTTCGTTGATTTTTATGGAGGTGGATAAAAGCAACACATCCAAAAATTTGGGGCGGAAGCATCAAAATAGTAGGCAAGGGAAAATGATCATATAGCATCTTTAATAGAGTCTGAAATTGTAAGGTTTTTGTAGGCATACGATTCAGTAGATACACCGTTGTAGTAAGAGCATCACTCCAGTATTTATTAGGCATATGTGCACCGATTAGTAAGGCCCGAGCCATTTCTAAAATATGCTGATTCTTCCTCTTCGTAGTCCCATTCTGTTGTGGGGTTTGTGAACACGAGGTTTCATGGAGAATACCATGGTTGTCCAAGTATGTCCGGAATTGTTGATTAACATACTCCCCTCCATTATCATACCTAAGTATCTTAATTTTTTCAGAAAATTGTGTCTGAACCATGGTGTGAAACAGGTGAAATGTAGCAAATACTTCATCTTTGTGTTTGAAAAGGTAAATCCATGTCATTCGTGTACAATCATCAACAAAAATAACAAACCAACAATGACCCGATGACGTAATGACCGGGGAAGGTCCCCAAACATCAGAATGTACCAAAGCAAAAGGATTCATACTTTTATTCATGCTCATAGGATAAGACGCCCTATGAATTTTTGCTAGGATACAAGTATCACATTTGAAATCTGAATGTGTGATATTTGAAAATAAACTAGGGAGTAGGTGCTTTAAATACCCGAATGATGGATGCCCAAATCTACGATGACATAGCCAAATCTGTCGTTCCTTGTTACCAACAGTGTTTTGCATGTGATTGGCTCTTCCTAAACTGAGGTCATCCACATAATATATCCATCCTCTCCTAGTACCACGCCCAATGATCTCCTTGGTGAGAATATCCTGTAGAAGGCAAAAAGTAGAATACATCAGTACTACACAGTTAATATCTGAAGTGACCTGACTTACAGGCATTAGTCGGTTTGATAGAGAGGGTACAAGTAAAGTATTAGATAATGATAATGAAGGAGATAAGGTCACTGTTCCAACTCTTGTAACTGGATAAGTGACCCCATTTGCATTGGCAACACGACTCCGTCTTGGCTGAGTTGTATTGGAGAGATCATTTGGGTCAAATGTCATGTGATCTGTAGCTCCAGAGTCCAGAATCCAATCCTCCTTATCACTACGAGTAGAGATGTGAAATGCTTTACTTGAAATACCTGGATCCTAGGAAGATTCGGCCTGAGAAGTAAGGGATAGTGAGGCATTATTGGTAGCCACAGCGGCTCGCCCAGTGGTGTCCCGTTTCTTCCGTGCTTGAAGATCATTCCACCATTCTGGATACCCATGTAGTTTGAAGTAGTTTTCACGGGTGTGTTTGGAGTTTCCGCAATGGCCACATTTCATGTCAAGAGATGGTGGATTTTCCGTGAATTTCTTGCTACCCAAGGAAGTTCCTGTTTTTGGTGGTATTAGATTATGGTGTCCCTTGACCCCTTTAAAAGCCATAACTGCTCCGGGTGTCGTATTTACACCTGTGATCATCACGGTCTGCCTGACCTCTTCCCTACGGACGAATCCATAGGCTTGTTCCACCGTAGGGAATGGTTTGATCTGAAGCACATCACTTCGAGTTTTATCCAATCTATCATCAAGCCCATCGAGGAAGATATACACTCGATCTTCCTGTACGATGGAGTTGTATTTTTGTATATAAATCACACACTCCATTGGATTAGGACGACGAAAATCAATTTCACGCCACAACCCTTGAAGGTCATTGTAGTATTTTTCAATGGATCCACCCGCTTGCTTCGTACGAGTAACTTGACGGCGAAGATCATACACTTGAGACGTGTCTGTCCCATCATAGTAAGTGGTAGCCACCGAATCCCAAACCTGTTTTGCAGTTGGGAATCGGATAAAATTTGCAATTAAGGAGGGGTCCATCGAATTGATCAACCATCCTTTGACAATGGCATTTTCAGTACACCATCTCCTAAATGAGGGGTCGGTTTCAACAGGTTGAGGAAAAACCCCATTAATATATCCTAGTTTATCTTTGCCAGAGATATACATCTCCACCACCTGGGACCACAAGGCATAGTTGGATCCTCCCAACTTGATACTAATGGGAGCAGTCGACGCTTCAGTTGACGGAGGTTGTGAGCTGATCTGAGCTCTAGTTAGAACTTCCGTCATTTTCGTTTTCAAATCTTCCAACATTAAATTGGTAGTTAAATCTCTAGATTCCGCCATGAAATCTAAAAAAAATTTCCTTCCGTTTTTCCTTTTTTTTTACACTTCGTTCGTACACTATAAATAGAAAAATTCGTAACCCTAAAATTTTTTTTCAAATGAGTGCAGCGCAGCTTCTTCTGCGCGTTCCAAACCCTAAGAGAAAGTCCAAACTCGCGCAGCCCTCTTCTTCTCCTCTTCTCTCAGATTCTTCGCAGCGGCACTCTTCTTTGCAGCGGCTCTTCTCCTCTCGCAAACTGCCTCTGTTACTATTTTTTCCCTTCATTCTCTGCTCGAAATATTAGTTTCAAGAATACAGCACCAGCACCTTTGTCGTTGGTACCACCACCTATTCTGTTACTCTCAGGAACTGCATCAACGGCTGATGTGGATCCGACCTGCTTTCTATGGTTCTTCGCTGAATTGGTGTTGCGAATCACTTGACTCCTTGTAAGTTGTATGCAGATACTTTTTTTTTTGAAGTGTAATCCGTAATCTTCTATTGAATTTTTGAAACAATAAAATTTAAATAACTATCTTGCTTTCATTTCTAAGCTACACCAACTGATGACAAATAGGCAGAGTGAAATGGCTACAGGAGCTGAATATGAACTCAAACCATTGTTTGGTGTTTGAAGGTAAAACAGTGGAGGATCACTCCGTCCAACACACAAAGTTACCGATGCTGAGGAGACGAACAGAGTAAAGTCAACCAGATTGGCCAAAAAAAAGAACAAAAACACCACCCCTGATCCCAGATCAGAAAGTGATCTGCCAAACCAGATTGGCCAAACAAACAATATCGTGAGAACAGAAAATTACGTTGTAACAGGTAGCAACATAATTTTTATTTCTTTAGATAATCTGCTCTGATACCATGTCAAATATTATAATTGTATTTCTGTAATTTTCTGTTCTAATATTTTTGTATAAATGTATAGTATTTGTATACAAACGAAAACTAAAAGTAAACAAACTATTGGTCGTTAATAATGTTACCTGATAAGGCTTATTAAAAATCTTTTCGAAGTGCATCTTTTCTTTTTTAATTCACTTTTGAAACATCAGACCCAAAAATTGCATGGGACCAATTGTCCAATTCACTTGTAACGGAAACGATGATATTGGGCACTTAATTAAAGGGGTTGATATTTTTAAATTATAATATTTCTTTAAATTTATATATAAATTTTTAATTTTTTAAAATTTTAATTCATTTTAAAACTTTTAACCAAAGTTGAATTTATACTTAAATTTTTTTTAAAAGTTTATAAACTTACTTGATAAGTTTTTAAGATCCAGAATCATATCATAAATATGCATAAATTTAATTAAATTTTAAGAACACATTAGCCTATACTAAAGGTAAAAAAAATAAAATTTAAAAGAATTAAATATTTTATTTAATAAATAAATGCTTAAATGTTTTCTAAAAATAATAAATTTATTTTATCATTAATAATGTTAAAAATACTTAATAATTGTATTTTATTCTATATTTTAAGAGATATATATATATATGATACTTTTATATAAAAAATACAAGTAAATTATAAGTGTTTAAAGTTTGTATATCTATTAACAAATATGGTAAACATTAACAAATAAAAAATATTAAATACTTTAATTAGTATCTTAACAAAAACTACATGTCATGTGGTGTGGCTTCCCCAGTTTTCATTTATAGTTTATCTCACTCTACCACGTTTGCGTGATCGATATATTTTCTGCAGTGATTGTGACTGGAGAGTACTGCTGAATAACAACAAATAATTAAGTAATTGCTACATCCTTTGACAGCTCCTTTCAATACAGGATCTATATTTTGACCAAACTTCTTGTTCTCAATTCTGGGTTCAAAGTCTATTGCTTTCACTAATTAATATCATTAGAAAATTATAACATACACATAAAATTATACACAATGTCTAATATATATAATTTTTGTTTTTACTATAAAATATTTATTTTATTTCTAATATTAATTATATCTTAATATTATTATTATTAAATAAAATTATCATTAATTAAATAGTATTGTGATAATAACAATTTATATTGTGTCAATAATATTAATAAATTATCGTGATGATTGTCTATGTTAATAGGATTTAAGCTATTAATTTTTTTAATTTAAATAATAAATTATTCTTAAAATTAAGGATAAATTTAAATAAAATAAAAGTATATATTCACTGTAAATAGACTTACATCAATAATTAGAGATCATTTGTAAAAAAAAAAACAAAATGTGTCTCAATTATTTATATTATCTATAATTAGAGATAATTAAAGATAATTCCACGTCCTTAAAAGTACTTTTTTTAAAGTATTTAAAGTCTAACTTTTTAATAAATAAATAAAAAATGATTTTCTATTTTGAATTTATATCAAGCTTGTTTTTGGCATGCATGTATGTATTTTGAAATATATGTATTAATAAATTGCTTGGTAGGTATGACTATGACTTGTGATCATGTGTTCCTCATTGTAATTGCAAATCATGAACATTACCTGGTTAATTCTCTACAATGTTTGACTATTAACTAATTTAAGCTTTGAGATGATGATCAAAGTATGTTGACCTTTATCTATTGGACAAAGAAGGACATAAGAGGCCAAATCGTAGAAATGTATTGACTTAATTTAACTACCCACTTGTTGCTTGGGCCACATGTGGTTGGTTTGTTCACATTGGTGTACGTACTTAACCTCACACTTTTATCATTTAACATTCTCTCATATAACCCAAATGTTTTTACATTACGTAAGTTGTTTGCTTTTGTGTTAGTGTGTAAATGGTACTGATTATTGAAGAAATAAAAGTTTTAGATTATTATAATATCGAATTTAATTAAATGATTTTAATTTTTAATCTATTTATATTATTATATTTCTATAATAATAAAATGATTATTATATATGGTATAATCATATATCAAAATATTATTATGTATTTATTGTTATAAGTTTAAAATTAAGTTATTATAATATTAATAATTATCAAATAAATTATATTACGTGACTTATTATCTTAATATAAAGTTTGTTGTTAAAAGAATGGGTCAGGTTGCCCGTTAACGTACATGCTTTTTTTAAAAGCTAACTTAACAGTATGTTTGATTGTGATTAAGTTATAACTAGTTTTATTAAATCGGTGAGAAAATCATTAAAAAAAATGTTATTTAACTAAAAATACATTGTACTAATAAAGTGACCCAATAGGCAAAAAGCACCTAAAATATGTTAATAGAAGTAGTAAAAATATATTACTTTGGTTATTTTTAATAAAAATATATTTTAGTATTATATTTATTAAATGAATCAATATAAATTTACTATATTTACAAAACAAATTGACGTAAATCTATTTTATAAAATAATGAACTTATATTGTTATAGTTTCGAAATGTACAAATGATACAACATTAATTTATTATTTTACTATATGAATTTTTATTATATTTTTTGTGAACACATCAGAGTTGTTTTGTCTCGTATAAGCCTACGATATATTTTCTTAAATATAAAGAATTTGAAATACACTTTTTTATAAGATCCACGTACTATTTTGCAAAGTAACGAATTTATACGGTTTTAATTTTAAAATATTTATTATTTTACAAAACAGATTCCTACTATTCTTTTGTAAATATAATAGATTTAAACTACTTTTTACTTAATACGTAAAAACTAAAATATATTTACTTAAATATAATTACCTCCTTCGTAAGACTATACCGCGGCAGAGCTTAAACTTGGGATTATTAGAGAGACTGAGAACAGCGCAATACGGGAAGCCTAGAAGGGAGTATTCCATAGCGAATGACGTCGTTTAATTGATCAGGTTCATTGCACGAGCGTACGTTTCAATGCCAGATGATATCTGCAATATATGTAGTGGGTCTAATAAGCTTAAGGACAAGTTTTGTCTATCTGTGATAGGCTAACTGTTCACATAGGTAGCAAGCGCTAGTCGGTTAGTCTTGTTTTTGTTCATGAACCATGATGGTAGCTCATAGTTGTGTATTTTAGTCAAGGTACGGGGTTGGGTTATTTTGAAACTTGAAATCCCAACTCGTGTTTTATCGTTATAAATCACTTTTCTAACATGGATTAAAATAGATTAATATCATATATCATGAATACGTTATAATTTTAATAGATAAACACCAATATGTTATATATAAAGATAAAATTTGATATAACATGTTATATATGTAAGTGACGGTAATATGTCACTTATAATTAAATTATATAGATATAATATATTATATACAAAAATATAGATAAATATAATAATTTATATGTAAAATTACGAATAGATGTAACATGATATATTCGATCTGATGGAATATTGGTGGGTCACTCGCAACGGTTATTGAAACTCGGGTGGGTGTTACATATGTTGGAATCTAATCTTTTTTATTTTATTAAATTTATGTAGATCTTATACCATGGATTAAAATGGAATAATTTTATGTATCACAAATTTATCAAAATCTTAATTGATATAATAGTTTTTAATAAAAAAATAATTATTGATGCATAGATAGCTAGCACTGCCAATCAAGCCAAAAATACATATAATATATTACCTATAAAGATAAAATTTGATGTAATATATTACATATAAAAAATTAAAATAAGAAATAAATATAACATATTATATATAAAGATGAAATTTGATGTAACATATTACATATAAAAAATTAAAATAGAAAATACATGTAACATATTACATATAAAGATGAAATTTGATGTAACATATTACATATAAAAAATTGAAATAGGTAATTGTAATATGTCATATACAAAGATACTCATATAGATATAATATATTATATATATAAATATACAAGTGGAGTAACAATTACATACAAAGATATAAATAGATGTAATATGTTACATCCAATGAGTAGTCGGGGACAGTTGATGGAACACTGGTAGGTCACCGACAACGATCATTAGAATTTTATTGATGATAGTTATTAAGGATATGATGAAATCTAATCTTTTTTATTTTATTAAATCTACGTGGTAATAGTATATTAATATTTATACTCGTGAAGTTATGAATTTTAAGTTAAGGTTTTATGGGTTTAAGAAAATACATTTTATATATATATATATATATATATATATATGAATAACATTAGTTGTGATTACATATTGTTGTTAAATTCCTAATATTATGGTTCTAATGAATAACAGTAGTGATGCTTACATCTTGTTGTTAAATTTCTCGTATTATGGTTCTAATGAATTAGCTTTTCAAGCAAATTTTATAATTATTGTTTAAGAGGTTGTATATAGCAAAAAATAATTATTTAAAACTTGACGTCTAATATAGCCATAAAATTCACATTGGTTCTATATATAATTTACCGTTAAAAAAAGCTATTTTATGTTCCATCCCCTAAAAAAAATATGTTTATCACATTATAAAAATTAAAGATAATAATATTATTACAAATATTTTTATTATTATATAATAAAGTGTATAAAATATATTTTACATTTATTATTCATTGTATTTTAACATCATTATTAATATTGGATGAAATTATCATCAATGAATTATTATTATGTAATAATAATTTAAATTGTGGCTACATTGACACTCAAAAATAAATATTTGTTTAGCTTATGTATAAAGATGTGTTAAATATAAGGTGAAGGAAGTTATACACTACTACCGTACATGTACATGATCTTAGTTTTTAGTCTTAGTTTTTAACTATAATCGTAAGTCCATGACTACGGTTATAAGAACAAAGAATTAAGTGAAAAAGATCATAGACTATTAATTATAGGTTTTATAAAAAACCAAAACTATAAACATATCATTTAATCTCATTTATCAATATAAATTAAAAAAAATTGAAAAAAATAAAAAACATTATATTAAAATTAAGAATGAATTTACATTTAAGAGTTTTTATATGCAATAAAACATAATAAAAACTTCCTATAGCTAACAAATTAAAGTGTTACAAAATATAAAATACATGTAAAAAAAAATTACTAATATTAATACTAATCAAATTGTAATTTTCTGTGTCTCTACTGCCCAGAAATCCTCTTTCCCCATCATCTATCATCAGTAGGTCTTGAACACGGAGATGAGACAATAAAATTTATAGACGGTTCTACAATGGCAGTAGATTCTAACTTCCAGGCCTGCCTATGATTTGCACATTTATCATATTCCGAACTACCTACAGATCAAAGATATAATAGGGGGAATATTTACTTGAGGTAACACATGCAACTTATGGATAAATCATGTAAAATTAACCATATTTGTTTACCATAGTTTCCTAAAGCATCCATAATACGAATTATAAGTATCAACAGGATGCTGTCATCTAATTTTTTCTCTAATACGTACCTGCTCAATTCACCAAAGTCAAAAAGTTTAAGTAAATCGGACACCTAATTGGGAAATAAAAAAATAAAACTAGGATATTTTTTTTTTAACATTACTTGCAGGCTGAATGCACCATTAGCAACGATGAACTCAAAGGCACAGTCCATTACATCCTAGCATTTCGGCTTCAAAGACACTACAAAATAGAAATAGCTTCTTGTGAATAGTCATTTTGAAAGACAACCGAAATTTCAATAATAAGGAAGGATAGAAAAACTTGCAAAATAGAGCTAAAATAAGAGAAGACATTAACCAGAGCTCTTATGCGACATGCAAGCCCAGCTTGTAGTTAAGACTAAATTTTACAAAAAGATATGGTATTATCACAAACAGTTAGAAAAATCACAAAACATATTAACAAGTCTATGGCCATCATATAGGAATTGTTTACAAGGATAGTCATCTTCAGTTTCAATGCCACCATTAGCAACGATGAACTCAAAGGCATAGTCCATTAGACCTCCACTATAGCCAAAGTTGTAGGACATGTCACGATCTACTAGTTCTTGCTCTGACAAAGAGACTAATTCTCCTGTGACTATCTTGTTGATGCCTTCTACAGCTGCTATAGTTGAGAAGGCCCAGCAGCTTCCTGAAGAAGAATCGATGAATACAAAGAAAGCATTAGAAAAATGACTAGAAATATTTTAAGGCCAATCATCTCTAATAGAAAGTTGGAGCAGTTAAGCCAACGACCTAAGTACTCATACCAGTATTTCTTACTCAGACCCTATTTGATCTGCTTACTCCAAATTTTCAGAACCAGCCATGTCAACAAGGTAGATTCTACAGCAAAATCCAAAATAATTCAGAGGCACATCCAAAATAATTCAACCCCCGTAACTCAATAATTCAAAGGCACTGGCCAAAATGATTCACCCAAAAAATGATCCTACTAGATAACATATATTATGCCCCCAACTCAAATTAAACTAATATGTAGGCATGTATATTCATATTGGCAATAAACATGCAGGAACTTAGCTGATTAAATAGATGTTGCACGTGCAAAGAGCTCATTTACCAAGAATGCTTACCATAAATAAAGTTCACAGCATGGCATATATCAGTTATTGATGGTGCAAAACAGTAGTCTTTCGTTGGGATAACCAAGTGGTCAATACCATGGATCTGCAAAGTTGCAAAGGAAAAGAACGTGTTTAAAACAATAAATCCTAAACACAATGAAATATAAGGTCAATTTTGACCAGAAAACACTCACATGATATAAGAATGTTGGAACCAAAGTCTCATATGGCTCATTGAGAGTGACAACTCCACGAACACCAAACTACTGTAAGCAGGGAACATGAACAGGGAAAGGGACAGCACCTAGCCATACAAACTACAGACAAAAACGTTGGAAAAATAAAAGAACATACATCATAAACATGAAACTAAAAAATCAAAGAAATAGTCAGATAGGAGGGAAAATAGTAACATTATATGAAACTACCACTCAGTAAAATATCTAAAAGAAAATCTCACTTTTATTTCTAACACATGCAAGTATAAAACTACCATTGAAGCTTTGAAGCCGTTTTGGTCTCATCTTTATCAATGTTTGTCTACTAATCACATGAAAAAAAATTAAACCTAAGCAGAAACAGAACAAAAGAGGATACATCATACATGGAAAAAGAAACTTAAAATCAAACTATTTCAAAGCAAATAATACATATCGCAAGCATACCTCGTCGACCTTATCCCACCAACGAAACTCTGCCTGAATCTTATTTCTGACAACATTTTAAATCAGAGTCGGGTAACATAAAGCACGAGCTCTAGCCCCAATCAGAACCTTCTTAGCATTGAAAACCACAACTATTTTCCTACCAACTGTGCTATCACCAGTTAACAAATTCCCATCTTCCCCACTTTCAACGTCCCCTCCTCCTTTCAATTCCTCGATATACATAGCTTTAACTCGACTAGACCACAAAAACTTACTTACAAATGATTTCAAAAATTAAAACCCTAATTCAAAAATACAAATAATCCAATAAAATAACTGCTTCTTTTCCTTTATATGTTGAAGAGATTTACAAAATTAACAGAGAAAACCTAGAAATTGTACATTTTAAGATTAATGTACCCTAAAATGATATAGCACAAGTACGCGAGGGGGGAGAAAAGGGAAGGAAGAGACCGGGAGGGGTAGACGGAATAAGGGAAAAAAAGAGACGGAATAAGGGAAAAAATAGATGAAAAAAGAAAAAAATTGATATAAAAATTAATAGGATATATCTATTAACTCGGTTTTTAAATAATTAAAATCATACTTATGTTTATAATCTCGTTTTTTATTAAATCATAACTAAAATCATATGGCTTCAATTTAAAAAAAATCGAGATTAAATTTCCGAAATCATATGTATTACGATAATAATATAACTTTTAACAAAAATACATAAAATTTCTATAGTTATTAAGTAGTGCACAAGAATCCTATAATTTTTTTTAAAAAAAGTATACATTAATCTTAAATTAAGTATTAAATTTTAAGTTTTATTGAGATTAGTAATTAGTTAATTTTTTTATTAATTAATAATTTTTAAAATATATCTTAAAATATGGTCATGACACATAACTACCTTCTGAAAACAAAAATGGTAAAATATAAATTTAGACCCAAAATGTACCTTTTTTAAGTTATATAACTTTTGTATACTACTTAATATATATAACTTTTATTGAAAACTATAAGATACTTATATATATTCATCACTTTATAAAAAGTTTGAAGTATTCGAATGATACTCTTGTTTATGCTAAATATATTATTAATATTATAGCTTAAAAAAAATTTATTCTATTTGTTTGTGAAAAATGAATCATTAATTTAAGTTCTTTAATTTATGAAAATGTGTCCGGAGAGAAAAAAAGTTAACTTTTTAATTTAATTTTTAATTAAATATAATGAAATAGAATATGTGTAATATGCATTATTAAAAGAATTATTGAAACTTTTTAATAAATTTTTTCTTTCAAACTTAAACAAAATTTCAATAAAACTTAAAAAAAATCATTATTTAATATCAAAAGTCATACATTATACAATAAAAAATTTATTTAAATTGATCAAAAGAAATTGTTACAAAAAAACAAGTAATTTTTTTATTAAAAATTATTTATTAGATATATGTCTATTGAAAAATACAAATATACATATGTTTTATGTAATATTTCGTTATATTTAACAGAAAATTAAATAAAAAATTAATTTTAACATTATTTGATACATTTTTTTTAATAAGATATTAAAAACCTATAAATCTCAAACAAAAAATCTTACCCGACGTTTTTTCCTATAAAACAATAAGCATATATTCAACCTAGACAAGAATTAAATGGAACTTTATCTTTTAAAAAAATTTGCAAAACCATTAAATCTAAAATTTATTTTCTCCTTAGCAATCTAGTAAGTGCCAAATGAATTCATAGATTGACTTGAGTTTCAATATTATAATTTTTTATTTATAATGCACGAGATTTACTTATGGAAAACTCTATGTCTATATTATTTACATTAATTTCTAAACTTATTATATTCTTGTTGCACCTAATTGAATCGCAGAACCTTGTATAAACAAGTATTAAAAATAAACATATTAACTAATGCATCCTACTGGGTAAAAAAAAATTACAATTAATGTTCTTCATACACTTTAAGCCTATTATCTTGCTTCAATTATAAACTTTAGTTTTTGTTAGACAAATGGCATGGGCTAGCTAATAGTTTGTATAGATGGCTAAAACACATTATACGATGGTTTTACTAAAGGACTTGAAGGCAAGTAGACAAAATATGGTTTTGTATTATTGTTTTCACTATAGCTAGATAGACCACTTGGTTTAGAAGGTAAGGATGGAGATAAAACAGATATTCACTTTCATCAAACCTAACATAGGTAGAAATGTACACTTTACTGAATGAAGGCTCAAGACATCAGTATCTTTTTAAGACACAATATATCCCAAGAAAACACAAGTCAAAAACCCAGGTTCGAGCTTTGTGCTATTGTAAAGTTTCAAATAAGGAAAGCATAAATAGCCAAAAAAAATTAAGTAAGAATAAAAAAAAGTTGAGTTTTGGAAGATAGTTTGTTTATAAGGTGGACTGATATTTTTAAACTATAATCCCAATATGACATAGGAATATTGAACCTCATTATCAAAGTTAATCCAGTTTCAACATGTCTATTTTTTTCTCTCAACCACATCATTTTGAGATGGTATGCGAGGACAAGAAATTATTCTAATATATCCATCTTCAAACAAATTGAGACTCCAAAGTCTTTATTTCAATTACACCGTCACTTTGTAGTTGTTTGATAGTATTGTTGAATTATCTAGCAATTAAGACCTCAAAATGTAAAAATATAAAGGTTGCATGTCATTTATTGATAAGTATATAAATTCAAGTAAATATTGTATAATCATCAATAAATAAACAAGAAATATATCATATTATGAATAGAATTGATTGGCTAGGGTTTCACAAATCAACATGTACGATGTCAAAAGGATTATAAGATCTAACATTATATTAGTTAAAGGTAGTCTATGTGACTTACTTAATTGACAAACACTACACAACTCAGGTATAGGATTCGATTTCAACACTTCATTCATAACATGTATAACATGTTGCATAATAGGTAAGTGTTGATGACTTAAACAATCATGCCAAAGGGATCCATTAAGTCCAATATTGTCATAGAAGATGTTATTTTTCAAGCCTGAAGTGAATCTATAAAGTCAATCTTTAGTATCTCTTACTAAAATGATAGTCCTGTAGTCCAAATTCTTTACACTGAAAGTGTTAGAAAAAAAACTCAACTAAGACATTGTCTCCATATAACTTTTTAACAGAGAGAAAGAGCGTCAATATTGTCATAGATTATGTTGTTTTTGAAGCCTGATGTTTTCTTCCAATGACATGTTTTCGATAGAAATGCCTTTTGAAGTTTAACTGGAAATGAATGCATTCTATAGAGAGAGAAATAAAAAATCCAAGTGAAGAAAGAGGGAGAGAAAGAGAATCGATCTTCATTTTCCTCCTATAGTGATAGATGCTACATCAAGACAATAAGGGACAACCATTGAGGATGATGCCATCTTGAACTTCTCGAGCATAGAGAAAGATGAGATCTTCAAGTATTTGAAAAGCTTGTATAGAGTTAATGACATGTATAGTAAAGTCTAAATCTAATACATTTAAGGATACTCTTTTATCTTACTTTCTAATAATATTTTGTGTAATTCAAAAATATGACTTAAAAAAATGTTAAAATTTTATACATCAAGTGATGTTCAATTTACTCTTTCTTTAATATCTATGTCACCAAATTATATAAAACACAATTGGTACCAATAGTATTTTTTTCCAAAACTCATTAATTGTCCTTCTAAACATAATCATGTTACTCTTGTTTTAAAAATAATCATGTTAAATATCATCATAATAATCTATGTTTCATTAACAAATTGTTATTCTAATTTACTGACTATCAATTATATGTTAACATACATAAGCCATCACTCTCATATTCTCTCGCTTCATTCACTATGGTTTTGTTTTCCTAGATGAATATTTCCAAATCTCTTGTTGTTCTTCCTTAGATTTTTCATCTAGCTCGGTCTTTATTGCTCAAGATTCATCGAAATATACAAGGATTATGAATTTTTGGTCACGTTTGCGAATATGTTTCAAAGAGCTTGGGGTTTAGCTAGTGTGTTGATTTGTTTCTTGGAAAGAACAATTGTTCATTTGCAATTATTAGGTCCTTCTTCACGATCATTGTTGCAACCATCTGTTCATTAATGCTCTAGCTCTACGAATATTTTCTATTATGTTTTAAGTTGTATTGTTTATGGATTTATTTTTATCTTCATTCTAACAAGGTCTTGATCATTGGTACTAATTCTAACCGGGATGTTTTGCTCATTGGTTTTTTGGTTGGTTGTTTTGATCGAAGTAGTTGAGACTCTATTTTGGTATGGATCATATGGTTTAAAGAATGAATCATATGGTTTTATGTTTGAACTTAAAGGTCTAGATGATGAACATTATGAACCTCTTAACTTGGTGATTACAGATTATGTGTTTCTTAATCAGATGATGTTGAATTGGTCTAGTTTTATATTATGTATTGATCAAAGGATGAAATTTGGCTCCAATCTTGTGCAACCTACATTCAACACGTTGTGATGTTTAGTTTGTGGTTTGAGTGGTTGGTTAGCCTATGCTAACTCTTATTTTAGTTTTGTTATGTTGTTTTGGACTAGTTTGCTTGTGTCATATGGCTGTGATATCGTACTTGTAATCTTTTTGTTTTTGTGTGTTTTTAAATTGAATTAGTGTTTTGGCTTGGTGCTTAATTGTTTACTGATTAGCTTTTTTTACACTATTAAGGAAGTGCTAGTTGGATGATTGGTACTTTAAGGTTTAATTAGGATTATTGCTCTACTTGCTATTGTTTGATTAACTTTGTTACTTCAGATAGGATGAGTTATATTATGACTGTGTGTATCCTCAATAATATGGACTGAGATTGTATTATAGTTTATATTGATTGAATAATATTAATCTCTCTTTTTCTAAAAAAAAGTTACGACTTTGACTAATGATCCATGTATTAAAAATGGTAAGCAATAGGAGAGAAAATTGAAATGCTTAAAGAACTTTATTGACTAATACTAGCTTAAATAGGAATGCAACTTAGCAATATTAAAGTAAACAACAACTAATCCATAATAACAACACCTAATTTCATGGGATTTACCTAAAGACTTGGTGTAACAAAATCCATAGAACATGACTTCATTATTGTACAATAATCTAAACAATAAAATCTTAACACCACCACTTAAATTGAATATCATACAGAACATCAATTTGCAAAAAATAGTTTATCAGTCTAATTTTCATTTAATAAATCCATCATCATTTCTTGAACATACTCCAAGTATATTTCTAAAACTTATAAAAACAATATGCTTGAGTGTTTTGGTCAAAATATATGCAATATGATCTTAACTCTTGCAAAACACTAAATCAATAACACCATCCTTACATAAATTATGTAAAAAATGGTACCTCAGATCAATATGTTTGCTCCTGTCATATAGGATTGGATTTTTTGAAAGCTTTATCACAATAAATTGAAGTTGAATCTTGCTTTAGATCATGCAAAACTTCAAGTATCCTTCTTAACCAAATAGCTTGACATAAGCTTCATGCTACATTGACAAACTTAGCTTTTGTAGTTTACAAAGCCACTACCCGTTACTTTTTAGATGGCCATGAGACAACTCATGAATTTAAAAGACTATTTTCATGTAATATTCAACTACCCTTTTCTCCCCTTATTTCAAATTTCAAAGTTGATTCTTTAATTCGAAGAGATGGCATAGTCTTCATTATCAAGTAAGTCTCTCGTATGGCTTTCCAGACTTCTCAAATTATTGGTTAAAAAGTTATGTTATATTAATTGAGGGAACCATTGAGTGGATGAGCCAAGCTTAACCATTGAGTTTTTTGAGCTCCAATGTTTGAGAACAATATTGATGACTGTTGTTTTTTGTTTATCTAATGAGGTAACCCAGTTTTCCTTTTCTATTGATAATTAATTTTACAGATTTAGCTTATTTTCTAAATTTTCTACCATTTTATTTTTCTGTAAGTAGTTGTAGAAATATGCTATCATTCAAACTCATGTAGGAATAAGTTCTAAGTTATGGTTAAGAACTTCAGGGTTGATTTTTGATTTGTTAGGAACTAATGGATCTTTTATTACTCTAATACTACGTGGAATGGACTGTAAGATTATAATGGGTTGTAGAATAATTTAGTTCTTTTATATTAATGAAATGCGTTTATATAGAGATTTTTTCTCAATTTATAATACAAATAAATGACATGAAAAAGAAAGCTAATTAAGAAAAAAAATCTCTAACTAGTTCTAATGATATCCTACTCACTAGATCATTGTATTAATTACAAAATGAATTTACATTTGAATTAAAATATTTCAAAAAAATTCACCATGTGTTAGAAACCTTTAAAGCTTGTTCTGCAATATCATACTAGATTTCATTGTTTAATTATGCACCAACAAATAACTTTGAAACTCATTAATGTCATCTGCTTTCTCAATATGACATACCACATAAGAAAATTGAGGTGTCATTGACCAAATAATTGTTTCCACCACGGTTACATCTTCAATTTTTTTCATTATGAATTCGCATTGAAAATTCTTTGCAAAGGGTGAAATGATAGCAATTTCAAATTCTTTGCAAAGAATTTGAAATTGCTATCATTTCACCCTTGTCATGCCTTGATATTTTTTCTTCATAAAATCCAAAATTTATTTGCAAGTATCCTATTGAAGAATGGTCTCTAGGATTGCAGAATCAATTTCTTGAAAAATATAATATTTTTCCTTGACATCCTTTAATTTTTGATCCACCAATTTCTTTTGTTGAGCTTCTGTCGACACTACTCGACTTTTTGATTCACTAGTTTCCATGATAGTCCAATACTTCTTGCATCATAGAAAATTCTTCATTAACATGCTCCAATGGTCATAATGATTGTCAAAGCGAGGAATTATTGGTTGCACAAAATTGTTGTTTGATGCCATGAATTTCTGTTGTTGCAAGAAGAAGTTTTAAACTCAAGGCACTTATTTGACTCTAGTACCAAACGTTAAAAACAATAAGTAATGAGAGAAAATATATTATGAAATGCTTAAAGAATTTTATTAACTAATATTAACTTAAATAGGAGTAGAATTAACAAACTTAGCATAAAAATATCCAACAACTAAACTAACTCATGATAAACAACACCTAATTTATTTCATGAGATTTACCTAAAGACTTGGTAAAACAAAATGGATAGAATATGATTTTTATTATTCTATGATAATCTTAAATAATAAAAATCTTAATAATAAAATCTTAAAACTATGATGAAATTAGCTCAGAATGCTTTGATGTTTCAGCAGATTCCTTTTGATCCTTGTCCAGTAGGATTCGATTGATTGAAGTGGATGGGAAAAGTATCCTATTCAAACTATAGCATTCACTAATTTATTTCATCATCCGAAAGACAATGATACATGAAAAAGAAAATGCTTTTTTATCACACACAAGATTAAAATGCTAAAATTAGTAAAAATACTTTGAAGTTCATGTAGAAAAAGATTTGATATAATACATTGAATTACGGTGTACTGATAAGAAGAGAAAACGAAAGAAAAGATGATAATTTTTATTTAAAAAAAACAAGCTATCTTAATTTCAAAAAAGAAACATTTAAACATCATAATTATTGAGTGGTATAGCTCACATCATCTAACATGAGAAAAATATGTAATTAGGTCTAATAAGCTTATAAATAAAAAGTTAAAATTGTCTTTTTATTAAAAAAATCTAAACATAAAGCTTTTGTCATAGTACTCTACGTGGAGTTCTACTTAGGGGTGATAATTTATGCTCCAGTTTGATTGTCTAAACTGAATACGAATAAAAAAAACATGAACCATATATGAATCAAATTAAATTTAGATCCAATTTGGACCAATTCGAATAAAACAAAAAAATTAAGGTTCGATTAAGGCAAGCCTAATAACACGAAAATAAATTATAATTATTGTTATATAATATTAGTATTATTTTTTCTATATGCTGAGCCTGTTAGTTTATGTCTTGAAAACCTTACTACATTTTTCTTACTATTTTATTTATTTAAAAAATGAGATCTATTATAATTTCTCTTAAGTTCATAAATTATTTCATATAAAGTATTTTTGATGAGTTTATTGATCTAGTTGTAGGTTTGTCAAATTGACTTATAATTTTATTATTCTTAACTACTTTTACAAATATATTATGTGAAAAAGATAATGTTATCATCAAAGACAACAATTCATATATGAGTTCTTGACAATATTATCCTCTTATCCACCCCTTTTTCACACTTTCTATGATGAGCTACGAGCTAGTTGGCATGCAAATTTTCAAGAGTTATTAGAATATAAATAAGCACCAACCTCATTCTCATTTTGTTTTTTCAAAAGATGGGGTAAACATAATAAGGACCACAAATTAATGGGTACGAATCTTTAGTAGTATCTTTATTCAATAAAAGGTATATATTTAGATCCATATTATTAAATTAATTAGTAATCCTTTATTTAACAAAAAGTACAATAATGTTTTAATTTAAAAAAAATAGAAGGATAATTTTATATTTATGAAAATATTTATTATTTTATGTCTTCTCTTATATTTTTTTGCATATTACATTTCGAAAAATAATCGTATCTACCCTAGAAACAATTATCACCCTTACCATCTTCTTTATCCTATCTTTGATACTATCACATTATTTTACACACTATCCTTCATTATTTGTTACAAAATAATCTAAAAATATAATTTTTATTGAAACTAAAGTTAAGCAACCACCAACTTATTTGAAACATCATTTCTAAAAATGATCTAAACTACCATTAGCTTATTCTCTCCGATCTTTTTAACACCTTAGCTTATTCTTTTTTGATCACCTTGTATTCGATTAAAACTATTTTCACAACAAATATGATCTAATTTAAGATACTCATAAATGATAAAGGGGTCAATGAGATCAAAGGAAGTGGGTTCATATTGGCAATCAGGGACATAGATGGTATTATAAATAAATTAGTGATAACCTAATTAAATATTCAATTAAAAATATTATTTTGGATTATTTTATAATAAATAGTAAAAGTTTATTAGCCAACAAACGAATAAAGCAATATCAGGGTTAAGAAGAAGAGGATAATGAAACTTGATGATAATTACTAAAATATTATGAGATATTTTTGTATTAAATAGAAAAATGGGAAAATATATAAAATAATAAATATTTTCATAAAAATAAAATCACCCTTCTATGAAATTATTTTTTTAAAATTAAATTATTGTTATATCCTTTTATTAAATTAGAGAACTAATAATACACTAATATGATAATACAAATTTAAATTTGTACCTTTCATATTTAATAACAGTTCAATCAAAGTATCAAACCTAAAATTAATGAATTATTTTTAATTTTAATATTTAATATCGATCATTTTTATATTAAATTTAATTGATATTTTTATTATATTTTCATCGAAGGTGATATTGCAATAATTTAATTTGTTAACTTTTTATTATAAAAATAAAAATATACTAAGTATTAATTTTATTTTTAATATTAATTATATATTAGTACCACTACTTAAGTAATGATATCTTTGATAAATTATTGTTGGGATGATAATAATTTATATTGTATTAATATCATAAATTTTTTTATTAATAATTTTATATAATAAATTAATATTAAAGTATAATTAATCATATAAATAAAGTATATAATTTTCATATTTATACTATAATAATAACAAATTTGATTTTAGCAATATCTTTATATATTTTTATAGTAAATAACGTTAAATATCTTAAGTTGTTAATATTATTTTATAATTTACATGAATGTTAATTTATGAAATTTAATTGATAAAACATATAATACATTTCAAATATAAAATCAATAAATATGTGGCAAATAAGTAGGGTTTTATCTTATGATATTTCACACTCACATTTACTAGATCCAAGAGAGAGGAGAAGAAAGCCGCAAATCAATTGGCAGACTCCAGTTACGATTTTATCCTTATCGCCGATTAATCGTACCGACAGTGGCGACTTTACGGCACATTAATATTTGATACGCTTACGCCACCCGAATCTCTTTCTTAAAAAAAAAAAAAAAGCTACTCATATCGTCCCCAGCTTAAATACCAAGCCGAGCCGCAATAAACGCCAAGCCGATTCCACTATTTACTTTTCCGCCGTAATAACGTTAAATCAGACATTTCAAATCAAAAATGAAAATAATAATTTACTCTATTTATTACTTTTTTAACAATTTAAATTTTATTTCAAAAAAAATAAAAAATAAAAACTCAAATATAAATTATCAATTTCATAATTTTTTTTTATTTAATAATAATGATAAAAAAAATTCATTTTTTATTTTTATGTTATAACTTTTTATAAGTAAATGATTAATTTTTTGTAAAAATAATAAATTAACTAAATTAAAAATTAAATTAAAGATTTATTTTTATAAATAATAATAACTTACGAGGAGATTAAAAAAATGTATACAAATTTATTTCTTTTGTAACATGCCACGTTAGAAATTTGCATTTGAAGTGAATTTCGGTTGAATTTCATTGGGCAACTGTAGTGTACCTAACCCCAGTCAGATTCTAACCCTATATGTGACCCTAATCTTTTGGTTTATTTAAACATCTGAGAAAGTCTAAGAAGCCACCTTGCCTGAGTTTATGAATCGGGTTTCACTTATCTTTTCTCAATCTCTGAACCCCCTCTCTCCCAAAGTCTAATTTTCCAATTTAGTTGAACAGTCCCAAAATAGATGCTAAAACATTCGAATAATTAATGATGTAGAGAGACAAATTAAGAGTGGATTGACTTAGTTAATTTACACCTTGCTTTTTCTTCTTGCATTTCTGGGTTTGGGTTTTGATTCTTTTTTCTATTTGATGGGTACAGAGAGGGAAGAAATAGTAGTAATTCAAGATAAGAAAAGTTTGGAAATGGAGACCTGTAATGAGTTGTACAGTAGTATACAAAAGTACTGTACAACTTATTTTCTTCGGTCTCGTTTCAGACATGAGACTTTTCTTTCTATTGTTTCTTAAAGTGAGGACCTTTCCTCTTTATCACAGCTTTGTGCACTTAAAAAGATTCATCGTAAACTTTAACAAATATTGCTATTAAAAAAAATCAAAATAGCTTTGATCTGATAAGATCTGTTCACAGTTCATCTTTTCTCATTCAGTCATAATGAAAAGGCTCAGGAGCTCTGATTCTCTTGGAATTTTGATGTCAATCTGCCCAAACACAGGTTTAATCAATTATCCACTTAGCTGTTTTTTGTTTAATTAATGGTGTAAATCTATATCTATACATGCCCATTTGATCGTTTTCCTTTAAAGTTTTGATCTTTAATTTCACCGATTGATTATACTTTTTATTTTTATTATTATATATATATATTTTAGAAGAACAGAGTCCAAGAAACAACATCGTTTATGGAAGGGAATTCCAATCCATGTTGGATGGCTTAGATGAAGAAGGTTGTATTGAAGAGTCTGGACATGTCAGCGAGAAGAAAAGAAGATTAAGCGTTGAACAAGTCAAGGCCTTAGAGAAAAACTTCGAGGTTGAAAACAAGCTTGAACCAGAGAGGAAAGTGAAATTAGCTCAAGAACTTGGCCTTCAGCCAAGACAAGTCGCTGTTTGGTTTCAAAATCGCAGAGCTCGTTGGAAAACCAAGCAATTGGAAAGAGATTATGGGGTTCTTAAAGCCAATTATGATGCTCTTAAGCTCAATTACGAAACCCTCCAGCATGACAATGAAGCTCTTCTTAAAGAGGTCCGATTCCATATTAAATGCTCACTCTTTTTTCCAAATGTTCTTTCTTGGTTTGAGTGAAGAATGTTTTTATCTTTAAATTTCGGGATCCAAGTTTTATTAATTATTGTTTCTTTTGTAGATAAGGGAATTGAAAGCAAAGTTTCAAGAGAAAGATACAGAGAGCAATCTCTCAGTCAAAGAACAAAACTTGCCCAATGAATCAGAAAAGAATAAGCTTATGGAACAGAGCGAAGAAGCCTCTCCGGATCAAATCTCTATTCCTGAATCTTACTCCAAAGAACTCTACTTTGAGAACTTTAACAACGACAATGGAATCGGAATGGAGGTCTCATTGTTCCACGATTTTAAAGATGGGTCTTCAGACAGTGACTCAAGTGCGATCTTAAACGAAGATAATAGCCCAAATCAAACCATTTCTTCAAATGGGATTTTTCAAAACCATCAACTGATTATGTCTTCGGCTTCTACTTCAGTCTCTTCTCCTTCAGCTTCTTCCATGAATTGCTTCCCGTTTCAGAAGTCCTTTCAACCCTATGTGAAATTGGAGGAGCACAACTTCTTTAGCGGAGAAGAGGCTTGTGATTTCTTTTCTGACGAGCAAGCTCCTAGTCTTCCATGGTATTGCTCAGATCAGTGGACCTAGACCTAAAATGATGAACAACAAAAACCCATGGTTTAGAATTTTAAAGTAGAAAGAAAAACAAGTCTAATTGACCTTTGCAAAGATTGGGAAGTTTGGGGTTTTGTGTAAATCTACTTCGATCCCGTTTCACCATTAATGTGCAAAGTGAAATTTGGAAGAGCTGGGTTACCGATTAAGGAGAAGAAAGTTAATTAGCATGAAAGAAGTCAGAAAACCAAAAGAGAGAATGAAACAGAGGGGTTACGTGGGGGGGTCTTATGTCGAAAGGTGAAGACTAAAGGCTGTCATTAATAAGCCGTGCGGGAATATGATTAGGCCGTAATTAAAGTTTCAGTGTCAGCTGTAAGAATAAGGAGTATGGAAATCTATGGAGTAGTAGAGTTCTTCTCCGCAATGCAGAAAATAATCATTACTTATCTTTTTAAATATTCAACTTTAATGTCATGTAATTGTTTGTATCAACTTGGTATTACATTATAATGAAGTGTTATGTTGTATTTTGTAATGTAAAAAGTACATTTATTCTTGCTAAATTTACTGAATAAGTAGATTTGATCAACTCTACTGTAACCCTAATTAGGTTTAAGAAGTTTGGCTAAATCTTATTTGAATAATTTGAGGGCGGAGTTTAAAACTAGATAATTTTATTATGAATTTAACTTGGAAGTTGGAAAGTTAGATTCAATTTTTTTTATATAAAATATGTATGTATTTGAAAATTTTACAATATTATTTTATGATTTATTAAATCATTATAACTTGAACATGTGTTTAAGTTAATTTAAAGTTTAAAAAAGTTAATTTTGTATCTATTTGAATGATTCAAGGTTGAGATTTTGGCTTCTATTTGATTTTAAAAAAAATATGGTTTTGTCTCGTATTGTAAATATGTGCAAGCCTTCAAAATTTATATTCTTATTTCTCGTGAATAGTGATATTTTCTTCTGAAAATGAGAAAATGTCACTAAGAGTTGTTTAAGAGAACGTGGTAAAATGAGAAAGCAAGCCATCAAAAAGCATTTTTGGTGTGAAGATGAATGAGAAAAAGTAGATGAAATTATAAGTAATATGTGTCATGCTATTTAATTTGTGCTTTCTTCTTTACATCGTTAATATCAACTAGTTTTTTACCATACTTTATATCTATATCTTTTATTTTCTCTTATATATCATAATTACTTTAAAAAATTTAAAAATAATTATAAATCTATATATTTTTAAATTTTATTATTGAATAAATAAATAGAAATTTGTTTCTATTGTATTACCTTTGAGTTGAATAGTTGTACTCAATTATATAAATTAACATGCCAATAGTAACAAATTCATAAATATATAATAATTTATGTATTTAAAAGAAATGAAAAAATATTTAAGCAAAAAATATCATTGGTATGTAACACAGTTTACAAATCTCAGAGAAAAACAACCGTTTGAATATTTTCCCCATCCGTTACAAAGTTGTGTTCAAACTTAATACTAAAAGTTACAATAATATTAAATTTATGTTTTTTAGAAAAATAATATAAATAATTATTAAAAAATCATAATATCTTGATAATTTCACTGTAGTAAGATGTAAATAGTTTTTTATGATTAGTTAACAAAAATAACAATAAAAATATTTATATTATTAGTACCGTTAGAAAAAAGATCTTTTAAAAATTAATTTTTTTCTTTTTTTTAACTATAGTTAAATGCAAAAAAAAAACCTTAGTAGAAGTACCAAAATGATATTTTGGATAAAAAAATTGATTACTAAAATAAAATATTAAAAATATCAATATATATTAACTTAAATATATGTACCATGTTGTAACCTATATATCATATGATTAAAATAATTTTTTTATAAATAAAACTCATTAATTATTTTATAAAATAACATTTGTTCTCACACTTTCCCATGTAAACATGTGGCCAAGTAATATTAGTTTTTAAGTATTTTTTTTCCCAAATTTTAAAACTTATTACAAATTTGCTCCGATACTTGATTTATTAAAAAAAAAACGTTCCCAAAGTAATAGTTATTTACATTTAAGGACTCACATTTCATTTTCGTTTGCTACATTAACAACAAAAAATAAATAAAATTACACATGTCACATAGTCTTTTTTCTTTTATATTTGTTGATTAAATGAATCAAATCCTGAAATATAATACATACCATTAGATTGAGGACATTTTTTAACAAAAAAAAAAAATTAAGACAAATTTGTAACCTATCCAATAAGTTGAGGAAAACATTTTAACCCATCCAATAAGTTGGGGGATAAAAACATAGTTTGGTCAAGTCTTTTTATTATATAGACCTTCAACAAAACAAAATGAGTGGATATTTATATTTTTTAAAAAAATATGAATACATATTCAACAGTTATAAATATCATTTAAAATTTTAAAAATTTGAACAGTTATTTAATTTACTCTTAAAAAGGTTATAAAAAAGTTATAAATTAAATAAATAAAAGAATGTTAAAATATAAACTGAAAAAAAAAACTTTGAATTTATTAGCAACGTTACATAAAGTTGTACATGTATAGTGGGAGAAATGCTAAAACGCTTAAATTTGCATAACATTTGAAAATCATATTAGACATAGTATTAGACATGGTAAAATATCTTCAAAACCACCCACATCACTTATTTCAATTGATATGAGGTTATAAATTTAAATGTTATTTTGGGCATTGATTTAGGTTTTATTCTTCCTATACGTGGTGGTAGCATTTCTATTATGTCCCACGAGCAATTATGAAGGAAAAATTTTAATTGATGGGTGAAAAATTATGAGTAACATAGCCAATGAATTGAGATAATATGAGTAAGCTACTAATGAAGTTTTTATTTTTTAACAAAAAAATCTTTAAAACCAATAAATTTATTCTGTTTTTAAAACTATTTAAACATATAGAATAACACAATTAATATAAATAAAAATGTGAGATATGATCCATGGTTCAATTTATTATGTAATTTTTTTATCCTCGTATATTAATAGTTATAATAATTAATTTTTTCAATAATATTCCTTATAAATCTCAATTCTTAAGATGAATGGTATAAAATATTATATAATAAATTAATATCATTAATTCTATCTTTATAAATATAATAGAAATTATGTAAAACTACTTATTGAAGGGTATATCGTTAACTATCAAAATATCAAAACTCAAATTTTACAAAAATATTGGAAAAAATATTATCGTACTAATGTAAACTAACACTTATAAAAAAGTTTACTAACAAAATTAACTTCTTTTTAATAAATTAAAAAAATATGAAACAAATTTATTACCTATTTTTAAGCTAATTTTTAGTACATTTAATAATAAATAAATATAATATTTATTTTTATAATTAAATAAAAACTTTATAGAATAAAAAGTTAAAATATTAAAATAAGTATTTAAATTAATAATTTTTTAAATAAATTTAAATTAATGATTAAAATATAAAATTGTAAATATATATAGTATAATAAGTTTAAAAAAAAAATGCCCATCTAAATTAACTTGACTATACATTTAGTCGTTATATGATAAAAAATACAATTATATATCACAAATGTATTATTATAATTAATATGATAATTTTTTATTTAATATAATTATATAAGTTCGATTATATTCATGTATAAAATTGAATAATTTAAAATTCACTTAAATTTCACATATATAGATTTTTTCTATTAGAAAAAGTATTTTTCAATCCCTTAGAATTGAAAAAATGTACTAATTAAAGATAAATAATATTATTTTAATAATTTTTATTAAAATATTAATTTTTTCAAGTAATTAAAATGTAATTAATATTCAAATCTTTGATAGTAAAATAACAGTTAATATAAAAAATTTAAGAAATATTTGTTTAAAATATTTTTGTTATCACTAATTTATTTTATAATTTTAACAATTTTTGTAGTCTTCTTTATCAAAAGATAAAAATATATATTTAAATAATTTTATTTTAAAATATTATTATTATTTTAAATACTTTCATATAATTTTTATTTTATTCTTACGTATTTTAATCGTATTTATCACATGATTAAAAAAATATTTTCATATAATAAATGCTATTTTAATCTAAAAATATTTAAAATAATATTGAATGACTTTAATTAATCCTTTTATTCAAAGGTATGAAACTAAAAAATATATTTTACAATATTGACCATTCTCTCTAAATTTTGCTAACAAAATAAAAAAAATTTAAGACTAAATAAAAAAGTTTTCTTGTTTGAAAGAAATCATCTTTAAAAAATATAACTAAATAAATAAAATTAAAGATAAATGATATTTCATTAATATTATATGATATCTTATCATAATTTTACAGTAATATTTATATTATTAGCTGATAAATTAATTTTTATTGAATGTTAACATTTTGCAACATTAATGCAAATAGTGATGTGTGTCGCTCTTAGGATAAACATGATTTGATTTTAGTTAATTTTTGATTTAAAATATTGATTGAACTATTATATATATTTTACTAAATCAAAACCAAAATCATTCTAAAATTTTGATTAGAAAACATTTAAGCAACTTATTTATTTTAATTTGATAAGTTAAGTTTGTAGTTATTTTTTAAATAAATTTAAATAATTTTACTTCATGTTAATGTTAAATTAATAAATAAAATTTATTTTTTAATGAATAATTTAATTAAAAATTATATATTAGTATTAAAACTATAATTGTGCATCAATTTTTAAGTAAAAAAAGCTTTCATGAATGAATAGACTTTTGAGAACAAAAAATAATTTATATTTTTATAGCAATAGTAATTTCTTTTAAAAAATGAACATAAGAGAAAGATAACATAAATTATTAACTTCTTAAATGACATAAAAGAAATTAAATAATTACAAACATATATAATATATGTACTATAAATGTATAAAATTAAAAAATAAATATGTGTATTAATAATATGTAAAGTATTTTACAAACATTAAAACTTTAATCGACTTAAAACACATTGATCTTTGCATTTTTAAAATTAAAATCAATCTATTTAAACCTATAAAATATAAAACTCGGTTGAGGTTGATCCGATTTAAATCAGTAGGTTGATTTATCGATTATTTTATCCACCTTTAATCGACACCTCTAAAGTATGGATATTGTAGTACATTGTCGAAGACATTTTTATCATTTTATGTGAATTCATGCATGTAAGGTTCGGTTAAATATCAATTTACAAATTTTAAAACCTTAACTGATTCAAAACATATTAATATTTGTATTTTTAAAACCGAAATCAAACTATTTGAATTTATAAATTTTTATAAAACTTAGTTTTACCCTGTTCAGTTTAAATTAATATGTTGATTTATCGATTATTATGTTAACTTTTAATAGATATCTTTAAAATATGGATATTAATGAACATTATTAAAGACATTTTCACTATTTCATGTGAATTTATGCATGTAAGGGAAATATTAAATATACATAAATTTAGGCTCATAAAATTATGACATGCTAAGTCCCATTATATTTTTGAAAAAACTTTATTTTTTATAACAAATTGTATTACCATCTTACTTTACTATTAATTACATTTTATCCTCGTTATTATTATATAAATTTATTATTAATAAATAAAAATAACAATAGTATTATAATATAAATTTCTATATCTATAAGAATATTTTATTGATGATAAATTTATCAAATACATAATAATATTATTAAAATAGAATTAATATTTAAGTTAAAATTAACATTTTATAATATTTTTTTATTATAATAATAATTATTATTATTATAATTAAATCATTATAATAATAATAACAATAAATTTAATTAAGTTAATATCATACTTATATAAAAACATAAATTATTTTATAATGGAATGTGGTTTATAAGGTATTATTTTCTATTATTATTATTTTATATCTAAATTTTAGTCCCAACATGTAATTATATATTTTTTAAGAGAGAGGAAGAGAGAGAAAAGTATAAAATATGATTAAAGAGAATGCTCTAAAAAGTAGCGCCACATGATTGGATCCCAAACGTTAGCCTTTTTTCCTACCTTACCGGTGTCTTTATTTTAAATGTTTTTTTTGTCCCTATTCTTTTTTTTAAAGGAAAATGCATTCTCTTGATCGTTTTTATTTATTTTTTAGTATAACATACTTCATATATATAATTAAGATTCAAATATAAATTTTTATTATACTCAAATAAAATTTAATTATATTATTAAACTACAAGTTCAAGATTTTTTATTCTTTTATTTATTATTTTAACGAGATGAATTTATTAATTTTAAAATTTAAGCTTTATAAATTAATTCTCTTAAGTATTGTTAGAGTTAGAGGTTCAAAATTCAAATGAATTATATAAAAAAAAGAAATGAGATTGATGAAGTCTACTTGCTTAATTAGATTGTATTTCATGTTTATGTGTTATGGAAGATGAAAGGTGATGGGGTAAGTACTAATCAATTGATAATTATTGAATTCTTTAAGTTGGATGATACAAAATAATTCATGAGCTTTTATTTTGCATGAGTTAAAAAATTGCACTTATAAAAAGTGTTCAATAATATATGAAAGTGTAGCCAAAATACAAAGAATAATATAGATTTTTTTAGAATTTTTTTGTTTTAGGTCTATGTGTGAGATTTTTAACGTAAAAGGGTTTTAAATTTGAGTATTATTTGGGAATCCTAGAATTGTGCTTAAAATATAGGATATATTTTATATTAGTAAAAATACTTTGTATACAAAAATTGATATTAGTATATTTATTTAAGACTTTGGGTGTAGAATAGCAAAACTCTCAAACCACTTTAAATTTTTTATATTATTTTGCTTTTTTGTTCTTTGTTTGCTTCCTTATTTTCTTTTGGCATATTTTGTTATTTTTGCTCTTTTGTTGTGCACCATGAATAATATCATAATTAATGGTTAGGAGGTCTTAGTTTGTAGAAGATATGACAATAAAAAAGATTTGAGAATCATAATAGCAATATCAAAAGTATATGGATACATATTTAAAAAGAGAGAGAGTATATGGCTACAAAAAGAACTTCTTAAGGTACACTTGAAGAAGTAATTGTATGTCTTGAGATATATGAGTGGTGATGTTAAAGGTCATGTAAATAGGTTCAGATGATGTGTTTTTAAATTTGTATGTATTGATGTGAGAATACAAGATGAAGATTAGGAAATGATTTTATTATCTTTTTTGCTTAAGACATATGATGCATTGGTGTCTTTATTGTTAAAAGAAAATGTTATATTGACGGTGGATGAGGTGTTAATGATTACTTTGAAAATTGATAATAAGATACAACTGGTTAATTCTACACATAGAGATTATCTTGCTATGAAGAGTGATTCAAGAACAAGTTTGAACATTGGAAGAAATAAATCTAGGAAGGAATATCCAAATAGAGATGAAAAATTGTTCATCCTTGTCCAATATGTGATATTTAAGTGTTTTTATAATCACAAGATTAGATATATCAAAAGGTATTATAAGTAAAGATTAAAGGCTATACAAATCTTAATGAGAAGAAAAAAAGGTAATTGAAACTAATGATACCAATAATAATATGATTTGTGTGACAACTAGTAATAGCTTTTATGATGATTGTGTTCTAGATTATGCTTGCTCATTCCACATGTGTACAGACAATGAATTGTTTGATAGGTAAAACTCTTGTGTTGTTGGTGATGTTGTGATAGCTAATGTTTTAAGGAGTAAAGTTATGATATAGATACTATGAAGATGATGATGTTTGGTGGAGTTTTTGAGACATTAGATGATGGTGTTTGGTGGAGTTTTTGAGGCATTATATGATGTGAGACACATATCCAATTTAAGGAAAATTTTGGTTTCTTTTAGTAGGTTGGATTTCTCGCATATGTTTTTCGATAAGGAACAAATCTATAGAGGTTGTAAAAGTCCTTACTTATTATGAAAATGAAAAGAAGGGAACTTGTACAAATCAATTGGAGATCTTATTCAAAGTGGAATTACAATTGAAACTAAGTGTAAGAGAAAAATGAGTGATGATTATATGAAGCAAGAAAAACATATCAAGTTTATTAAGGAGGTTACGATTTTTAATGGTGATAATATGTGATTAAAATGTTACTTTTGAGGTAGAACAAGTTCAAATAAGATTGTTTGAACTTTATTTGTGTGAAGAGTATAGAGAGATAAGAAGAAAGAATGATTTAATGTTGTATTGGTGTGTTTAGAATGTACATAGAGAACCCTATTTATAGGATTGTAACAAGTGTAGTACAAAAGTAGTACAAGTGAAATAGTGGAAGTGTAGTACAAGTGAAATAATACAAGTAGTACAAGTGAAGTAAATTACAATATCAAATATAACTTAACATCCCCCTCAAACTCAAGGAGGAAGAGAAACAATCAACTTGAGTTTGGAAACTAATTCTTGAAATCTACCTTGTAGATGAGATTTGGTGAAGATGTCAGCTGTTTGATCTGTGGAGGATATTGATTTGAGACAAACAAATGTCTTCAACATGTTGACGAACAAAATGACAATCAATCTCGATATGTTTTGTTCTGCTCATGAAATACATTATTGTGAGCAATCTAAATAGCACTCGATTGTCACAATATAGGATAGTGCGATTGATTCGGAGAACACCCATATCGCCAGCAACCAACGGAGCCAAAGAAGTTCTTGAGTGGTGTCAAGAAGAGTACGATATATTCTTGTCTTTGGATCGAGAAGTGAGAGATTGTTTCTTGCTTCGCTAAGATATAAGAGAGTTTCCAAGAAAGAAACAATATCCGGTGGTAGAGCGACGATCATTGGTCACTCGCCCAAGATCAAAGTAGGCGGAAAGAAGAAGATTAGACTTGTTGGAGAAATGGAGACCGTGAAACATAAAGGCCTTTGATGTAAGCGAAGAACGCGAAGAACCGTATAAAGATAACGGGTGTGACCGTGTGACAGACATGAATTGACTAACGGATGAACAAAGATAGGCAATGTCAGACGAATGATTGTGAGATAAACAAGGCTGCCTACTGGCTCTCAGATAATGTGGCATCCGGAGAGAATAGTACCATCTAACTGGAGCAAGTTTGACATTGGTTTCTGTATGTTGATGCTTTACAATCGCTAAGGCCACCGATTAAGAATATCCGGAAGAGTACTTTTGCTTGAGAGAGATAATATCCTTCGAGAATCGAGATGAGATTTCTAGGCCCAAGAAGTAGTGAGACGACCAAGGTCTTTCATTTCAAATTGATGATTCGAACCGCGAGATCAATAATTCCATTAGAGTCATTCCCTGCTATGATCATATCATCTACATAAAGGAGTAGAAGTGTTACACCAAATGGAGTCTTCCGAATAAAGAGACGGAGTCATAAGAACTGGAAGTGAAACCAAAGTTAGTAAGTGTAGAGTCGACTTATAAACCAAGCTCGAGGAGCTTGTTCGAGGCCATGCAGAGCACGACGAAGTCTCGCATACTTGGATGCAGGAATGAGTGTATCCAGAGGAGGTTTCATATAAACTTCTCGCCATGTCTCCATCGAGAAAAGCATTTTTGACATCCATTTGAAACATGTTCCAATTTCGGGCAAAGAAGAACAAGAACATACTTGAATAGAGGCGAGTCGAGCTACATGTGCAAAAGTTTCTTCATAGTCGATTCCATATTCCCGTGTAAAACCTCTCGCAACCGTGCACGAGCTTTATATCGTTCCACGCAGACCCATCCGAATGAGTTTTGATTTTGAAGATCCACTTACAACCAATCAAAGATTTATTAGATGGAAGATCAACAAGATCCCACGTACGTGCTTTTGTTAATGCCCGTAATTCATCCGTCATGGCTTCTTTGCCAATAAGGGTTAGAACTAGCTTCTCTATAGTTTTGGGGTTCATGATGAGACAAAATAGTAGAGAAACATTGGTAATCACGAAGATGAAAAGGAAGACTACTTACACGAGTAACGACGGGCGATGACTCGACAATCGTGGTGTCTTCGTAAGATGTTGTTATGGTAGGATCAGCCAGTACGAGGACACATCGGGAGGCCGTAGTAGATGATGGTGAGGGTAATGGAGCAATGTCGGGAGGAAATAAATCAATAGTTGGGTCATTAAAAAATAGGAGTGAGGTAGGAGATGAGACATGAAATGAAGAAATAGAGGAAAACATTTTATGTTCCCAAAAGATGACATGACGAGAGATGCGCAATCGTTTAGAGATGTGGTCCCAACAACGATAGCCTTTGTGTGTTCTATTCCATACCCTAAGAAACAACAAAGACGAGAACGAGGTTCTAATTTATTGTGTTCATGAGGGTGAAGAAGAACAAAACAGTGCACAACCAAACACTTTGAGTAGTTCATAAGATGGAGAAGTACTATGTAGAGCCTTCATGGGGATTGATTGTGAATAATAGGTACATGGAACACGATTGATGGTATAACAGTAGTAAAGAGCTCGCTTCACTCCAAAAGCGTTCAGACAAGAACTAGAAATGAGGAGAGTACGAACGCATTAAGAATATGTCTGTGTTTTCGTCACTCTTCCATTTTGTCGAGATGTGCCAGACAAGAATATTGAGAAAGAGTCCCATTTTGTCGAAGAAAATTTAAAAACTTTGTTTCTTTATATTCCATAGCATTATCACTCTAAGCACTTTGATATTTTGAGAAAATTGGGTTTTAACCATTTGGGGCAAAATCATAATAAATTTTGGGTAATTCGGATCTATGTTTCATGAGAAAAATCCATGTGAATCTTGAATAATCATCAATAAAAATGACAAAATAAACACATCCCCCCATAGCAGATATGGGGATGGACCCCAAACATCGAGAATGAATTAAGTCAAAAGGAGACAAGTAGAATCACTTTTTATTAAAACATAAAGCGGTTATTTTCCCAATTGACAAGGCAAACAATTTACATTATCGAAATAGAAATGATCCCTAATTTACCGTAAGATGCTAAGGGATCTAAGACGCCCTATGGGCATTATGGCCTAGACGAGCATGCCATAGGTTGATAGGAGTGGTAGAAGCCAGAATCTAAGTGTGAGGGAGAATCGGGTAGATGAAGGTTGATAAGTTCAAATAATCGTCCAACCCACGCCTATCCCAAGGATCCCATTGCCTCGGATCCCCGCACGACAACCAAGAGAAAAAAGTAATAAGTAAGACCAAGTTCACATAATCGACCAACAACGATAAGATTTAGAGTAAGGTTGGGAATATGAAAGGTGTCGAAAGTGATATAGAAGATGTGGAAACTTGTCCTACAAAGATTAACATGCATACGTGAACCATTGGCGCTTGAATTAAAGGTTTCGGGAGATGGAAGATTGGGAGAGAAGATGCGAGTATTATGAAAGTCATACGGTTACAACAAGCAGAATCAAAATACCATAAAGATTTACCCGATGTGAGAGACAAGGCAAGTAGGAGAAGCATTACTAGATTGTGAGAGAACATGTTTAAGAAGACCTTCAAGTTCTTGAGTAGAGAAAGTAAATTTGTCATGATTATCCTCGAAGTAGCAGCGGTGATGATGAGTTACTATTTTTACCCGAAGCATGTTGAGAGGATTCCAGAGGAATACCGGGGAGGATTCCGTGAGGAATGCCGAGAGGGATTCCGTGAGGAATGCTAAGAGGATTCGAAAGCAATCTCTACAGTTGTCTGGACCCTTCTTGTGACAATATATACATACCCGAACGACATGTAAGAAGCTCATGATTGGGGTTGTGACAAGAGGCAGCCTTGATGTTCAAGTCCTCTTTAACCTCCTTAGGGCGATAAAAGGGGTGGCAAGAACGTAATCGTATGATGAACTTTGAAAACCCCCATCCGAGTTTCTTCAGAAAGCTCTACGTGAAGTATCTAAGGATGGAAAAGGACTCGATGGAGTAAGGAAGCCCGAATGTGTTCAAATCGATCATGGAGAGCTACGAGAAAAATAACAAGACGTTGGTGATTACGGTAAGTTGCAAACATCTCAAAGATCAATCTTGTTCGTCAAGTTGGTTCGGAAAGAGCGAGTTGATCCCAAATAGTATGCATTTCGGAGAGAAATTGGTTAATGGTTCGATCACCTTTGGCGTTTGGTATGAAGAGTTGTTAAAAGTTGATATTGGTCACAATCATTGTAGTAAAGCGAACCTCAAGAAATTCCCAAACTTCTTTTTGCGGTGTCAAAACGCCCAAATTCACCACGAACGAGGGTAAAGTGGTGTTACGGAACCCGGTAATAATTTGATTTGATGTTTACTCTCCCGCCTTCAAGGCGATCGGAACAAGGAGTTGTTTTCATGGTTTCTTGGATGGGTATAGAGATATCACCGGTTATGAAACGCCATAGTCAAGGCCCTTTCAAGAAACTTTTCATTGCTTGTGCCCGGGCTAGGTAGTTAGTATCACTGCTGCAGGTGGTAGATTGGTTTTAGGATATCATTTCGGTCCATTTTAACGAAATAATGGAGAGATATAAAGCAAATATATAGAGACAAGATAAAGGAGATATCCTTAAAAATGAAAAAAGGAGTTGAAAACAAGCCTGGAACCGGCCGAGTGAGTGGCCGAGTGAGCCGAGGCCGAGGAGAGGCCCGGGAGTGAGCCGAGTGGAGGTGAGCCGTTGGAGTGAGTCGATTTCGAGTGAGCTAGGGTTTAAAGTGGCCCGAGTTGAAGTGAGCCGGGTTTGGAATGAGGCCGGGTTGAGGTGAGCCTTTGGAGCGAGGAAGAGAGGTAGAATTTTGAGAAATTTTTAGAGGTATATAAGAGGTACGTCGATACCAAGAGTATGAGAGATAAGAAGAAAGAATGATTTAATGTCAGACGGGTGTTTTTAGACGATACAGTAGAACCCTATTTATGTGATTGTAACAAGTGTAAGACAAGTGTAGTACAGTGAAATAGCAAGTAGAATGCTTGAAATAATACAAGTGTAGTACAAGTGAAGTAAATTACAATATCAAATATAACTTAACAATTTGTAAATAGGGTGCGAGAATATGGGTGAAAATGTCATGAAATGATATTTTATATTAATAGCTTTTGAGCCAAAATGAAGATTGTTAAGATTAGTGGTTTAAAAGCTAAATTAATTATATAAAAATGACAACGTGGTACTGCTGAAGTCCTTAGCTTTGTAATCAGATTGCCTTTTTCATGTTCATGTGTTATGGAAGATGGAAGTTGATGGGGTAGTATTAGTGAAACGGTGAATATCGAAGTTTTTAAGTTGTTTATTATAAAATAGGTTAAATTATTATTGGTTTTCAAATTTTATTTAAAACATAAACTTTTCAAATGTATTATTTGGTTTCTATATTTTTAAAACTTCAAACATAATTACATAAACTTTTAAATTTTACAATTTAGTCTCCAATTTTTTTAAATTTTACAAATGTCTTAATTTGATTATTAAAATACATATTTGTAAATCAAAAATTAAAGATTTATATATAAAGTTTCAAAATTTTAGGGACTAAATTATATGATTTAAAAGTTTATGTATAAAATTTTAAAAAATTGAGATTCAAATTCATACATTTTAAAATTTTGAGACCTATATATAAATTTAATTAAAGTTTCAAGATCAAAGTGCAATTTAGGCTACAAAATAACTCTTGGGCTTTTTTATGTTTTGTTTTGTATGAATTAAAAATTGCCCTTATAAAAAAATACAATATTATAAGTGGAGGTGTAGTTAAAAACACAAATAACAATACTAATATTTTTGAGTTTTTATATTAGTCATGTATATATGAGATTTTTTTGTGTAATAGAGAGTTAGGTTTGAGTATTATAATTTGATATAAGGTATATTTAGTATTGAAAAAAAAGCCTTTCTATTCAAGAACTTATATTAATTAATTTATTTAAATTTTTGAATGTATATTAGGTAAATTATTAAAGCTACTTAAATTATTTGTGTTATTATTTTCTTGACCATTTTATGCTTTTATTACATTTTGTTATATTTGCATTTTCGCTCTATGCTAAACAAATATTAGGTAATTATATTTTTATGAAAAAATAAATTTACTTGTTTTATATTTCATTAATCTAAACTATTACATTATCATTTATACCATAAATAATTTGTGATTTTTGCATTTTCTTATTCTACCTGATACGTCGAGTTCACCCCCAAACATAAAAACCAATATTCAAAACATTCTGTTGAAATTATAGCCGCAACAAAGATAATAAGTAATAATCTTATGGAAAAATAGAAAAAGAAGAAGACGATCATCCTAATAGCATGAAAATGATTTATAAATAAACAAATAAATTTATATTATATAAAAGTATAAAATCACCCTTCAATTTTAGGACACAAATACGCTTAGTTCAAATATAATGATAATTCATTGCTCTTTTTATTTATTTATTTAATATTTGAAAAATAATTTTATTTGCACTAAACATCTTTTAAGCTATGAAAGAAGTCAAATACAACAATTATTTATTTTACAACCAACATAAAGTATAAATTTTGAAATTATTTTTTGTTTTATTAATTACTTGTATTTTAAAATATATTATAATAAATTATTTTAACCTAAAAATGATTAATTTTATTTAAAAATTTAAAATTTTTTTACATGACGATAAATAATAATTTTATTATCTTATTCACGATGTAACTTATAACTTTCTTATATCAAGTATCTTTAATACTATAACAATTTTGAAAAAAATTACCCTAATACTTAGGATACATCATACAAGATTAATAATAATAATAATAATAATAATAATAATAATAATAATAATAATTATGGCATGAAAATGCAATAATATAATCATCTTTAAAGTTAACGAAGGCTATTTGGCAAATAGTATTTCTAAGTTTTCTAATCTTTTTAGATTCATGGAAGTGACTGTTTTATTTAAGAATAAGAACGAGAGTTTAATAGGAATGTATGGATAGAAAAATGAGTTATATAATTTAAAATAAATTTAATTATAATTATCAGTAATATTATTTTGTATTATTTATGATATATTTTAAATTATTAAAAATAATGGTTAGGTGTACGATATTAAAGGTAAAGGTAAATGAAGCTGAAAATATATATATAAAAAAAAATGAATTGGCAGAAGGCGCACATGGCTCAATCTTCTCGATAAGGTATGCCCCGGAGCAGTTGTTTGATTCAGAAATTATGAATTTAATGATATTTTCTGTTATGGCTTTTGTAATTGTGCCTGCGGTACTACTGCATTGAATTTATTTACTCACATCACCATATGCCACCGTTTCACACACACACACACACGTTTACAAGCGGCCCCCTCAAATGCGTGGAATTGTCGGGGTTTTTTTTTTCTTCTTTTTTATTTTTAGGTTTCAAAAATCTTTTTGATTTGTTGGCAAATATAACTGCACTCCAAGATTCAGTAATTTCCCATCTAAAACAAGAGGAAATAAATAGCAAGTTTTGTCTTTGTTTTCCTTTTTAAAATTTTTTTTATCTTAAATAGTGGTATGTATAATATGAATTGCTTTGGTTTTGAATTAAAACAGGTAAATATGATGCCTCTTTATTTATTTATTTTTTATTTTTTATGTGAGATCGAATCACCATTTCTAAGTTTAGAAATTAATCGGTGAGTTTGTGATAATTATACTAAAGTAACTTGTATTGATTATTTAAAAAAAAATTTGAATTAAATATATAACCATCCAATATGATTAGTTAAAAAAGTAAAATTGATTCAAACTATTTTGCTAACCATCTCTAACCCTTCACACTATTTCATAACAAATTTTACATCAAAGATTATGTTAAATTTTTACTCCGTAAAATATTATATTAAAAATGTATTTTTTTTAATATAGAATATTTCTTTAAAATTGTACCAAATATTATACAAAAATAATATTTAGAATTGTTTTTTATTAAACTTGTATAGTATATTTATTATATATTACAAAGAAATTTAAATTTTTTTCTAAGTGAATAATATTAGTGCAAAATTATTTAGTATAAAATTAGAGCAAATTTTACCAAATTTTATACTAAATTTAGTATTTTGATGCATGATGTATTAAATAAGTATAATTACCCGATATCGATTTTGAGAAGTTTCGAGAGTAACCTTTGGATTAATCTTATAACTCTTTTCTCACATTTTAATCATAATTCTTAATTCTTAATATTTATTAGAAAAATATAATTAGTTCAAGAAAAAAAAAGTAGAAATTTAATAGAATACTTAGATCATCTTTGATCTTTAACATCATTTTATATTAAATTTTGTACTCATATCAAATTCACAATATCAAATATTATATTAAAAAGTAAATTTTTTTTATAAAATTAAATATTTCTTTTATTACATCAAAACTTACATCAAAGTTATATTTAGTAATTTTTTTTTACTAATTTTATATTATATATTTAATTTTAATTTATTATATATAACAAAAAATTTAGAATTTTTTCTACATCAATCTAAATTTGATATTATACTATTTATCATATCAAATTTGGTGTTGAATTGCATCAATTTTGTACCAAACTTAGTGTTTTGGTGCAGGGTTGGAGATGAGATTATTCTACTAAATTAGCATTAGTTTTTATATAATGAAATTATTTTTTATTGTTTAACTATTTTTAATTAAAATAATATATAAAAAAATCAATCCCATCTTTTATTTTTAATCCTAAGTGTATTTAATTGCGTAATTAAGAACTAAAGAAACTATTAATGTATTCTTAAAAAAAAAACCTATTAATGATATAAAAAAATGATTGAATGTGAATTGGATTGGTTTCTTTAAATGGCTTGCATAGGATTGAGTATTTTTGCACGCCCCAATTTTGAAAATCCTAAACTAAGTATAGGAAAATTTGTGAAAGTTGATATAATCGTGATATTATCGCTTCTTTTTTTTTTTTTACATTTTAATATCAAAATATGATATCATATATTTTGATTAAAGTGTCAAGAATGTAGTGACATTATCGATAAAATATCGTTGTTGAGAAAATGTTGTGAAAACATAATTTTTTATCAAAATATCTTAGATATTATAGATATTGTAAAATTATCCATAAAATATTGTTTCATATTAAATTTTATTTTTTTATTTGTTTATTTTCTAAACAATTCATCTTTAAATTTATCTATTTGTAATTGTTTTTATCTTCAATTAAAAGGTTGTTTATTTTAATTTGAGACAATATTTTATATTTCTTTTCATTTTATATTTTTATATTTTTAATAGATTTTTCTTAAAATTTTTATAGTTTTTATCAATAATGATAATATTTTCAACATTTTAATAAAATTTAAATCACAATATTTAAATCGATATTTATATTTTAAATATTTTACAAACAATAGTTGCTCTCATAACTGACCCTACCCCAACCCCTCAAGGTTGGTACAGCCTCTTAGAAAATTCAATTTTTATATATTTATTTGAAAATATTAAATTAATTTAATAAATTAAGCCTAAAAATATTTTTACAACTAGAATTATTTTTGCCAAAATAATAACACATAAATTACCTATTTCATTTCTATAATTAATTATATTTTGATTGTTAGATAAAATTATCATTACATTAATGAATATTAGTTTTGAGAATATTATTACCTTAATTTATTAATATAGTTAGTATAAATTGTTTAAAAAATTAACATTATTAAATATTAGTTAATGAACATATGACTCAATTACAGACATCGCATTTAATAATATTGAATACTTAAGATTTAACTTAAACAAGAAGCACGTAAGTTTTGTTCTATTATTTTTTTAAAATATTAGAGAATTAATTATGTCATAATATATATATTTTGCTATGATATAAAAAAAATCATATTTGTTACTTCCAACGTAACATTTCATCATCCAAGTTAAATAAAAGATTATTTTAACCCTAGGACAATTAAATCAATGTATATGATTTTGGTAATTCAGTTGTATTTTTATTAAACAAAAAATATATATTTAAATTCATATTTTTAAATTTATTTATTAGCATCCTATTCATTTAACAAAAAGTAAATCAATATTACATTAAAAAAAACCTAAACTAGAGAAGGGTAATTGTATTTATGAAAATTTTATTGTGTTATACATTTTTTTGTTAATTAATTTCAATACGAATATATCTCATATTATTTTAATAATTGTTGTCAATTTTTAGCATCATCATTATCATACTCTTAATGTCATTTTATTCGTAAACCAAATTTCACTATTTTTTAGATAACAACCAAAAATTATATTTTTGTAACTTAATTTATAATTAAATCACTGTCAACTCATTTAAAATGACCGCCTCTACTCCTAATTGTCACTGCCACAAACTTATTCTATCTATCTCATTAACCCTTTCATCATTGTATAACATCTTAAAAGTATAAGGGTCAATAATATTGAAGAAAATAAGTTGATAATAATCGCAACTATTGAAATGATGTTTCAAACGAGTTAATAATTGTCTAATTTTAGTTTTAATAAAAATTATTTTTTTGAATTATCTACAACAAATAATGAAGGATTGTTAGTGGTTGAAAGAATGTGGTGGTTCAAGGGTAGGATATTGGATATGATTTCTAAGGTGGATAGGATTGTGTCATGATCCTGAAGAGCTCATGGAAGCATTTATTGACCGATTTAAAGCATTAGAACTAAGGTGAATTCTTGCAAGTCTAAGGGAGATGTTCTACGTTGCTCCACAAAATTAGATTTTCATGACTTAACTTTAAAATAATCAGGAAGAGTTCCTTAAAGAAAAAAGATCATGATTACGTTTTCCTTATTTGGCTCACAATTTTGGTCTTTTAGGGAATAATTCTTTGTTCTGGTGCATAATTTATTATGATATTTTTCATTTTTAAGTTATTTGGTATTCAAGGTAGCATATATTCATGGAATAATTCTTATGTATTTAAAAGGCATTGGCTTATAAAAATAGGAAATTTTAGTTTTTAATGGAATAAAATTCAGAGAGTCGAGGGCTTTAAGCTATTCTTATATTCCTAATACAAACCAAAACTTATGGAGGCTTAAAAAATATTGTAATATTGATTGATAGCTTATTAAGATCTTGAGAAATCTCACTGTGCTTCTTATCCCAATAAAATCTATATTTAGATTTCTTGGGTTAATCAATTTGTTTACAGGGCTTTCACCCGTTATCATAAATTAAGGTTACGTTTAATTCATGTAATAAAATTAGAATGAGAATGAGAATAGAACGGAAATAGTTTTGTTTAATTTGATAATTAGAATTAAAGAATGAATCAATATTACAATATTTGATTTACAATTGAAATGGAATAAAAAACATTGTATATTACCTTAATACCTTTATATTTAGTAAATTTTAAATAATATCATATAATTATTTTTTTTTCAAACAAAATATATTATTGAAATCATTATTTTTTTAAATAATTATTACTTAAAAATAAAATATATTATTAAAATTATTATTTTTCTAAATAGGGTTTATGATTTTGAGGTTTGGGATTTGGGACGTAGGGATTTGGGTTTTGAATTTTGGGATTTGAAATTTGGAGTTTAGGGTTAAAATTATTATTTTTCTAAATAATGTTTAGGGTTTAGAGTTAAAATTATTATTTTTATAAATAGGGTTTTGGGTTTTGGGATTTAAGATCTGAGATTTGAGATTTAGGGCTTAGGCTTTAGGGTTATATTTGGAATTCGGGTAAAATTGAGAAAAAAATTGAGATGATAATGTGATCATGATTCCTTAAGGGGAAGAAATAATTGTGATTTTTTTATCTTTTAGGAATCGATTCCATTCAATTCATACTTTTCAGTCCAATCAAACATAAAATTAAAAGGAATCAATTTTGATTTCATTCCAGTCAATCAAACATGAGGTAAATTATGTGGGTTTCAAGATTTGAGTTTACATATTCACGTCATTTGTATAGGAGCTCCGACTTTAAGTTTAGATTTATATCCCTTTATTTTCTTTATTTTCATTTGTTAGTGCTCTTCTTTATTCTTTGTTTCCAATTTAGAATTAAAAAAATAAAAAATTTCTCATTTGAATTCTTAAAATTGAATCCTGAATTATGCCATAAAACAAGGAATTATTCCCTAAAAATCAAAATTGAAAGCCAAATAAGGAATGAGTTGTTCTCCTTAAGAAACTTTTCCAGATTATTCCAAAGCTTGAGTCATGAAAATCCAATCTTATGAAACAATGTGGAATATCTCCCTTAGACCTGCAAGAACTCACCTCAGTCCAAATGCTTTGAATCAGTCCAATAAATGCTTCCATAAGCTTTATCGGATCATATCATTCCCCATTCTTCGAGATAATTTGTTCTCGAATCCTTAGTAATTGATTTCTAACTTCATATCTCTATAAAAGGAAATAGCATCACTATGCACAAATTTGTTACTATTAAATATACCCTTGAAATCACTTACATCGTCACATAAGCTCGTTTGTTTCTTTTCTCTTAACATCTTATTTTTTTTACTTTATTTTCGATCTCTTCAATCATCTCTGTTTTTTTTTCCTCTCCTCTGCACTCAACTACTTTTTTTATTCAATTATTCATTTGTTTTTTTCATGCATCTCTCTTTTTATTCAACTAGTTATTTTTTAAAACTCTTTCTCCCCATTTTTTTGAACTCTCACTCTCTCATGCTTCAACACAATAAAAAAATTATTACTCTCTTGAGATTGATTATTTTTTCATCTTAAATATTATTTTAGTTTATTTTTCACATAATTTTTCTATACTTTCTTCTCTATATATTATTTATTTTATATCATAGATTTTTTCCCATATAAAATTTATAATTCATCTGCTTCTAAGGTTTGATAATCTTTTTTGAACTTTTTTCATTTCAAAACACTCATTGCATATTGACTCTCTTAGTTAAAAATATAACATTATCATTTTTTATTTGAAGTAATTTTTGATTTAGATTTTTGTTTTCTAATATATATTTTCTTTTTGGAAAATTTTTTTTCTTACACGGTTTTCATCTAAATTTTCTTTTTTTATAAGATCTTTTACTTCCTCTACGACATTTTTTTTAATCTTCTTTTAATATTTTATCACAACATTGTGGACCATATTTTATATCGTTGATTTGGTTTTTAACTTGTTTTTTTACTTTAACTAATAATCATTATTTCATTTATTAGTCTAAGAACATAGTTAATCTTAAAATTTGTTTGTTTTATTTAGTTTGTTTAGTAAATGTGAATGTCTTTTAATATCTAATTTATAGGATTTAGTTGTTTATAAAAAAATTAATTTAACGAATATATATCTTAGGGATGTTACATAAAAAATAATAATTTATAAATAAATTTACATAATTAAATGATAAATTAATTTTAGAAACAAATGTTTTATATTTATGTTAGGGTTGTGTGCTAAAAGGTCTCATATATTATATATATATATAAAAAACTTTTCCAACCTCGTCATTTGAACTTTTCCTTCGTGTTTAATGTTCACTTTAGAACGATTCCTTGGGTGTCATTTATGCGGTTAATGATTCCTTGGAAGAAAAAAAGGGTGGGGGGAGTTTTTTTAATTTTGGTTTTTTAACAAGCACACCACTTGTTTGATGAAGAACCTAGCTGGGTTTGTTCTTTTTTGGGGTTTGTAATGCAAGTTTACTAAGATAGGTTTTGCTGGAAATGTTGAGCCAGGTTTACTAATTCTTGTGCCTTCTTAGGTCTTGCTCGAGCAACCTAAAGTTCATAGAATATTTTGTACAAAAGTCTCAAGATAGAGTTCTATTGTTGTTTTTTTAATTTGTATGGATATGGAATATGAATATTCTACACATTCATTACTAACTTATCTCTTCTAGCTGATTGGTACGTTGTTAATCCTTTTATTGTACCTGAAATGTTACACCATTCTCAGTGATCTCAGCTAAATGCAATAATGAAACCTGATTAAATGAATACCAGAATAAGTTAGAAGCCTTAATCAAAGATATCTACGATGGAAACAAATTAAGCCTCATGAAAATATAAGGGAAAATGACATAAAACGGAATACTACAAATGTGACATTTAAATCGATATATAAAGTCTGTTTTTTTAATAAAATCGACGTATAATCAATTTAAAATCGGTTTGGTGAAAAACCGACGCTACATGATATATAAAGTCTGTTTTTTTGATAAAACCGACATATAATCAATTTAAAATCGGTTTGGTGAAAAACCGACGCTACATGTAGCGTCGTTTGACACGTAATTAATTTCTTTTGGTCAATTATTATTTTATTTGAACTGTTTAAATTGAATTTGGATATATATAGTATAATTTTTTCTTCTTTTATTTAATCAATTGGTTTTTAAAATTATATAATTTATAGAATTTTGTGTATTTGTTTAGATACATACTTAATTTTATGTACATGTTTTTCATACATAGTTATTGAATTTGGATAGCATGAAAAACACAATACAGAAAAATTTATGAGCAAAAATATAAAAGGTCTATAGTTAATTAAAATCTTAAAAAATAATTGACCAAAAATATAAAAAGTTTATTGATTAATTTCAATTTTAAAAACTGTTAAAATAAAAAAATGCACGTGGATACGTACTTAATTTTATGTACATGTTTTTCATATGTAGTTATCGAATTTAGATAGCATGAAAAACACAATATTCAAAAACATTTTTAAAAAATATAAAAAGTCTATAGTTAATTAAGTTCTTAAAAAATAATTGATCAAAAAAATAAAAAAAATTGTATTGTTTAATTTCAATTTTAAAAATTGTTAAAATAAAAAAATGCACGTGGATACGTACTTAATTTTATGTACATGAATTCCTTACGTAGTTATCGAATTTAGATAGCATGAAAAACACAATACAAAAAAGTTTTCAAAAAAATATAAAAGGTCTATAGTTAATTAAAATCTTAAAAAATAATTGATCAAAAAAATAAAATATTTGTATTGTTTAATTAATTTCAATTTTAAAAACCGTTAAAATAAAAAAATATACGTGGATAGCATCAATTCTATGTGTCAACCAATGCTATCCATATGTGTAGTGTCGGTTGACACGTAGAATCAACGCTATCCACGTGTGTAGCGTTGGTTCAACACGTCAACTGACGCTATCTACGTATATTTTTCCATTTCTCTTCTCTCTTCTCCATCAAAACATCATTTTTAATTTGCAGCATCCAAAAAAACTCAAAATTGAGCTTCACCTCCTCTACTATTTCTTATTTTTCGGCCACCTTCGACCACCATTTCCAACTCCATTTAGTGGGTTTTCTTCCTTTCCAAATTATCTTCTAGATCCCCTATTTTTTTGAACAATATACTCAAATTTTGGATACCCATTTTCTCACTTATAAAACACCATTTTTCTCTTCATTTCCTTCATTTAGTCACTTCATTTACTCTTGTAAGTATTTCTATTAATCCTACACACTTATTATTCAGTTTGCGTTATTTTTTGTACAAATTTTTGATTTATGTATGTTTTGTATTATGCATGTTATTATGTGTTTGGTTGATTTTCTATGGAAATAATATCTAGATGTTGTGGGTTTAAGGGACTAGAATATTTATCGTACGTGGATAAATTTATTTACATATAAATAATTATATTTTATTAAGTAAAAGTAATACAATTTTAAAATGATTAAAATGATAATTTTTTGTATTATGTATGTTTTGGTATATATTCTAATAATTAGGGAATTCATATATAATAATACTTGAAATATATTGATTGGATACATAATTAATATGCTTAATTTATGTCATTAATAGAAAATGGACAAATCTTGGATGTTAAGGTGTAGAATTGCGTAGGACTACATTTTTGGAGTTAAAAGTTTCATAGAATTTGCGTGTAGAAATAGTAATAATGAAATTAATATGATTCGATGTCTATGTGTTAAATGTAAAAATGAGCGATTTCATGAAGTTGACGAGGTTAAGTATCACCTTATCCGTAGTGGTATTCTTTTGAGCTATAAATGTTGGTATTATCATGGAGAAAATAATGACAATACTCATGGGGAAGAGATAAATAAGAATGTGAGTGGATTACATACATCTTATCATAATGTACAGACATAAAATATGTTTCATGGTGTTGAAGTTGAATTACGCGAGGATGATCCCGAAATCTTTAAAAAACTTATAGAAGATGCTGAAAAACCGTTGTATCCAAAATGCAAAAAATACACTAAAATGTTGGGATTGGTTCATTTGTACAACGTGAAGGAAAAAGATGGTTTTTCTGACAGGGGATTCACATAATTACTAAATCTACTAATAGATATGTTTCTTGAGGGTATTGAATTGCTATCTTCAATGTATGAAGTGAAGAAATCTCTTAGTCGATTTGGCATGGAATATCATAAGATTCATGCTTGTCCAAATGATTTCATTCTTTATAGAAAAGAATATGAGACATTAGATGATTGTCTGATGTGTAAATAATCAAGATGGAAGCATGCTACAAATGAGACAACAACTAAGAAAGGCGTGCCTACAAAGGTTCTTTGGTACTTTCCTATGATTCCTTGCTTTCAAAGGTTGTTCAAAAGTAAAGAGACATCAAAGATGTTGACTTGGCATTCAGATAATCGATCTAATGATGGGGTGCTACGTCATCCTTGTGATTCTCCAAATTGGAAAGTAGTAGATAATTTATTCCCTCAATTTGCATCTGATCCGCGCATTCTTTGTCTTGCCATTGCTGCTGATGGAATTAATTCACATAGTTCACTTAGTAGTAGATATAGCTGTTGGCCAATAATTATGGTAACATACAACCTTACAAAATATGAAATGTTTGTTGAAACATCCTTCATCAATGAACTTTGTTGCTAGGAATGGGCAAAAAAACTACGAGTTTGGTTATCCTTGGTTAAATGCACCTGTGGTTTGGTTTTTATCCGTTCAATTCCGAGGATGGGTACGATTTTGGGTAAAAACTGAACATGAAGGAGTGGGTACGGTTCAGTTACAGTTATACTCAAAATTGTACCCGCCCATACCTAAAATTAATTAGATTTATTTAAATAAATTATATATTAATTAGGGTTTGATGTTTCACTTATTTTTGCACAGTATATAAACAAAAAAAGAACTAAATTGCGCTTTTGATTTCACTCTTACCTAATCTCCTCTCTCAGAACTCAGAGAACTCAGAGTCTCTATTTGGTAGTTTCTTGCCTTTATGAGCTCTCTACCTCTCTCATACTTCTCACTTCTCAACTCTCTTAGACTTTTCACTTCTCACCTCTCTCAGACTTCTCAGTTCTCTCAGACTTCTCAGTTCTCATCTCTCGCCAATCGCCAGTTGCCTCTCTCGCCAGTCACCTCTCTTTCCAGTCACCTCTCTCTCCAGTCGCCTCAGTCTCAATCTCTACTACTCTCATCTATCATCTCTTCCGCTCTCAGTCTCTACCATTCTCATCTGTCATCTCTACCACTCTATGCTTGTCGTCGACTCATCTTGTTGTCCTCGTTCACTTCTACAGTCCTCAGCTTCTTCTTCGTGATCTCATTAGGTACTCAAGTAGATACATAAAGTGTTTCCTTTTCTCGTATGAAGCATATATCATATGATACATAAAGTGTCTACTCTGTTTTGTGTATGGAGCTCCCTACTATGAGATTTTTGCTACTCTGTTTCTTGAGTAGAAAAACTTCGGCATAACATATATTTAAATGCTTGAAGTCATCTAGAGAAAGTATTATCGATTCATAGTGTATATGGAATAAATTGACTACTTTGTTTTGTGTATGGACCTCCTTGTTATGAGACATGGCTATTGGCTGCTTTATTTTTATCACAAATATTTCTAACCATTTTAAGTGATCATGGTAAAATCTTATTAGATTTTTTCTTTGATATATTTAGTCAGACTTTATTCTGTTTCTTGAGCAGAACAGCTTCGGCATAACATATATTTAAATCCCTGAAGTCATCTGAAGGAAGTATTATCGATTCATAGTGAATATGGAATAAAGTTACTACTCTGTTTTGTGTATAGACCTATTTGTTATGAGATTAGTGCTACTCTTTTATCAATTCATAGTGTATATGGTAAAATCTTATTATTGATTCATAGTGAATATGGAATATAGTATGATAAATTAATAATATTTTTTTGATCATGTCTTGTAGAGTTTGAGATTTGTGAAGAAGACAGAGACTTTAAACATTATGACAAGTGAATATGTTGAAAAGGTAACGTGAGATAATAGAAAGTATATGTATATTTTTTTATATAAATGAATTTAAACTTTGTTTGTTATTTTTTCATGTTTTTTTTACCATAATCCTCTCAAGAAGTAAATGATATTGAATTTAATATGGAGGTAACAAGTGGTGGAACTTTAAGTGTCGATCAACATACAAATGTTCCTCTTCTTACATCAACCTCTTCACCTGAAAATACACAAAGTCAACCATCAAATGAATGTAGTGAGGAAGAAGATGGGAAGCCTAAATTAAAGTCTAAAGCATGGGTTCATATTGATAGGAAGAAAATTAATGGGATATGGAAGGCAATATGTAATTATTGTGGAAAATGATTAGGAGGTGATACAAGGAATGAGGCATCTCACTTGAAATCACACACAAAAGGTTGTCCATTCAAATAGCAAGAAAGGGTTATCGGTCAATCATTGTTAAATCCTAACAAGAAGAGGGATATAATTGAATTAGGACATTTGAATTTTGATTCTCAAGTTTCTCATGATAAATGTGCAAAAATGATAATTCTGCATGAGTATCCTCTTAGTATTATTGAGCATCATGGATTTAGGGAGTATTCACATTCATTACAACCAATATGGAATCATATTTCTTGTGCGACAGCTAAGAGAGACATTATAAAGATATATGATATTGAGAAAAAAATGATGGATATTTTGGAGAACAACAAAAGTTGTGTTACAATCACGAGTGATATATAGAAGTCTGGAAATTAAAACAAAGGATTCATGGATGTAACTTATCATTTCATTGATAACAATTGGTATTTGCATAGTAAAATAATAAGGTAAATTTTTTAAGTTTATTGTTGAAATTTATACAATTCCTATGAAATATTTTTTTAGAGATTTGATGTATTAAATGATTGTATATAACAATTTTATTGTTGCTATATAATTTTTTATAGGTTTATATATGTTCCTGCTTCACACAATGATGCAATTATTGGTTAAGAATTAATGAGTTACTTTTTGGATTGAAACATTGATCGTAAGATTTCAACCTTAACTTTAGATAATTGTTCTACTAATGACTCAATGCCACCCAATCTATTAGATTCATTAGATAGAACTTCAATTTTATTGTATGGAGATATTTTTCACATGCGTTGTACTACTCACATATTAAACTTAGTAGTGAAAGATAGGTTAAATCTAATTTCTCAATGCATTATTAAATTTAGATATAGTGTTGCATATTGGACAACAACACAAAAGAGGGAGGAAAAATTTTAAAAAATTGTATCTCGAGAGATAAAGTTTCTTGTAAGAATTTATCTCTTGATTGTCAAACTCGTTGGAATTCTACCTTTTTAATGCTTAAAGATGCATTGTTTTATGAGAAAATGTTTCCTTGTTTAAAACAATTGTCTAAGAATTATAATACTCTTCCTTATGCATTGGATTGGAAAATGGCAAGTACAATTTGTGATAAGTTAGAGGTATTTTACAAGGTTATTGAATTGATTTCTGGTTCCAACTATCCTACCATAAACATTTTATTTCCTCATATTTGTGACATCAAATTATCATTATATAATTGGATTAATGATGAGGATGATTTGATCAAGGGAATGACTAAAAACATGCTTGTAAAATTTGATAAATATTGGCACGAAGTTAATATTGTTATGGCTATAGGAGTTGTTTTGGATCCTAGATTTAAGATGAATTATCTTGAATTCTATTTTCCAAGAATATACGGAGAGAATGCCATTTTTGAAATTGAAAAGATGAGAATAAAATGTTCTGATTTGATAAATATGTACCGAATTAAACGAATTATAGAAGAGAGTCGACAAATTGAGTTTTCAACACCCTCTAATACGTCTCAAAGTTCAAAAGGTACTAGTGTTCTTAATCCTAGTGGTATAAATGAGTATAAACAATGGAAATTAATGAAAAATAAATATGGATCTTTGAAATCTGAGTTGGACTCTTATTTAGAGGAGGTTGATGTAGAAATTTAGGATGAAGAGTTTGATATATTGTCTTGGTGGAAGTGCAACAAACATAAGTATCCAATAATGCATGACATGGCTAGAGATATCTTGGATATTTCAATCATCACAGTTGCTTCAGAATCTGCATTTAGCACAAGTGGTAGAGTTGTGAGCAAACATCGTAGTAGACTCAAAGAAAACACATTAGAAGCTTTGATGTGTACTCAAGATTAGTTATAGGCTAGTATTCATAAACAAGGTATAAGTCTATATATTTAATACTTGTACATATTATATTTTATTAATAATTGTTTTATGTACTATATATTAATTATTTAATTGTATATTCAAATATTTTATAATTTATTTAGATATATTAGCTCCTGGTTCATCCTCTTCCACTATTAATATTGCAGAAGATGATGATGAGGTAAAAAATTTACATTATTGATTAATCAATTTATTATTTTGATTTATAAAAGTTATTTTATATGTTTGAATTTTGCAAGATACTCGTACTGTTGATGAATAATTAGAAGAGAGAAGTTTTGATTTATTGTACTTGAAGTTTTCTTAAATTTATTTAATTAGTTTTCAATATTTATATAAGTTTAGAATTTTTTATTTATATCCCGTGCTTCCCATTTATATGTATATTCATAGAAATATATTATTAAATGTTAAATATTTTTATCAGATAAATATATTCAAACTCAAAATAACAAATTGAGATAACAAGTTCAAGAGACTTGTCCAATTGCTTTAGGTTGATTGCATAGCTAAAAGTAGCACAGTTGAATAGGATTTTTTTTATGTTTGAAAAACAATTTTTTTTTAATAATTGTCCCAAACTATTATTCAAGGGTAAAAAACCGTCCCCGAATTGTAACGGTTTTCGGGGATAGATTTTATAATTCGGTTCGGGGACGGTTATATTAAAATCTATCCCTACACGTACCTGTGTCTATCGCTCAATTGTTGTACCGTTCGGAGATATTGGAATGGTACAACAATTGTGCGATAATCGAATGATTCATAATCAATATTTGCCAAATCATTGGCGAATAGTAATTGATCAATCATTGCTCCATGATTGTCCACTACATGTGCCTTATGATGCTACCATAGTCCAAGAGGTGGTTTGACAATATGTGACTTGGCCGTCGATTCAAGTTATTCTAAATTTTGACTTGGTACTATTTTTTTTACTTAAAAGATAACATTTTTTTACTACTATTATTTTATTATATCTTTTATTGTTACTAACATACCTAATACTTCTTCTTTAGTCTATTATACCAGAAAATGTGGCACATTTAAGAGATACAAAGCAAGTATTTCGTGGTAAATCTATGTCTAGTGGCCAATCATTGTGCACTAAGTCATTTAAGAAGAAGCCTTGGAAAAAGTATAGTTATGATTATACTTTAAACTTCAGTAGAAATCTTGGTGCTCTGATGACTATTGTTGTGAGGGCATCTAGCATAAATGATGGATGAACTGTGCCATTTTCTATAGAAATTTCTGGTGTAGACATCGGCCAAACTTATATATCGATCGAGTGCATATTGCAACTATTTGAATATCAAATGACCGATTTAAGTATAATTTAAGTGTGGACAAAGTAAGTCCTCAATTAGTAAATTTCTTTCATTTATGTAGAACATATATAATTATATTTATATTATCTAATTACTTATATATATTTATTTTATATAGAGCATGTTATTATCGACTTTCACATAATCACTCATCATATTTAGCAATGTTCTATGATTCTTCATATGTCAATCAACATCAAGAGATATTGATTGACATAGCTAAACAATTATGTTAGCAATGTTCTATGATGTTAGCATCATAGTTAAACAATTATGTGATAGGGCATTAACGCTTAACAAAAATCAAAAGTTAATAATCCCTTGGCTACCAAGGTTTGAATAAGGCCAAGATCATTGGATGTTCATAATCCTTGATTTGTTCAATAATCATGCTTGGTACTGTGACTTAGCTTCCATAGAACTGAGTAAAGATACAAAAGAAGTTATTGAAATGTAAGAGTTATAACTAGCTATTTTTCTTCTATTGTTGTTTGTAATATTTAATAAAAAACTAACCGTTTTAAACTTTGATAAGGCATGGAAGCTATGGAACAAGTTTAGGGGCATTGCCCTTAAAACATCTCATAAGCTTATATGGCATAAAATTATGGTATGTACAAGCGAATATTAATAATTTTATTAATTTTACTATTGAATAATAAAGATGTTCGAATATTAAAAATCATGTACACTTGTTTTTTGTAGGTTCCATAACAAAATAATGGAGTCATGTGTGGTTATTATGTCATGAAGTTTATGAGCGAAATCATCACAAATATCAAAATTTCAATTGAAGATGTGGTAATATCTTTTATCCAATATTATTATTTAACATATATGAGTTATTTTTTGTGAATTCATGAAATTACATTCTTATTTTGATTTTAAATACATGTAATTCTTTGGTTGGAACAAAACGGGCTATGACTTTCAAATTTTTGATGATTTACGAAAGGAATGACAGAACACATGATTCAAATTATATCATTACAAGAAGAATCAAGAGAAAATTCTGGAGAAGATTCTGATGATCTTGAATAGCATATGACAACATAACGGTAATTTTTATAATGCTTTAATTTTTTTATTCCTGTGTCTAAAATTCCTTGTTTGATGGATGTTTATGTGCTCATGTATTTAGGGGGAATGCATTGTTTTATAGACCTATTTTTTGCCCAAACTTCATCTCATTTCTCTTGCCTACTTTCCTTATGACAACATCATGGTAGTCACGGGCCAACCAAGTACAGGAAAACCATCCAAGAATCATCATTCTAGTGTAATATCATAAATTCACAAAAATAACTTATATATGTTAAAAGATTATTAGAAAAGATTACCATATCGACACCCGAGTGAAATAATAATAACCTTATTCATTCGAAATCATATTAGCATTTTATTAATCTTTTATCTATAAATATGAAGCTATCTAGAATCAAGCTTGTATTTTTAATGCTATAATGAGCTCTAATATGAAGTCAAGTGTAACTCCAATTTTTTACTTGACTTGGTTGAGTTTTGGTGCCACGATTGTTCCATATTTGAATCATATATTGACTTATTTTTTAATTTGCATATTCTCCACACGTGGCTTAAGTCGGTCCTACACGTAACATCGATTTTATGTATCAACAGATGCTACACGTAGGATTTTAAGTTGGTTCTACGTGTCAACCAACTTAAAAAATTATAGAAAAATAAAATAGTAGCATCGGTTGACACGTAAGACGGATGCTACATGCGACTTAAGTTGGTTGACACGTAGAACTGACTTAAAATCTTACGTGTAGCGTCGGTTCACACGTAAGATTTTAAGTCGGTTCTACGTGTCAACCAATGTTAAACATGTGGATAGCATCGGTTGACACGTAGGACCGATATTATGTCCTACGTTAAGCGTCGATTCAACACATCAATCGACTTTAAATCTCGACTCAAATACCACATTTTATAGTAATGGATGTTGAGGTATACAAAATCTTATAAATGTCAGAAGATTTTTCACCCTTGGCCAAATCACTATAAGCTTTGAAATTTTCCTTGACGTTAATTGTTTCCCCTTCCTCACAAACATAACACCTTTACTCTATCGTTCTTCTATAGTAACTAAAATAATTGATCACAAAAATATTTTTTTTAATAATAATTAGATATTTGTAAAATAACTAATTTACATATATACTAATGTGATTTAAATCTTTGCATTCTAGTATATAAAAAAAATACTATTATAATATAAAATAATTGATAGAAATAATTATTTTAAATATTCAATTAATCAATGAAAATTATTATCTAATAAAATTTTGATTTAATTAGATAACGTAACTTCTTTTTACAATAGTGTATATATATGTTATTTTTCTTATAACATAAAAAATATATGTTTTGAGAGTTTTAAAAGTAAAACCACGTGAATAATTGTGTCATGTAAAAATAGTTGAGAATAATAATACGATTAAATTATCACAAAATAAATACATAATCTAAATATCATTTTTACAATAAATGAAGGACCTTACTATATTCTTTTAATTTGTAAATTACAATAGCAATGGTTTTATAAATGTCATATCTTGGTGTTTTTGGATTTGATATTTTAGTACATAGTACCCCTGTAAAGGGTAGGTATGTTAATTGATAATTTCATGACAATATATTTATAGTTTATATATTTAATTTTAGGTATATAAGAAGTCCAAAATTAAGTTTAAATTAAAATTTTAAACATATGTCACATAGATTTGAACGTGCGGAACCATATATGGATGACTCCAGTGCAGCACGAAGCCGCTGATGCCGAGTCGGTTCCTATGCCGCTTGCTATGCCCTGCTTGGTCCCCCAGCACGGTGGAGGTTCCGTAGCGCGTCATGAGCACCGGGTTAAGGGGCGGTTGAGCAACTCAAGCGAACCGCCCTACCTTACTACAACATAGGGACAGAAGGGAAAAGGTTGTGAAGGTGACGTCGTTATCCGCACCTCCGGTCGGATGAATGGAGGACCGAACGACCCGGATTTTCATGAGCGTTGGCGGGTCCTGGAGTGCTGTCGGGCTCTAGCGCATACCCCGGTGATCATTGCCACCGCACCTCACATCTCTAAGACAAAGTGGAACGTGTAACCCGCTTGCTATCTCATTCAACTACATTTGTTCCTATAATCCATAGCCTAACGTAACGCAGCATGGTGGACAACTCGCCCATACAACACGGGAGGATGGCACTACTGGCAAAGATCGTCTGGCGAAAACGCCGCAGGCGCGAAGCGTGGTAGGCCTGCGCCGGGGGAGCATAGCATAAGGAGGAAAAGGAGCCCAGACGGTGAAAGAGCCGGGGGAAGTCAGGTCATTTGACGATTTATATAATTAAAGTAAAATAGGTATACAATTATATTATTTTAAAATATAAAAAGATATGAATATTTTTTAAATAGGTATACAATTATATTATTTTAAAATATAAAAAGATATGAATATTTTTTAACTTTAAAGAGTATCAAATTTTCTATTTTCTATTGGCTATATTAGAATAATTTGATTCAAAAAATAGTCCATTAACATTACATTAGAAAAAAAGAGTCGATTAAGATCATTTCTCTCCGTGCTTATAATTCATTAATTTTAACATTGTCTTCCATGCTCATGACTGATGAGACATGATAATCTTAGCATAATTTCTTTCTACAGTTATAACAGGTGAAAATTGTAATCCTTCTTAAAGTTATAAAACATGTGTTACGTGTCACCCTTCTTAACCATATATGTGACGTGTGCTTGATTTTTTTTGATAATTTTTTTAATTATTTTTATAAAAATAATAAACTTATAAATTATAATTTTATTAAAGATAACATATTTATATAATTATTTTTCATATAATTATTCTATAATAATGAAAATAATAAACTATCACCGCTATAATAATTGGTTTAGTCAAAATATTCTTTTTTAATATATTAATAAACCCACATGAACCGATTCACCCATTAACCATCCAATAGTTTTTAGCTACATGAGTTTTTTATTTTATTTTATAATATTGAATTAGAAGCAAATAGTTTTTTTAAGTGCATTTGTTTTAAAATGCGAATATATTTTTTAAGAAACCACCTGTTCCGTATTAAATATAAAATTATAAAATCATTATAATAGATTTATAAATAGTTATCAATGAATTAAAATTATCTATTTTTTTTACTAATTTAAAACCAATCAAATTTAAATAAATTTTTATATTTTTAATATTTTAACATAATCGATCCAAAATAATTTAAATTTAAAAAAATTAAATTTTTTTGATAAAATAATATAAGATTAATATTAAAATCTATTTATAAATTATTATTATATATAACATAACATAAAATTTTTTAAATATTAAATTAATATTTTTATAATAAATATTATTATTTATAATTATAATGAAAAATAAAAAATTAAAAAGAATAAAAACTATATTTGTATAATTTTTTAAATTAAAAATAATAATATAATATAATTATAGTATATATAATATTTAAATATAATATATTATAAAATAAAAAATATATATGTTCATAAATTTACAGTAATTAAGATAAAATTTTATCAAAATTTTTAATTTAAATAAATAAATTATTTTTATATTATAATATCTTTCCACAAATAGTGGTCCCGAGTGGGACACATTACTTTTTTCATTTTCATGTTCGTATTGGTAGAAGCATGTGTTGTGGGTCCTATTTAACATCAAAGGAGTCGTTTTCTTACTGGTCACAGTCAAGTAGAAATGGCAGGTGGATGCTAGCTACGAACGCAATTTGTTCTACGAAACCTCCCGTTGGGGACAGCTCATCTACAGAATCTTGTTGACAAACAAGGGTTTACCGTTTTGTTTTTTTTTTTGAAACATTAATTAACTATTCAATATTAATTATTTAATAATTTTATATAATTTTATAAAATTTAAGTAATGACTATTCCACCAATACTATATACGATTACTCTCTATTATTCAATATAATTGAAAATGATTCCAAATAGGAATTTTAATTGAATTATAGAGAAAAGTGGGTTTAAAATTTATTTAATCTTTTTTTTTATTAGACGATAAGGAATTGAAATTAAATATTAATATATTTAAATGTATTTTTAAAAGTAATGTCAATTCACCATTTTTTTTTACACACATTTTCCTTTCCACGCATCGCATGCCTTTATCTTTTACAATGACTTAATTAAACTGATAAAAAGTTGCTGCTATTTTCCCTTTTCCTTATCGCCTTTCTTTGTTCGTTGTTTCAGCCAACAATGACATGACTTTTTATTTATTTATGTATTTATTGTTATTGTGATTATATAACAATAAAATAAAAAAGACTACTTGTTATTAAATTATAATAAATTACAAGATATGATTAATAAGTATATAATTAATAGATATATATAAATAAAAGTTCATTATCAACTAAGCATGATTAATATAAAGTATTCTCTTCTAATTATCATTATTTAATAATTTGTTATAAAGTATATTTAATCAAGTGAGTTCGATTATTTATTAATAATATTGTGTTATTTCATATCAATTTTAATTTATTATACATTTACTTACTTACGATAAATAAATAATAAATATAATTTTTCAAAAGTAAAATATAAAAAACCCTTGATGAAGCAGTATTGGGAATCTGAGGCAAAGGATATATATATATATATATATATATATATAACCTAGGTAAAGATATATGAATTAAACATGAATTTGTCCAGACAGTTCTTGAATATTAATGTAAAGAAAGAATCTAGCTATTTGTTGCCCTTTTTACCGTCCCAGGTGCTTCACTTTATCTCTTATTTTAAAAGAGGGTCTCTACTCCCACTCTCTTTAACAGGGTTAAAATATAAATGCTTTTAAGCTCATATCTTCGTTTTCTTAATAATTAATCCCCAATTATTATGTTTTACTTTCCAAATTTTTGTTTTTGGGTATTTTTAAGCAGCATAAACACGTAAGGTGGCATGCTCCACTTTGTTATCAAACCAAAATTAATAATATATTTGGTAATTTATACATTAGCCATAGCACCCAGCATTTTATACACACACAAAAAAAAAAATAATAAAAAAAATGGAGCGACTAGGTGCTATAATTTAAAAAGGTAGGGATACGAATCACTTTCTACTTTATTTTCTTTATTTTCCCACTTTGATAGTTACCTAGTTTAATTGATTGAAGAACATCATTGTCTTTTGGAGACAACTTAATATATTAAAATATTATTATATGCATCCCTAATTAAGGTCCCAAACTAGACGTATAATTTTATTTTTATTTTTTTAAGATAAAAGAGTGGTGAGTGTAATTTAATACATGAAACAAATGGTGGTGATAATCAATAAAAAAAACTTTATAATCAAATAAGTATAATTACGAAATAATCTAAAAAAAAATATAAATAATTAATAATTATTCTTTAATTATCTTAAAAAGATAATTACCTTTAGATGTTGACAAAACAACTACAAGTCTATTTATATGAATAAATGATATGTATAAGGTTAACTATTTTCCTATATACACTCACATATGTACATATTTATCATATGTGATATATCACTCATAACATAAAATCACAACTAAATACTATATTTTCTTTCAATCACAAAGTGAGACCCAAACTTCCTTGAATCCCCACGAGGTCTGTGATCCAAATAATTTATTTCATTTTGCAGATCTATGGAGGACAGTCCAACCTGATGTTGACAAAAATTAACATCAACATATAATGTTGTTTGTGAAAAAAAAGTGTATTCTACTAGGTTGAAAAAAATTAAAATTGTAAGACTTTCATAAAGTTCTCTAGTTCTTCATTTGCCAAAAAAAAAATCACATAGATCTTTGAAAAGAGATTGAAGAGCAACAAGGTTTTCTAACGGAATGCCTCATATTAATTTGATCCACCACTATCACCTGCTTTATCGTCTAAATTCTTAAGAGGGACTTTGGACCAGCCAACTAGCTCCACCGTTCAAACCCTGACTAATAGTTAGGACATACAGCCTAATAACCAGCAGGCCATACATTCATTAGTTCTTTTGGCTTTGGCACTACCAGAAACGCAAATACTACACTTACACTTGTCTGCCCACAACGAGGTTCATAGGTCCAAAAGAGGATAGCTAGGGCAAAGCCCGTCAAGGCTTGATGGAAAACACATTCCAAGCCATCTTAGAGCGCCTACCAAAGGCACTTGCTTCTAGACCAGACCGCACCTCAAAAAACATCGATCCTTATGACGTACTTTAATCCTTAGAGTGCATGAGGTCAGATCCACAACTACAATGAAACCTGAGTCCTATGATCGACTGAGAATTTCCACATAGACCAAGGCAAAGATGTTGCTAGCAAAGATTTACCGAGTAGGATAGATTCCATCGGCCAAATCATACATGGCATTCTTGAGCTACTACTAGTGCACAACCTTATGTTCACATCATGCTTGAGCAAGAACTTAACCCCTGACAAGGGCATCACTACTACAATATTGATATATGGCCTTAGTTTTTAACCGTGATCATAAGTCTATGGCCGTGGTTATAAAAACCGAGGCCTAAATGAGAGAAACTATAAAATGTTACCTATAGTCTTGGTTTTTAATCGAGGCCATAAACATACTCTATGGTATGACCTCAATTTTTATAAGACTGAGACCATAGGGTATATCTATGGCCTCAATCCTCGATCTTTTATAAGACCGAGATCATATTGTATGTCAATGACCATAAATTTAAATAAAAGTGTAATTATTAATTATAATAAATTTATTAATTACAATATTAAAAGTCATATTTTATTAAAATTAAGAGTGCAATCACATTTGAGAGTTTATAGATACACTAAAACATAATAAAAATTTATTAACTAATTCTAATATTTACAATGACTATAAATAATAGCCTTATTATTACAAGCTGGTTCCTTACTATTAGAAGCTTACTTATAGCCACAACAATAGATATGTAAATAACCTTGCCTTTATCCTTCACATTGACCAAATAGGCTGCATGAACAATAAAAAAAGAAAGATGAGTAAGGCCTTTTAAAGATTGATAGATGGAAAGTATGATAAAACATTTGTGCCTCACAACTTGGTTAAGTGTGAAACCTAGTTTTACTTGGTACATGCAAATATCAATATATCACTTGCCACTTGTTTTCTTGAACATAATCAGAACTTGAGTATATGGTGACAAGAAGAGACGGTAGTTATTTTGCAAACCACTTACCCTCGGTACAACCAAAGACATATACTTTCTATCCGTATAGTTTGCCACCCTCAAATTATTTCTAACAAAATGCAAAACAACTTTAATCATTAAGTAAAATTGTTATCACTATGAAAAACAATAATGCATCTAAGATGAGGAAAAAATTGGTTGTATATTTAACAAACTGACAAAGAACCGATACATATTGATGCTCACCTATAGATTTGAAAACTCCCCCTTGGGCTCGTAAAGGATACATTATCTTTTCTATTTTATTGCTAATTCTTTTATGAAAATTGATTTGACATATGTCCTGTATCCTTAATTTGACATCTATGAATTAATTTTAGCTCAAATAGCAGTTTTAAATAGTGCCATGAGAATTCAAAGCAAATGAAGAAAATTATGCCACAAATCAAATAGTCCTATTTGAGTATCTTTGGGCCTAACTCCATCTCAAAACCCAGGTTATGAGATGGAAGATTGCTCTTGTTTATATGCCTAGCGTGGGTAGGATCCACAGTCGATGTGGGACTTTAACACTCCCCCTCACATCGGTAAGGGTCTGTTCCCTTGAGGTCGACGGGGATGTTGAGCTTATGAAGCCCAAGTGGCAGAATGCATCACTCACCAGTGACGAAACAACTGCACCGACCGGATAACTTACTTTGATACCATGTTAAATTTGGACTTAACTCCATCTCAAAACCTAGGTTATGAGATGGAGGATTACCCTTGTTTATATGTGTAGTGTAAGCACGATCCCCAATCGATGTGGGATTTTAACAGTTATTATTTTTTTTTTGTAGTGGATCTGGTATTTCTATAGTCTCTTCCATTTTATGATTGGTATACTTTAGTCCAATTTTCTGAAAATGGACATACAGGGTAGTTAAGTATGAAAAAACAATACATTAGGGTCCAAAATGTACCTCTAGCTTACTTACTAACCAATCTTAACAGGTTTTACATAACTAACCACTAGAAAATTTTCATGCTTTATATAATAAGAAACACCAACTAACCTTAAGGCATAGAAGATCCTCTGAACGTGTTTCGCTTCAGTCGGCTACCAAAACCAGTATAAACTCCAATGACTGCTAGAAGTTTAACAGAAGAAGTTCTTTGTAACTATTTTTTCAAGAATCCTTGACTCTTTGCCAGTGTGAGTTCCATTTCAGCTTCTACAATCCTCCTTTCCAAATCTCTAAATGTAAACACCATGGAAGCAAACTAAATACAAAAAAACTCCAATAGGATGACTGATTAGAGAAAAAGAAAGGAAAAAACCTACTTGCAACCAAGTACAGCTAGTTTGTCTTCAACTGAAAGAACCTTGGGTCTATGCCAATGATAAAAGAACCAAACATATATTAAACTATAAGATCAGAAATGTAAACACATCATCAATTGATTCTGCCCTATTTTCATTTGTTATGATAACATGCATAGAGAAGAGCTTTAAGAAGAAGAAAAAAAATCGTATTTTTGTCACCGTAAGCTTCCTTCTACTTTAAAAATATAAGGAGAAAGCGAGTGAGCAAATTCAAGACTGAAAGAGGCACAAAAAAAAGAAAAAAAGATCTTCTTAACTCCCATGCTTAATGACTTTATATTGAAAATTCTAATTCTATTCACCGCACTACATTATTTCTAACAACAAACAGATTTGCCCAGAGTCTCATAAACAAACTTTAGCTAAGTTCTTGTCGAGAAGATCGGCAAGTAACTTTATATTCTCTGCATCTTGCCATGGCCTGAGTTAAAGAAAAAAAGAAGAAAAGAAAGTACTGACAAAAATACAACACTTGATTAGGCTTCATCATACAGAAATAAAAATATCTAATCAAGTAAATCATAAATCAGGATTGAATAAGACGTACATGTGAATGAGTTTCAACTGCTCAGAACCCAACGACAGAATTTTCATAATTGTAGTTGAGGACTAAACAAAACCAAAATTCACTAAACTCCAAGCATAAGTTTCAGCACAGACAAGTGTATTACTCTGAACAACACAAAACAAACAATGACATGTAACTGGAAAACCTTTCGATCTATTAAAGTTGGCATGTCTTCTGCTCGGTTCTCATTATCCAAATGGAAAACATCATGAAACTGAAATGACCTAACACAAATGTCCAAATTATTCAGCATGCTTTGATAATGAAACTATCTTCATTGATACAAGATTAAAGTATTCACTCTAAAACACATTGAGAAAGAAATCAATACTCATTTATCCTCCTTGGTCTCATTCTTTTTGGCTGTCACTTGAGCAACAGTCTCTAAAGTTGCTTAACTAAAAAAAATATTCAGCTAACAATGAAGGCAAGAGAGTTCGCTAAAGTATAGTTCGAAATAAGCTAAACTAAAGAAGATAATATGAAGACTCATAGCTAATAAATGATTCAAATTTTAGAAGATAGCATACACTTTATAAGCATAGGAACACAAAAATAAACAAAAGCGGGAGCTATCCTTATTAGTGACTTTAATCATTCAACTTCAGAGCAACTCACAAAATAGAAGCTCTACAGTTAATAATATTAGCAGTCTACAGTCCTTTTTATGAAGAAACATAAGAGCATTAAAGGTGAGGTTCCAAACAACCTTGCCTTACAGTGAAGTCATGGATGAAAGCCTCTTAGATACATGATCCTTGCTTGTATTCATCTTTGGGTGTGCCTTCGAACATTCCAATGAATTTTTGTCTTTAAGTAGTTAAGATTCAGATGCGGTCCAACAGCTAGGGTTGTCTTTTGATGACAATCGTCATTCCCCTCTGATTTCGTATAAAAACATTTCACAAGGATTGATATTTATATCACATCTTGGAGCTTACGAATAAAAAGAATATGCATGTGTTAGTACTCAAAATAAGTTCTACATTTTAACAATTCCAACTATGATTTGTTATGCAAAATTGGACTTATTTCCAGGAAATAAATGCTTAACCTCTTTTTGCTAGCTTCCAAAGACTCTTCAACCGCACACTTGTTCATTGCACCAACATTAGTTCCCTCACACAAGATCAAAATAACAGAATATACCTTCACATTTTATGGTTTTTGTAACATGTCAGAATAGCCTGTAAGTGATGTGAACATATTAAACTCTATTACAATCATATTAGGACAAATATATCTATTATATTCTTAAGTTTCATTTAGTTTTAAAAACATTATGCAAAAATATTTGGATTGTTAAATAATTTAATTACACATTTAATTACTTCAACTGTAGTACTGTACTGTACTGCACTAATTATATTGTAAGTACTTGTGTTTATCTACAACAATATAATCTACAAATAGTAATGTATTACACAATATATACTACATCATCGTTAATCACCAAAACTTTTTTTGTATGCTCAACTGCAGCATTTGCAAGAGTTCTCTTAATAGTGCATGTACAATTGCACTATCAATGGTAACATCTCCAAATTCAGCAAAAGGGCTTTAGCAACTCTTAATACTTCAAAAGAACAGATTTCAGTGCTATTATGTTTACCCAAAATGAAGTATATAGTTTGGTGTTCCCAATTCACAAAACTAGGTTCCTCCATTTGAAGTAACAAGGGAAATGATAAATTAAGAAATGAAAAAAATTGAAAAAATAGAAATAGTAAATCTCAAAATAGTGCCACCATATCACTACAAGCAAAATCATTAGAATTTTTAAGAGATGAATAATCCAACTAAGAATCCCAAAGAAGCTTAGACAAGAGTTGAGCTTTTCTCATACCTCTGTCCGTGTAATCACTCTAAATCAACAAAAGCAACTGAGTCAATACCCCAATAGCCACAACGTCGCTCCAGCTATCATTTGATGAAGAACACAACGACCAAAGAGCCCCAGTTGCGTACTCAGTAGCACGATCAGAGATCTTTAACATGACCTTCACAAAAAGAGGCATTGTCAGCGTGTGTGCAACAAATGAAGCAAAACCTGCCAAAGTGTTGCAAAGCAGTTCAATGGTAACCAAAGCTCACTTTGCATATTCACACTTCTCCAAATCGTTGTCTAGTCTGTCAATGGGAACCTCCTTCATACCAGCAAAAACCATCTTGTTCCTTGTTTGCCTCATAAGGTACAATGTAAACAAGACCTTGATACCAACCTTCAAAGATCGTGGATAAGCAACAATTGTTTGATTCCTCAGAATCTCCATCACTCATAGGAATATTTCATCCATACTAGTGACATGAGCTCATAACTTTGTCAATTTAGTACCAATAATCACGGCTTCGATCAAGGAAGCACAGTTAATATGAACATCGAGAAAAGAATGTTGAAGTAAACACGATAAGAAAACCATATGGTTCAGATTTGAAGCTATAAACTCGTACTCAAACTCAATGAGTGGGAGCAGCACTACAACAAATGCAAGTGATTTGAGTCTCAATTCATTGGAATCAAAATAAAAAAATACGTTACAAATGAGATTTATTGTTTTGCTGAGGTAGGTACGGTAGGAGTTGAGTTGGAGCGAAAATGAAAAGAAATAGTAGGTGAAGGGAGGTACGTGACAAGGGAAAAGGAAGAAGAGATGGGTGGTGCGCAAGCGAGCTAGAGAATAGGGGAAGAAAAAAAAGAAAGGGAAAAAGAAAAAAATTGATACAAAAAATTGATGTGTGGTGTAAAAGAGAGAAAATATATGAAATTAAATTGATAGAGAAATGAAAAAAATATATAGTAATTTTGGTATTTTTTTAAATGAATAACACCCGTACACAATATATTATTTGATTTTTGGTTTTAAAAAGACTAGGAATTTTATTATTTTAATTAGATCACAGTTATTTAATAATCCTCACTAAATAATTTTTTTTATATTTAAGTAATTTTTGTAGCTAACTTATAGCCACGATTACTGATAAAAATCGAGGCTATATGTATACAATATAGCCTTAGTTTTTATTAGACCGTGACCAAAACCCTATGGCCTCAGCTTTTAAAAAGACTGAGGCTAAATTTTTGAGACCAAAGATCACTATTTTAATATTGCATATTCTCACATGTAGACCAGTTGAGCAGACAAATTTCCTAGCATCCAAACTATAGCTCTACATTATATATATAAGACTGACCCTTTGTGCTCCCAACAAAAAAGCAACAGATAAATTTACAAGTTTTGATGCTTTGGTCCTAATGGAGTCCAAAAGAGATTAGTCTCTTTAGTGCTTCCACAGCCTACTCAAGTGGTAGAGCCCACACCTACTCTAGCTTACTTATAATGGCCCAATTGGCTCATCGTTAAAAGGCCAAAGTGGATACCGATGCCCATATCAACATGATGAAGATAACATTATAGGTCATCTTGTAATGGCTTCTAAAGCCACATGATTCTGGATTACTCCTTGTTCTAAAGAATCATTATGTGGCATCTTTCAATGCCTAGAACGTACAAGACTTGATCCTTACCCAGACGAGGTCTAACCAACAATGAGAATCAGTATCTATGATTGGCCAAATAGAGTTTCCACATAAAGTAAAATGTATCCATCTATGGATTCCCATATAGCATTTCTTGGACCATCCAACTTGGAACAATTGGGACCACCTCAAGTAGCTTCTGTCCATCGAGATCTACGACACCATATTGAGATTCACATGTGGGGACTCTATCCAAGCCAACCATGTTAACCATATAGCCTTAACGGCTAATGGTCATCCTAAAATTCATTACTCAGATGAAGTACTAATGATTATCCACTCAGTATTTGACTAACATGTATGTAACAAAGGTTAAACCGAGGTTGACCCCAGTACTTAAACTATCTTGGTTGAGTCCCTATTCATACCAAAAGCTATAGTTACAACATGCTCCTATAAGTTTAAGATGCCTAACATGAGTATTTATGATGGTACTAATGATCCTTGGGAGTATATGAAAAAATTTAAGGGATGGAACCATGTGTCCATCTTGACATAATAAAGAATACATTCTAGAAAATTCTGGAGGATCTTCTTGAGCTATAAGATCTGGAACCATCTTAACAGAACAAGGACATTCTATGGCATCTTCCAATGCTCGGAACACTATAATCCTTGCTCACATGTTGCATAGTTAAGACTACTACTTAACATGCCATATAATCCATATTGAGGCCTTCCAAGTTCAAATTTTTGCCTTATAGACCATGATGTCAACATTATTGTTGCCCAATATGCTATATAATCCATACTTTAATATTTTAGTCAGAATAGTCTAAGATGCCCAATCAGGCCACTTTGCAAGGGATAGCTCGTCTTTTTTAGGCTATATCATCCCTTTGCAATATGATGTCACGGTTCAAACTACAAAGTCCCAAGCACCTCTTAGGTTACATAGTGTGGAACACGTCTCTTAAAGGCACGTAGTTCAAGATGTCACCTACTAGGTCGGATATGACAATATATTGTGTCGTCAAGTAGGTGATATCGTCTCACTTGATAGATCATGTAGACTAAGCCTTGATCGCTCAGAGTATGGCCATCTAATCTTAAGGTCTAGGACTTTGCTATTCAACACCTTCACAAGGGGGAAAATTCATCAATTCAATGGCAAATACTTCTCTAAGTTTAGAAACATCTCATGCTTCGACCACTTGAGCAAATTCAAGCTCTTTAAGAAAGATGGTTGATAGATTAATGGCTTAGCCAATCAACACTTGAACTAAAAAATAACCCCAACTTAGGAAAACTATCTATAAACAAAAAAAAAAGGCCTAGATATAAAATAAGGCCACGAGTATACAAGCCAAATATCACCTAGAAATCGAACCAAATTATCACCTAACCATATGGGATGAGACCAAGAAATGTGTCCACCCAGGACTAAGTGTGGCCATCTATGACTAAGAATGGTTAGCTATAACCGAATGTGGTCGGTTAGGATATGGTTGGCTAAGGACATGATCAGACAAATAGGTGGAAGGCTAGATAGGCCCCATCAGATTATCTCTTCTTAGATCTAGGACTCATACTTAACTCTCTACCAATATATCCTTTTGCCCTTGCATATTGACTCAAAGGTGCATAGTCTGACAACTAGACAAAATGATGATAATGTTTATAAATAAAACTACAAGTAAAGAAGTACATGAATTAGGGCTAAGGATATATATGTATATATGTTTGCAAGACCCATGCAAGAAAGTAAAGTCTGTAATATGAAGTTGCAACTCACCAAAAAATTGGATTATGATACACCAAAATGTGTCCAACCATAACATAAAATCCAAGGGTGCACACCTCCCTAGGAAATATTTTCAAAAAAAGTATGTGATAGTACTCTAAGAGCATACTCCAAAAATCTACCCCAAGTCCTCTGTGAGAGCACTTGGTTAAATCAATATAATCAACCAAGTCTGGACATGGACTCAATGAAGAAATATATCCTGCCCAAATGCATCTCATCCAACCATGGCATGATTTATGTGTTCATTCACATACCATGAGTCTAGAACATGTTTTGACTCCTCTTAGGTTTCAAAGATTCACATAATACCCATGAGGCACCCACCGAAGAAATGAATATGGGTCAGGAAGACCCTATAATAAAAGTTTAGAAATGTTTTTTCTATGCACGGTTAGGGCCATCGCCCTTAGGTATCATCTTATCCTAAGGCTTTAAAGATGATAATACCCTTAGAATGACAAAGGGTTTCAATAAGAATTATGTTTGCAAGTACGTAGGCCACATGTGGCCACACTTGGAAGATTTGACAAGACATAAAGTCCAATAATAAATCAACAAGTGTGACTAAGCTGCCTTGACTTTAGCAAGTCCAAGGCCCTCATACAACAGTAATAAGGGATTGAAAAGTATGAGGCCTTTAGTACTTCACCATGTCATGCACTCATGCTAAAGTAGTGAATAAGAAGCATCCTAATAGGTGATTAATGTGCTTTTAGGGCCCAGACAACCAAATAGTTCATAGAAGCTGGGTGCATTAAGTTATAGATAGAATTCACCCTAACAATAGGCTTTGCATTCCATAGTACAACTAATGTGGAAAATAGCTTAATTGGGTTCCTATTGCCCCTTAAATGGCCATAAACCTTGAAAGAGGGTCATGGTTCGAATGCCATGCCACTCTAGGTCTAGGAATCATTTTGGGTTTCTGTACTACATTAAAAGAGTAAACTTAGGTTAGTAGAATTCCAACAAGGCATGCACCCCTACTAAGGTAACGAATAAAAAGCATCCCAATAGGTAAGCTCTGCAGTTTCAGGAACCAAGCCATTAAATGGATGAAAGAGCCCTATTGACCATCTTTCTAGATCATGTCACTATATGTGTCCTCTTAGAAAATGGATACCTATTGGGATGCATCTTAATGCATCCTTCTTTGTTAACTACCTCCCTAAAGGTTCAACCATATATCCACATTTTAGACAAAGTTCAGGCATAAGTCAAGCACCAAATTTATTAAGTATACCAGGATAATGGTTCTAACTAAATTTAAGATGGTCAACATATGATCCCCTACTTTTTGTACTTCTCAAAAAGTGTGCAGGACTTTGCTAGGCTGAACTTCATTGTCTAGGAGTTGGCTTTTTAGGGTTTTACCGACTAGGAATGCATTGGCCATGACTTTGTTGGCCTGGACTTCATCAGCTATGAATTTTTTGGCCACCAACATGTATTATCCATTCAATCACCATGCCATGCAGTCTTCCTAGCTCTATCTCTGGCTCAGCACACACCCCTGGCTGACATATATGCCAATAGTGGTAGAAATTGTTTTCAAGTATGACTTCCAATTTATGGGAGGATGAAATACAATTAAGGATGAGACTCCAAAGGCTTAGAAAAGCCCTCTGACTAACTCATTCTCTACCCAGAAATGAAGAATCTAGTAAGCATGATCGATAATACATAAAAAAAAAGTTACCATGTAACCCCAGGCTTGACTTCATAAGTACCAATGTTGACTTCGACATAACTCCCTAATTGGGAGTTCGATTAAAAATATGAAAACACTATCAATGAGAGGAAGCCACCTCACACATTTTGAATAGTTATATATGACATGAAATCCCTCGTCTATATCAATAAAATAGTATCCAAAAGTGGGCCTAGAGCTCATAGTGTGATTGAAAGGGTTTTAAATCCAAGTAATGACAAGAATTACACTTAGATTTTCTTGCACAAGAGTCAAAACGTATGGGGGCTGATGTTGGATGTAATTTTATACATCACACATGACAAGAAAATAGTATTCCTAGTTAGTAAAAGGCCTTATAAGATATGCTTAGTAGATAAAATAAGCATAATCGTATGATAATCTCAATAAAGAGATAAATGACTAATAACTATATGCTAATTATTCTAAAAAGATAATTATTATGATGTTACAAAAGTCTATCTGAGTAGACAAGGAATATCTATTAAGTTAACTTATTTTCCTATATATACTCATATATGTATGCATTTATTATATTTCATATCTCACCTATAACAAAAATTCACAATTAAACACTTATTTTCCTCTAAATCATAAAGCAAGGTTTAGATATTTTCAAATCTTAATAATATTATTAACTTAAGCATCAAAAAATGATCAAAGTTCTTAATTTTTATCTTACATATGGACATAAGATAATGATATTTAACATTGACAAAAATTAAGAAGTGTTTTCGTTTATCAATTTTCAAAACAAGGTACCAAATGTCAAAGTTATAGTATCAATTAACAGCATTTGAATCTCAAGTTGATTGGTCAAATGTGAAATGTTGAATATGGATGAATATACTTCAAGTCTTCAATGATATATTTTTATGTTTTGTTGTCTTTACAATTAAATTGTAACACTTAGTAATATAGGTAGTTATATTTTACTTTATATTAATCTATGTTTTCATATCTATTTATTTTTCTGTTTATACCAAATGTTTCAATTTAACAAGTATGAAAGAGAATAACATAGGAAAATAAGACCAATAATCCTAAGTTAAACGAGAGGAATAATAATAATTTGAGAAATTTAAATCCAAAACTTATCCAAGACAAAAAAAAACAGAGATAACAAAGACATTTCTGCACTAACTTCTAAACCGTTGCAAAGAGAACAAGTCTTTGCAAGGCTTAAACGTTCATATTGTTCTATAAATAAGTTTAATGGGTAGTATATTATATTATCCAATAATTGAGATTTAAAAAGTTAGTTTTCTTTCTCCTGTTATTTATAAATCTAAATAATTGATATAACTAAGAGTAATAAATTGTAATAATAACAATAATACTATATATATAAAGTATTATTGTTATTATTATTATTATTATTATTATTATTATTATTATTATTTCAAAATATATAATAACATATGCAGAAGATGAAGATAACCACTAAATGGACCCGTATACGCATATATATTTCCTATATCATGATTAAATATGGATATGTAATGGGTCTCATCGACATCATCCCTTTGAATTTTCGTTCAAGATTTGTTTTAGATGTCTAATTTGAAGACTCTGGCTTCGATGAGAAAATGTGATGAATGACACTGTTATATCAATCTGGTTGAGGTATCTGGTACTCTCTAGGATAAAGAAAAATATTGTTAAAAAAATAATTATATATTTTATCTTATAATTTAATATTATAAAATTTTAAAAAATAAAATATCTTTATATCATTAATAAAAATTATTCTGAAAATATAATTGTTCTAAATATAATTAAAAAATGGATGATAATTTATGGAAGAAAGGAAATTCAAGTATTTTGTTTTGATTGATTGTTGTATATGCATGCTAATTAAACATAAATTTATACCTATATAAATTATTATTGTGTGATATAGTTTAAAATAACTTTAAAATAATATAATTATTTATTTTTTACAAAGATTTTAGATATAATAAAATTAAAAATAAATTTATGAGTATTTAACGTTTATATCATACGCATATATGTAGAAGGGATCCTAAGATATGCACTAAAACAATAGCATCCCATAGCATTTGGGTTGCTCAACATTAGGGTGATCATTTGTCCACGTATCTACCTTCTAGATCCAATGCATACGTCAGTTTCCAAATGCAAAAGATAAATGGCTGTCCATATTTTATAGGCTATAATAATAATATTTCTGAAAATAATACTCATATATTAAATAATAATAAAATAACCCTAATGGATGATAAATTATGTATTTAAAGTATGTTGATCAAATGAATATGAAAATTAAGTTGTCTCATAGTCAAGTTTTTTTTTAAAAAAAGAAGTTAAAAATGTGATTTGCCTAGGGTGCATCTGGTATGATTCTCCTTTCCATCCAACCCAAGTTTAAATTATATTTATATAATTTTTTTATTTAATAAAAAAAGATTTAAGTGTCCTTTCTAAAAAAAATAAAAAAATAATTTTATTAAATTAACACATTAAATTATAACATCTTAAATAAATTAGTGATCAAATACTAGATAATCTTAATAAGAGAAAAATATCACAAGGTTCCTTTACTTATTGTGAAATTAAGTCATGCACTTTTATTTTTTTGACAATTTTCTCTCATTATTATTAAAAAGTAATCGCACATAGATAAAATTAATTTATCATTCATTTTTTTTAACTGTATTAGATATAGATTTTTTTAACTTAAATAAATTGTAACTAAATGAATAAAAAAATAAAAAGTATAAAAAATAATTATTTATCTTCGTAGAACCACTTTTAATAACTAGTTAATAAAACATGTATTTTTTGTGAAAAAATTTAATTCAAAGTATTGTAATTAATAATAATATAATACAATTAATTTAAATGACATATAAATGTTTATTTATAAAAACGTATAGAGTTTAATTGATAATCGTTTGATTTTTAGGTTTCTTAGGTATCACATCCCACAAACTTGGATCTGTACTCGAGCATCTATTTTTAAGCTCAGGTCCATTTAAACAGTTCTAAATTTATTAAATTAGCATTTTAAACTCTATTATCCCATTATTTTGTAGTTGTTTGATTTTTGTTTTAAACTATCTTTCACTTATTGCTTCAAAATAATCAAACAATGCATAATATAAAATAACATATAACGAGAACTATCATCCACAAATAGAAGAAAATATCTCATTCTATTATTACTAATAGCAGGTGCAGATCCTTATATATCAAGACGGGTAATATCAAAGGTATTAAAACTTCTCTAATGAACATGTTTTAAAGGAAGTATATTATTTCTCTTGATTTTGTTACATTATAAGTCAAAAATTCAAATTGCATAAATAAAAAAATTCAAAGTCAAAATTAAAATGATGAGCTAAAAATTCATAAAAAAAAGTATGTGTCATAATTAATCTCATACTAAGATATAAAACCACAAACAATTATAATAACATTCAATAATTTTATAACTTTAAAATTTATTAATTAAATAAAATTTTATTTATCGCTCAAAACATTTAAATTTCTCATTGATCAAAATCATTATATAATTGGATGCATGATTTCATAATACATTTCAAGCTAAAGAAAGAGAATTACTTTGATATTATATGTATTAATAATTCAACCTATTACATTTAAAAGTATGAGAATAAAATGCAAAGAGTTTTAAAATCTTCAAAATATTGAATGCATCATAAACCATAGATGAAAGTAAAAAAAAGTGTTTTTTTTTTTATTTTTTTAATTACATTTTATGATTGTAATTTTTTTAAGTATAGTAATTTAGCACATATATAGATAATTTTTTACTTTTTAATTCTATCATAATAAACAATTATTATAATGTTTATAAATATTTTGATTTTCTTGATTAATGTAATTTTTAATTTTTTCATATAGAATAAAATATTTCATAAAAAATTAAATATTTTAGGAGTTTTTTGATTTTTGATTTTAATTCTTCCACTAAAAGATAATTATTAATAAATATATTTAATTATTTATACATTAAATATAATTTAAAAAATAAATTAAAATTTAACACATATCTAGGAGAATTTTAGTTTTGTCTTTTAATCCATAATAATAGATAATTATTATAATAATTATAAATATTTTGATTTTCATTTTTTAAAATTTCAACTAAGAGAGAATTTATAAATTTTAAACTCTCATATAAGTATTTTAAGAGTATTTTGATTTTGATTTTTACTTTTAATTCTTTTACTAAAAGATAATTAATGTATATAATTAATTAATTTTTTACATTAAATATAATTTAGAAAATAAATTATCTAAAATTAAATTATAGTTAGATTATTTTTATTATAAAATAAATTGATACTTGCAGTAGCTTTTTTTAGAAATCTTTTGATTTTTTTTCTTTTTTTCTTGCACTTAAATATGATTATTAACACATTTAATCAATTATTTTTACATAATATAATTTAGAAAATAAATTAAATATAACACATATTTAGGAATCTTTAATTTTTTCTTTTATTCTTTTATTAAAAGATAGTTATTAATACATAAAGTTAATTGTTTTTACACTTCTATAATGTAGAAAATAAATTTTGCATTTGACAAATATTTTGGAGAATTTAGTTTTCCATTTTAATTTCACAATAATAAAAAATTATTATAATTATCAAGATAATTAATAAATTTTAATCAGTTGTTTAAAATCAATTAATTTATGTCTTTTTATTTTTTCTTTTAATTCCCTTACTAAAAAATAATTAATACATATAATCAAATATTCTTATACTTTATATAATTTAAAAAATAAATTAAATAAAATTATATATAGATGAATTATATTATATAAGAAAATACATTGATATTTTTGATAGATTACACCTATCAAAATATGATATGTGATTTATAAGGTGATCTCTGTATGAAAATATAAATTAATTTTTTTTATAATTATTACAAGATAATAAAATTTAAATTATCATAAAATAAATATAAAATTTAAATATTATTTTTAAAATAAATATGAAATTTATGAATTTTCCTTCGCTAAAATTAAATACCATATATCCTAGTCTTGCTAAAAGATGTAGCTTTATCCTGTAGTAGTTTGATGTTCAATAGGTAAATGATACATATACACACATTTATGGAGGCATAATGATTTTTATTTTTGAATAATTATTTAATAAAAACAATAAGATTAACATAAATTATTTTTTCTTAGAGATTACTTACTTTTTGAGCTTTATTATTATTTTTTATTTGTTACTTTTTGAGTTATATTGAGATAAAGAATTAACTTATTTATTTTATTAATTTATAATTTTAAATGTATTTTTTTAAAATATAAAATTTTTGTACACCATTTAATAATTATATAACTTCTATAAGCTTTACCCTTTAAATTATATGTATAAAGTATAATCACATTTTAAATAATTATTTAAAGGAAATAAAAAAATTAAATAACATCATTAAAATTAAACCAGTTATTTATAAAAAAATAATTCTAAATTATAATATTGAAAAAACAAGAAAAATAACCTTTTGATCGAAGATTAAGTACTAAATTAAATTTTGAATTATATTTATGTATATGTTTTTATAATTTTACTTTAAATATTATAATTAAAAAAAATATTTGATATGAAAATAAAAATTAATATTTTATAATACTAAATTATAATGTATGAGACGATACTTATCTATACTTTATATAAAAGTCTAAATCAAGTTTATAAATTTTTTCTTAAAAACTTTTAGAGTAATGAATTTATTATATAATTTAATTAAGATTCATTTTTTTTATCAATTAATAGCTTAATACTGATAATTATCTAAATTAAATTTATTTATATTTTTTTCTTCAAAGTTATTTATATTAAGTAACGTAAAAAAATATTATTTTTTTAATAATGATCTTTTGTCTAATACTTTTTTTCCTCGATTAAGTAATATAAATCAAGTGGTAAATTATTAATAATTATTTAGATTATATTTATTTATCTTTTTTTATACAAGATTATTTATCTTGTGTAACATAAAAAATTATCATTTTTTTAAGTAATTACCTTAAGTCTCATTTTTTGTCAATTTATTAATATATATTAAGTAATAATTTATTAGTAGATAAAATATTTACAAGTTTTTATATTAAAATTACTTATATTTTTTTTTATATAATATTAAAAATTTTAAGTAACACAAACAATTATCATTCTTTATTTTATTATCTTAAGTCTTTTTTATATAATATAAATTTAATAATAAATTATCAGTATATAAAATATTGATGTAAATTAAATTATTTATCTTTCACTTATTTAAGATGATTTATATTAAGTAACATAAAAATTCTCCTTTTTTTGTTAGTTATTTAATTCTTATTTTTTATCAATTAAATAATATAAATTATTAATAACTAAGATATTGATAATTTTATATATTACAATTAATATCGTTTTTAAAGAAATATATTTGTCTTAAGTAACATAAGCAATTATTATTATTTTTAATTATCTTAAGTCATATTATTTTATCAATTATATAATAAATTATTATTAATTAAAATATTGATAGGTATTTAGAATAAAATTATTTATTTATTTTTATACAAGATTATTGATCTTAAGTAACTTAAAAATTATCAATTTTTTTGATTAATTATTTGAATACTTATTTTTATCAATTAAGTAATAAATTATCAATAGCTAAAATATTGATAATTTTTTAAATTATAATTACTTATCTTTTTTTAATACAATGCTATTTATCTTAAATAATATAAATAATATTTTTTACTATTTATTTTTTGAAGTCTTTTTATCAATTAATTAATAAATTAACACATCAAAATTACGTGATTAGCTAGTATTGAAAAAAAAAAACATTTTGATGAGAAATTAGGAACTAAATTGATATATATCTATTGTTAGAAAAGATGAATGTTTATAAAAAAATTTAATGAAGCCCTGTCCTATATTGTTTTTTTTACATTATTTAAAAGATGTATAAATAGTGAATAGTTGGCTATTGGGATTAAGCCCCAAGAGGTACCCACTTTTGTGGAAGGGGAGAGGACTTAGGTAAATGTGATAACACACACGCGCGCGCCACCGTTCGTCCGACCGACCGAGCAGTCGTGTCGAGTCCGTGTGTGTTATCATGTTTGCCTAGGTGCACTCAAAAAATGGTTGTTACATTTTTTCTTTGAAAAAACAACCGTTATTTTCTTTGAAAAAACAACCGTTATTTTCTTTGAAAAAACAACCGTTATTTTCTTTTACCTATTTTTTTCTTTTACTCAAAATATGACCGTTAAATGACCGTTGCTCTTCGTTATTAAAAAAATAGCAGGTACTCGTCTTTACTCCGAAAATGGCAGTTACTCTTCTTTACACAGAAAAAGGTCGTTACTCGTCTTTACTCAGAAAATGGTCGTTACTCTTCATTACTCAGAATGGCTGTTACATTCTCCATCCCTAGACATTACCGTTTTTATCATAATGACCACACGATTTCTAAAACCTATAAATAGAGGGCCTCAGCTCTCAGTTCAATAAAAAAATCTCTAAACTCCTCTCACTAAGAAAAATATTCTCTCAGTAATTCTAAATTACTTTTTCAATTTTCTGAGCAACAAATTTTTTTAGGTGTAGCATTCTGGTCTTCATTAGTGTAGTGAAGTTCCGAGACAGAAAAATATTTTGGGCTATTTTATCCTGGGGACGAAGGGACTGTGTTTGCTTGCACAAATTTGAGTAGAGCCGCGAAGCGTCTTAAAGAGAGCGACCTAGTAATATTGTTCCAATACTATTTTAATGTACTTGTATCAACAATTTTAAGACGTTTTCTATCTACCATGTCTACTGAAATGCTAACTGCTGATCTCAACAAACCATTCCGTTTTGAGGGACTACACTTTAAAAGATGGAGACAAAAAATGTTATTTTTCTTAACCATGAAAAAAGTCATTTATGCTCTTACTACTGAAAAACCAATACAGTCTAATCCTCCTACTGAAGCTGCAACTAAGGATTTAGACACCTGGATGGAAAATGATTTTATGTGCAATAATTATATTCTTAATGGTTTAGCTGATGATTTGTATGATTATTATAACTTTGATAAGTCTGCTAAGGAAATTTGGGAAGCACTTCAAAAGAAGTACGACACTGAGGAAGCTGGAACTAAGAAGTATGATGTCAGTAGATACATGAAGTTTCAAATGATTGATGGAAAATCAGTGGAAGCTCAATCACACGAACTACAGAAGATAGCACACGAAATAACTTTTGAAGGTATGACTTTAGATGAACAATTTCAAGTAGCTGTTATTATAGATAAATTACCCACTGCTTGGAAAGATTTTAAAAATATACTTAGGCATAAAACTAAGGAATTTTATTTAGAAAGTCTTATAACCCGTTTAAGAATAAAAGAAGCCTGAAAACAAGACCAAAGAGATGAAGTACTCATAGTCTCAAATAATAGTACCAATAAAAAACCCTCATCTGCAACTCTGAAACTTAAAGGTAGAAATATGAAAACTTAGAATCGTAATAATAACCAAAACCATAACCACCAAAATAGAAATAGAAACTATCCTCCCCAGAATGGACCTCAACCCCCTTAAGGAATAACACATTCATGTGTTATAGTTGTAACAAACCTGGCCATTTGGCTAGGAACTGCCAGAACAGGAATCGTCCTGCCCCACAAGCGAACCTTACTGAAGATCAACTTATTGCTATGATATCTGAAGTCAATTTTATTGGTGGATCCGAGGGGTGGTAGGTGGACACTGGTGCTTCTCGCCATGTTTGCTATGATCGAGACATGTTCAAATCCTATTCTGATTCTGAGGATAAGAAAGTGATGCTGAGCGACTCCCACTCCACTAAAGTTGTTGGTACTGGTGAGGTGGTATTGAAGTTTACCTCTGGAAAGACTGTCATCTTGAAGGATGTCCTGCATACTCCATAGATGAGAAAGAACTTAGTTTCAGGCTATCTTCTTAACAAAGATGGGTTTACTCAAACTATAAGGGCTGATTTATATACTATAATTAAAAATAATATATTTGTTGGGAAAAGGTACGCCACTGATGGCATGTTTAAATTAAATGTTGAAATCAATAAAATCTCTTTTTCTGCTTATATGTTGAGTTCTTTTAATATTTGGTATGCTAGACTTTTTCATGTTAATAAACGCATAATCAAGAACATGAGTACCTTAGAACTAATTCCTAAACTATCTTTGAATGATTTTGAAAAATGTTATTTTTGTAGTCAAGCTAAAATAACCAAAACTTCACATAAATCAGTAGTTAGAGAATCTGAACCTTTAGAATTAATACATTCTGACATATGTGAACTTGATGGAAATTTAACAAGAAATAGAAAACGCTATTTTATAACTTTTATAGATGATTGTTCGTGTTACACCTATGTATATCTAATGAAAAATAAAAGTGAAGCATTTGACATGTTTAAAATATTTATGATTGAGATTGAGAATCAACTTAACAGAAAAATAAAAATATTTCGAAGTGATAGAGGCACTGAATATGTTTTCAATATCTTTAATGATTTTTATAAAACTCATGGAATCATTCATGAAAAAACTGCACCTTATTCTCCTGAAATGAATGGCAAAGCTGAAAGAAAAAATAAAACTTTTACTGAATTAGTTGTTGCAATTTTATTAAACTCTAGTGCTGCTTCCCATTGGTGGGGAGACATTTTACTAACTGTTTGCTATGTGCTAAATAGAGTGCCTAAATCTACAAGTAAAATTTCACCATATGAAATTTTGAAAAATAAGAAACCTAATTTAACATATTTTAAAACTTGGGGTTGTTTAGCCTATGTTAGGATCCCTGATCCTAAAAGAAATAAACTTGCTAGTAGAGCATATGAGTGTGTATTCATAGGATACACTGTGAATAGAAAATCTTATAAATTCTATGACTTAAATGATCATGTAGTTATAGAATCAAATGATGTTGACTTCTATAAACCTAAGTTTCCCTTTAAATTTAAAAATAGTGGGGGCTTGTCTTCTAGTAGTTTACCCATAACTAGAACTAGTGAACAAAATGAGGAATTAAACACTGAAATTAGAAGAAGTAAACGAGCTCAAACCCTTAAGGATTTTGGTTCTGATTTTTATGTTTATACCTCAGAGGAAGATCCCTAAACTCTTAAAGAAGCATTATCTTCTTTAGATGCTAACTTATGGAAAGCGGCCATAAATGATGAAATGGACTCTCTTGAGTATAATAAGACTTGGCATTTAGTTGACTTACCTCCTGGTTGCAAAACAATTGGATGTAAATGGATACTAAAGAAGAAATTAAAACCCGATGGTTCTATTAAAAAGTACAAAGCTCGTCTTGTAGTTAAAGGGTATAGGCAAAGGGAAAATGTAGATTTCTTTGATACCTTTTCACCAGTCACATGAATAACTTCCATACGTGTACTTTTTTCTCTTGCTGCTATCTATGATTTAGTAGTACACCAAATGGATGTTAAAACTACTTTCTTAAATGGTGACTTAGAAGAAGAAATTTATATGGATCAACCTGAAGGTTTTGTTATCACCGGTCAAGAAAATAAAGTTTGTAAACTAGATAAATCCCTTTTATGGTCTAAATCAAGCACCTAAGCAATGACATGAAAAATTTGATAATCTAGTTATCTCACATGGATTCAAAATAAATGACAGTGACAAATGCATTTATTATAAATTAGAAGATAACATTTGCACTATTATATGTTTATATGTGGATGACAGGCTTATTTTTGGATCAAATATTCATGTTGTGAACACTGTGAAAACTTTGTTAAGTGCTAACTTTGATATGAAAGATCTCGGAGAAGCGAGTGTAATCCATATGATCATAGTGTAAAGTTGTTCAAGAACACCTGAGATGGTGTTAGACAAACTGAGTATGCGAGCATCATTGGTAGCTTACATTATGCTACTGATTGCACTAGACCAAACATAGTTTATGTTGTGGGACTACTATGTAGATTTACCAGTAAACCTAGTATAGAGCATTGGAATGCTATTGAAAGGGTTATGAGATACCTTAAGAGAACTATATACCTTGGATTACATTATAAAAAGTTTCTCGCTATTCTAGAAGGATACAACGATGCAAATTGGAACACTTTATCAGAAGATTCCAAAGCAACTAGCTACTATATTTTTAACATAGTTAGTGAAGCTATTTCTTAGAAGTCTAAGAAACAGACAATATTAACTTAATCTACAATGGAGTCTAAAATGATAGCACTAGCCACTACTAGTGAAGAAACAAGCTGGTTAAGAAGGTTGTTAGCTGAGATCCCTTTATGGGAAAGACCGATACCATTTGTCTTGATCCATAGCGATAGTACCGTGGCTATTGCAAAGATTTAGAACCGTTACTACAACAACAAGAGATGACAGATACGTCGTAAGCATAGTACTGTTAGAGAATTTCTCTCTACGAGAGCTGTAAGAGTGGATCATGTACATTCTGATGAAAATTTAGCAGATCCTTTGATGAAAGGATTACCGAGAGAGAAGGTTTTCAAAACCTCAAAAGGAATGAGACTAATGCCCTTAGAATGAAGATTCACTCGTGATGGTAACCCAACTTATAGATTGGAGATCCCAAGAAATAAGTTCAAAGGGTAATAACAAGTCATGAAGTGATATGAGATGAATCATGCTATTTTCAAATCTCATTCTATATTGTTAGAAGCATGAAATCCTGAAGCGATTGAAAATGATGAGTTAATTGTTAAACTCTTAATGAGTTCTATACTCTATATGGAGTGGAGTACATAGCTACATAAGTGCTCTTGATAGACTCACTAATATGAATATGGAAGTATGGTTGCTTCCTATGAAAAATTTTTTGGGCAAAATTTACTAGAGCGTTCACTATACTGGGATACATGTGCATGGCCGTAAAGCATGAGCTTTTCGAACTACATCTTGGAAAGGTTGTGTGTAATGATTGTTAGAGATAGAGTTCAAAACTATGAGTTACTCTAGTATATTCTAAAGTATCAACAATATGCAAAGGTTCAAGTCGATAGACACCTTTTGCTTTTACACAATCTAATAATTTTAATGGATCGGTTGCTCGATGAAAATTATTTTTATATATAATTCAAGTGGGGGATTGTTGGAAAAGATAAATGTTTATAAATTTTTTTTAGTGAAGCCTTGTATCACATTGCTTTTTTACATTACTTAAAAGATGTATAAATAGTGAATAGTTGGCTATTGGGATTGGGCCTCAAGGGGTACCCACTTTTGTAAAAGGGAAGAGGACCTAGGAAAATGTGAGAACACACACGCGCGTGCATTGCCGTCGCCGCCGGCCGTGTCGTGCGAAGCCGAGCAGAGCCCGAGTCCGTGTGTGTGTATGTGAGGTGAGGTGAGGTGGCATTTTAATTTTTGGAAATTTAAAAAAAAAATTTCCACAAAGAAAATGGTTGTTACATTTTTTCTCAGAAAAAACAACCGTTATTTTCTTTTACTCAGAATATGGCTATTGTTTTCTTTTAGTGAGAATATGACCGTTAAATGGTCGTTGCTCTTCTTTATTCAAAAAATGGTCGTTACTCGTCTTTACTCCGAAAATGATCGTTACTCTTCATTACTCAGAATGACTGTTACGTTCTCCATCCCCAGACATTACCGTTTTTATCATAATGACCACACGGTTTCTGAAACCTATAAATAGAAGGTCTCAGCTCTCAATTTAATACAACAATATGTAAACTCCTCTCACTAAGAAAAATATTCTCTCACCAATTCTAAATTACTTTTTTAGTTTTCCGAGCAACAAATTTTTTCAAGTGTAGTATTCCAGTCTTCATCAGTGCAGTGAAGTTCCGAGACAGAAATTTTTTTTGGGTTGTTTTATCCTGGAGACGACGGAACTGTGTTTGCTTGCACAAATTTAGATAGAGTTGCGAAACGTCTTAAAGAGAACGATCTAGTCCGCGATTTAACCCAAGTAGTTCATTTCAAGTTATTGGTAATATTATTCCAATACTGTTTTAACGTACTTGTATCAACATCTATGTCTATTTTTCTTATCCTTATACTTTAAATATTATACTTTTTGAAAAAAACAATTTGATATGAAAATAAAATTTGTATTTTCTAACGTGATTAAGTTAAAAACAATAAAATCCTTAAACTCAAAAAATGTCATATATATATATATATATATATATATATTATAACTATGTTAATCAATTTTGCCAGCAAATTTTATTTTTTCAATTTAAAAGATCATATGCACATAGTGAGACGTAAACAAAAAATAAGTTGCATGATTTTTGTATGAATTGAAATATGTTTGATAAGATAAACATGTTATTTGTCTAGATGGATAAATCCATATTTATAATATGTAAGAGAGAGATACAAATCCCGACAGGAACTATTGCAATTGTCACTCAATGGATAAATAAATATTTTCAAAACATAAGAGCTAGACTCGAACTCCTCTAGGGGTTATTATAAAGGTGTCAATGTAAGTATTTTTCTTTGCAATTATGCAACTTGATTTAAATAATTGCCATAGAAATTATTTTTGGTAGTCATACATGAAAGTATATATAAATCATACTTAAAATAATTTTAAATAAAAATATCCTTACATTTTAAAATAATGACATATATTACCTTCATAATTTATTTTAAATCTTTGAACTACTACAAAATCTAAAGGTTTCATAGGTTTTTAACCTAATAAAATAGTTGTTTTATTGGTTAAGGAAAACAAAGCGTAGACAAAAGTATTTTTGACAGTTCAAAGAAAACCAGCCAAAACTTTTGAGCCATTTTATGCAGAACCCAAAAAAATACATTTTCCTCTGCTTAAAACCGAAGAAAAATTTTCAGACACTTTTTTTCTATGAAGTTCGTCAATTTTTTGAAGAAACATAGAATTTTTTGAGCCAGTTAATGCAAAACAGAAAAAAAGCTACATTTGGGATAAAATTTTGGATTTTTGTGTTGCAAAACCTGCATTCATGTAATTAAAAACAACAACATCAACAAAAAAAAGTCTAATTTATCCTGAATACCTTCAAATTAATACATTTATCTTATAATTACAATAAACCTAATCTAATAATTTGAATATATACAAAATAAATTGTTTTCAACACAAACTACTCTAATAAAAAAATACCTATATTTATTGTCAAAAACATTTCCTCAACAAATTTTTTTGTCGGGACGTTCGTCCCAATATCCTCTGTGGTATAAAAAGTTTTTCTTAACAAAGCAATGTTTATTGGAAAAATATTTTTCCGACAAACCATTTGTCTAATATTGTATTTTTTTTTTGAAAAAAAAAATTTCGAACAAAGTATTTTTTCCTACAAAATATTTATCGAAAAAAGTATATTTTCTTACAAAAATTTTGTCGAAGAAAATATATTTCTTGACAAAAATATTGTAGGAAAAACTTTGTCGGTGAAAACATTTTTCTCCAATAAAAAAATTATATAGAATTAAAAATAGTCTTGTATGATATGAAAAAAATACTTGAAACTAAAAATTAGAAATTTCTAAACAAGACATACATGAGTAATCTATATTGTCATTTTGTGATTTAAAAAATAAAAAAAATAATGTTTCCTTAATTGAACTGCTTTCAAATAGAAGATAAATATTTACTATTAGTCTATGATATTTGCTTCGATGAATTCAAGGCATGCAAGTTTTTATCAATAAGTACACCTGAAAGCAATCGATCACAACTATAATTATTTTTCAAAACAAAATATTAAAAAAAGAGATTCTCTTTTAGTACCTTCCATTTGACCTATATGTAATTAATGATCGTTGTATTCAATCCTTGAACAACTCCAAATACTACACAGGATATTCTTTTGTAGTACCTTCCATTTGACCTATATGTAATTAATGATCGTTGTATTCAATCCTTGAACAACTCCAAATACTACACACGATATTCTTTTGCATCAATATCTTGTTGTTTTAAATTATTAACGTATATCTAGTAACCGATTAATGTATATCTTATAATATATATATGTTAATGTATATCTAGTTATTTTACGTATATTTAATTTACTTTAGATATATTTAGTTTACTTGTAACTCATATATAAAGATACCATGTATATTCGTTTAAACATAAAATATAATACAATCATTAAATATTTTTAACATAGTATCAGAGTCACTGCTCTTATCTTTCTATTAGAAGTCTTATCTTTTCTGGTATTACTTCACCCTTATAACTTTCGCTGTCACAATAGCCGCTGCAACCACTCACCATTAAACCTCCGACGTCTTTCAACCGTTATCCTTAGGTTCTGGGCCACCAGTCACCATTGTTGAGGAGTCCCGCACCACACAGACCACTATAATAACCGTTCCCACCGTGCATCTTGCTCCGATAACCTTTCTGTAGATACCACTTGATCGGCTCGACCAGATCTACACAATCGTAGAAATCTCACTACCATCGGAGTCTGCACGCTCCCTCACGCATTGCTCAAAGGAACTATACGCCTTTTTCACGCGCCACCAGTGAAACCAAATACCATAGTGCATCTTGCTCCGACAACCTTTCTACATATACCATTGTGATCGGCTCGACCAGATCTACACAACCGTGGAAGTATAGCAATCATCGGAGTCTACACGTGCCCGCACACACCGCAAATATAAACTGCACGTCAGATTCACACGTTGACTTGAAGTGTTGATCGTTGATTGTTGACTGTTGACTTTTTGTAGATTGGGTCCTCTTTAACCAGTTTTTGCGTAGACCTCGTTTTTACAGTCTGTTTTTGCATGTTGTGTTTCCAAATGGATAAAAAGATGTTTTTCTTCCTTGCCCCATCAATACTATATTGGAGGGGACCAAAAATTACTTATCATGGTCTCAAACTATGCGCAATTTTCTTAAGGGTCATATGCTTTGGCCTTATTGTACTAGTGCAATTATCATTCATGTCAAAGGAGCAAGTGAAGAAGATGCTACCTTCCTTGGTCGCATGATTGAATGGGATAGTAACAACCACATAATCCTCACATGGATTAAGAATACTTCCATTCCTTCTATCTCCAATCTGTTAGGCAGCTTTGATGATGCCAAATAAGCATGGGATATATTGGCCAAAAGGTACTCCACTACTCACGGATCCATGAAATATCAGTTAGTAGTTGAATTGCATCAAATTCGACAGGAACTAGAGCAATTCATCAATGACTACTATGATCAGCTTCACTTCCTTTGGGACTAAATTCACCTTTGTGATCCAATTTGGGCATGCTCAACGGATGCTCAGCAATATGCTACAGTTAGGGATGAATTTCATCTCTATGAGTTCCTGATGTAACTTCACAAGGACTTTGAGCCCATCCAAGGTCAGCTTCTTAATCGCAGTCCTCATCCCTCTCTTGATACTACTATAAACGAGTTGGTTAGAGAAGAAGCTCGGCTTGCAACCTTTCAAGCCCAGAATAAGTTCAATGTTTTGGCTATTACTCCTTCTACTTCTGCCATTAAGCAACCTCAACAATCAGGTGATTCCTCTGGCTCTAACAATCATCACAAAAAGAGCAACAAAAGGTTCTACAATTATTGATAGCGTAATGGCCACACCTTTGAGACTTGTTACTATCGCAACAAATCTACTATTATTGTTGCTAATACTGAGCCTACTTCGTTGATGCCTTCTAGTTCAATAGAGTCCCAGTCTTCTGAATCCACTATCAACTTCTCATCCACTAAACTACAAAAGATCATAACTCAGGCAGTTCAAATGGCTGGTAATACATCTCTTTCCACTACTCTCTCAACTCTGCCCGGTAAATCTCAAACTTGGCCTTTTGATTCTGCATGTTGTAATCACATGACACCTCACTCATCTTTATTCTCCAAACTTAACCATGCACCACATCCTCTTAATATTCATATAGTTGATGGTTCCACCATTCATGGGAATAGTCTTGTTTTTGTTTCAACCTCTACCCTCTATGTTCCTGGGGTCTTCCATGTACCTGACCTATCCTATAATTTATGCTCTGTGGGACAATTAGTTGAACTAGGATATCACCTTATTTTTGACTATTCTGGGTGTCTTGTGCAGGATCTGAGGATGGGGCAAGAGCTTGGGACCAGTCCTAGGACCGAGCATATGTTTCTCATGAACAATCTTCATCTTCCACCTGTTGCTCCTACTTCTGTTGCTACTGCAGCTTCTTCCTCACCTTCTCTCACACTTTCACATTCTCATCTTGGTCATGCCTCATCCATTCGGATACAACAATTAGCTTCTAAAGGTCTATTAGGTTTTTTGTCCAAAGACAATTTTGATTGTACTTCATACTAGTTAGGAAAACAACCAGCTTTACCTTTCAATAATAGTAAATCTATCTCTAATAGTATTTTTAAGTTAATTTATTCTGATGTTTAGGGATCTTTTCCCATTACTAGTATTGGTAGATCTCGATATTTTGTTTCTTTTATTGATGATTATTCTCGTTATAGTTTGATCTTTCCAATGAAATCTTGTTCTTAAATCTTACCAATATACAGTAACTTTGCAAATATGGTTGAAACATAATTCTCAAAATATATCAAAACTTTTCAATCTAATAATGCTCTTGAATATACTCAAAATTATTTTCAAGCTCTATTACATTCCTATGGCACTGTACATCATCTAACTTGCCCAGGCACTTATCAACAAAATGGTTGAGCCGAAAGAAAACTTTGTCATATTCTTGACACTGTCCGTGCTCTTCTTCTTTCTGCCAAAGTTCCTACCCTATTTTAGGGTGAAGCCACTCTTTATGTTGTTCATGCCATTAATCGCATTCTAAGCACTATCATTTATAATCAGACTCTGTATGAGCACCTTTTTGGGTCATCCCTTTACTATCATTACCTTCGCTCTTTCGGATCTACCTATTTCATTCTTCTTTAGCCTCATGAGCATAAAAAAACTTGAACCTTGATCTAGACTTTGTTGTTTTCTTGGTTATGGTGAAACTCAAAAAGGGTATTAGTGTTATGATCCTGTCTCGCATCATCTTCGTGTTTCCCGTAATGTTATATTTTGGGAACAATACTTATTTATTGAACTCTCCCACTTTCATTCTTCTCTATCTAACTCTTATGTTTTAGAAATCTTTCCAGATGAGTCTCATGTTCCTTCTACAGATACTCTTGATCCTCCTTTGGACTTCTTTATTCAATCTTCAGATATTTTTGATGATTCTCCTAGACAGGTTGTAGAAGAACAGGTTGATGACGAGCTACCCCACCTTGAGCATAGGTCCCCTACTCTTACTCCACATAAATATCCTCCACAAGACATTCCACCTTGCCACTCAACCCGAGTAAGATCCATTCCTGCACATTTACTTGAATATCATTATTACACTACCATTGCTATACTCTATGAGCCTTACACCTATCGTGAGGCATCTACTAACCCTTTATGGCAGATTTCAATGAAAGAAGAAATTGATGCATTAACCAAAAACCATACTTGGGATCTGGTTACTCTCATTCCTGGTCAATCTATTGTTGGTTGTAAGTGGATCTACAAGATCAAGACTCGCTTTGATGGATCCATCGAGTGCTACAAGGCTTGTCTTATAGCAAAAGGTTTTACACGAGATTATGGGATTGATTATGAAGAGACTTTTGCTCGAGTTGCCCGTATTTTCTCTATTCGTACCCTCTTAGTTGTTGCGGCTGCTAGTAAATGAGATATTTTTTATATGTATATTAAAAATGCATTCCTTAATGGGGATCTACATGAAGAAGTCTATATACAACCTCCTCCTGGTCTTTTTGTTGAAACAAACAAGGTTTGTCGCCTTCAACATGCACTTTATGGCCTTAAATAAGCTCCACGAGCGTGGTTTGCCAAGTTCAGCTTTACCATCCTTAGTTTGGGTTACATTGCCAGTCCTTATGATTCTGCCTTATTTCTTCATCGCAATGATAAAGGCACCATTTTGATTCTCCTATATGTGGATGATATGATCATAACTGGTGATGACCTCAGTGACATTCAAGAACTCAAGCATTTTCTTAGTTAGTAGTTTGAGATGAAAGACCTTAGACATCTAAGCTATTTCTTGGGTCTTGAGATCATGCGTTCCACAGATGGTCTTTATATTACTCAAGCCAAGTATGCATCTGACCTCTTATCTCAAGCTGGACTCTCGGGGGGGGGGGGGGGGGGGGGGGCATGATCTAATCCCTCTCTTTATAGATGATTGGTTGGCAGACTGGTTTATCTTATAGTTACTCATCCAAACATTTCTTATGTTGTTCATCAGGTGTAGGAATGGGCACGGGGACAGGCGGGGACGGTTTTTGATATAACCGTCCCCAAACCGAATTTTAAAACCTATAACCGAAACCGCCCGAAAACTGTTACGGTTCGGGGACGGTTTTTTACCCTCGGGTAACGGTTCGGGACGGTTATGAAAAAAACCCCGAAAAAAAAACCGAAATATATATATATAATTTAATTTATTAAATATATATAATTAATTTTTTATTTATAATTTAATTAATTAAATCTAATTAATTTCGGGTACGGGCGGGTACGGTTTTTAGTATAACCATAACCGAACCGTAACCGTTGTTTCATATTCGGTTTTTCCCCGAAACCGTTCCCGTCCCCGAAATTTACCGGTTAAAAACCGAACCGTCGTTTCGGATAACCGCGGAAAACCGAATCCGCGGTTTTTTTGCCCATCCCTAATCAGGTGAGCCAGTATTTGTCTGCTCCACGATCGACTCACTATGTTGTTGTTCTGCGTATTCTACGATACTTGAAAGGCACTATCTTCCATGACCTTTTCTACTCAGCTTAGTCTCCTCTAGTACTTCGTGCATTCTCTAATGTTGATTTGGCAGGAGATCCCACTGATCGCAGGTCCACTATAGGTTATTTCTTTCTCCTTGGTTCTTCTTTGATTTCTTGGCAAAGTAAGAAACAAACTTTCGTGGCCCACTCTAGTATTGAAGCAAAATATTGTATTCTTATTGATACCACATCTGAGCTCCTTTTGGTTACAATGGCTTCTTAAGGATTTGGGTGTGTCCACATCCTCTGCTACTTCCCTTTATTGTGACAATCAAAGTGTCATTCATATTGCTCACAATGATGTCTTCCATGAACGGACTAAACATATCGAGATTGATTGTCACTTTATTCGCTCTCATCTTGTCCATGATGCTCTCAAGCTTTTCCTCGTCTCCTCCAACGATCAACCTGTAGATATCTTCACTAAGGTACTTCATAAAGGACGCACTCGTAATTTGATTGAAAACCTCAAGCTGGTCTCACATCCACCTTGAGTTTGAGAGGGATTGTTAATGTATATCTAGTAACTGATTAATGTATATCTTATAATGTATATATCTACTAATGTATATCTAGTTACTTTAGGTATATGTAGTTTACTTGTAACTCCTATATAAAAGCACCATTTAGGTATATCTAGTTTACTTGTAACTCCTATATAAAAGCATCATATATATTCTTTTAAACATATAATAAAATACAATCATTTAGTATTTCTAACAAAAATAAAGCAACAATTGTATAATAATAAGCACTACCATAACGAGTTACTTTAAATCTCCCAACACTAGAGATTTCTAAATCCACGAAGATTAATGGATTTTCTTTTATGTTTCACAAGAGTTTTTATCTTTAAGAATCTATCCCTTTTTTAACTTTGTATGTCAGTATGTTGATAAGACAATTCTATCTAAATGCTAGAGCATAGAAATGCTTGAGTACCTACCATAGAAATGCAATGATATAGGTCTTCTAGGAGGACCTTGAAACTCATTAGTTCTTCTATGTTCAAGAACCCACGCAACAAAAAACAAGCCTCCTCACCTTAGAATTGCAAGCTTGCAAAGTACCAAGGAAAAACACATTAATCCAGCATAGTTGTATATATCAAGCTAATAAATAAACAATAGCACAATTAATCAACACTTTTTGGTTCTTAGGCAAAATTCTGAATGCATACGTGCTTCTGTCCATGATCTTATGCAAGTAAGACATACTAAGCTATCGACATGGTTAGCAGCAACAACGACATAGTAGTCACTTGGCCTACGCTAATAGCAAAAAATAAGTAATTGAAATGATAAGAAAATGATCATCACAAAAAGAGAAGAATTAAAAGAAATAATAGAAAATTCATGCTATGGGTCAATAGCAAATAACTTATATATCTCATGCAATTGATCCATAACACTTACTTCTATGGGTCGATCAACCTTAAGCAAATTATGGCTTCGGGATTGAACCGGAAAGAACTGTACAAAGGTCACAAGACAAACATTAGTTAAAACTTGAATTTGATTATAAAAGGATAAAGAACTCAACACCAAATATGCTTAGGAAGTGGATATAAAAAAAATGTAGTACAATAAGATAGAACAAGCTGCCTGACATTAGGAATAAAGAACTCTACTGGATGGCTCTCTTGTTCATAAATGAAGCATAATTAAGTGAACATCATATGGAAAGTATTCTTATTTATGTTAAAATAAAATCATATAGAGAAAGCAAATACATACTATGATACTTTAATATGATTTTGTTATATTTTTATACCTTCGCCTCTCCAGAAGTTACAATTTACAATTATAACTTAGGATGTCAATATATGTATGCATCTCTATTGACTGCCAATATTCAGAAAACATATATATTAGAAGACGAAATTTAGAAGATAAGAATAAAATTATTTTATTAAAATTAAAAATATAAATATATGTATAAATTAAAGGATTAAGGCCTGTGTATCACAAAGTACTCTTAAGATAATTATTTTCTCAAGTTTGTATCTGTTTTTTTTCTCCTTTCCTTTCTCTGTGTCTATTTTTTTTCTCTTCCTTTTCACTTATGTTCGTCTCTTCTCATCTTGTTTACTTTATATAGGAAAACCAAGAGAAGATGACAAAAATTGAAGAAGTAAAAAAAACTGAAATACATTAAAACATGACAAAAAATGGAAGAAGAGAAAAAAACTAAAATACTTTAAAAACAAAACATAATTGAAAGAAGAAAAAAACTGAAATTAAGTAATACATTAAAACCAAACTAGTCGTTTCAATAATTTTAGTTCAAAATTTTCCAATCCCCTACATGAATAAAAATCCATATAGATTTTAAATCAAATTTTAACATGGAAATATTAGAGTTCAATTGTTCAAAACCTACATAGGATAATATATTTACCTTACTGATTGACTAACAGATGCAATGTTCTTCAACTATTTTGTCGCTTATGTAAGGTATGACATACTTCACACAAGAGTCTTTCCTGACACAATTCAGTTCTCACTATTATGTTCATTTTGAGCATGAACATATACTTAATTCTTTTCTGACACAATTCAGTTCTCAATAAGGAATTGAGTTCTATACAATTCTCTTTCGATGTGGCCCCACTCCTTTCTCACAAAGGTGATCTCTTATCTTTAAAAGTAATCTGTAAAGAGTAACTCGCATACTCTACTCGACATTCTCTTTATAAGAATCATTAAAATCCTTAACTTACATATATCTTACGGGTATCACTATTTTAACCCCCACAATGATCTACTACATCTTTACAAAGGTTGTTCCTTTGAACCTAGATCTTGAGATTTTCCAATCAAATAGGTTGGGTTCCTTTGTAAATCCTTATTCATTCATGGGCTTCAGTCCTATTCCCTTCGACGACTTATCAACTAACTCTCGATTTAACCCTTTAGTTGAGAGATTTGTTATGTTATCCTTTGACTTTACATGATCAATAAAGATAACCTCAGTTGAGAGTAGTTGCCTAATAATATTATGTCTACAACGTATATATTTAGACTTACAATTATACATATTGCTCTATGTCTTGCCAATAGCAGATTATCTATCACAATGGAAGCATATTACAAATATAGGCTTCACCTACTTAAGAATATCCTCTAAAAAATTGCGTAGGCTTCTTCACCACATTTATCCAAAACGATAACTCAGATTCTATCATGGATCTAGCAATACACGTCTGTTTAGAGGACTTCCATAAAATAGCTGCACCACCCAATACAAATACATATCCACTGGTAGAACTCAGATATCCAATTTGCATCATTGTATCCTTTTAATATATCTAGATATATTGTGTATTGTAGTCCATAGCTACATGTGTATCTTAAGTATCTAAGTAGTCTTGTAATACCTTTCCAATGGTCAGATCCTGGAATACTAGTATATCTACTTAGTTTACTTACAGAGTAAGCTATGTCTAGTCTTGTACAACTCATCAAGTACATAAGACTTCCTATCACTCTATAATATTTTAGTTAAGATATATTCTCACTTTTATTCTTAGATAGGTGTAGATTTTCATCTATTGGTATTCTCAAAATTCTAGAATCATCATTATTGAATTTCTCAAGTATTTTGTCAACATAATGACATTGCCTTAGAATGAGACCACTTGATATCCTTGATATCTTAATTTTCATAATTACATTAGCAGACCCCATGTCTTTCATATCAAAACTTGAATTTAACATAGTCTTAGTAGATTTAATCATTTGATGATTACTACCCATAATTAGCATGTCATAAACGTAAAGACACAAGATAACATAACTATCTTCTTTGTCCTTGACATATACCCATTTGTCACATTCTTTTATTTTAAAGCCATTTGTTTGTATGACATTATCAAACTTTGCATGCCACTATTTTGGTGCTTGTTTCAAGCCATATAAAGATTTCACCAATTTACAGACCTTTCCTTTTTGTCTAGGCATGAAAAATCCTTGGGTTAGTCCATGTAGATTTCTTCATCTAACTTTTCATTTAAAAAAGCTGTCTTTACATCCATTTTATGTATTTCAAGATTTCACAGAGTGATGATAGCAATTATCATCCTTATGGATGTCATTCTCATCACAAGAGAATAAGCACCAAAGTAATCAAGGTCATGTCGTTGTTTGTATCCCTTAATTACAAACATGACCTTGTACTTTTCAATTGATCCATCTGATTTACGTTTTCTCATGAAAATCCACTTAGACCTTAGTATTTTATTACTTCGAGGTAAATCATCTAGTTCCCAAGTGTGATTTTTGATCTCCACACACGAAGTGTGTGCAATAAATATGCAAGTATGCATATCATAAAAAATAATATAATGATAAGAAAAGATCATTCCCACAGAGATTATGTTATTAGAAACTAATTTTTAAAACAAAAAAATAAATAAATAAATTTTTTTGGTGTTTTTATATTTTAAGAAAGTAAAATTAAAATAACTAAAAATAATTAACAATAAGTAATTAAATCAGATTTGATAACTAAGAAGATATATGAGAAAATATTTAGGAATACTTAATCCTCTAATTTTCTAAACATGTGAATCACTAAAATTCACAATATAATTATCAATTAATCACTTAATCAATTGAATCTAATCTAGCATGTATTCGCCTCTAAAGTAAAATACACACTATATAGTAATTAACCTAATCATACTCTCATGTTAATTAAATTGTATACTACTCACTAAATTCATCAATTATGGATCACATACATAAGAATCATACATCTCTGCCTAAAAACTATGCATGTTATTTAATCAAGACAAACAATTAAATAATTCTCTCAAATATATTTAATTGCCTCTATAGATAAATTTTTGGTCAAACAATTAATAGCATAAAAATCATATTAAATAATATAATTAGATTGAAATCATAATTAGGGTAAAATATTAGATCATCACATGGTAAAAATTAGTTTCATAAGACCCTTAGATTAATACATTAACTAGACATAATTTTGTTCATAAAGCTCATATTTTTCATAAAAAAGACATAAAAATTGATAAAGAAATGAGTAGAAGAAGAAATACAATCAATCTCTTGAATTGTAATACCAATCTCCTCTTGAATCTCTACTAAAATTGTATCTCCTTTTGAATTTTTTTGTATTTTTCTCTCTTCTTAGCACCAAAACTGCTCAATTATGCTAATGGTGGCTCGTTAGGGTTTATGGGGTGATTAGATGGTTAAATATAACTTAGGTTAAATCTGGACCGTTCGATCAGCTTAAAATCAAAGGTTGAGATGAAAAAAGGAAAATTTCCAACGCCAGCCAATCACAATCAGAAACATGTCATGCAAAAATTATAGGGAAAATCAAATCACGATGCGTGGCAAGGGAGACCAAATTGGGTCAATGATTGTCGAGTCATCAAAATTTGGCACAATGTGATTAGAAATAACAAATGGCGTGGTGCACATGTGGAACTGATGGGCGAATGGAGTGGCTACACTTGGCATAAAGGTTTGACCATGCTTAAACTTGAATTGAATGCCATACTAACACGTGTCATGTGGTACGTCATTCATCACACGCAATGATCTACAATTCATTGCCTCTGTTGGCAAGGCATTGATATGGCTTGCTCAGTTAGCTCCTATGCTTGTGTGGCATCATATGATAGGTCTTGACTAGTCTTGCATTAAAAATCCTTAAAAATTTGAAAAGAATCCCAAAAAACTCCATAAATTATATTTTCACCCATTTTCACTAAAATTTTATATTTTAATATTTTTGACCTCAAAAATACTATTTATTGAATAAAATAGACAAATATTAAGTAAAAAAGTATGCTAATGATTCTACTTTCATAGAGTCATTAATTTTGTAAAATGGACTCAATTTCACTATTAATGGCTTCTTGCCATTGAGAACCTTCAAAAGAATTTACAACCTCTTCATAGGTTTGAGGATCACTTTCTAGCAAGTACGTGAAAAAATATAAACCATAGGACGTTTCTATTCTAGCCCTCTTACTATGTCTGGGTTTAATCTCAACCTCTTATTCAGGTTCTTTGTTTTGATTATCTTCATTCATATTCTCATATGTTCATTTAGATGAATTTGATTATCCTTGAGATTTACCTAAAAATATATGTTCAAAAAATGATGCATTCCTTGATTCCATTATCATATTCTTGTGTATTTTTGGGATCTTTGACTTATGCACCAAAAAATGACCAGTACTACTATTATGTACATATCCAATGAAGATGAAATCTATCATTTTTGGACTTATCTTCACCTTCTTAGGTAAAAGTATTGCTACTTTATCAAGATACCCCCACACTCATAAATATTTATAGGAATCTACCCTTCCTTTAAATAATTTATACGGTATCTTATGTGTCTCTTTTCAAGGTACCTTATTTAAAAGGTAGTTAGCTGAAAAAATAGCTTCCCATTACAAGTTCTATAGCAATCCAAAACTTAATAGCATTGCATTCATCATTTCTTTCAAGGTACGATTCTTACATTTAGTAACTCCATTTTGCTGATGTGAATAAGACATAATTTCTGGATAACTCCATGTTGTGCACAGAATTCATCAAATGGTGCTTTATATTCACCACCATGATCACTACATAGTACCTTGATCTTCTTGTTGAGTTGATTCTCAGCTTTTGTTTTATAAAGAATAAATTTCTTTATAACTTCATCTTTGCTTTTAAGCAAATACACATAACAATATATCATATTATCATCAACAAAAGTAACAAAATACTTATTACCACCCCTTGTTTAAAGAAATTTCAAATCATATAGATCACAATGGATTAAGTTAAGGGGTTTAGTGTTCCTTTCAATCAAATAAAACGATGACCTAGCTATTTTTGCCTCAACATAAGTCTCACACTTATGCTTTGAATCTATTTGGAATGCGGGCATATATTCCATGTTAATTAGTCTATGTAATGTATCGTAATTAATACAACCTAGTCAACCATGCCACAAGTTGGAAAACTCAAGCAAATAAGCAGAAGAATTAATCTCATTAATATTCTTACCTTTTACAGTCATTACATTGAGCTTAAATAGCCCATCAGATACATACACTTTTCTCACAAACATCCCATTTTTTGTCAAAATGATCTTATTAGATTCAAACACTATACAAAAGCCATGCTTGTTTAGCAATGAACAAGATTCTTGCGGATGTTTGGCACATAGAGTACATTTTTTAATGTAAGCTCCTTCCCATAGGTCATCTTTAGTTTGACCTAGCTTTTCCCTTGAATGGTTGATGTGGAAGAATTTCCCATGAAAAGATTCTCTCTATCTTTCACTTGTTTAAAAGTAGTGAATAACTCTTTATTTGAGCATACGTGCCTTATTGCACCATTATCAATCCACCACTCCTTTGGGTTCGATCCCACCAAGTTCACATCAGAAATAATTGCACACAAGTCAATATCGGAGATATCATGAGTAGTGTCATTAACCATGTTTACCTTATGGCTCATGTTTCTTTTTAGAAACTTATAGTCTGGAGTTTTATGCCCTGTCCTCTAATAGTTAAAGCAAATCCCTCTAAATCTTGACTTCTTAAAAGTTGTTTCTCTAAGTCCTAACTTAGACCATTTACCCAGCTTGCACTTGCCCTTATTTTTATTATGCTTAGAACTTTGACCATGCTCCATCACATTAGTTCCATCACATTAGCCTTGGATGCTAATGGGATATACCTTCTTTTAGAAAAAAGTCTTATTGTCTTCTTCTACTTTGAATCTTATCAGCAAGTCTTTCAAAGACACTTTCCTTCGCTTATGCTTAAGGTAGGCCTTGAACCCTATCCATGAAAGAGGCAACTTTTCAATAATAGCTGCAACTTGGAAGGTTTCACTAAGTATCATCCCTTCATCATACATCTATGTTAAGATATCTTGGATTTCACGTACTTGACTGCATACAGGTTTAGAGTCTACCATCTTATAATAAAAAAAGAAACCAATAAAAAATTTCTTGACATCGGCATTTTTAAATTTCATACTTTCAGTCCAATAATTCTCATAAGTCTTTAGTCGTCTTCTCATTATTGTACTCATTGTATAAGAAATCTGTTAGACTATTCAGAACATAGTTTTGACATAAATAATCAAAATGCTTACATGGTTTAATAGTACTAGTAGAATGAAAATCTTGTTCACCCTTTAGTTGATTGGGAGCTTCTTCAGTCAAGAACTTGGCCAAATTCAAAGTGGTGAGATAGAACATCATCTTACTCTTCTATTTCTTGAAGTTCAAGCCATTAAATTTCTTTGATTTCTTTGCCACCACATGGTTCATATGAATAGAAACCGATAACATTGAGGTAACCTCATGAGCCATAGAAGGTCTCATTATTTAATTCACATTATAATCACCTATTGTAGGGTTAATAACATTCACAACTAAATTCTCACTTTGGGAGAATGTAGTGGTCATTTCAGAAGTCATTTTTGTTTTTTTCTTTTATGAAAAATACACAATTAAGAACAAAGTCTTATAACCACAAAAGTTATATATAAAATATTTATGAAGCTATTCCATACAGAAACATAAAATTACTTATCGTAAATAAAACATAAACAATAATTATATTTTTTATATAAAATAATAAATGATAACAAAACTAACATTACGCCAAAAAAGACTATTAAAGTTGGTTAATAACCGACTTTAAATTTTAAGACTTAAAATTTTGAGACTTAAAATTTAAAGTCGATTTATGCGCTGAATCGATTTTAAATTCTGTATTTTTTTAACACATTTTACACATTTTCTACTATCCTTAAAACCTGTATTCAATCACATAATAGCAAAAAAAAACAAAAATCTATTTAAAAGAGTTTAAATACTACAAATGATTGAAAAATTAAATATTAATTAATTATTTGATAATTAAATTTATTACAAAACATAATTTACATACAATACATACATACATACATACATATACACACACACACACACATATATATATATATATAACTTATATTATATTATTATTATATCTATAAGCAAATTCCAAAAAACTTTCAATTCTGTAGTCTTGCTCAATTCTACACTTTGACATCTAAGGTTTGTCCATTTTTTATTAATGACATTAAGAATATTAAATATGTATCCAACTAATATATTTTAGACATTATTATATATGAATTTCCTAATTACTAAAATATCTTTCAAAATATCATATAAAAATAAATACATAAAAACCAAATATAACAAATATATAATATGTTAATATACAATATATAATAATTTATATATTTAAATACATGTAATTAATAAGAATACATATTTTATACATATATATAATTATAAATATTAATAAACACATTATACATTATATATATATATATATATATATATATATATATATATATATTTTCATGTACATGTAAATAATTTTTAATATATATCAAACACCTAAATAAATAAAATTATTAAAATAAATAAATGAAGAAAAATATTTACTTCTCTTCTAGGCTTGAATAAAAATACAAAAACTACGTAATATAAAAATTTATACACATAAATAATAACACATAATATACAAAACATAAAGAAATATGAATAATAAGTGTAAAATAATTCATAGAAATACTTACAAGAGTAAATAAAGTGACAAAATAAAAAAAATGGTGTTTTGTAAGTGAGAAGATGGATATAATGTTTTTGAATATTATGTTAAAAAAATAGGAGATTTAGAAGAGAAATTGAAGAGGAAGAAAACCCACTAAACGACACAAGAATTGGTGGTCAAAGGTGGCCAAAAAATGAGAAAAAGTGGAGGAGAGAGTCGTCGTTTTAGGGTTATAGTAGCTGAAAAATGGAGGAGAAAGAAGAGAAAAGGAAAATAAAAATGTGTGTAGTGATGCTATTATTTTATTTTTTTTTTAATTTTTTAAATCGGTTGACACGTAGAATCGATTTAAAATCCTACGTGTAGCGTCGGTTCTATGTGTCAACCGACTTAAAAAATTAAAGAAAAATAAAATAGTAGTGTCGATTGACACGTAGAATCGACGCTATTTTTTTAATTTTTTAAGTCGATCTTTTAACGTACAGACTTAAAATTCATTATAAGTCTTTTTTTTTCTTTCAAAAAATCAACTTTAAATTCTGAATTAATTTCTATTTTTTTTGTAGTAGTATAATGTTAATATACAATTTGCTTCTGCTTTATGTAATTTTAATATTGTCTTATTTCTTTAATAATCTTTTAGCATAGAAGGTAAGCAAATAAAACTCGTAACACTGATAAAGAAGATATAAGAAGTAAACCTGCAGAATAACTTATAAGGTGAGAAGTAACGTATTAAAATTAGAATCAAGTAATAAAAGAGCAATAAAAACAACAGCAAGTTCTAAAAAACTGTTTGTCCAGAAAAATAAAAAGATAAAAAGAAAAAGAAATAATTAACTTTTGTTTTTTAATTGCTATATAACTTCTTTCTAATCCATTGCAGTTTTATTTTTAATATGGCAGGACGACAGATTTTTTTCGCCGAACAGAAAGCATTTAAGTAAAAAATATTAAATTAATACCTTCTAGAGTAAATTGTAGCAAAAAAGAAGAAGGATAGATTGCCTTGTCCAATACAGTGGACAGTATACCTTTTTTCCTGAATTTTTTAATTAAAATAACATGTAATTAAAGAAAATTAAATTAATATTAAGAGAAGCATATATCATACCATATATATATAACAAATTAGGAATAATCTATTTTCCTTAAAATATTAATTAAAAAAATTAAAATTTTAAATTTATTTGTTAAAAAAATGAGTGAATAAATTATCTTAAGATAATAGAAAATAATACATGAATAAACTAAGTTAAGAATAAAATTATTTTATTAAAATTTAAAATATACAAATATAAATATATGTATTAATTAAAGGATAAATGTATGTATATTACACAGTATATTTAAGATAATTTTTTCGTTCAACGTATGTGTTAGAAAACTACGAAAATTTATCTCTAATGTTACAATGATTAAATAATAATAAAATTAAACTATAATTTATTATTTCACGAACTTTCAAACTTATAAAATATCAAAAAAACCTAATTTTAAATAAAAAATATAAAAAAAATCTTTTTTTTACCTTTCTTTTCCGGTTTCTCTCCGATCTCATTCTGATTTTTTTTTCACTCCTTTCTTTTCTCTTTCCTTTTCTTTTCTTTTCTTTTCTTTCCCTTCTTATCTTTTCTTTACTTTATATAAGAAAACCAAGAGAAGAGGACATGAAATGAAGAAGGAAAAAAAACTGAAATACATTTAATACATTAAAACATGACAGGAAGAAGAAAGAAACCGAAATACATTAAAAAAAACAGAAACATAAGAGAGAAAATATAAAATTAATTAACACATTAAAACCCAATTAACCGTTTCATGCCATTCCAACAATTTTAATTTAAACTTTTCTACATTTTTGTGAGTTCATAATATAAGAAGAGATTAACGAGGATCACATTTATATTACTAGATCCAAAAATGAAAGAAAACTATTTTGAATCTAACCCATCCTACTTTCCATGTAGCTACACAATTCTCATATCCTAACGCAACAATCAACATAAATGCTAGCTATAAGGATGATAACAAGCTAAAATAAATTACGAAAGCATAACATACCCATTTGTGAAAATGAGAAATCTAAAAGAAACTCCGTTGAGAAAAAACAAGTTTTTAACTACTCTGATGACTACATGGCAAAATAAATTAAGTAGCAATCTCTCCAATTTAAATATACCCAAATGAGAAATCCATTTGAAAAAAAATCCCAAATTCAAGTACACTAGCATAGCGCCCAACAAATTCATCTTAAAAAACCAATGTTTTGCTCAAAATTAAAAGGCATGCATGAATTTTCACAAACAAAATAAATTGAACAAGGAAAAAAACACACACCAAATCAAAAGGAACAAAATGTTCGTCTCATTTCAGCAGAGTGAGTATAAAAATCAAAGCCCACAATAAATTTTAATATGAGAGAAAAGTTATAAAAGCAACATGAATGTATGCATATCTATTAAAGCATGACAATAAAAAGACTCAATCTCTCACAAAGAAATAAAAAATACACAACATAAGAATTATAGTGCAAATTTTAAATCAAAGAAAAATCACTTTTATTGTAAAAAACCAACCAAAAAAAAATTCACTATGTGAAAAATTGTTAAAACCATATTCTCATTAATTTTCCCTCACACCCAAAAGACAAGCACTTATAAGCCCAATATAAGTTTTTTTCTATTTTTGAGATAATTTACCATGAAGAAATGAAGCCATATTTATAGCCTTCAAGTTTTCATTTCATATGCCAAACATTTCTTCATTCACCAAAATTAGGTTACCTAATTTTCTCATTCTTCATTCAAATAAGATTAGGTACCTCTCTCTTTTGACAATATGGGAAGCCACCTTCCATGAATTTTCTTCTAAATTAGGCGCCTCTTATTTTGACTAACAAACTCAATATTATTTTTAATCAATCACAACAATCTCCACCTTGCACTACTACAATATGTACTTTTGGTCTCGGAATTTTAGCCTCGATTTTTTTAAAAACCGAGGCCATAGGTTTTTGGCCACGGTTTGATAAAAACCGAGGCTATAATGTATATATATAGCCTCGGTTTTTTAATAACCGTGACTATAAATTAAATTATAAAAAATATTTAAATATATATAAATAAATTTATATAGATACGATTATTAAATGAATGTGATTATAATTAAAATAATAGAATTTTTAATATTAAAATATTATATGTCATTCATTTAAAAAAAATACAAAAATTAATTTACAATTTTTTTATTTTTCTCTATTATTAATTTAATTTAATGTATTTTTATTTCTTTTATAATATATATATATGTATACATATGTATATACATATGTATATATATATATATATATATACATATATATATATATATATATATCAAATGTTTTTCATTTTTTTTTCTCCCTCTCCCATATTTTTTTCTATTTTTTTCAATTTTTTAGCACGTTGAGCGCGTGCAGTAATTAATATATATATATATAATTAATATATAATTTATAATTAATATATATATATATATAAGAAATTTTTATTACTGAGCGCGCGAATATATATATATATATATATATATTAAGAATCTTACGCGTAACTCATCTAATCGATCCGTCCCTCTCACCTAGTAAAATGTAAATCCTTCATTCCAATATATCGATCATCGCCGTACCACGCCACACCGCGGCGCACCGCACCGTGCCGCACCTGAAGAAATTGTAAACTTACAGCAACTCCTCATTTCCAGCACCTCCCTCGCACTCGTTCCCTTCTAGCAGCTTCTTCTTTTCTCTCTATTTGTTTTCTGTTCATATTCGCAATCATCGCCGGCCATTTGTAGTGTTGTCGCTCACGACGCAGCTCCTGGTAAGTGTGATACCCTCAATTTTTACAATATCAATTCATATGTATTGATTCTTAGTGGATTAATTCTGCGCACAATACATTTTAGTTAGGGTTATTTGTTTAGTATTTTACAAATCCATCTCCTGTTATCTGATAATTTCCTCTGAATTTTTTTTTTCATTATATTCCATCAAATTTGAAATATTTTTAAGGATTTAGGAACTGGTTATTGTTGCTGAGTTTAGCTTTTGGAAGAATGATTATATACATGCCGATGAGCCTGTACAAATTTTCATTTGTAGAAAAGCTAATGGATTTACAAATTTTCATTTACTGAGTCTAGATTTTGGAAGTATGTTTAGATTTTCATTTGATGAGTTTAGATTTTGGAAGTATAAGATTTGGTTATTAAGGTATTGAGATACTCTTCATTTACATTGCAACTTTTTTTCCCAACTTCTAAGTCCATGCCAACTGAAATGAAAATCAATAAGCATAAAATTTGTTATACAAATTAAGGATTTATTGAGAAAATAATTTGATAATTTCAATTATCAATTAATATGCTTAAATCATTTGGAAACAAATATATTAGTATATGTTTGTTTGTATTTATGTTAAAAGTGGTTTCAGATAGAAACACATAAAAAACGATGTGTTTCTATTGGTAAACACAATTTGTGCTTTCTAAATCTTGAAAATGTTTTTTACAATTTTTTTTTCCTATTTGGTCCTGAAACACTTTTATTGAACATATATAAATGTTTTTGTCATATAAAATAAGTAACACATGATTAATTATTAGGTATCAATTTTTATATCTAGAAAATTATTTCTATTATCAATTAATATGCTAACTAATTGGGAACAAAAGGAGATTTGCATATTAGGTTTCACTACACAATTTATCCACTAACTCCAACCTCCTTCACATATAGATATTTAAAACAATTTGTTTGGCATGATTTAGTTTTAATAGACATAATCCTAAGAAGAAGATCCTGATGTATTCTTTGGATTCCACAATCCCCCACCAGACATCAACCATCACACGGTCAAACACTTGCTGATTGCAACTCCTTCAGCTATTTTTCAAGTTTGTCTTTTTCTTCTAAAACATTATCAATTGTAATAACTTCCAACCGGCTCGCACATAATTAAGATGGAAAAGTACAAGTTGTGGGTTTTAATTACATTGTCAAACAAGTATTTAATAAATTCATTTATGCTAGTGAGAAGGTAATAGTTATTTACTGGGAGCATAACATAGATTGGCACATAGTTTCTTAGCATCTTGTCATCATAAGTTAGAGCACTTAGAGCCTGCACTTTTTAAACAAATTTAAGTAGTGTTTTAGGATTTTCTGAGAGAATGGAAAATGAAAATTTTATACAAGAAAAAAAATGCAATTATATTATGAGTAGTAGCATTAAACTTTCTAAGACTTTTTCCAAATTAAATGGAATATCAGTGTACCATCACATATAGAGAATCGATAGAACATGAAGATTTAAGTTAGATTTTCCTTGTAACATTTTTCCATATTGAAATACGTACCTATTGTGTGGCAGAGATTTGATATGGTATAGCTCGAGAACTCCTGCTGTTATGCTTTTGTAGCTGACTGCCAGAGCACTCTTAAGTCTATGTTTGATTACTTTATGATTAATTATTGTAATTGTTAATGACATTTCCTGTTGAAAGTAGCTGTTATGTAGGCAAAGCTTGTCCCTAATAACACCTAGTTTTGAATATATGAATGTTAAAGTCATGGTTGGTTGATGGGTTCTTTTGTTTCTTGGTAAGGTTTAAAACAGTCAAGGAGAGAATGAAGTAAGGAATCAAAGTGCAATAGTTTCTTTATGGACCCTTTTCTTGGCAGAGATATGTAATACTGTTGTCGCTTTGAGATTACTTTTTGATAGACATTGTTGCTTGCTTTTGTGTGCTTTTCGCTCTTGTAAAGGTTGAAAAACTAGTTATTATGGACCATTTATTATATATATGCAGGAACAAATATAGGTTGAAGAACTTATAGTGTAAATCTGAGGTATTGTTTATATTCATGTAATCTGGATGCTGGTATGTTCATATATAGTAGATGTTTATATTTATAGGTACTATGCCGCAGTGTCATTTATTATAGACATTTTTATGACATTATAATTATGATGTAACCTATATATTAAGAATAAATAAATTGAGAGAACTATTATGTTCTGGATGTATATATATGCAGTCTTATATTCATGGAAAATGGATGTTGATATTATTATACTAGATGCTGTTTTTTTATGAGGAAATTAATACATGCTGTCAAGGACAAAGATTTTGAAGAATAACATTATTAAAATGGGACTTACTCTTTTTCATATTGATTTAGATTGTAGTTAGCAACTTTAAAGTTGTTTCTTGTATTTTTTTTATATTTTTAGATTTTTTTAATTAGTTAGTTTTTATTATGTGTTGTATTGTATCATTTTTTTATTAAACTCTTAATGTAATATTTCTTTTAAATTTAATATAATTAATCTTAATTTTTTAATTTATATTTGAAAAATTAATGTAATAATAATTCATTTTGATTATTTATGGTCTCGGTTATATAAAAAAACCGTGGCCATAGGTGAGATTTATGACCTCGGGTTTTCAATAACCGAGACCATATGTGCCACCTATGGTCCCAGTTATTAAAAAACCGAGGCCATAGGTACTACTTATAGCCTCGATTATTGAAAAACCGAGGCCATAGGTACCACCTATGGACTCGGTTATTGAAAAACCGAGGCCATAGGTACCACCTATGGACTCGGTTATTGAAAAACCAAGGCCATAGGTACCACTTATGGTCTCGGTTAAAAACTGAGACCATAGGTAATGACTTTTGGTCTCTCTCACTTAAGCCTCGGTTCTTATAACCGAGGCTATAGGTCTATGGTCACGGTTAAAAACCGAGGCCATAAGCACATATTTTAGTAGTGTTGATTAAAAATAAACATAGTTACCCCTACAACAATGTCTACTCCAACAATCATAGTTCTCTACACCGAGAATTATCATACTCCATGATAAATAGTACACCCACTTAGAATTAATCACCAATTCTAAGAATTTTACATCGGCTCATGTTGAAAAACTTGTTGAAATTTATGGTGCAACTCTAACACTTGGTTTTCTTGAGAGTTTTTCAACCATCGACATCCTTTCCACCACACACCTTGCATCTATACCAAGCCAATGCCCATGTGCAAACTTGTGGACCCACTAGCAGTAACACATCCTCTTTAATGGAAATATTTGGAGACTAGCGGCATGCCATAAGGATGTACATGCTCTTTTCAAATAGCATCACCATAATCTTTGAAAATAGACATATTGTTAGCGTCACCATCGGTATTTGAGCTTCTTGCCAAATCAGCTCCACCCTTCAGACAATTTATTTTGAAGTGCCCATATTGTCCACACCCTGCATACTATCTTCTTTTTCATGAATTTTGTTTTTCTACCGACTGTCAGCTACCAATGTTGAGTTTTCAGGCAAAACATTATTTCCACCACTCAACCTTTTTTCTTCAGAAAATAGCTTGTTGGTAACTTCTAAAAATTTTATTTTCTCCTTTTCATGAATCAAGATAGGTTTCATGTGTTCATAAGAAGATGGAAGAGATCAGATGAACCTTGAAGCTATATCTTCTTCATCAAGTTTAATGGTTTTCAATTTGGAGACAATATCATTAAGATAGTCAGACATAATAGTTCCTTCATTCATACGCAAAGTATGAAATTGCTCTTTCAGATACACCCAATTTTAGATGCCTTTTGTCTTATACAATTTTTCAAGCTTTTCTCATAGTTATTTTGCCATAGATATTCCATGCACATTTGCAAGAATATTTTTGGCCAAACAAAGCTGAATTTCACTTACAACTCTTAGATCAAGATCTTTCCAATCTCCATCACTTATGCTAGTTTTACTAGACTCAGAACTAGTAATAGAGGCTGGTTTCCCCTTTAATGCCTTGTGTAGCCTGTATTAGATCAAAAAATCTTTGATTTGTACTTGCCACAAGCCAAAATTGATTCTTCCATCAAATTTCTCAATGTCAATCTTGACTCCTGACATTTCTGCTTCTTTCTTTGAAATTGGCTCTGATACCAGTTGTTAGGAAATTTTGATCTAATAGTATAATCACAAATTTCTCCTCCCAAGATCCCCCTTAGCAGAATATCAAAGAATAGAGAAATATAAAATACACAACATAAGAATTATAGTGAAAACTCTACATTGGAGAAAAATCACTTTCATTTTCAAAAGACAACCAGAGAAAAATTCATTATATGAAATATTGTGACAACTACACTCTCAGTAATTTTCTCTCACACCCAAAAGACAAAAACAATTACAAGCCCAAGAGAATTTTTCCACAAAATTTTCACTCAAATACTTCTTATATAAGTTTTTCTCTATTTTTGGGATAATTTGCAATGAAAAAATGAAGCAATATTTATAGCCTTCAAGTTTTCATTTCATATGCTAAACATTTCTTCATTCACCAAAATTAGGCTACCTAATTTTCTCATTCTTCATTCAAACAAGATTAGGCACCTCTATCTTTGATAACATGATAAACCAATTTTTATGAATTGTTTTCTAAATTAATCACCTCTTATTTTAATTAATAAACCCAATATTATTTTTAATAAATCACAACATAAATTGTGGCTGCAAGGTGGGAGGGTTATAAGGTTACATGTGTATATTATGGAAGGGTTCTACTCGAGGGTTGGTGATTTCAGGCTGTGGGGTGCTGCTCGCTATCAGGGATGGCTATTTGTGGGAGCTAATGGTAACAAAAGCTAGAATGGCCGAATGGGTTAGGGCTGACAGTTTGGGGGCTGATGATTGTTCGTGAAAGAGGGTGATTGAACTCTGAATTAGAGTTTTTTTTATTTTTTAAAATTTTAAAAATAAATAATTTGGTGGGAATTTTTTAAGTTGTTGCTGTTAAAGAACTTAAAGAACTTGAGATGCAGCTAGTGACAACCAACACACCAGCTGGAAGCTGCCACCAACAGCTTGGTGGGGAATGATAGGTTGTCCAAGAACATGCCTCTCCATAATTGTGTTTATTTTTAATTATTACAATTTTGCTTTTCTTTTGTATAAATAGGTTGTAAACATTCGTTTATTCATCATCAATAAAACCATTTCTTACATGGTATCAGAGCTTAGGAAATAATTCCCAAAATATTCAGCTCACAAATTTTTTTCTTTTTTTTCCTCAATCTATTTTTTGTCCAAAATCAATTTCGATTCACAAAATAATTTCAATTTCATCCCATCATATTATTTAGATTCATCCGAGAAATCTGCAATTAAAATCAAGCCAAAATACCTCTCCACGTGCTCACACGCGCCTTCCCTGAGTTCACTGGTGTTCCACGCGCCTCACCGGAGTTACACGCGCCACACACGCGCTAGCTGTTGAGGAAGACGACTCCAACGACATGTCGTTCACACGCCGTTGAAGCAAACGATGCATTGTTCACCCGGTTTGGTCTTCATCTGATTCAGGGCTCCACCGTTGCAGCCGTCGTTCCAGCCACTCCAACCGCCGATTCACCCAATTTTCAATCGATTCTACAGCTGAAAATCCCAGTTCTGTAATCCTTGACTCATTTTATATAAGATAAAGCATATTTCAGCCCATTATTTATTTCATAAATAGTCATTATTATCTAAAACACACTTAAACCTATCCTGTTCTTACGAATTTATTTTACTCAACAATAATGTCTATAACTACCAATACCAATCCTACTTTACCAAAATGGTATGATGACCCTAGCCATTCATTATATCTACACCACTCAGACCAACCAGGCATGGTTCTCGTAGCTTAATCCTTAAATCAAGAAAATTATCACATTTGGAGTCATGCAATGCTCATGGCTCTAATAACCAAAAACAAAGAAGGATTCATTGACGGCATAATCAAAAGGCCATCAACAAACCTTGAAGCAGAAATCAAGCAATGTACTCGCTGCAACATTCTTGTCAAAGGATGGATCCTAAACACCATATCACCCAAAATTGTAGAAAGTGTCATGTATAATGATACTGCATATGAGCTATGGGAAGAATTAAAGGAATGCTTTTCGCACACCAACAGCATACACCTATTTCACATTGAGCAAGAGATCCAGATTGCATACAAGAAGGTGTAAGCATTGGAGAATACTATACCAAATTGAAAAGCTTATGGGATAGTTGTGATGCATTATGTCCTTTTCCGCATTGTGGAGGAAATGCCGGAAGGGAACTACAAGAATATCAACAAAAGCAACGAACCATAAAGTTTCTCATGGGGCTTAACACGATTTACACATCAGCATGTGGAAAAATCTTGCTCATGGAACCATTACCTACAGTAAATAAGGTATATTCACTTATTGTTCAAGATGAAAAGCAAAGAGTTGTCTCCACGCAAAGCATGGGAAGGATACCAGAAGCTGCCACACTTGTTGCCAGAAGCTGCCACACTTGTTGCCAGAGATATTCGTCCACAATATCCTCACAAAAATTACCCACCAAGGAACCCACATCTCAAGTGCAATCGATGCAACAATATAGGCCATAATTCTGAGAATTGCCGAAGTCACCTCAAATGTGGTTTTTGTGGTCTCAATGGACACAATTTTTGAAAACTGCCGAAAGCGTCTCAAATGTAATTTTTGTGGTTTGAATGGACATGACATTAACATGTGTCGGAAGAAAGGAGCAATTCAAGAAAAGAGAAATACAAGTTATGGCTTCCCTTCCAAAGCTCATCATACTGACTTTCAAGAAAGCTACTCCGACACAAAGACACCATCCCACAACCTTACATCTGCCCAATATCAAGAGCTCCTTACACTTCTCAATCAATCCAAATCAGGTAGCATGGCAAGTCAAGTGACTACTTCTTCAGGTAACACATTATGTGCAACTATTTTCCATTCAGAAACTGGTTGGATTTTTGATACAGGGGCAACTGATCACATGGTCTGTTCCCAAAACCTTATGAGCTCCAACATTCCAGTCACTAATTGGGACTGTATATTTCTCAAATAATTTCATACTCCATAATGTCTTGTGTGTTCCCTCCTTCAAATTAAACTTAGTTTCAGTAGCCAAACTAACTCAAACCTCATTTTTCCATGCCACCTTCACTAATAGTATGTGCTTTGTTCAGGACAAATGCTCAGGGAAGACGATTGGGATGGGAACTGAGAAAGCAGGACTCTACTACCTGACTATTTCTGAAAAGGTTGGATGTTTCTCCGTTTCAAATACTGCTTCCATCAACTCTCATCTATGGCATCAACGACTTGGTCATTTATCTTATAACAGTTTGCGTGTAATTTCTCTTTCCATCAACACACCTTTTTGTTCTATTTGTCCATTAGCTAAGCAAACACGTAATCCATTTCCTTTAAGTTCCATCAATACAAAATCACCTTTTGAAATGATTCATGTCGATATTTGGGGTGGCTATCACATTCCAGCACTTAATGGAGCACGTTATTTTCTCACTATTGTTAATGACTACTCAAGATGCACATAGGTCTATCTCTTACATGCTAAATCTGATACACGCACATTTCTTACCACCTTCATCAATCTTGTTGAAACACAATTTTCATCCAGAGTTAAAATCATTCGTAGTGACAATGGACCAGAATTCTCTATGACCCAGTTGTTTTCTACCAAAGGAATCCTTCATCAAACCAGTTGTGTCTCTACCCCTCAACAAAATGGTGTTGCTGAACGCAAACATCGTCATCTTCTCAATGTCGCTCGTTCATTGCTCTTCCAAGCCAATCTTCCTAAACAATTCTAGGGAGATGTCATTCTTACAACCACATAATTCATAAATCGTACTCCAATACATGTTCTCAAGGGTAAAACACCATTTGAAGTCCTTTTTCACAAAATTCCTAGGTATGAACATCTTCCTGTTTTTGGTTCCCTTTGTTTTATGTCTGCACATCATGATCGACTCACCAAGTTTGATGCTAGATCACATAAATGCATATTCATTGGGTATCCATCTGGGATAAAAGGTTATCGTGTCTACAATCTGGAAACAAGCAATACTTTAGTGTCTTGTGATGTTATCTTTCATGAACATGTATTTCCTTATTTCAATTCCGTTGTCAACACTCCAACTCTATTTCCTCCATCAAAAGATACTATTTATGATGACATACCTAACATTTTTCAATCAACCAATCCAAATACATCACTTGATCATACACTATTTGTCCTTCCAAGAATCAACTCAAACACTCTTCATCTTCAAAATTCATCTCTAGAAACATCATCATTGACTTCTCCACCACACATAACTCCTCCAACACCAGTCACACATAGACTTCATCGATCCACCAATGTTCCTAGCTACCTTCAAAATATCATGTAGAAGCTTCCTTTCCTTCTCGGTCCTTCCCTTCGTCTCACTCATCATCGTCCAAAGACAAAGGTACTTCTCATTCTTTATCTCATGTACTTACCTATGACCAACTATCACCTACAAACCATGCCTTTGCTACTTCTATTTCCATTCTCAGGGAACCAACCACATTTGTTGAAGCTTTCAATGATCCCAAAATGGCGGCTTGCCATGAAACAAGAATTGGATGCTCTTGAAACTAATGGCACTTGGATGCTTCAACAGCTTCCTCCAAACAAGAAACCAGTTGGTTGTAAATGGGTCTACAAAATCAAGTATAATCCTGATGGCTCTGTGGAACGATACAAGGCTCGGTTAGTGGCCAAAGGATACAGTCAGATTGAAGGTTTTGACTACCAAGAAACTTTTACACTAGTAGCCAAACTTGTCACTATTCAGCTCGGTTGTAAATGTTGAGTTTTTCTTGGTAGAGAATTTCTAGTGGGCTTTTGAAATTCAAAGTAGCACTTGACAATCTATTAATTAAATATGTTGCGGTGAGAACGACATCCAACCAAAAAATTATTAGAACATTGTTTTGAAACAAAAGTACTCTTGTTACTTCAAGTAAATGTTAATTTTTTTCCAACACACCATTTTGTTAGGGTGTATAAATACAAGTTGTTTAATGTAAAATTCTTTTTTGCTTAAAAAAATTTGTGAAATTTTGATTTACAAATTCCATTCCATTATCACTTCTAAATTTTTAATCTTTGCGTCATATTGATTTTCTATAAAATTATAAAATTATTGAAATTAAGAAAATACTTCACTTTTATTTTTTAACAAGTGTAACCATGTAGTTCTTGAAAAATCATCTATAAATATAACAAAGTATTTATAATCATTAAATGACTCCATTGGAGCAAGGCCCCAAACATCGGAATGTACTAAGTCAAAAGGTTTTTTGCTTTTACAATTGGATAAACTAAATGGTAACCTTGTGTGCTTTCCTAATTTACAAATTTCACAGGTACTACAATCTAGTTGTTTAAAATAAAAAATACATTCAATATCTTATCGGAAAGATGTCCAATTCACTTATGCCAAAAAGTGCCTAATTCTTCTTATTTTTTAATATTGAACATTTTTTTTACTTAGAATATAGAGCCCATTTTCTAGAAAACCTTTATCAATGATATTCTTTGTTATCAATTCCTAAAAAATCACATTTTTGGATGTAAATATAATTTCACAATTTAAGTCTCGTGTGATTTTACTAATAGATAACAAGTTAAATGTACAATTCTCTACATGTAAAACATTTGAAATTTTTCTTGAAAGGAAACTAATTGAACTATTTCCTAAAATTTCCATTTTTTTTACCATTTGCAACGATTACAAATTGTTTAGTCTCAATTTTTTTGTAATTATTGAGTAAGTTTTTATATTCAGTTATGTGATCAGTTGACCCTGAATGAAGAATCCATTTGGAATTTAAAGAATTTTGAGTAAGGTTTGTAATCATACCAGAGGTTTTTTGAGTTTTTCCTTGAAACATCACAGATAATTGCATATACAGCTGGCTCATCTGATCCATATCCATTTCACCCTTTATTTCTTTTTCTACCCCGTTCACACTCATATCCCTTTTATTCCTTTTATGTAGTCATAAGGTGAAAATTCCATCATGCTCCTCCCTTCTTTTGATTTCATCAAGATCGGTTGTGAGAGGTCAGTACACTCTAATATCCTCCTTCCTTTTGAATCTGGCTAAATAGTTCGGTGATAGATTGGTTTTGTTGTTGTAACTATTGAAGTTCCTGCTAAAGTTGATAAATGATGGAGTAATTTTTCTTTTTTTCAAACATCGTCTCAACTTTAACCCACATATCTCGAGTTATATCTAGATATGTCATGAGATCATAGATGTAGGGTTCCATGGTTGCTAGTAATCAACTTATGACTAGATTGTCACTCTTTCTCCATTTTGATTTTTCTTTTTTTTTTCTTCAGTTGTTGGCTATGTTGGATCTTTGGCTTTTGGTTTTGATTTCTCACCAGTGATTTGCTCGAATTTGTTCTACCAATTAGACCAAAAGTCACTTAACGTGCCTAAAGATGATAATTGTTACGGTTTAGCAACACACTTGTAAGTCTCTCAATATGTTGTGACATTTTCTGGATTTTTCGATTTTTTGTTGGATTTCTTGAACTGGTACAATTCTTGTTTGTGGGATTGATTTGAAGCAAGATCAAGTCTGCTCTAATACCATGTTAGAAATCCATGCCTAACTCATCCTTCGAAAATGCGTTTATAAGGGTGAAAACTGCCCAGGCTTATAACCAGTACTTATGTTGGTTCCCTAGTCGATTGCGGGACTTATTTCCTTAATAAATTCATATTTAAAGCATTTATGCCTAAAGAAACCTTTAGCATCCAAGCTAACCACCAACATATTGTGATTAGATCCCATATTTGGTGGCACATATACTTCTAGGTCAAGGTCTGGGAACTTACATAGAACATACAATCCAAACGTTCTTGAATGAAATCCTCCACATCATAACCATTCCTCTGTGTGAAGAAAGATCCATTAGTATTCATATCAATGAGCTCACAATTGTTTACAAATTTATTAAACTTCCTTGATCTATTAAAATCAAAGTTTCTCCCATATTCCTTCTCATTAGAGGTTAGCATTTCATTGAAATCTCCTGCCATTATCCCTGTTGGTGTGTGTTGTGGTGCATGCTGCAACAGTGGCAGACACCAATGCTCAGTAGAGTAAAACATGGAGCAGACAATAATATTAGTGGAGCCATAAAACATGGATGTGCAGGAATTATGGTTATTGTTTAATTTTTGTTTTCTTTGTATACATATATCTCAACTCTTGTATAGAAACAGAACAAAAATAATAATGAAATACACTGATAATTATCAGAGAAACACAATATTTTGACATGGTATCAAATCAGGATATTGCTGACTAATGAACTACCAACTGATTTCTGATGGAACTACCATTTTTGATTTCTGATTCTGATTTGCTGATTTACTGATTTGCTGATTTGCTGATTTGCTGATTTGTTGATTTGTTGATTTGCTGATTGTTGATTTGATTTGATTTGATTGATTGATTTGATTCGATTGATTTGATTGCTTTCGATTGATTTACGATTGATTTACGATTTGATTTACGGTTTATGATTTACGATTTGATTTCGATTTGATTTGATTTGGTTTCCTGGTTTATGGTTTCGATTTGGTTTACGGGTCATTGATTATCGGCTTTTCGCTTTCTTGAAGTTCGATTTGGTTTATATTGGTCCCGAAGCTATTTCTGGTTTCTGATTTCTTATTTCTGAAACTCATTAGTTGCAATACAGGAAAGGAAAAAAAACATCAAGTAAAACAACAACATCAGTGTACTCCAGAAGGGAATAAGTACAAAGAACATTGTTGTAAGGTGTAACAACAGAGGTTGAAACCTGAGGGGATGGGTAGATAGTGTAGCCTCACCAGTGCTGCGACCATCTAGTATTCAGAGTCACCATTTCTGCTCAGCGTCAGTTTCACCATCGCAACCTCAATAGAACCCTTCACGGAGCCATACTGATCTAGCTGCTCGTTGGAGCCATTGCAGATTACCTGCAGTTCAGGTCTATCTGCTCGTTGAAGTCGTCGCAGTTGGCCAACGTCGCTTACTCGTTGGGGATGGTGCAATCTCTCTACGTATTAGTCTAGCAGTCATCATAGAGAAACTTGGAATAAAGAAAAAGAAGAGCGCCTCTTCACAGAGATGGAGGACCAGGTAGAGGGCTGACTCCGGCTAGATGCTTATAGTTGGCTAGGGTTCTTCCATCAGAAGAAGAGAGGCACCGCAGAGGGATGTGCAAATGGAGAAGGAAATGATTTAGGTTTACGAAGAGGGCTGCGTGAAATGGAGAAGGAAATGAGTTAGGGTTACGGAAGGAAAAAAATTTAGATTTCATGACGAAATCTAGAGATTTAACTACCAATTTCATGTTGGAAGATTTGACGGCGAAAATGATGGAAGTTCTAACTAGAGCTCAGATCAGCTCACAACCTCCGCCAACTGAAGCGTCGACTGCTCCCATTAGTATCAAGTTGGGATGATCCAACTATGCCTTGTGGTCCCAGGTGGTGGAGATGTATATCTCTGGCAAAGATAAACTGGGATATATTAATGGGGATTTTCCTTAACCTGTTGAAACCGACCCCTCATTTAGGAGATGGCGTACTGAAAATGCCATTGTCAAAGGATGGTTGATCAATTCGATGGACCCCTCCTTGATTGCAAATTTTATCCGATTCCCAACTGCGAAACAGGTTTGGGATTCGGTTGCTACCACTTACTATAATGGGACAGACATGTCTTAAGTGTATGATCTCCACCGTCAAGTTACTCGTACGAATCAAGCGGATGGATCCATTAAAAAATACTACAATGACCTTCAAGGGTTGTGGCGTGAAATTGATTTCCGTCGTCCTAATCCAATGGAATGTGCGATTGATATACAAAAATACAACTCTATCGTACAGGAAGATCGAGTGTATACCTTCCTCGATGGACTTGATGATAGATTGGATAAAACTCGAAGTGATGTGCTTCAGATCAAACCATTCCCTACGGTGGAACAAGCCTATGGATTCGTCCGTAGGGAAGAGGTCAGGCAGATCGTGATGATCACAGGTGTAGATACGACACCCGGAGCAGTTATGGCTTTTAAAGGGGTAAAGGGACACCATAATCTAATGCCACTAAAAACAGGACTTTCCTTGGGTAGCAAGAAATCCACGGGAAATCCACCGTCTCTTGACATGAAATGTGGCCATTGTAGAAACTCCAAACACACCGGTGAAAACTGCTTCAAACTACATGGGTATCCAGAATGGTGGAATGATCTTCAAGCACGGAAGAAACGGGACACCACTGGGCAAGCAGCTGTGGCTACCAATAATGCCTCACTATCCCTTACTTCTCAGGCCGAATATTCCCAAGATACAGGTATTTCAAGTAAAGCATTTCACATCTCTACTCGTTGTGATAAAGATGATTGGATACTGGACTCTGGAGCTACAGATCACCTGACATTTGACCCAAATGATCTCTCCAATACAACCCAGCCAAGATGGAGCCGTGTTGCCAATGCAAATGGGGTCACTTATCTAGTTACAGGAGCTGGAACAGTGACCTTATCCCCTTCATTATCATTATCTAATACTTTGCTTGTACCCTCTCTGTCAAACCGACTAATGTCTGTAAGTCAGGTCATTTCAGACCTTAACTGTGTAATATTGATGTATTCTACTTTTTACCTTCTACAAGATATTCTCACCAAGGAGATCATTGGGCGTGGTACTAGGAGAGGAGGGCTATATTATGTGGATGACTTCAGTTCAGGAAGAGCCAATCACATGCAACATACTTTTGGTAACAAGGAACGACAGATTTGGCTATGTCATCGTAGATTTGGGCATCCATCATTCGGGTATTTAAAGCACCTACTCCCCAATTTATTTTAAAATATCACACATTCAGATTTCAAATGTGATACTTGTATCCTAGCAAAATTCATAGGGCGTCTTTATCCTATGAGCATGAATAAAAGTATGACTCCTTTTTGCTTTGGTAGATTCTGATGTTTGGGGACCTTCCCCGGTCATTACGTCATCGGGTCATCGTTGGTTTGTTATTTTTGTTGATGATTGTACACGAATGACATGGCTTTACCTTCTCAAACATAAAGATGAAGTATTTGCTACATTTCACCTGTTTCACACCATGGTTCAGACACAATTTTCTGAAAAAATTAAGATACTTAGGTCTGATAATGGAGGGGAGTATGTTAATCAACAATTCCGGACATACTTGGACAACCATGGTATTCTCCATGAAACCTCGTGTTCACAAACCCCACAACAGAATGGGACTGCGGAGAGGAAGAATCGGCATATTTTAGAAACGGCTCGGGCCTTACTAATCGGTGCACATATGCCTAATAAATACTGGAGTGATGTTGTTACTACAGCTGTGTATCTACTGAATCGTATGCCCATAAAAACCTTACAATTTCAGACTCCATTAAAGGTGTTATCTGATCATCTTCCCTTGCCTACTATTTTGATGCTTCCGCCCCGAATTTTTGGATGTGTTGCTTTTGTCCACCTCCATAAAAATCAACGAACTAAGTTGGATCCATGTGCTGTCCGATGTGTATTCTTGGGGTATGGTGTACAAAAAAAGGGTTACCGATGTTATGATCCAATTACTAAAAGAATCTATACTACCATGGATGTCACTTTCCTCGAATCAGAATGGTTTTTCCCATCACCGGTATCCAATTACACTCTTCAGGAGGAGAGTTATGGTTTTTCCCATCACTGGTATCCATCACCGGCTTGATGTTGAAATATTAGACACTAGTCCAACATACTCGAATCGTGCCAATAATATGGAGGAGCCAGTATCTAGACCCGAGCTTGAACTTCCAAGAACTGAAGCTGAAGTAGTAATTGAATCTTCCGAAGATGAAGTGGTTGATGTACCCCTCCATTCTCTAGTACCCAATGATCCTCCTATTGAGAACACTTCTGAGGTAAGCTATCCTATCACACCTTTACAAACTAATGCTATAGATACATCTGTTGGTTATGTTTTACCTTTCAGACACAATCGAGGTAAACCTCTAAATCGATACTCCCCAAAAAGAGAAGAACGACAACCCAAGTATCCAATAGCAAATTATGTATCTACTCAAAGGTTATCAGAACCTATCAGGGCATTTGCACAAACACTCTCCTCGTGTCAAATTCCGAGTAGCATTGAAGAAGCCTTATCTGATCCAAAATGGGCTCAAGCTATAAAAGAGGTATTTGAGGCATTGCAGAAGAATAACACATGGGTGTTAAGCGAGTTGCCTCAAGGGAGGAAGATGGTAGGATGCAAGTGGATTTTCTCCATTAAGTATAAAGCAGATGGGTTAGTTGATCGATACAAGCCAAGGCTTGTAGCAAAAGGATATACACAGAAACATGGGATAGATTATCAAGAAACCTTCTCATCTGTGGCTAAACTAAAAACTGTGAGAGTTTTGTTATCTCTTGCAGCAAATTTAGATTGGCCATTGCACCAACTTGACGTGAAGAATGCCTTCCTTCATGGTGACCTTGAAGAAGAGATTTACATGGATATCCCACCAGGATATACTGTTACATCAGGAAAAGAAACTGCATGTAGATTACAACGAGCATTTTATGGACTAAAACAATCACCTCGAGCGTGGTTTGGTAGGTTGAGCTCAGTAATGAAGAAATATGGGTTCCAACAAAGCAACTCTGATCATACTCTTTTCCTAAAACATCGATCAGGGAAGATAACAACCCTTATAGTCTATGTAGACGACATGATCATTACAGGGGATGATAAAGATATAATCTCTAAGCTTCAAGAACAATTTTCAAATGAGTTTGAAATGAAGAACTTGGGAGAGCTCAAATACTTCTTACGTATTGAGGTAACAAGATCAAAACAAGGCATATGTCTTTCCCAAAGGAAATATACTTTGGACCTACTAGTAGAGGCAGGACTACTAGATTGTAAACCTGTCGATATTCCAATGGTTCAAAATCATAAACTCGAAGAATATGTGGACCAAGTACCAGTAGATAAACAGAGATATCAACGGTTAGTAGGTAAACTCATATATTTATCTCATACTCGACCTGATATTGCTTATGCTGTGAGTGTCGTGAGTCAGTTCATGCACTGCCCAAGTGAAGACCATATGGATGCGGTCATACGAATACTTCGTTACTTAAAATCCTCCCCTGGGAAAGGACTTATGTTTTCAAAGAATGGTCAAGGGAATATGTGAGCTCCTTTGGTTAAAAATCTTCTAATTGAGATTAGTGTTGCTCCTAACTCTGAAATGAACTTATTTTGTGATAACAAAGCAGCCATTGACATCTCTCACAATCCAGTTCAATATGATCGCACGAAGCACATTGAAGTGGATTGGAACTTCATCAAACAGAATCTTGAAGAAAAGATTATTAAGCTTCCATTTGTTAAATCAGAAGATCAATTGGCTGATATACTCACAAAATCTGTGTCTGCAAGGAACTTTTACAACTCACTTGACAAATTGGGCATAAGAGACATATATGCACCAACTTGATGAGGAGTGTTAGTGTGTGTTGTGGTGCATACTGCAACAGTGGCACACACCAATGCTCAATAGAGTAAAACATGGAGTAGATAATAATATTAATGGAGCCATAAAACATGAATATGCAGGAATTATGGTTATTGTTTAATTTTCGTTTTCTTTGTATACATATATCTCAACTCTTGTATAGAAACATAACAAAAATAATAATGAAATACATTGATAATTATTAGAAAAACACAATATTTTGACAATCCCCACACTTCGAATTAGCAATTTGATCAAACTCCTCGTATCTTATATTATCATCACACAGGCCATAGACAAATGTAAACCTACAAACATCATAGAATTCCAGGTCAACAATACCTTTTGCCAAAAATTCAATCGAATTGGATACCATTAAGCCACAATACCATAATTCCTCCTGCATTGGTACGAACAGGATTAACAACATACCAATTGACAAAACCTAACCTTCTGGACATTTTAATTATCCTTCTTTTCTTAGATTTTATTTCAAAAAGATAAATTGCTAGCGGGGAATACTCAGCATTTGAATCCTTTAACACACGCAAAGTTTCACCCTTACCAATACCTTGAGAATTCCAGATGATTATTCTCATCTTGATCAAGAGACAAACCAGTCAGATCGAATCCAAAGAGATCACAAAAAAATAACAAGAATCAATGAAAGAGTATTAGAAAAACAGAGTCAGCACAATGACTGGAAAGCAAGATCAAGGAGATCGCAAAGGATGATCAAATTATTCAAGGAAGATCACAAGGATGATTGAATGAATCAAGGAATCAGATCAAAAGCGAAGCACTAGATTGAAAGGACTAACACACGGTTGAAAGGTAAAAACCAGAGAGAAAAGCTTTAGGCTGATTATTAGAATTTGTAGCGAACTATATTGAAAATCACTTATTTACCAAAAACATATACGAAAATTACAAAAAAATAACATTATAAAAATAATACTTTAAATAATATATAATAGTTACACATTTAGTTGGATGATGTTAAATATTTAAAATAATTATTGGAGATAGAATTAATCTTTAAATTAAGGATCACAACTCCTTGATTTACTCCTTGAATTAAGGTTCTTGATTTACTCCTTAAATTAAGGAGTGTCAACTCCTTAATTTACTCTTTAATTTTATCTCCAATTTACTCATTGAATTAATCTTTAAATTAAGGATCACAACTCCTTGATTTACTTCTTGAATTAAGGTTCTTGATTTACTTCTTGAATTAAGGTTCTTGATTTACTCCTTAAATTAAGGAGTTAACACTCCTTAATTTACTCATTAATTTTATCTCCAATAATAATATATTAAATTTAAACGGAATTTAAGTTAAAATAATATAATAAAAAAGTTTAATAGTTAAAATATATAAATAAAACAAAAATATGTTATTTTTTTATTATAAATTTTGTTATTTTTTAATATATATATTAAAAGCACTGTCATATTTGTAATTTTTTATTAAAAAAATATGAATATTATATAAAAATAATTATTTAAAATAGTAAACACTTATTTTAAATGTAAAAGAGGTAAGGATTAAGAATTAAACTTTAACTTTTGTAAAAAAAAAAAATCACAATATTACCGATCGAAAAATATATTATCAAAATTCAAAAGCATGCAAATAAAATGAATTATTTTATAAATCAAAGGATCCTTTTTTTCCTTTGATTGCCTACATTATCTTTGCATTTAGGACTTAGTTGATTAGCAGGGAACAAAGGTACGTTCAGCCACGAGTACGTGTTCCTTATTTGTAATATACATATATAAATTGATTAGTGTGCACCTCAAAAATTATTTTTTGAAATATCATAAATTTTAAATGTTAATAAGTTTTTAAGAAATTATGTATCGAAATATGTATTTTGTATTTTATAATTTTACGTATAAGAGCCAATAAAATGAGATGATTTCATTTTATTTTTATTAATTAAAAAATTATATTTATATATTTAAATTTTAAATTATTCAACTTTAAAACAATACTAACTGCTATGTCGTAAAATGATAAATGTTTGATATCTTGTTAGTACTTAACTTGTTCTTCTTCAAATATGCTATATTTTCCTTCATTTTTTGCGACTGAAATACTTTATACTAAGTTTAGTCGTAAAAAATTTACTTGATTTCTTTATTATTTTATAATATAATGAGCTACTATTTTATATTTTTATTTCTATATTTGTTCTTGAATTCTATAAAAGTATAGAATTATTTTCTTATTTGATAATGATTTTATTTTAAATTTTTGATTTTTTTTAATTAAGTATATTTAGTAAGGATTTCTAATTTTGATTTTTACCATTTTAAGGAATTAATAAAAAAATATGAGCTATGCATACATGTTTAAAAATTAGATTTTTAATTTTTAATTTTTTTTATTAAACATTTTTTTAAAAAATAAATCAAATATTATTACTTTTATATTTATAAGTATTTGAAGAAAATGACTTAAAAACATAAAAATTATAAATAATAACAAAACATTTTCTTTATTTTTTAAGTTAAAAAAACGTAAATCATTATCAAACAACATATAAATTAAGAAAATAAATCAAATATTATTACTTTTATATTTATAAATATTCGAAGAAAGTGATTAAAAAACATAAAATTTATAAATAATAATGAAACACTTTTTTTATTTTTTAAGTTTTCGAAAAAAAATCGAAAACATTACCAAACAATTTATAAATTATTTTTGATTTTTTCTTTAAAATTATCAAATAAGAATTATTACTGAATATATTATTGATTATTTTAATTAAAAATCATAAATTACAAAATTATGACAAATTATAATCATTATCAAATAATATCTTATATATTCAAAATTTTCTCAAATTTCTATATAAATTTTATACTAGTTAACTACAAATATAATTTTTGTTTTACTTGTAGTTTAGGTGATGTCCCATACATAATTGATCGTATTGGTATTATAATAGTATAGAAGAAACTGCAAAGGACTTGAAGAAATAATTTTAAATTACATTAACAACTTATAGAGAGAAACATGTCTCTATTTTTTAGTGACGTAAGTTAGAGTAGATTAATTTTTTATTATTATTTTTATAATAATTAACTCATAAAAAGTTATAATATAAGAATAAATTTTAAATTTTAAATTTTTTATTTTTATTTTATTTTTTTAACAATTTTACAGTTATTGTGATTTATTATTAAAAACAATGTATAAAGTAATATCTCAATAACAATTAAAAAAATATTAAAAAAAATAAAAACATTGATAATTTATCTTTTTATTATCACTTTTTTATAATAAAAACTATAATATTATAAAAATAATAAAATAATAAATTATTTTTATTGATATAACTAAGTTACATGCAGTGTGGGCTGTGAGCTAACTTATATACATGCTAATGTAGAAGCAGAATGCTGGACACGAGGATATATATATATTGGGATCAACAGTATAAGCTATATTTGGCTGAATAATTTGTGAACTACTTTTGTCTTTTCCTATTTTGAATTTATTGGATATGAAATCTGCCGACTTTACTCCGAAATGGAAGATTTATGTTTTTAAATTTTTGTTGAATATTATTTTTAAAATATATATTACACAAATTAGTAGACTTTTAATTTAAAATGGGATTGCCTCATATATCATATGGATTTGAATCTCCTTTTTTATAGTCTAAAATAAGGAAATTTATTACAAATTTTTTATTTTCATCTTTTTTCATGCATTCCTATATTATCACTTAATTGTAAACACCTCTTAAGTTTTATACATTATCATTAATATTCTTAAATTATTAGTAATGATAATATTTACCATTAGTTTTTCAAATTTCATAAATAAAATTATCATAAATATTCTTAAGTTTTTATTGTTTGTCATATATACCCCTATGTTTATAACTTAATCACATATACCCGCATTAACGTTTTATATGTCATCACTTACACTTTTGAAATTGTTAACTATGTAATATTTATTATTAATTTCTCTATTTTTTATATGTTTTTAATACAAAATTTAAAATTTAAAATTAAATAATTAATATTTATGGTACAAGGTTAAAATTATGATCTTTATTAGCTTATTTTTTTAAGGTTAATTAATTTGTTTAGTTCAACCACATGCAAAATATATTATATCTTTAATTAATTTGTTGTCAAAGATTATTATATATTATCTTTTATTGAATAAAGAAAAACAAAAAAAATCACTACATCATATTGCATCATATTATAAGCAGAGTTTGACAAAAAATGAAATTGAGTTGTGCATGTCCAAAATTAAAAACAAAACAAACAATTTTATATAAAGATTTTATTAACGGGTTAATATTAATATCTTAGATAAAATTAATAATGTTAAATGCTTTAGATTAAAATTTTAATATAAAATAGTAAAAACGTTTGCACATTAGACAATTCAAATCCAAAACAAAACCCTAAATGAAAAATCATCATTTTCATCAAAATTTATCATTTCGTCGTTAACATAAACCATAGACAATATTATTGTCACATGTAATGGTTCATATGCAAATTCTTGGTAAAATTACCCACTTGTTCCCATGTTACCCATATTTGAATTCTAAGTAAAAGCGTAGACACAACACATGTAAAGATCTTGGCATTAATGATGATTTTTGTGATTTAGAGAACTTAGGGTTTCAATTCTCAATATGAGACACATAAATTGATGGATTTTATATTGGGGAGATGTGTTTTGTGTTTAAAGAGTGTTTTATAAAATATAAATGAATTGAAGAATTGACGGCTCTATGAAAGCAGAATTATAAATGTATTTTTTTTCTTAATATTTATTTGTTTTATTCAATAAGTAGTACTTTTAAGGTTAAAAATATTAAAATATGAATTTTTTAATGAAAATGGATAAAAATATATTTTTTGAAATTTTTTTGAAATTTTTTTGATTTTATTTTTTAATGCATGGCCAATCAAAAGATGCTACGAGGATGCCACACAAGCAATGGAGCTGACAAGGCACACCACATGGATGTCATGCAAACAAAGAGGTCTAATCTCTCAACACCACGTGTATTAAGTGATGTAGGATGTGCCATGTGTCATCATTGCGTTAGTTGCAAGTTTCACTGCACGGTCAACAGGCATGCCACACGTCATAACACGCCATGTGGTACTGACTTAGCTGCATTGATCATGACCTGCCCACCTAAGCCGCACGTCGCGCATTAATTTGCCCAATTAATCTCCAATGCCATGTTTCACAATCCTATTGGCCAATATTGTTAATCTTTCTTTTTTCATTTAAGCACTTGATATGAAGCTGATCTGATAGTTCAAATTTTACCTAATTTAATTTAATCCTATAATTTTTCTATAAACCTTAAGTAGCCAAAAATTAACAATTTTTTATAAGTTTTTGGAGCCAAAAAGAGGAAAAAAAATATAAAAAATTTAAAAGAAGATACAATTTTGGTGGAGCTTCAAGAGACGATTGGTGTTACAATTCAAGAAATTGATTGTATTTCTTTTCTTCTCTTTTCTTCATTAAATTTTTATGTCTTTTTTTTTATGAAAAATTTGAGTTATATATATAAAATTATATCTAACTAATTTATTAATCCAGTGGTCTTATGAACTTAATTTTTTACATGTGATGATCTAATATTTTACCTCAATTATGATTTCAATTTAATTATATTATTTAATCTAATTTTTATGCTATTAATTGTTTGACCAATAATTGATCTATAAAGGTAATTAAATAGATTTGAGATAATTATTTAATTATTTATTTTGATTAAATAACATACATAGTTTCTAGGTAGAGATGTATGATTTTTATGTATGTGGTCCATAATTGATGAACTTAATGAATAGTATGTAATTTAATTGACATGAGATTGTGATTAGGTTAATTATTATAATGTGTAGTTTACTTGAGATAGGAATTCACGATAAGTTAGATCATGTAATTGACTGATAATTATACTAGAAGGATTTTAGTGATTCACATGTTTAGAAAATTTAGGAGATTAAGTATTCCTAGATATTTTCTCATAGCTGTTAAATCTAAGTTAATTAATTACTGCTATTTATTTTTAGTTATTTCAATTTTATTTTCTTAAAACATACAAACACAAAAAAAAAATTGATTTTTACTTTTTAGTTTTAAAAATTAGTTTCTAATAACTTAATTTCCATGGAAACGATTTTTTCTTAGTATTATATTGCTTTTTATTATGCGTATACTTGCATATTTATTACACACAATTTATATCGATCAAGAATCTCATTCATAACTTTTTAGACTTAGAGATCTTATTGCAATTTTACCCTTGAATATCACGTCAAATATAATGATGTTGGTGTTAAGATTATCTGTGATATTTTAAAAATGTTACGATATATGTAACAATAGACTAAAACTTAGGGATATTTGTGATAATTTTTTGAATATATCATATCATATATAATGATTTTAGTTTTAAGAATATTTATGATATTTTAAAAACATTGAGAATATATACGAGAAAAGACAAAAAAATTTAGGAATAATTGGGATAATTTCAAGTTAAATGGTTATTTAGTATGAATCCTAAAATGATCGTGTGTATTGAAGGGAAGAGAATGAATTGAATATGTATAAAGTAATTAGCATATAGCATATATGAATCTTGTTACGGAATATTTCTTTCTAGTCACAAGTTCAACATTATTTAATATGCATATTTCATAAAACGAAAGAGGGAAAATAATAAAAATAACAATTTTTAAAAGAATTTATAATTATAAAATAGCATTTTTTGTTTAATACATATATTTTTACTTTTAAAAAAAATTAAACTTATAATTTTATATTGTACAATATCCAATTAGATATCGTTTAAATTGAACTATCATTATTTAGACACATTTAATATTGAATATCATTTAAATAAATATTATTTAATATTATTATGGTACTAATTTTATTATTATAAATTTTAAAATATGTTATTTTATATAATATTATAAAAAAATTATCTTTAGATACTATCATTAAGATTGAGAGAGAAAATAAATTGTAAGGACCATGAGTGTTGGCTATTTTCGTGGACAAAATATTTACTTGTAAACTAGTTTGTAGGCCTGTTATCAAGTCTATCAAGAAAAGCCCAACAAATACTCGAGTTTCAGATAATCGTATTTCAGGTATATCTTTTATAACTACGACACATAGGATTGCATTCACGCATTTAATAACACATTTTCATAAATCTGAAATTATATTTTATGTTAAAATATTTATTCAAACTTTAATTAATTTATGAAATTATTAATTAAATATTTTTATAATATTTCTTAAGATAATATTAAGTTTTTGTTTTTAATAGGATTTGAAAAATTAAGAATAAAACACATCTAACCATAACCCTAATATCATTAAGTATTATTATTATCTATATATACAGATACATTATGGTTGGAGTGGTTTAAGGAAACATAGAAAGTGAATACACGGAGGCCGAATAGAAGAAAAAACCGATATGTGCTGTTGCCGAAAACGATAAGAAAAAAATTCAGAGGAAAGGAGTTTAATGGTCTTCACGCTGCGAGATATAAATAAGTAATATATATATATATATATATATATATATATATATATATATATATATATATATATATATATATATATATATATATATGATATATAAAGGAAGTTGAACAATAGCATCACGCAACTTTCAGGTAAGTAATATATATATATATATATATATATATATATATATAATATAAAGGAAGATGAACAATAGCATCACGCAGTAAAGATAATTAATATATAAGTAATATGCTTAAGTAATTAATATATATTAATTTATAATTCGGTGATAAAAGAGTTTGATATTTTGATAATATGTTTTTTATGGTTTCTTCTTGAATTTTGTTCTTAAATTGTTAGATCAAATAATTATTTTTGTCATATCATAATTATTTGATTTGATTATTAATCTTTAAAGAAACCATTTTTATGGAACTTGTGCTGAATCTTTTTGCTCTAGAATTTACTAGTTGATTTGATTTAAGTGTCATATGTTTTGAATCATCTAGTTAGTATCATTCATTATTAAATCTATTCTAGAACACACACGGTCACTTGTGTTTTTTTTTTGTGCTAACCTCTTTACAGTTGATTTGTGAACGATCTAATTAGCGAGGAGCTTATTGGAACGTTGGTCTGGAAACCGTTCATGCTAATATTGGAAACTATGAAAACAGAGTAGGGGCTCATAAGTAAAGTACATTGGGGCAGTATTCTAGGAAGGGTAGCATAAGACCGAGTTTGTACTTGAATATTTGATTTTCATAGTGGAAAGTTAAGTGGTCCGGTGGACCGGTGGTTTTCCTCTTAGGTCATGGTTGTGGCCTAGGTTATTTTTAATTTTTTATCAATTTATAATTTAATAACCTAAACAAAGCGGCCAGACATGCAATCGTGTGTAAGAGTAAACTTATAAACTTTCAGGTCCATATCTTATATATTGTGAGGTCCATATCTTATAAACTTTCATAAATAAATACATTAATAATGCATATTCAATTATGGTGTAAAATGCTATTGTAAAAACGCTTATATATTGTGAGGATTCTCTATTAGTCAAAAATCAGATATTATCCCCTATCACTTGAATTTTTACAAAAAGTGACAAAAATGGCCTTAATATTTATTGACCAATTATTATTTAATTTTGTCTAAACATTTGTCTAATTTGTCCGATCAGAATTGGACGACATCTAACTAGTTAGAGTTTTGTTAACCGATAACCCCACTCATTGGAGCCAAAAAAAGACACATGTTCAACTGAACTAGGCAGTATCGAATTGGCTAGAATTTGTTGACTGATAACCCTATTCGTCGGAACCGAGTTGGATTTATGTCTAACTATATCAAACAATTATCCAAGTAATCAGATTTTAATTGGACGATAACCTCATCCATCGAAAATGAATTAGATATATGTCCAATTAAATTAAATAGTTATCTAACTAGTTGACTATTGATTGAATGGTGATCATACTCATCAGAGTCAAATTAGACATATGATTAATTCATCAGATTTTAGTTAACATGTTATCATAATTGTCAATTAATATATATTTAAATAACTAATTATATTAATTTTTTTTACATTTCTGCATATAATTAATTAAAAGATTGTTCAATTATATTATATAAAATTAAATACATGTACTCAAAATAAGATATCTGATTTTTAATTAAATATATGTATAACTCTATTGTATCTAATTTAACACATATTTAATTATGTATTTATTAAAAATATAATAAAAATAATAGAGCGGCAATAACGAAGGGCAATTGCTTTCAACTTTATTTAAAATGATGAAGTTGGTCTGCATATTATATCCGAAGTGGGGACACGACAACGAGAGCAAATGTAACTTTTCAAAATATATCAAAAACAAATGTAAATTTAATGTCAGAAAAATATATATGTTTAAAGTTAAAAAAAGAAAAAAGAAAAAGGATTACTAAATAAAGGTTTATGAAAAGGATGACTTGGGTCGCCATCATAATGCCTTACTTCAAATTAGCCATATAGTCTAGCTTGGCTACTTCAGCTAAGTGGCTTCGAAATTAAGAAGCTTTCTAAATTCTAATACACGAAATTTACACTACAGATTAAAACTCGCCTGAATAAGAAACCTCTTGAACACATTTTTATTAAGATCTGGTCCACCATGACGAATGACGAACTCATGTGGAAGGCGTTCTAATGAGGGGCAAATGTGGGATGAAGTGCACAACTCAATTTTTATTTTTATTTTTGTATATTAATTACTTCAATCATTTTTTTAATATCTCATTCAAATCATTTTCTTTTTAAAAAAATAAATTAATTTTAATTTATATTATTAAAAAATATTTAATTAAATTGTATAACATAACATTTTTCATACATGGAGTTTCATTTTGAATATTCATAAAAAAAAATGTATATTTATTTTTCTTATAACTTAAATAAATATATATTTTTTAATGTTATAAAAAATGAATATATATTTTTATTATGGGATTAAAAGTAAAATCAGTTGAAAAAATAGATCACGTATGGATCGGAGTAAAACTACTTACATAAAAAAAATATTAATGAAAATCAACTAATTACTTTCATTTTTGTTATTTTTTAAAATATTTATTTTTAATATAACAATCTCATACTTAAAAATATTTCATATTATATGCAAGTTTTTTATAACAAAAAACAAACTTCATAAAGCTATATGAATCTATATAAAAAATGTTTAAAAAAATATGATAAAGATTAGTTGATTTAATATCATGAGAGGTTTTTTTATAATTTAAATATAATAATATAAATTGAATTGAATTTATTTTTTTAAAAAAGTACAGTGATTTTGGCATATATGAATCACTAAAAAAAAGTAACTATATTGATTCATTTGGAAATAAAAAAATAACTTGTATTTCATTTGGAAATAAAAAAATAACTTGTATTTCATTTGAAGATACGTATTAAGATGAAAACAAAATTATTTGTAAATTTATATATAAATTTATGTATAAAATTGAACTGTATTCTCTTAATTTTAAATTTAAGATTTTTATTACTAAAAAATTCGCTACAAATAAACATATATTTATATTGAAATAAAATACATATAACATATTCGAATGACTTAATAAACAAGAAGTATGTTTTAACCAAGAAACAAGTAAGAATATTTTTTATTGTTTTAGTTTTTTTTTAAGATACCTATTTTGAATTCAAATTCTAGATCTATTACTAGTTCCAATCTAAATAAAAAAAACCTATTTATGAATATAAAATAAAAAAGTCTATTTATTATAAATTTATGACAAATCACAATTGATATGGTATAATATTATTGATAAGTATACTTGGTCACACATAACTATATCTAATGAAAAATGTTACGTCAGTTATAATTGTGATATAATTTTGATATATAAAATGTTCATATCAAATTATGTTACACAATAAAATTTATAATTATAATTAGATACATATAAGTATGGATAAGAAAATAATCTGATCAATTCACTTAAATTAAGAAATTTGATCTGATACGTCAGATTCAGATTGACATATTTTATAATCCGTTGTATCCGATCCGAACCAAATTATTATTAAATTATAAATAAATAAATATTTTATTTTATAATGTATTATATTTAAATATTATACATGCTATAATTATATTATATTATTATTTTAGCTTAAAAATAAGTATAAATGTTTATAATAATTTAATAATTATACAGATATGTTTCTATTCTTTTAATTTTCTTAGTTGTAACTATAAATAATAAATTTTGATACAAATACATTAATTTAAAATTCAAATGTTATGTATGTCATGTGTATAATTCATAAATAAGTTTTAATATCAATGTGACCTTATTCGATTTGAAAAATCTGATATGTTCAGAGTTAGATGAAATCCGTTTGGATTGATTACATAATAAGATTGGATTCAAATTAAAAATCTTTAAATCCAATTCGAATCAAATCGAATTCAGATTGGTCAAAAATAAACAATTTTCATAGACTATTTATCCCTATATATAACTATATTTAATAAAAAAAATAATATTTATATAATCATAATATAGTTATATAAAGTGACCATTCACTTAAGTAATTTCATGTCACCTAGGAAATATAGTTTATTACAAGAGGTTTGATATTTATATTTAAAAAAATTAAAATTTAAATATAAATATTAAAAATTAAATAAAATTATTTATAATATTAATTTTTATCCATATTATTTTGATTATTATTTTGTTTGAAAAAACTATAAGAATAAATCATATTTGCTGTTTTCTATCAACTATAACAAAAAATACCTTATTAATTTAGTTAGTCATAAAAATAAGAAATTTAAGATAATTGAAAATATTTATTTTAAGAATATTATTATTTTTTTACAATTTACACAGTAAAGAGTATTAAAATTTTAATTTAAATTATGAAATTTCTTAAAATGGGGTTAATAATTTTAATTTATTTTATTTTTGTATTTATTCTATATTTTTTATGTTGTTCTTTTATTATTATTCAATTTTTATAGTTGTTTATATAATACAGATATATTACCAAACTGAATATCTTCAACTTTTTATTAATTATAGTATTCAAAATAACTTAACTTCAAGAAGAGTTTTAACTTATGAAGTTAATTTAAGAATTAAGAAACTAATTTATATTCATGACATTATTTATCTCAAAAATAATCTCTTTTTTATTTTCTTTATTTTTATGTCAACTTCAAAATCAACCCAAAATTTCTTATTTCTAACTTAAATTAATTCTCTTATAAACTAGTAATTATAAGTATAATTGTTACCAATCATCTGTTGGTTAAACTTTTACTTGAGCTATATTATTATTGATATATTTTAATAAAAGTAAAGTTAAACTTTTCGCATGCCCTTTTAGGATGTGTCATTTGTAATCTTGATGTTTTCAAGCAATTTAATAGCTATTTTTGTGTGTCAAATGGATTACTGGTTGAAAACTTATGATTGGTTAAAGTTTATGGTAGAAAAGTCAATATAGACTTGCAAATTTTGACTCTCAAAATTCTCATAGTTATAAAATTAGATTATTAATTACCTTCTTTGATTTAAACCCTTACAGTATGGGTCAAACTAATGGATAAGATTAAGCTTGTGAACTTATATATTGATCAAGTCTCTGTTATTCTTATTCACCCTAAGTCCACTCACTCAACTATTGCAGAGAGAATATTTTGCAAACACTTTTTGCTTTAGCAACACTTTAGTAAGTGGATCAAAAAAACCCTTTTTGACTTTTCTTGAACTCTACATGAACACTAAGAATATGAACACAAATATTTTTTTATCACTTCTACACCACTTGTGGGACATCAATTGGTATGCTAGAAAATTGTCTTAAGGGTGTGCTATCCACAAGTGTAATATCTCTCTGCAAAAAGTTTGATAATTTCTCTCGTAAGTGTTCTACGCCTAGTAGCAAGAAGCATAGTTATAATAGGAAACATAGAAACATATCTTCAAAAATGCTTAAGATAAAGAGCATGATTGTAGAAGGATCCATCCATAAGGATAGACACAAAGATGGAGACTAAGAAAAAGGTGGATCGTCATTAGGAGGTTCTATTAGGGGATTTATGTAGTCACGGAGCTGGCCGATTGAATAGTCATTAATTGACTAGACCTAATGGATAATTGATAAGCCGACTATACCATTTGGGCAACCCCTAAACCAACTGACCAACCTATAAAGCATGCCAACCAACTGACCAGGAACATTAGCTAGTCGGACTAACTAGTCCATTTGAAAAGTTTTTGGACAACGGTAAACTATTTGGTATCAATGGTACCAATAGGGCCATTGCATCATTGTTTCCTTTTGATAGGTGAAATAATATAGAGTTTAGTAAATCAAATACTAGAGTTTGGCATAAAAGAAGACAAGAAGAAAGATATGAGATACTTTGATAAGCTTATATGATTCTAAGTCATTACATAACAAAATCTTCTTAAAAAGAAGAATTTATAATATTTGAATATTTGAATTCACATTAGTAGTTGATCGCATCAACATTCTCAATACATTATTTTCTCAACTTACAATGATTAATTATACAATTGAGGAAAATGAGTGTGTTGAACTTGTACTTCAAAGTCTACACGACTCATCTCACCTCATCATAAATTTGGCCAACAATGGGAAGTTGAATATAGTCTTTAATGATGTTTCATTTGATGTTCTTAAAAGGAAAATTGACATAAAAACAAGAAAGATAGATTGACATCATTGCAACAAGATGAGACTTTATCCATTATAAGAGAAATTTCAATAGAACATGGCACCAATAGGAGTCACATATAGGTTAGATAAAAGTTAAGAAGTAAGAAGAATTTCAAGTGCTACAATTGTGGTAAGACAAAATATGTAAAGCAAAAGTGTTGGTGTAGTAGGAAGGTTGTAGATAAGAAAGAAAAAAATCTTGATTCTACAAATTCTCAAAATTGTGTAGCAAGTAAACCAGATGATGGTGAGGTTTTCAATAGCAAGGAAACTATAGTTACTAAAGGAAGAAAGAAACTTGTTCATGTTTGGCTACTAGATTTAGTGGCAACTTGGCATATGACCTCTTAGAGAGAATGGTTCCATTAATATGAACGTATGTCAAAAGGATCTATATTTTTAAGAAATGATCATGCCTAGAATGCTAGAATTGGCCCCATCAAGCTAAAAATGTATTATGGTACAATATGTACCATTAAAGAAGTGTGATATGTTAAAAATATTGAAGGAAAATCTATTATCTATAGGACAATAGGATGAAGTTTATTGCTAGACCCATATTGAAAATGGGATCATGAAAATTATAAAATGAAGGCTCTTATTTTAAATGTAAAACAGAACACTTCAAACCTATATATGCTTTTAGGTATGTTGATGCAAGAAGGATACACATCATTTGCATCAAATAGTTATGGAAAAGAGTCTACCATAATATGGAATCACAATTTGGGTCATATGTCAAAATGAGCATTGAAGATTTTTATCGATTGTGAATTACTCCCTGGGTTGAAATTGGTAACCCTATCTTTTATGAGCATAGTGTCATAAGTAAGCAACACAAGTTACATTTAGTATATCCATTCCAAAAAGTAAATTCATTAGTCTTATTTCATTTTGATATTTGGGAATCATCAATACTGTAAAAAGAGTAAAATATTATGTATCATTTATTAATAATTTATCTAAGAGATGTTGGGTGTACCCAATAAAGTATAACACAAACGTATTTCTAACATTTAAAGTCTTTAAAGCATATATGAAACTTGAATCTGAAAAAAAAAAGATCAAGTGTTTAATGATAGATAATGGAGGAAAATATACTAGAAATGAATTTGATGAAATTAGCAAACAAGAGGACATCAAGAGACAATTTAGCATGGCATACACTCCTCAACAAAATGGACTGGTATAGTAGATAAATATAACTTTACAAGAGAAGTGTTAAGAACTGTAGGTCTAATATAGTCATTTTGGGGAAAAGCATTCAAAATCGTTAGTTATGCCATTAATTATTTTCCATCAATCATAACTGAGATGAACATACGGATGGAAATATGGACTTGTAAGCTAGTTAATTATTCTTTTTTGTATATGTCATGTATAATATCCAATAAAGAACAAAGTTGGATACAAATTTTAGTAAATGCATATTTTTGGGTAAATAATGGTCTAAAGGGGTGTAGCTTGTGGGATCCACTACCCTTAAAGTTATAGTTAGTAAAGATGTGATATTTGTAGATAATAAAATACAAAGAGAAGTGAATGATAACAATTTTAATGAGATTGTCAAAATTATTATAGTTTAAGTGGAAAATAAGTTGGAATAAGAAGAACCTTTTGAATTAGAAATAGAGCATATGGAAAAAGAATCAACTAAGATTAAGGCTCTTATAATTTGATAGTAAACTTACCAAAGAAGACCACTAACTTGGTTCTCAAACTATGTTATGTAGGCTAATGTTGCATACTATCTTCTAACAAAGAATAAAGAGCCATCAACTTTTCATGAGGTTACAAATAATTCAAATGCTTCATTGTTGATGATAGCAATGCAAGAAGAGATTAAACTTCTTCATAAGAATAAAACTTGGAAACTTATTCTATTATCACATAGAAGAAAAGCCATTAATTTGAAATGGATCTACAAGATCAAAAGGGATGGTAATGATAAAGTTGAACAGTGTCATACAAGATTGGTTGTAAAGAGATATTCTCATGAAGAAGATATTGACTTGAATGAGATATTTTCTCATGTTGTTCGATTTAATATAATTAGAGTAATTTTGAATTTGTGTGCTACATTTAATTTGTATTTAGAGTAATTAGATGTGAAAACTGTGTTTTTTATAGGGAGAACTTGAAGAAGAGATTTATATACTCCAACTAGAAGGTTTCATTGAAAAAGGAAAAAAAAAACTTATTTTACAGGTTAAACAAATCTATGTATAGTTTCAAACAAGTACCAAGATATTAGTACAAGAAATTTGATTCCTTCATTAGTAGCCTTGGATATAACAAACTTGGTTTATACCATTGTATATACTATAAGTGGTTTAAAAAGTACAACAATTTCATTATTTTGTTATTATATATTGATGACATATTGGTAACAATCCCCAATATAGATAGAGTCAAATAATTAAAGGCACAATTGGCTAGAGTGTTTGATATAAAGGATATTAGACTAGAAAACATGGTTCTAGGGATGCAAATTCACAAAGACATGAAAAGACAAGAAGATTTTTCTTTCTCAAAATAATTATTAGAAAAAAGATCTTACATCACTTCAACATGAAAGATTGTAAGTTAGTTTCTACCCCACTTCATATAAATTATCCTCAAGTATGTCCCTAGCAATGAAGTGGAGAGGATGCAAATATCTCAAATACTATACGCATCAACAATGGAAGTTTAATGTTTTCCATAATATTTATAAGACCAGACATTACACCAATAGTGGGAGTAGTAAGTTTATACATGAAAAATCCTAATATAGAGCATTGAGATGCTACAAAGATAATCCTAAGATATGTGAAAGGTTCATCAAATGATGCATTATTTTATGGAAGAACAAAATTTGTTGTCAAAGGTGATGTTGACTAAAATTTTACAGGTGACCTTGAAAGAGAAAGTCCACTACAGGGCATGTGCATACACTTATAGGAGGAATTGTAAGCTAGATTTCAAAACTACAAACTATTATAACTTTATTTATAATAAAAGTGAAATAAATGGTAGATACACAAGCTTGCAAAGAAGCAATACTGATCAAAAGGTTTTTAGAACACTTTCGACACTATCAAGAAAAGATTCCTTTATATTGTGATAATCAAAGTACCATGCATATCATAAATAATCCAACCTTTCATTAACAACAAAACACATAAAAGTACATTATATTTCCTTTGAGAAGTAGTGGAGTAAGGAAGCATGGATAGGTATAAAATTCACACCAAGAAAAACATAGTAGATCCTTAACTATACCAATCAATCCTAAACAATTTCCTTGGTGTAGATCATAAATTGGCCTACTAGAGACGTAAGCAAAATGAAACTATGAAAATTAAAAGAAGTCTTTTTTTAGAAGAATATTGGTTTTAAGTTAAATGCATGAAGTCATCTTTTAAAGATAAACAATATTAATAGAAAAGAAATTGGGTGTTTTAAAAAGATTATTATTATTAGGTAATTGAAAAAAAAAGTATAAAGTACATATGAGTTGCATATAAATACTTACGGTTCATTATTCCCATATCATCCCGTAGGAAAAAAAATCCCTTCTTTCTTTCAATTGTTTTCTTCTTTAAGAGATAAGTTGTTATTCTTTTTGGCATAAAAATTTGTTATAATATTTTTTTTACAATTATTTCTCATTTCAACTTTAGTTGTAAGCTTATACTTCACCATAATTTTGTAAAAAAATGGATGTGCTCACTATTATCAACTTAGGTAGAAATTTTTCAAAAAATTGAGATGTGAAGAAAGAAGATTTTAAATATCATAAATTTGTGATACATTTTAAATAATGTCATGTAGTTTGATTGAATAGTATAGTTGGGCAACTAAAATCATGATTGTATTTAATTAATTATATTTATGATATTTTGTAATATTAGTATTGAACACATATTTTACATGCAATTTATTAAAATGTTAAAGGAGATCCCATAACTTTAAACAAATATCTAATTTAGTCCTAAGCCTAAATCTATATGACTTATGTACATTATTTTGGGATTAAAGTGTATATTTTTTAAATTTATTAAAATAAAATGTTTTAATTGAAAGTTATTAGAATAAAACGCTCATTTGTTTAAAACTAAGGGATAAGTATCACCTTTCTCCCAAATATTAAAAATAATTTACTACTAAATTTTATTCTAATTCATGCTATAGTTATTATTTGAAAAGGTAGTGCATAAATTTGGTCTAATATTTTAAATAATCTTAAAAATAAATGTCAATATTTTAAAAACATAATTTATTATTTAATTGATAAAAAAATAAATTTTTTAAATAAATTATATAATAATTAAGAATAATAATAATAATAATTTTAAATTATGTGAATAATATTATCTGGAAAATATAAAGCTTAATTTAAACTTAAAAAATGCTAATATTAACTTTTTATAATATTAACAAATTTATCAATATAAAATATATGAATATAAAAATAAGTATATAATATTTATTTTTAATATTATGAAAAAGTAAGGCTATATAATGAAACTTCCCAAACTTTCATATACTACCTCATATGCGGGATTTCTTACATATTTATAAAAAAAAAACTCTCAATTTTTGAAGTAAGATCAAGAATATATTGCAGGTTTTAAAAACATCACAAATACCTCCTAAATTTAAAGGAAGTAAATAATAATTTTTATCTATAAAAATAACAAAAAGAATAGAAACTCAAGTAATAATAGAAACACAAAAACAAGACGTTTTAAGACGTTTCTCACAAGAAATGATAATTAGTCAAAAAGAAACGTGAAAAAATATAAAAAGTAAGATTAAATCTTAAGAAATGGAATGAATTTAAAGATTCGTCATTCTAAGGAGTAAAGTAAAGAAAATATTTTCAAAAAAAAAGATATAGTTTATTATGAAATACGTAATAAAAAAATAAGTATTAATATTTTAAACGCAAAAGGAATGTATAATATACAATTAATTGATACAAAAGACCCTTATAGATAAATTATCAAAAGTTCCTTAGAATGATAAAGAAAAATATTAATTTAGGAAGAATCAAAATATTAATAAAAGTATATTTTAGAGAATGAATTGATACACCAATTAAAGTATCATTGCAAGATAATATAATAATGAATAAAAAAGATGTTATATTATGAATGATTCATAAATATCTAGGCTAATAGAAACTAAAATTCACAATATATCCCTAGGTTTTCCATTAATATTAATGATAATAATTGAAACAAAGTGTTAAGTTAGTCTATGAATTTGAAAGAGAAGTTATAATGAAGAAAAGAATTCATCTATTTTCTATATACTCTATAGTAGGATATTCATTAACAAATAACCATAATATTTTAATACATGGACAAGATGAATTCATAGAAATATATAAAACTTTATAAGAAATTGAACAAATAAAAAAAATCAAAAATATTAACATACTTTGAAATATCAAAGGAATGAAACTTAGATGTTAAAGAAAAACCTATAATATCAAGAAGAAAAATTAATGTATCAAGGATACTTTTATAGATCTTGAAAGAGAATCTCTAACAAATAAAGAGAAGCTACAAATCCAAAAAAAAAAATTTAAAATAATGAAAGTATTAATTTATGACGTAATATTAGGAAAAAAATATTATATCATTGCTATCCCAATAATGCTCAAAAACGAACAATATAGCATTAGATTTTGATGCAAGACTAATAGGCATATCAAAAAAATAAATAGCAATAATGAAAGCTTTAATTCTTTTAGCATAAGAACGGGATATAACACAAAAATCAAACATCAAATCCTTACAATGTATAAATGAAACATAAAAAGAATTCCTCAAATAATTAAAAGAATATGGTTATAATAAGAAATTATAAGAAGATATACATAAGGAATTTACTATATTAAGAAGGGATGTAAATAACATAACCAGGGAAAATAAAATCATAGGTTACAAGTTGGATCCACTTGAATGATTAAAAGAAGAATCATCTCGGATATTAAATGCATTGATACCTAGGAATGAAAAAAGAAAGAATGAGGAAAAACTCAAAGATAAAGAAGAAGCCATAATCCCAATTTAATGGAATATAGAAAATAATTAGAATAATAGTTCATGAACCCTAAGAATAGGAACATAGAAAAATTAATTAGTTTGTTAACCTTAACAAATGAAGAGCTAGGAAAACACTATGATGAAAACTTTGTACAAACAAAGAGTAAAATGATATGATAATAATCAGTAAAACTGATTATGACCAGAAAATATGATATAAAAAATCATATAAAATCAATTTCATTACTAGTTCCTTATCAAGAAGAAATATATGACTCACATAAAGAAGAAAAAAATAAGCAAAGGTTAGAATAACTTAACCTTCCTTATAAAAGAAAACAACAGCTAAAAAGGATTATATTGGAAAACTAGAGGTAGTATCCTACTAGAATTCAAACTCTATGAAAATAAGATATGGCCTTAGATTTAGATTATATAAGAGACAGAAAAAAGCCTTAGATGATTAGTCTTGCAGTATGAGTGTAATCATACAAACTTTTCAAACCACACAATCAAGCCCTTTAACTTGTAAAGTCTTAGTAGCTCACAAAAATAACATGAAATGTAAAAGTTTAGTTTACAAATTTAACATAACAAAGTACATTTACAAATGAAGAGGAATGCTTCCACGATTAGGGAATACTTAGATACTATAGTAAATGAAATATACAAGGAGTTTATTAGGAAAGAAAAAGGTAGACATATCACTAAATCCCATAAAAATGAAATTGAGGATGCCAAATGGCATTTAAAAAATATAGAAATATATGACATATGTTATATAGATTTCTTTATTTGTGAATATGAAATGTATTACCATAAGTTACCACTATTTATGTAAGAAACTTTTAAAGAAATATTTTTTTTAGAAATTACCTATAACATTACATAAAACCATAACAGAAAAATGTGATAAAAGGAATAGGTAAACTATACCAGATACTTTAGGAGAAAAAAATAAGAAGTCTTAAAAATTAGATAATCATTAAATGTAAAGAAATACATTAATATAAACAAATAAGAGAAAATGATAGAATCTGCTATGATACAAGAGATTTATAATGTCATAAAAGTATGAATATAATATAAAATCTTACAAGTAAAAGTATTAAACATATAAAAATATATAAAATATTCAAAAAAAATATAAATTTAGAAAATAAGACTTTCAAAAATATAAAAGAAAGTATATCAAAGAACTTTATAGAAAAATATATTTTAGGAGAAAAAGGTATAAGAAATCAGAAAATAAAAATTATTATACATCAGGGAAAAAGAAATGCAGATGTTGGATATGTAATGAGAAATGATAGTATGCTAATGAATACCCCAGAAAGCTTTAATATAAAAAAAACTTAAAAAGGAATTTCCAAAGAGGAATCAAATATAGATGATACCTGTATTATTTATCTATTATGAGAAATTGATGAGGAAATGATTGACTCGGAATATGAATACTCTTCATCAGAAGATGAATAATTTGTATAGTATTACAAACCAAAACATTACTTATGTAAAAGTATGATTGAAATTTAAAGGTTACATAATTTACCATTTACATGCATATGCAGATACATGAGCTCATATGTATGTAGCATGTAAATAAATATTCCTAGAAGAATTGAGAAAACAAGCACCAAAAGATTTAATTGTAATAATTGCTAAAAGTATTAAAATAAATCTGAATAAAGTCTTAAAATATACAGATGTAATGATACGAGGAGAAACTTTTTATATTCTCACCATATATCAACAAGAAACATGAGTTGATTTATTAATAGTAAACAATTTCTTAAACTTATGTCAATCTTTTACATAATATTTAGACAAAATAAGTCTAACAATACTAGATGGTGAAACCACTTATGTGTCAAAAGTAAAAATAAAATGCTTTAACTCTATCAAACCCAACTATTATGGAACAACATAAAAAGAAAAACAAACATGGTGAGATAGACACAAAGTAGTAGCAAAAACTCTATATAAAAAATATTTCATTAGATATAGAAGAGAAACAAAATTTTTTTCTTAATAAAATCTAGAAAGATAAAGCTTTAATAGGTATCAAAAAATTATTAAAAATAGTAAGCTCATATAATATTTTAGATCCAAAAATAAACAAATCTAAAATAATTGTTAACACAAAGCTAAGAGATCCTAATAAAATCATTAGAGTAAAACCTATTATTTATGCTCCAAAAAACATGAATGAGTTTGAAAAATAAATTCAAGAACTTTACAAAGCTAAGAGATCCTAATAAAATCATTAGAGTAAAACCTATTATTTATGCTCCAAAAAACATGAATGAGTTTGAAAAATAAATTCAAGAACTTTTGGAACTAAAAATCATAATATCAAATAATTCACCGCATTCTATAGTCTAATATTCTTAGTCAAAAAATAAGAAGAAGAAGAAGAAGAAGAAAGTAAATTGGTGATAAATTTCAAAACATTGAATAAAAAGTCATTGATGATGGATATTATTTAAAAAAAAGAATTCTTATCATTAACAAAAAGAAATAAATATTTCTCAAGTTTTGATTGGAAAAATATATTTTGGTAAATAAGACTGAATGAGGTATCTCACAAACTAACAACATTCAATTTCCCTTAAGGATAATTCCAATTAACTGTTGTATCATTCAGATTAAAACAAGCTCCAAGTATCTTTTAAAGGTATATAAACAACCTTTTTAAGAAATTACAAAATATTTGTCATGTTTATATAGATGATATTTTTGTTTTCATTAATGAATTAAATAGACATTATTTGGATATTATTAATATTCTACAAGAATATTGGAAAGGAAACATTGTACTTTTTGATAATAACGCAGTAATTACTCAGAAAAAAATTAAGTATTTAGGGTTAGAAATCGAAGACGGAAAACATAATCTACAGTTCCATATACTAAATAACATTCAATGCTTTTCAAGTGAATTAAAATATAAAATTAGTTACGAAGATTTTAAGGATGTTTAACATATGTTGAAACATATATCAAGAAACTTGCATAAATACAAAAAACATTTACAAACAAAAATGAAAAAAAAGTCATGTTTGGAAATGAATAGAACAAGATACTTTGTACATAGATAAGGTAAAAGAATGGGTAAAACAAATTCCAATTTTTTTATCATCCAATCTAGATGATAAAATGATAATTGAAATAAATGTTTCACATTAATATAAGGGAACAATTTTAAAAGCAAAAGTAGATAATAAAGATGAATATCTTTGTAGATATACATCAAGATCTTTTTATGATCCATAAATAAATTATCATAGTAATGCAAAAAATACTTAATTGTTCAAAAAACTATTAAAAATTTACAATATGTGTGATAAGTTCTAGATTTATTGTCAAAACTGATAACACAAATTTTGGTTATTTTTTAAGGACTAATATTACAGGTGATCATAAAAAAGAAGATTAGTCAGATGATAACAATGGTATAAGCACTACAATTTTGATGTCAAACATCTTATGAAACACAATAATAGTTTAGCAAATGCCCTTACAAGAGAATTAGCACCTTTAACTATTTTTTTTCTTGTATGAATGAAACATTTTGCTATTAAGATTACAATAAAGGAAAAAGAGATAAGAATCCTTCAGGAACAACTCGAGGTTTTCTACCTAGAAAAGTCGCTTTTGGAAATAGGAATTAAATAGGAAGAACTTAACAAATCAAAATGACTATTAAAGTTCAAAAAATTGTAAATGAGAATCCCCATAATATATACATTCTAAGAAAGGTAAAACTTTTGAAGAATAAATTTAAAATGAGAAGGAAGAACCTAACCGATTAAAAAAAAGTAACATTCTCAAAAGAAAAAGCTCAATTAGAGTGAAAGAGTAGAAAAAAAAGACCAATAAAAGACTTATGTCGTCTATAATGGTCAAAAAATCAAAATTTACGATAACCGTCCTTAAGCAAGAAAAGTTATTATCGAAATTAGTGGAATAACTTACCAAGTTTTTACTAATAGAATAGAAGCTGAGGGCAGTTATGCCATCTACAGAGTACTAAAACTAATACTCTAAAAGATATAGTTAAAATTATTCTACAACATTACAACAACAACCATCGCCACTAAGCATGTTGAAGACCTTAGGAAAAATAGTACAATCACTAGTACTATTCAAGAAAATGCCTCTTATAGAAATAGTAAAAATAGTACGACTACCAGCACTATTAAAGGAAACATCTCTCATGATTACATCGGTCATTAAAGATGAAAAAGTCCAATACATGAATTTAAGTAAAATACTATGGTTGAGTCTCTATAACTTAGTTAGAAAATATACCTAGGAACATATCGAAGATATGAAATTTTACACTACAGAAAAATTATTTCATGCAGGTAGTAAATTTAATATTCTTGAATGAGCTAATCTAATTTTTATTTATAAAGCTTTCCATGCATGTTTAATTGAGAACCTATATTTAGGAATTAATTTAAGTGAATTAAATTATTTTTCTAAAAATTTCAAAAAGGATATCAAAAACTTCAAGAAAAAGATCATAGTAGGTGACAAGCTTGTCTATTTCAAATTTTTCAATTCACATATGGACTGGAATGAAGAAGGTTATGTTAGTTCTTATCATCTTATCAAATTAAAGATTTCTAACACTAATAGAGAAGTTCTAAAATAAAGTGAATTTCTAGAAAAAAGAATTTAATATAGATGAACTATATATACTAAAATGACATATGTTAGGTCAAATTTATCATGAACTCATGAAAATTGATAATTATTTTGAAATCAAAGTAAATTATTTAACTGGTAAAATCATAACCACTTCCTGTAACAATATGGTCATCACTGAAGAAGATGGTGAGAAAATCAATAAATTTGAGGCAAATTTTAACAGTAATAACATGAAAATTTGTCAAGAAATAAGAAAAGTATTTTGTTTTTATGCTAAAAAAAATCACTAAGCATCACAAATACATTCATTGCATTAGAGGTTAAAAAGATGAAGATGTGTCATCGTCTATGTAATCAAAATGGTCCTAGCCAGAAAACGACAAAGAGGAATAAAGATGTAGAACACACATCTTTACTCAGTAGGTCATGCCAAGACAAAATAAAAAGTTAGGTAAATTATTAAAGTAGTGATAAAACAGTGATTTCTCACTATTATAAGCATGTATTACTTACTCTATAAAAGAAAATCTTATTTTTATTAGTTGGATACAACTTCAGTAATAACGACCTCTTTACTCAAAAAATTGTTCATTTAGTAACTATGTATCTAGAAATTATGAGTGACTAAAAATCTATTCAAGGTTCTTAGTTGACTTTTAGAATTATAATGATTATTAATATTATAAATAAAATGTAGTCCAATAGATTTTTTTCTATTTTTTTAGTAAGTCTAATTTGAACAACATATTATATACAAATGCAAATATTTCACTACTATTAAGAGGGTATTAAAATTTGAACAAGTTGAGACATATTAAGTGTAACAAAAAAAATGAACAATGAAAGAAAGATCCTATTGGATCTATTAAATTCATATATGATAATTATAATTCTAAATTAATTAAGAGTATTAAATGGTTAAATATTTATTTATAATATTTATAATTTATAAATAAGAAAATAAATATAAAAACATTTGTCATAAATCTATATGAAAATAAACAAAAAGATATATAAAAATAAGATAATATTTTAATAAAATATTTAAAGATTTATCATTAAATAATATACAACAATTAACAACTAATATTATAAAATAATTAATCATAATTTAACGTCACAACTCATAAAATATTAAACCATTTAAAAATATTAATAATATTAACTATAAATTTCAAAAACAATTAAACTTCTATTTACGAACTTAAAAAAAAAAGCGAAGAAATAGTTAACTTAATAACACTGATAAATCTCTGGATTTTCCTTGTAGTCTGTCACTATTACACGAACTTTCTTTCTACTCATCGTCTTTGACTCTCTGCCAAACCCACTATTGTAATGTTAACATTACCCATCACGGTCCTGCCCAATTGACGATGACCCATCTCCATATCTCTCTCTCATATAAAGAGACAAGTAGACCTTTCTTTCTCTCATTTTTTTTCTTTAACGCAAATCCCCATAAGCATCTGACCAGATACCCTTATATACGCTATTTTATTAAAACGATGTAATTTTTATATTAAAAATTATTATAAAGAGATATCAAATACGTTATAAATAATATTATATTAAATTTGATAAGATATTATTTATATATTTTTAAATAAAAATTAAAAAATTTATATTAATTTATATTTTATTATAATTATATATCTTTAATTAAAATTTATTTAAATTATATTTTTTATTATTTAATTTTTATTACATATAATAAATTAAAATTAAATATATGATATAAAATTATAAAAAAATTATTAATTACAACATGAAGATCAAAATATAATATAAATTAGAAACAAGATGTTATAAAGGCTATTTATTCTAATAAACTTATGTCAATTAATTACTTAATTCCTTATAAAAGGTAATAAAGAAACACAATTTTTTTCATTTACTTAATATTTTAATAGTTTTATTATAAAAATTTAATTATTTACTCAATATTTTAATAATTTTATAAAAAATAATATAGTAAAAAGTTATTTTTATCATTATTATTTATCAATAAAATAAAGTGTTAAGAAAATAATATTATTTCATTTATAATATTAATAAAAAATAATTTTTATCATTTTTTTGACATTGTCTACAAAAAACAAAATGACTAAATGTTACTATTTTTAAGAAATAAATGACCTTTTAACTTATTACAAGGGACATGTGCGGTATTTCTCTATATAAACTAAAACAACAATTTAGCAATGGATGAACTTATCTCTAAATCCTAGTTATTTTAAAATCCTCAATCCAGGTCATTTCTGATTACCATGAACGTCTATACTCACTCATTTGTTAAGCGTAAGCTCTCGGATATCTTGTCAGCTTGTTGCCTCTCATGCATCTAAGTAGCTTACTCCTATTTTAAGATAGCTTCTAACTATCTAACCTTTCTCTTGATTGCCTTCTAAGCCGCCACTACCTTGGCATGCATCGTAACAACTATAATAGATGTTTCTCTAGACTCCTTCAAATATATCTCTAGCTCACGATGGGTAGCCTCAAAAGTGTCCCTAACGTTAAATGCCCTATAGTGTGCCTCCTAGATAACTATAAGATGCCTCTCTAAGCCGACACACACAGTAATGGCATAGTCTAAGTCATCATCAAATTGTCATGCCCTGCGTACCAAAATATAGACATCATCACCCTCAGGCCTGGTAGAATCCATAATATCTAAAAGGTTAGAAGGTCTAGGTTGACTCACAGTGACCTCTTCCAAGTTTATAGGTTTTCTACCTATCTCATCCGACCTCTTCCAAGTCGATAGCACCTTCACAAGTGTTGAGAGATACTCCACCCTCTTAGAACACGGCTTCCCAATGGTCACCTAGATTGGGAAACTCTCTTCCTCTTAGAAGCCCCCAAGCTCCGAACTACCTTAGTTTGCATAAGAGCCTCATTTGGTCTAGAATCTTTGAGGAAGAAAATTGCCATCTTATTCATGCTCCTTTTCCCATAATGATGTTTGGAAGTCATGTGTACAAGAAACAAAAAAGTTAACACTAAGACTTGGTTGTCAAAGAATAGCATCATAAGGATACTACAAAACAAAAGACACATATTATCCAAATTTAAGGGTTGTCACTCTCCAAAATCGCTATCGTCTAGTCTAGGCCCCAATGTGCGCTCACTCAAGGAGAATGGGTATGTCATTATGGGGCCTCCATATGGGGAGATAAAAAAGTGAATTAGTGAAGTTCACCTGCTTAGGTGAGATGTCGATGCATGCCCAAGGTGTAAGCTCTATAAATCTTTTGAGTCTTTGTTGGCTTTTTAGTGTATAAAACACGAAGTTATGTTTATTTTATTTAGTATTTTGTATTCCTCCATGTAAAGTTAGTTACTCATAGTTCAATACTACACATACTTAGATGGAAAACTTTATATATGAGCATGGTTGCACACACCACAAAGGTTGATTCTTGTAGTATGCATGCTAGTTTGTGCTTAGTTCTTTAGTTTCATTGTTTTTGCTTGTGTTTATGGAAAATTAGTTTGAAATTTTTCAAAAACAAAAAAAAGGAATTTTTGTAGGCTTGCCACAATGGACTTGTGAATGTGTAATAGATATTACCCTTACTGAGGTATAACTATTACCATTGCTATATTGGTCGACGAGGCTCACCGTTAAGGATGGCGAGGTATCGAGGCAGATTGAAATTATCTATAAATACCACACCTTTTAATTAGTTTATTTAGTCATAGAACTTGGGAAAATTATGTTGGTTCTAAAACTTGTTTTTTAAAGATTGAAAATTATTTTCTTATTATATTATTACATTAAGTGATTTTTTCAGTATTAGTGGTTCGAGATTGTTTATGCAAAAACTATTTTTGGGTGGGGTTAACTAAAATTGGATAAACACTTGTAACTTTATTACATGTTAGGTACTTGTGCTTGGATAATCCATACATTTAAGATTTTACTTCATACTAACTGTTGGTAATTGACACTACCCCTGTGTGGTGGAGGCTCTAGAGGAGATCCAGATTCAACATTGGATCCTAGTAGTTATGAAGGAAAATGGTGAGGGAAACATAGGTTTAGTTATAGCATGTGTTCTGATAGATAGAGATATTTGTGTTTATATTTCTATGAAGTTGTAAACTATTTTATTCATTAGTGGATTTTTTACTGCCAAAGGGTTTCCATAAAAATCCAAGGATGTTTCCATATCGTTAAGGTTCCTATGTGGGTTTACCTCGTTATATTATTGGGTTTGTTTGATCTGTTATTTCGTAAGTACAATCAATATCTCATCCAAATATGTTCCAATGTATGAGCATATGATTGTGATTAAAAAACATTTCTTCCTTTCTATTAGTTTCCTTCATTTTCCTACCATCATGCTTTCTCACTTTATCCCATGCTTTCTTATTTGTCTACCTAGCATGATATCTTACTTGTGTTAAATTATTATGTTTACTAAACTGTTTAACTTCTTTTAGCCTTACTTTTCTATCTATGTGTTGCCTTCTCTCTATTTATTATTTTTTTGCTACTTGGGAGTTAGGGGTGAGTCTAGAGAAGTCTATATCTCCTAACCCTAGTTGATTATTGGGTCTTAGACTTTCTCTTTCAGTTGGTATCAGAATGGGTGCACCCTTTTGGACTAACTATTCTGGTGTTGAGGCTGGCCATACTTTATGTCATCATGCCTTATATGGTTTGATGATTTTTTAGTTTGTGGCTTACATGTTCCTTTGGTTAGATGGCTTATGGTTCGATGTCCATCTAATCTTGACTTGTGTAACTATGGCCTTGTTTTTTGTCTAAAATTTGTTATGTATGTGTGAAATTTTTCTAAGTTATGGTGATTTATTAGGCAAGGTGTTATGATAAATGCCTAAAACATAAGCGTATCTTGTGATTTATTAAAATTAAAAGATTGACTTAGGTTATAATATCACATTTCAATTAAAATATTTAATAAATTATATTTTCAGAATCACAAGGTATGTTTTTATATATTTTAGGTACTTTTGGACTTAAAAGATTCAAATGACAAAACACTAATTAAATCCTCAAAATCAAGTATATAATTGTCATATATTGAGGGACTTGATTGCAAACATTTATACAAAATACATCAAGGAGAGGTCAAAACATTAAATTAACAAAGTTTAGGTCACATCACAGCATAATTATATGTGCAATGCAGCACAATACCTTCGGAATAAAACTCATATAATTGGGTTCAAAGTGGCACCGCAACATGAGTTGATGCACGCCATAGCCTTTGCTAGCGAATATGCACAGTAATCAACAAGTTTCCAACACATGTTTATCCAAACTGTTCTAGATTTTTAGATTAGCATTTTAAATGTTTTAGATCTCAACAACCTTATCCTAACTAATTGTAATTACATTGTAACTCTTTTATTATAAATACGTAGCTAGGATTAACAATAAAAAGAGAGCCATGGATTATAAAGATTATAGACACAAAAATTATAGAAAATATGTATATTTACAAAGAAATTAAAAATTAAAGACAATATAGGAATTCAAAGAGACAATTAAGGAGTTGTAAATTAACCATTGATATTAATCAATAAGCTTCTTCTTCTTGTTTATCTTCTTTGTTATTTTCTATTTATTTTAATTATAATTATGCCTATCTAATTTATTTATGTGATTGTAGGCAATTTTTAAGCCCTAGTATATGATTTTAATTTAATAAAATGATATAATAATTTTTAGATAACATTCTTGAGTTTTCATGTGTTCGACTATATGATCAAATTCCTTAACTATGCATGTATGAATTGTAGTAATTAACTAATTTATTATGTATATATGTTTAATACTAGTTTAAGAAGTTATTAGTTTATCATGAGAATATATAAGTTTTCTCGGGTGACAACGAGGAATACTTACCCTAATTTATATTTTTCACTTATCGTATTCTCTAATATTCTTATTTGAAGTGGCAACTTCTTGTTTTGTGACAGTGTGATAAATAGAGTTGATGTATTCATTAAAGGTTGCTAAGAATTGTGATCTCATGAAGTTTAATCGTATTCTTTTTTAGCGTAATGCAATGAATGAATTTTATTTAACAATTATGACTAGGTTTATATTTTGATTTAGGATTGATTAATAAGTGGACCTTCAACCAATTACAAATAGTTGCTCAGATTTTTCAAGCTATTGTTGCTCATTTAAGAATAATTCTAATATTAATTTATGATATAATTGGTTAAATAATAGGTTAGTGGTAAGGATTGTTTCATAATCACATATTTCTCTCGATGTGTTACTCATTTATTATTCTATGTTTTATTTTTATTAATAAAACTATTTTCAAAACTTCCTTTTTAATTTATGGCTAAAATGCACCATTGCTCCCTTAATTTTAACAAAATTCACACATAGGTTCCTATAATTTTAAATCATACTATCTAGTTCCTAAACTTTTAAAACTTTACACATAGATCCTAAATTTTTGATTCATAAATATTTATTTTAGTCGCTAAGCTAAGATTTATGTATGAAATTTTAAAAATTTGGAAACTAAATTGTAGGATTGAAAATTTTTAAGGACTTATGTATGAAGTTTTAAAAGATTAGGGACAAATTATATGTTTTAAAAGTTTGGAGACCTATGTGTAACTTTAGTTAAAGTTTGGAGACTAATGGTGCACTTTAACCTTAATTTTTAATAAGCTAGTAATTAGTGATTCTTATTGTAGCATTCATCGTGGGTTCGATAATCTTTGTTTTTAAATTACTTATCACTTGTATAGTATAATCACGTATACTTACGTGTTTGAAAGCGTATCATGTTACTTGATTAAGCCTTTCGGCCTATTACCCTTCTTGCTTGGAGTACTTGAACTTGTCAAGTGGTCCAAGTATAAGATATTTCTCAACTTAGAAAAATGTTTTCCATCGAGTTGATGAACTTCCCTCTCTTAGGGGTTTCATTTCATTCCATGTCTTTCTATAGTGCTTCATAACTTTTGTGTTGAAGACTTGCGATTTCTTTGTTAAAATCCCACAAATCGAAGTTTGTATTTTGATGTGATATACGAACCCTAAACAATTTATGGACCTAGAGGTCATGAAATTTGAGTAGGGCCACCTTTCAGGGTCTATTGCCAATTAAGGGATGATAGAAATCTTGTAAAAGGTTATCCATTTTAGTTGTAGTCTAAAGCATAGAGCCTATGGTTAGGATGTGTCCTATCTATTACGTAACATGCCTAACTTCTATGGGAACGAAATCGTGGATAATATCGATTTCATAAATACTTATCTATTTTAAATTTTATGAATTCTCACAAGTGTACGAGTCATTTATAGAAATGATAAGTATACTCTCAAGGTCGATTCAAGAAAGTAATATTGTGTGGTTTTTAAATATTATTCAAATTTAAAAAAAAATTAAACCTAAACATTCTATCACAATGATTTGGTTTATGAAAAACAAATCTAATGCATAAAGATAAAGCTAGACATGGATTCAAAAAATACTCATGCAATTTAACACATTCATTAACAATGAAGAAAAATATATATAATAATTCAATAATTATGCTTACTCACATTATTTAAGTTGTTAAATATATAAATTAATATTTATTGATTTTCTCTTTTTGGTATGAAAATGTCTTTACACGGGGCCCAAATTCTTTTGCTTAATATTAAATAACTAATATACTTATGTGGGGTCTATTAATTAATTCAGTATTAAATTTCATTTTTATTTTTAAGAAAATAGCAAACAGTCTAATCACACTTTTAAGATGAATCAATTAATTAGACTTTATTTAAGGTGCCCAAATTAAACTTAAAAATTTAACTATCTGAAAAATAACTTTCAGGTTTTAAAAATATTTAAGAAAATATGTTGTTAATACCTTTTCAAATAATAATTCTTTTTATAAAATCTTTGAAATAGAGCTTCACTCTAAATATCCAAATAATTAAATCTAAAATAAAAGAATATTACTCCAAATTAAGTCCAAGTAATTATATCTTAATTTTAATTCTCATATTAAGTTTTTTATTAAGAGTAATGTATTTCTTCAAATAAGATTCTTTATAAAAATCTTGAATAAAAATAAAATCAATTTATTTTAAAAAAATATTTTACCTATTCAATATTTTGCAAGCGTAACAACGTTATTATTATATCATATTCATTATCAGCCAAACATGTTATAATTGATAACTAATAAATAAAGAATGACACGGAAGAAGCAACACATATATATGGACTACAAAAAGAATATAATTAATACTTTAATAATATCCTTACAAAACTTTGAAAAGTTGATTCTAAGATTGGAAAAACTTTGATAGTAATTGCACTCGAGAATTTGTTGAATTGAAAACTAGAAACTATTAAAACATAAACATGTTCTCCCTCAAAATTAAGGGAAAAACTAAATAAATTCTAAAAGTTAAAAATATAAAAATCTACAAAAAAAGAGGGAGAGAAAGTTGCTAAAAATGTAACTTGGAAGCTTTTTTTCTTGGTATACAGGGGTTCTATTTATAGGAAAGAATGTGAGAAAAACTTGCGTTTATGCCTTGGCACGATCAGATCGCAATCAAATTTTTGACCAATTCAAACCTCATTGTGCCGTGACATAAAATTATTATTTTTCTTTATTTTCCATTATCTATTTTCTTCACTTTGGATAATATGAATAAATGATATTCATTTAAGCTCCAAATAGTGTGATAAACGTGCATATTTATTTATTTTAATATATATATATATATATTAAAATAGCTACAAAACACTACAATATACCCATTAATCTAAACAAATAAATTTGTCTAAACTATAATAGAATAAAGTAAATACAAATCCATTTTATTAATTAAAAAACATTAAAACATGATATATTTAGTGATTTTTAAGTATTTATCAAAACCCTTAACATCCTTCTTTCTAATCTCTAAGCAAGAGAAGCGGATAAAATTTAAAAACTAAAAATTAAACTAACCTAAATCACTTATGTGGATTGACACAGTTGTATTTAGCATATGTAATAAGCCATTAAACCCATTGGTTGCTCTAGTGGATGAGTTTAAGTCTGGTGTTGTGTGTTTTACAACACACAGAAAATCGTGCAAGTATACACGGTCACAAGTAATAAAGATTTGTAAGTAGAGTATCATTCCCACGAGGATTTGTTACTATAGTTTGTTGAGTACTAAAATTGTATCTCTCTAATTTTATCCAAAATAATCGTTGATATGGAAAAATGTAACAAAAAAAATAAGAGAACTCTAGGATTGCAATTTTTCACCAAACTAATCCACTCCAATCATATTATTTTCTTTGGATTTATATTTTTTAGTACATTTAATTTGTCAACCGAAAACTTCTTTTTATTCATACATCTCTTCCGAGCTCCGTATAAACACACCTCGTTAAATTAATTCACTATATCTCTATGAGAATTAAATTTAATAAGATTCATTAAGTTCTAAGTTTTCAAATGGCCACACATACAATTAGGGTATATTCCTATCCTTCATCATACATGTCATTCTATTTACGAGCAATATACACAAAAATGCCTTTCTCAAGTTTATTTTTATGCCACAAATCGTTTTGATAAAATTCGTAAATAATCAAAAAGCATTAAGCACAAAATAGAACGAACAAATCGAACGTCTTATAAATCTATCAAAAATAGTTAAAATCAAAGCTTTATAAATTTAGATCAAATGCAACCCTATAAAAATTAAATTACTTCATTAAATTAAAATAAAAATTACAAAAATGCAGAAAAATTAAAAGAACAAGAAGGAAAATTAAAACATCACATAGAACAAATATTTGGCACACGCAGAACACAACAAAAGCCAAAAAATGGCTTCTGCGTGTTCTGCAGTCCAAAACCGAACAACACAAAAATTCTCAACCAAAAAAAACTTTTTAACTCTATCATAATATCACCTATTTATAGCTAAAAAAATACATCAAAAATATTTAAAATTAATACACACGGGGACAATGAAGTATGGCGAAAATAATAAATTACACGCGTGGGGGACAAAAATTGTATCGAAAATGGAATCAAAAAAAGTGAGTGGAGATGCTGCGCGTATCTGTTTTTTTTTTCTTCAACGCTGCCACGTGTCGCGTTATGATTCGCGGAAACAATTAGTGGGACACGTGGCAGCATCTCATTCGTTGAAGAAAATGGGCGCACGATTGCTTGTCGCACGGAAGCCAACGGTTGCATCGAGGGGTGCGATCCAGCGCGGCCGCACTCATTGTAACATGCCACGAGTCCGAATATTATTTGCTAAAATATTAAGTGGGACACGTGGCATATGCTTGTTCGTGAACTAACTGGGCGCACGTGAATCAACCGCACTGGAAAAGGAGCGCGCGATGGTGGGGGGCAGCGGTTGCAACGCGTCAGACACGTGGGTCCCACCCTACATGCCGGCCTGCGCGGCAGGTGGGCCCCACTCGGACGCCGAGCCGCGTCAAAGCGTGCAACCTGCACCCATTCGCTTTGGTCGGGTTTGATAAGCACGCGCGAATCTGAGCCGTTGCGTCTTTGATCGGACGGTCCATGTTGGGCGATTGTGATCTTGCGCGTGGACTTCATCTCTCCGGCGCGAAAATTAAACTTCCATTAATTGTATTTTGACCCACAAATTTAATCCAAATTACATTTTGAACTTTCTTAAATTACAGTTAAGCCCTTTGCTAATTTTAAATTAAATTTTTAAACTTTTAATTATTATAATTAAGCCCAAATTTAATTTAAATTATATTTTTGATTTTTATAAATTGTAATTAAGAACTATAATATCTGAAATTATATTTGTGGACAGAAATATGAAATTAAGTACATTTTCGATACAAATTATTTAATTTTATTAAAAATGTATTTTTAGCACATAAAAAGAAAATATTAATTTATTTAACAAAAATTAACTAAATATGAAAAGAACATAGCAATTATCATTACTAAAATTGATGAAAATAACTGTATAAAATACAGTTATCATCTAGTAAGAGTTTTAAGTAATGATACACACAAACATTAACAAAAAATGAAAACAAAATAAAACAAATAAAATAAGAAGTTAACTAATATTTAAAATAAAGTAAAAAAAAAAACTAAAATGAAATAAGGAAATGAAATACAAAAATATCGCATGCTTATAATCTACTTTAAATTTCATAATTAAAATACTAAGCATAGATTACTTCAATTTCCTAAACATTCACGATTTATTATAATAATTAATTGAAAATCATTTGTATATTTTATATAAAAAATGTATCAATTTAATTTCACCCAAACTTAGTGTCAAGAATCTGAATTCGCTTCGAATTTATCCCTCACAAGTCAATATTCTCAAAAACACTAAATTCTATGGATTCAAACACTTATACTAATTTACATGCAAAAAAGTTTATGTATATAAATGAACTAATATGTTAGCATATGTATAAAGAAGAAAGGCTAAAAGTGTTATTTTAATTTTAATTTCATGAAATGAATCAAATGTAAAGATTTATAAAATATTATACATTACTTTCATGCATCAATCAAAATTTATCAAATAAAAATATCAAGTAATATGTCTTTTAGAAAATGTAAGAAAATGCAATGACTTCTTACCCCACGTTTGGTTGGAGGGAAAGGAATGGAATCAGAATCGATTCCTTCCATATTGTGTGTTTGGTTGGACGGAATGGAGGGCGGAATGGAATCTGATTCCCATCTAAACATTTTTTTCCAATTTTACCCTCACCTAAAATATAATCTTAAATTTAAATCCCAAATTCTCAAACCCAAAATTCCAAAACCCTAAACCCTAAACCCAAAATTTCAAAACCCTAAATCCAAATCCTAAAATCCTAAAATCCTAAACCCTAAACCCTAAAACCCTAAACTTTAAAATATAAATCCCAAATCCCTAAACACATAAATCCCAAATCCCTAAACCCTAAACCCTAAACCCAAAATTCCAAATCCTAAAACCCTAAATCGTAAACCCCAAATCCCCAAATCCCTAAACCCCAAATCCCTAAACCCTAAATCCCAAATCCCCAAAACTCTAAACCTTAAAACATAAATCCCAAAACCCAAAACCCTAAAACATAAATCCCAAAATCCTAAACCCTAAACCCCAAATTCTAAATCCTAAAACCCTAAACCCCAAATCCCTAAACCCTAAACGTTAAACCCTAAAACCCTAAACCCCAAATCTCCAAATCTCTAAACCCTAAACCCTAAACCTTAAAACATAAATCCCAAAACCCTAAACCCTAAAACATAAATCCCAAAACCCTAAACCCCAAATTCCAAATCCTAAAACCATAAACCCTAAACCCTAAATCCAAATCTGAAAACACCAAACATATATAGAAAAATAATAATTTTAACCCTAAACCTTAACCTACGGATATAACCCAAATTCTAACTCCCTAAACTCTAAAACACACATCACAAACCTCAAAACCCTAAACCCTATTTAGAAAAATAATAATTTTAATAATATATTTCTTTTTAATTAAGTAATACTTATTTAGAAAAATAGTGTTTTCAATAATGTATTTTTTCTAACGAAAAAATAGTAATTAGATGACATTATTTGATCTTTACAGCATGTAAGGTTATTAAGGTCATTTACAACTTTTTTCATTCCATTCCGTTGGTAAATCGATGAGCAAAAATCCAAGATGATTCTCGCATAAATACTTTGGTTTTAATATTTGTAAAACTCTCGAAGTGCACGAATCATTTCTCGTAGAAAATGATAAGTATACTCCCAAAGTCGATCTAAGAAGGAATGTATGTGGTTCTTAATTTATTATTCAAACTTTTAAAAAACGAAATTAAATCCTAAACATCCTGTCACGATAGTTTGGTTTTTGTGTTCCTAATCTAATAACATAAAATAAACATATATACAGATTAATTAAATATAATAATAAAAAAATAAACATAGATACAAATTCAATAAATAAATATAAATACAGATTCAATAAATATTCATGCAAATTTTATCATTTATATTAGTGGAGTATTTATGGATATAATAACTAAATTAATTATGCTTGCTCATATTATCTAGGTTATTAAAGATATAAATTGATATTTTATTGATTCTCTCTTTTTTGTATGAATACCAACCTTTGGTGGGGTTAGATATTCTTTGTTAACTAAACAAATCAATTAACACTATGGGTGGGGTTGATAACTAATTTGGTTAATTAAATTAATTCCTTTTTCTAAGAGATTGAAAATGAACTATTTAAATGCCCTTGGTGAGTTAAAAGCTGCTTAAACTTTATTCAAGGTGTCCAAATTAAACCCAAGAATTTAGTTATCCGAGTACTAACTTTCAAGTTTTAAAACCACTACCGAAAACATACGTTGTCAATACATTTTCACATAATAATTCTTATAAAAACTTTTGAAATAGAGCACTCTAACTACCAAAGTATTTGTACTCAACAAATAAAAGAGCACTACTCTAAATTAGACCGGATAACTAAACCTTAAAGTCTAATCTTGATTTAAGCTTGTAATGAAAAATAATATATTTCTCTAACAACCTTAATATAAAATCTTGAATAAAAATAAAATCAATTCATTTTTAGAAATTTTCACCTATTTAATATTTCAAGTAAGCATAACAACGTTATTATTATATCATGATTATAAATACCAGTACGCTTAAATTTAATCACAGACAAATTAAATATAACATGTAAGAATAAAGCATAAAAATAATCAGTAAAGAAAATAAAATCCTTACGAACTTCGACGCTATTCCCTGCTAGAAAAACCTCAAGCGGAATTTGCACTTCCATTTATTGAATCAAAAATCTAAATTATTACAAAAACATTACAAGTTCCTCTCAAAAAGAGAAGAACTCTAAACCTAAGAGAATTGAACTAAAAACTAAGAGAAAAACTAAGAAAAGCTTAGAAACTAAGAAATAAACTAAGAAAAACTTAAAAACTAAGAAATGAGAGAAAGAAAGAAGAGAGAAGTGTGGTTTTTAAGGTGTGTTTTGAAGTGAATGGAATAGGGGTATTTATAGGTGAGGATGGAGAGAAAAAATGAGTAAAAAAATGTTAAAAAAAATATTAAAAAAATAAAAAACGTGTTTTGGACCTGCTGAGGTCATCAATGACGCCAATGACGCGTCATGGGGCGGCTGCACGTGAAAAATGGGTCAAAAACGCGTTTGGACGCGTATTGTACGGCCACAAGGCGCTGCGGAATCAGCGCTGGCATACGCGCGTTACCGAAAGCAGGTGATCAACGCCGCGGCCTCGACGGCCTGCGGCCGCATTGGGCGGGCGCGGGCGCGCGATTGTGGCGCGCGATTTTTCGTCTTTTGACATTTTTGTCCTTTTCGACCCATTTTGTCCAATTTTTCCATGTTTGTTGACCTTTTTCCACTTATTTATTAATTTATTTGTGATGTATTGCTTCAAGTATTCTTCTTTGAGTCTTTACATTGCGTTTTTAGGCCAAAATTCCTGAAAAACAATAAAAATACCCGTGATTCCGAAAAAGACAAATTTATATAAATATATGATAAAACATATAAATATATATATTTTTAATCAATTAATGTGCATAAAATCATGGTTATTTTAGTGCTTTTTGAGCACTCATCATAAACCAAACACTATAATCCTGATTCTGAGCTTGATTCCAGTGGTCAAACCAAACAAAATTGTTTCCTTTCCATTCCATTCCATTCCGATTCCGATTCCGATTCCGATTCCGATTCCGATTCCGATTCCATTCCACGAACCAAACGCCACCTTAGGGAATTACTTCCTATATTTTCTTTTGCATTAAAAAATTTCTTACAACTGTTTAGGCTTTTTGGGTCATAGTATATAGATTATACTATTCGTTTTTTCTCTCTCCCTTTCTATTTTTCTTTCTTTTTTGATAAGAAAAAACCATTTTTTTAGAAAATGGATCCATTTATAGATTGTACATTTATTTATATGGTAAGGTGACTGATTAATATTTGGCTTTTATGTTTGTATTTGTTTAGCTAATCCTAAATATATCTCTTTTTTAATAGAAGTCATACATGAATGAAGAAAGACATATACTATCAATCTCTACTTAAGTTATTTAATCTAAGCAAATGAAAAATAAATATATAACACTTCATTAAGATGTAAAAATCCACACATTTAATACTAAGTCCTATAAAGATCATCTAATAATATTGAAGAAATAAGAAAAGTATTTAGAGTAGGAAAAATAATATCTATCACTCAGAATAAAGGATAATGGGCTCAAAATATTTCTCATAAGGGTAGTCTCCACTATTTGATTCATAAACACCAATTTTTGGTTTAATATAATTTCCACACTTTATCAAGAAATACTAGTCACGACAAAAACTAATTAATTATCACATTATTTCATGATATGTTTTTGGAAATTAATTTAATAGTGCAAAAAGACTTAATTATCATTTGAATTTAATTCTAAGACATGATCATTTTTTGTGAAATTTTTTAAAATTACTGTAAAAAAAACTAAAAATTAGTAAACAAATAAATTAAAAATAAAAGTAATAAATAAAACTATGTGAAAATTATTTAAATTATCTAAGAATAAAAAAAGTATAAAATGTGTAACTTTTATATACCCATCACCAACCTAGAATCTACATTGTCCTCAATGTTTAAGAAATGTAAATTGCAAGAATAGAGATAAAAAAAAGTTACCAATACATTTGATGTAGAAAACAAGATGCAACCAACATCAGCTTGAAACCATTATGCTCACAGTCACAATATTGTAAATTCTAACATATCTCAAAACTTTAATTATATTAATGCTTAAAATAAAATAAACAAACATAAAATAAACTAATTAAATAAAATTTCATAAAAGAAAAATTACTTACAGTGATGGTTTGCATCTCATCTAACGCTTGGTTTAACGTCTCAAAAAGACGCATCTTCATGGTACCGAGGATCAATTTATCAATATGGAATCAATTTTAGCCATGTTGTATTCTCCTTTTAAATAAGGCTTTACACGGTGCCCATTAACATTGAAATTTATCTGTCTTTGGATTCAATAACTCTATTGCTTTATGTGAAAAAAATTGGACAATTGTGTAAGGTTCATCCCATCTTGATCTCAATTTTTAAAGAAACAATCTCAAACAATAGTTAAATAAAAGAACTTTCATTCTAGAAAGAAAAGATTTAGAAACTAGTCTTTTGTCATGATAGCATTTAGTACACTTTTTGTATAATTTTGCATTTTGATAGGCCTCATCCCTAATCTCTTCCAACTCATTAAAATGGAGTAACCCCTTTTCTCCTGCTTTATCTAAATCCAAGTTTAGCTCTTTAATTGCCCATCAAGCCTTGTTTTCGAGTTCAACGAGAAGGTGCCATACTTCCCCAAATATTAACTGGTAAGGGCTCATATCAATGGATGTTTTGTAAGCTGTGTTGTATGCCCATAAGGCATCATTAACCTTGATTTCTCGGTCCTTTCTTAAAGGACACACGATGTGTTTCAAAATTCTTTTGATTTTCCTATCACTTACTTCCATTTGATCAAAAGTTTGAGGATGATAAAGAGTTACCATTCTATGTGAAACAATGTACTTTTTCAATACTCTATCAAAGAGTCTATTTCAAAAAATGGCTACCTCCATCACTTATTATTGCTCTAGGTGTCCCGAATCTGCTAAATATTGAATACTTAATGAATTTCACAAAAATGTTTGCATCATTGATTTTAGTGGGTAAAGCTTCTACCCACTTGGATGCAAAATCTACAACAACCAAGATATATTTGAAACTATTGGATAGGGGAAAAGGATCCATAAAGTCAATCTCCCATACATCAAAGAGTTCAACATATTAGCATCTTTGAAAAGATTTTGCTAATAGAATCCAGACTGTGATGCATTTAGGGTAGTTTTCTTACCACTAAAATGGCCTCCACAATGAAGTTCATGACAAAATTTCAAAATGCTCTTATATTCTTCTTCAAGCACACACCTTTGAATAACTTGATCTTGACCAATTTTGAATAAATAAGTATCATTCCAAAAGTATTGATTGCATGAATTTAGAAACCATTTCTTTTCTTGAGAAGAAATATCGAGTTTCAAAACACCAGTGGCCAGATAGTTAACAATATATGCATACCAAGGGTTTGAACCTACTGAAAATAAGTGTTTATTAGGAAAGGTTTCAATTATATCTTCTTTACTCTCATCTTCAAGAGAATTGAAGTCAAAAATTAAACTAGATAAATGATCAACTACTAAGTTTTCACTCCCCTTCTTACATTTGATTTCTAAGTCAAATTCCTGGAGTAAGCCCTACGTTATTAATCTTGGCTTAGCATTAGGTTTACTTAATAGGTATCTCAAAGCAGCGTGATTAGAATGCACAATTACTTTCGAATCAACTAAGTAAGACCAAAATTTATCTAAAGAAAACACAACAGCAAAGAATTATTTCTCAATGGTGGAATAATTAATTTGAGCATCATTGAGTGTTTTGCTCGCATAGTGTATGACATGCAAACGTTTTTTACACTCTCTGTCCTAAAACTGCTCTGATTGCATAATCAGAAGTATCACACATTATTTCAAAAGGAAGAGACCAGTTTGGTGCCATAATAATAGGGGTAGTTGTTAACTTTTCTTTTAAAGTATCAAAGGCAATAGGCATTTTTCATCAAAGTCAAAATAAACATCTTTTGAAAACAGGTTATAGAGGGGATGACTTATTTTTGAAAAATCTTTAATAAATCATCTATAAAATCCTACATGTCCTAAGAAGCTTCTTATCCCTCTTACAGATGTAAGGGGAAGAAGTTTGGAAATCAATTCAATTTTAGCCTTATCCATTTCAATACCGTTGTTTGAAATCACATGTCCCAACACAATCCCTTGTTGAACCATAAAAGGAATTTTCTCCCAACTAAAGATTAGATTTAATTCAATGCATCTCTCTAAAACCAAAGTCAATTTATGTAAGCAATCATCAAATGAAGATCTAAAGACAGAAAAATCATCCATGAAAAATTCAATGAATTTTTCTACCATATTTGAAAATATAGACATCATACATCTTTAGAACGTGACAGAGGCATTGCATAACTAGAATGGCATTCTTATAAAAGAAATGTCTCAAAAGGACATGTAAAGGTGGTTTTTCCTGATCTTCATGTGCTATGGGTACTTGATAGTATCCAAAAATTCCATCTAGAAAACAGTAAAATTCATGCCTGCCTAATCTTTCAAGCATTTTATCAATGAATGAAAGAGGAAAATGATCATTTTTAGTGTATAAATTTAGTTTGTTGAAGTCTATATACATCCTTCATCTAATGATTATCCTTTTGGGTTATAGTTCACTTTTATCATTCTTAACGATTATTATTCCAAACTTCTTTGGTACCATATGCACTGGACCCATTTACTATCAGTAATAGGGTAAATGATTTATACTTCTAAGAGTTTAAGAATTTCTTTCTTAACCACCTCTTGTATGATAAGGTTTATTCTTCTTTGGGACTCTCTTATGGGTTTAGTACCATCCTCCAAATTGATCTTATGCATACACATAATAGGACTAATTCCTCTTATATCCTTGATACTCTAACCTATGGCTTTTTAAAACTTCATAAGCACTTTAATGAGTTCTTTTTCCTGGGTTTTAGTCAAAGTTGTAGAAATTATCGCTGGATAAGTTTCTCCTTCTCCCAAGAACACATATTTTAAATAGCTAGGTAAGTTTTTCAGTTCAAGTTCAAGTGGATTAGCCTCTTTCCCAAATGGAGAACTAGGTAGATCTAAGGGTGTACTAGGATTTCTTATTGGTTCAGCACTATCTAAAATTTCAAGGTACTATTCAATCTTCTCATCTAGATATTTTTCTAGCTTTTCAAGTATAAGAGTTGTTTCTAGTTTATCTTATATTATATTTTGAAGAAAGGTACTTTGGACAAGATTATCCAAATGATCAATATTTAAAAATTCATCAATGGTAGAAATAAAAGGAAAAGGTGAAGAGTCAAAGACTTTGAAATGAACAGTCTCTCCTAAGACTCTCATTATCAAATTTCCATCTTAGACATCAATAATAGTCTTACTAGTTGCTATAAATAGTCTACTAAGAAGTATTGTGTGTTCTCTATCCAAGGCTGAATTTTTTTGCATATCTAGAACCACAAAATCAACAGGTATGATTAGTTTGTCTACATATACCAACACATCCTCAACTATTCTTCTTGGATATTTAAGAGATCTATCCACAAGTTAAAGGGACATAGTTGTTTGTTTCAGGTCTCCTAGACCTAATTGTAAGAATATAGAGTAGGACATTAGATTAAAACAAAATATACATAATATTTAGTAAAAAGTTACAAAAAAAAAACAAGTTAGGTTAATCTCTAAGATAAATAACATTATTAGTACTAACCAAAATTATTCCCAGGAAAGAATGGTGCGAAAAAGCCTCCTTAAAAAATATTATCATAGACAGAGCAACGTTCTCAAGAAACATTAGTGGCACAAAAACTTTGAAAATAAGTCTCTTAAATATAATTCTCTTAGATCTTTACTTTTCATGTAATTACATAGTTAATTTTAATTTTTTTATACTTATATATATAAATATATACATGAACTATTTTTCTATGATGCGGCACACTCGTTTTGGTATAAACTTCAAATTTTTTAATTAATTAATTTAATATTATTTATTTAAATTTAATAATTAAATTAAAATTTATTTCAAATTTTTATTTAATTAATTATTAATATTTTATTTATTTATATAATAAAATTAAAAATTATTTTTATTTTAATTTATAAATTTTAAATTAATTGTTCACTAAACAGTATCCAAAACACTAGCTTTTTATTTATATTTTAAAAAAAAAATAAAATTTTAGATTTTACTATTCAAATTTACCTTAATAGTCTTTGAACTTTTTTATTTTTTTCAATTTTACTATTTCTTTATATATTTTTTAAATTTAAGGTTTATTATTTATTTATGAATTGTAAATCACAAAGATTTATTCAAAAAAATTATATTTTTTATTTTTTAAAAAAGATTTAAATTTGAATTTAAAAATAATATTTTTTCTTTATGATTTTTTTAATGTGTATGATAGAAAATTTAGATATTAATTTAAATTCTATCTTATATTGGTTTTTTTATGATTATGAACTTAATATTCAAATCTAATATATTTTTAGATTTGATTTTTGTTTTGAAATTAAAATCAAAAAATAAAAATCACAATATTTACATCACATAAAGTTTTTAAGATTTGATAATGATATAAATCACAATTACTTTCACGGTAATTGTGCCAAAAATTTGATGAATGAAATCAGGGATAATCTTGATTTCATAAATAATTATCTATTTTAAATTTTATTAATTTTCGCAAGTGTACGAATCATTTATAAAAATGATAAGTATATTCTCAAGATTGATTCAAGGAAGTAATATTGGTTTGTTTTTAAATATTATTTAAATTTTAAAAAACAAAATTAAACCTAAATATTCAATCAAAATGTTTTGTTTTTTGAAAAAATCAATCTAATGCATAAAAATAAATATAGACATGGATTCAAAAAAATACTCATGTAATTTAATATATTCATAAACAGTTGAGAATAATGGATATAAGTTATTATGTTTATTCATATTATTTAGGTTATTAAATATAAAAATTGATATTTATTAATTTTCTCTTTTTGGTATGAAAATGTTATTAGGCGGAGTCCAATTTCTTTTGTTTAATATTAATTAACTAATATCATAAATAGGGGCTTATTAATTAATTAAGTATTAAATTTCAGCTTTATTTTTAAGAAAATAGCAATCATTTAATCACAATTTTAGGCAAAGTCAATTAATTAGATTTTATTCAAAATGTTCAAATTAAACTTAAGAATTTAACTATCGGAAACATAACTTCCAAGTTTTAAAACTATTTAAGAAAATATGTTGTCAATACGTTTTCAAATAATAATTCTTTGTATAAAACCTTTGAAATAGAGTTTCGTTTTAAATATCCAAATAATTAAATCTAAAATAAAATAGTATTACTCCAAATTAAGTACATGTAATTAAATCTTAATTTAACTCTGACATTAAGTTTGTTATTAAGAGTAATGTACTTCTTCAAATAACATTCTTTATAAAAATCTTGAATAAAAATAAAATCAATTTATTTTAAAAAAATATTTTACCTATTCAATATTTTGCAAGCGTAACAACGTTATTATTATATCATATTCATTATCAGCCAAACATGTTATAATTGATAACTAATAAATAAAGAATGACACCGAAAAAGTAACACATATATATGGACTACAAAAAGAATATAATTAATACTTTAATAATATCCTTACAAAACTTTGAAAAGTTTATTCTAAGATTGGAAAAACTTTGATAGTAATTGTACTCAAGAATTTGTTGAATTGAAAACTAGAAACTATTAAAACATAAACATGTTCTCCCTCAAAATTAAGGGAAAAACTAAATAAATTCTAAAAGATAAAAATATAAAAATCTACAAAAAAGAGGGAGAGAAAGTTGTTGAAAATGTAACTTGGAATCTTATTTTCTTGGTATACATAGGGTTCTATTTATAGGAAAGAATTTGAGAAAAACTTGTGTTTTCACCATGGCGCAATCGAATCGCAACCATATTTTTAACTATCTCAAACCTCCTTGTTCTGAGGCATACAATTATTTTTTCCTTTATTTTCTATTATCTCTTTTTTTCACTTTGGATAATATCAAATAAATGATATTCATTTAAGCTCCAAAAAGTGTGATAAACATGCTTTAAGTATTTTTTTTTATTTTAATATATATGCAAAACACTACAATATATCCATTAATATGAACAAATGGATTTGTCTAAAATATAATAGAATAAAGCAAATACAAATTCATTTTATTAATTAAATAACATTAAAACATGATATATTTAGTGCTTTTTAAGAACTCATCAATTATTCATTGGCTTGAGCCCTAAAAGCATAAAGCTCACTTGTCAGGATGCATTTTATTCCTCGCCTTGTTGGGATGCATGCCCTATAGGGGCACTGAGGGCCGCATGTACTCCATGGAGTATAGACAATTTAGTCCCTAAAGTGTTCAATTGAGGGCCTCTCAAACTCCCTAGAATCGAGCAACTTAAGCCTAGTTATTAATTTTCTATTAAGCTTTTTGTCCCGCCGAATCTGTCGAGTGTAGAATTAGTAATTGTAGATGGTTATATATGTCATTATTTTTCCCTTTATTTAATGAAAAGATCAAAGTTACATATGAATTAAAGATAAACTAAGAACATAAATTGAAGGTTTATATAGCTAAGTATTTTTATTTCATTAAGTATTGCAATAATAGAAATAAAAAAATGAAAAAAAACTAGTAGCGTGAACACTGTATGTTCTTGGTTTGGTAGGACTCTACATCTATCCCCTTCATATTCCAATGGCGTAGCACTCCCTGGCTATCTATTACTCTCGAAGCATAACTCTCATTCCCATATGTGTTGGGTACCTTAAGGCAAGATGGTAGGTTAAAGCTACATCTCTAGACCCATGTAAAAATGGCATTCTCATGATGATGTGGTATGAGAATAGGTCGTCCATAATAAGAAAGTCTACCATGATTTTCCTTTTATTAAGGCCTTATCTAATTGTGATTGGTAGGGTCACACTACTTTTGGGATGAATGAAACTCCAAAAAATCCTACCAAATGGTTAGTTATTGGCTTGAGAGAGTATGAGAGTTTCATTTGCTTTCAGACGGTAAAGAATAAAACATAGAACTAATTGCCAGTATCAATCAACATATAGTGCATATTTATGTTGACCATAAGAATGGTGACTACTAAGGCATCAATGTGAAGATGACTCAGCCTATAAGTTTTTCTTTTTGAGAAGGTTATGTTTAAGCCTGTCAATTTAGTATCTTTGTTTGGGTTACGTGTAGGAGCAACCTATAGAACTTTTTGGCCTCAAATGGCGTCTTAGATGAATGCCTTGTGGGCATTATTTGAACTACCCCTAACATAGCTTCCCATGATAACTCTAACCTCCCAAACTTTCTGTCCTTATGGTTGTTCTCTTTCCCTAAGTAAGGAGGCATGTCGTGGTGATTGATGCTATTATGGCCTTAGGTTGATCACAAACTCTTCCAAATACCCTTTTTTGACTAGGTACTCAATTTCATTCTTTATCTCTCAACACTCCTTAATTGAATAGTTAATGTCCTTATGGAATATGTAGATTAGGACTTGTCCTAATCAAGGGTTGTTTGCTTCTTAGATACGATAATGCTTAACTTGTATCACCATAACATCTATTATTGCATTAAGATGGGTTTGTCTAGAAATTTTGCCTAAGGTAGGCAAGATTTTTGTCCTTGGTCTTTCTATTTTTCTTTTAGTATGGTTGAATTCGATACTATAATGATATCTTTATTAAATAAAAAGTAAATATTTTGACCTATATTATCAAACTAACACACTAATAATCCCTTAATTTAATAAAATGTATATCTATGGTCTAATTTTGAAAAGAGACAAGAAAACCTTCTTTATTAAAGGATAATTTTTTCATTATGAAAATATTTATTATTTTTTATCAATTTTATTACAAAAACAATCTTATTCATTATAGTAACTATATTCATCTTTATCATCTTCTTTATCTTACATATGATACTAAGTTTGTTATATAATAATTCAAAATTTTAGTTTTTATTAAAATTATAGTTATGTTACCACCAAATCATTTAAAGATCATTTATATCAATAATAACTATTATCATCAACGTATAACTAAAATATAATAATTAAATGTATTAATTTTTTTTATAAAAATATCTAATATATTTAAATTATAAAAATAAAATGATTAAAACAGAACCAAAATACCAAACTTGTTCATTTTGAAGTTATTAAGATAGGACCCACAGATACAATCATTAATTGCACCGATCGGAAGCTTTGGGAAAAAATGGAAGAAGAAAACGAATCTAGTAAGACATGTTTATTATATATTATTAAAGATATTTATCTTATAATTTTTATATAATTATATATTTAATTGTAAAAAAATTATATTATTATTTAATTATTTAATAATAGTAATGTGTAGGTGTAAATATTACTATATATTTTATTTTGTTTGTATAAAATTTTAATTTTAAAATTATGTATTTTGATTTTTTTAATCTCAAATTAAAAATATTTTTTTATTTTTAAAAGATAAAAGATAAAAAATTAAAAATTAAAAATTAAATTAAATATTAATTTAAATAAATTTTTATAAAGAAATTATTTTAATACATAAAATAAAATAAATATTATTTTAAATATAAATTATTTTATTAAAATATTTATTATAAATTTTATTCAATTATATTATATAAATTACTATTAAATATTATATAATATAATTATAATATAATTATATTTAATTTATTCACTATCATACAACAAATATTTTTTTAGATTGCAATTAAAGACTGGTCATTTTGGGAGGTATGGGATGCCCAACAGCACTAATTGACTTGAATTGCTTAGCTGATATAGTAATATGTACGATACAACAATGCCATTTTCATATAAATGCTGAAAGGAGACACCACATAATCTTCTTCGCAATATGCAAAATGCCATTTCTATCGCTCATTTTTGGGATATTAATTATCATCCAACTGTATTTCACAGGATAAATTATTTATTGCTATTGAAGTGAGTAATTAGTATTTTTATGTTAATAAAATGCAATTTTTTTAAAATATATATATATATATATATATATATATATATATATATATATAATTATATAATGTTTAATAAAGAAAAAAAAATAATAAATATAACTGTGGATGAATATAGTTATAATTTTAAGTCAGACGAATTGGAACTAATAAGATCAAACATTATGAAATCTCAAGCTTCTTCTCATATGCACTTGTGTCTGAATGCAAAGCGGGTCAGACCGGGATGAGTTGAAATTCATTTTCCAGGCTCGTGTAGTATTATTTTTAAGATATATTATTTATTAATAAGATTATTTTAGAAAATTTTTATTAAATATTTATTTTTTAAAAAAATTATATAAATTTAAATTTTATTAACTTAAAATACTATCTTTATCACAAATTTTTAACAAAAATTGAGTATTTATGATCTCATTTGTCATTACTACTATCACCAAAACAAACTGACAAGTGTTTTTATGGTTTGTTTTTTCACTATACAACTATGTTTTTTTTTTTTTGCAAATATATATATATAATTTGATAATTTACACTATTATTTTTACTATAATAATATTCTAATAATATAATAATATCATTAAAATATAATTAATTTTAAAAATTATATAATAGATAATTCAAACACTTTTACTTTAATTAATTAAATAAATTTTTTGATATCAAATTTTGAGGATCCCTAAAAAATCATTAAAATTTGATTTGTTATTTCATAGTATTAAATTTCACAATTATTACAAAAATAACTTTAATTTTTTTTTTGTTATTTTTATAATATTAAACTTTTTAAATGTAATAAAAATATTATTAACATATATTTAACATTTTGTTAATTGATCAATATTAATGATATTTTTGTAACATTCTGTAAATAATGGTACAGAAATAATAAAAAAATAAATAATATTTTTATAACAAATATAAAGTTTAATAATATGCAATTAATAAATCAAAATTCGTTAATATTTTATAATTTTAGCGTCGAAAAATCTATATAATAATGTAATAATATTAAAAGTAATTATAATAATATACATTAAAAGGTAAATTGTTTTTTTAATTAACGCTCGTCGTATAGTCAATGTCGTTGGAGGGGTGTTGTTGATTTATCTCTAACTTTTGGAAACAAGTAAACTCATTGTTGATGGTAAATGCGAAAGGCCCTACATTAGCTAAAAGCCCAAATAAACTAGGCCATTTTTAGTAATCTTCTTAAATGGGAGTTTTTGATTTAAATAATTTTATTTTTAGTAAATTAGTTAATTTTTTTAATTAATAATAATTTATCATAAAAATTTATAATTTTATATCAAATTATAAAATAAAAAGATCATAATACTCTCATTTTATAATTTTAATAAAATTAGATTAAAGTCACACCAACTACATCTGTGACACTCACAACCGTCAATCTTATTAGAGTTTTAACGATCCTATTAGTGCTTCGTTAGCGATCATTATTGACTCTATCAAAGCTTCAATAGATGTAATATGTTACATACAAATATACGTGTAGATGTAGCATGATACATCTTATAGGTTATCGAAAGTACGATGGATGTAGCATGTTACATCTAATAGGTCACACGAACTACAGTGAATATAACAAGTTATATATAAAGATACATGTAGATGTAACATTTTATATCTGGTAGATTATCGGATTTTGATGGGTTACTATCAATGATAATCAAAAATCCAATTGGTTACTAATAATGATTGTCGGAACTCCACCTATGGTAGCTATAAAAGATATTATAAGATCTAATCTTACTTTTAATGTTATTGAATTATGTGTAATGATATTTTGATACTTATAAATATAAAATTATGAGTTTTTGAATAATTTTTTTAATTATTTGAAAAAATTGATAATAAAATAAAAAAAATCGATATCTTATGAATATATGCCCTTAAATGGATGTCTCTTGCAATATATACATGATTACATATAGAGTTGTAAAAAGAACATTTTTACATACTCTTATAGTCCATTTTATTCCCACTTTTGGATGAAGTGCACTTCAAATTACTTTCATTTGCAAATTGATTATTTTAGTTTCTTTTTGTGGGACTCATCCCAAGTACTTTGTTTTTAAAAATAAGTTAATTCACTTTAATTTATATTATTGTATTTAAATTAGAGAAAAATACTCACACAAGAAGAGTTATTGTTGGAATCAACTAATCCATTTCATATTCTACAATTGTTTTTTAAATATTATTTTTAACACAACAATCTCATGCTCACAAATATCTCATAATATATACAAGTTCTTAAAAAACAAATACATAAAGCTATATGGATCAGTGTAAAAAATATATAAAAATGACAAAAAAAGAAAGGAATTGATTGATTTTCAATAATGACACTATAGATATATAAGTTATTCTAATATATATAAGATATTCTTATTAAATAAAATAGTGAAAGATAAGCAAGATAAATCTTATTTCTAATTATCAACTCAAAATTTAATATTACTATAAATTCAAATGATTTCTAATAATAACTCTTATCATGTGATATTTTTTTAATTTAAATATAATAATATAAATTTAAGTGAATTTGATACTTTTTAAAAACAATTTGACTTGAAGTGAGCCACTTAAAAGAAAAGTGACTAAAGTTGTTTATTTATTAAAAAAAAGTGACTTGAAGTACACTTTATTTCTCACTTTTTCTAAAGTAGATGAACAAAGTAGTACATAGTTTTTAGAAGTAACGAGGTTAGGGAATGTTTGTTATATAGTATGAGTTAACTATGTTTTATGTCTATGACGTATGGAATAAGCCGTAAAAATGCCCATAAATTTTACGTGGTTGTAATTATGCTTACAATGTTATGTCTAACAATAAAAACATAATAACTATTATCTAATTTGTTTAATAGAATGATATCACATGCATTCCACATGAATTGAAATTAACCATGTTTGTAACACTACACCAAAAATACCCTTTAACAATGACCATTGTACATTTTAAAATAATTTCAATAACACATAAACGAATGTTGCCTATAGGAATGTTGTCATAGATGTAAGACCTACTACAACATTTTATGCTTGTTATCTAATTTCGGTAAAAATGTTGTTCAAAGGATACAATAATTTGTATAAAAACTTTCACAACATGAGACACGTTGTATTAAAAGTTTTAATAACAAACGCATATGTTGTCATTGCACTACTAAAAACCATACATATGGTCTCAGACCTATGGCCTCGGTTTTTATAAAAACCGAGGCCATAGGGTTTTGGTCACGGTTTAATAAAAATCGAGGCTATAGGATATGTTTATGGCCTTGGTTTTTAACAATAAATGTGGCCATAAGTTATATTAATTTTTTTCATGTTTTTCTCTCTTTGTTTTCTTTTTTTTCTTTCCTTCTCTCTCTCTCTATTTTATTTCCTTCTCCCATGCCCTCTTCCTTTTTTCTCCTAGATCTGAAATTTCATTTTTCCAGATTTGATTCTTCCTCTTCCCCTTTCGTGATTCTTCTTCTTCCCGTCTCTTCCTTCTCTTCTCGTCTCTTCTTCCTTTTCCTCATCTTCCCATTTCACTGGTTCGATGGTCTTTGTTCGATGGGTCGTTGTTCACTGGTCGTTGGTCGCTGGACGGTGGACGCTGGACGGTGGACGCTGGTTGCTGGTGCTGGTGCTCTACTCTAATACCGGTGCACTGCGGTGGTATTGGTGCACTACACTGGTGCTAGTGTTGGTACCCTGGTCCATGGTGCTCTACGTTGGTACTAGTGTGTTGCGTTGGTGTTGGTACGCTACGCCTGGTATGCTGCACTAGTGCTAGTGTGTTGAGCTGGTGTTGGTGTTGGTACGTTGTGCTGGCACTGGTGTTGGTGTTGGTGCACTACGCTGGTGCACTCATGTTGGTGCGCTGCATTGGTGTTGGTGTTGGTGCGCTAGTCCATGGTGCTCTGCATTGGTACTGGTGTGTTACGTTGGTGTTGGTATCTTTAGTCTTTGATCTTATTGGTCTTTGGTATTGGTCTGGTCCATGGTGCACAGTGCACAGTGTTGATGCTAATACAGGTATTAACTGGTGGAGAATGTTTTATCTACATCACACATGTACTCTTATTTGTCTCTATTTACATGTGTATTTATACATCTGTCTCTCTTTTCTCGCAAGCTTGACTTGTTATTGAAACAGTGTTGATCAAAATATCAATATCTTTGCTTTTCATCTCATTTAATGCAGAAACTGGTGTTCTTTTCAGGACGTGTTAAAAACTTACTATATTAGTTATATTGTGAATAATGTTATAACATGTTGTTTTTCTGTTGCCATATTCTTTTCTTTTATTTTTAAGATGACTTTGTTGAAAAGAATTGAAAATATTAATATCATGATTTCAAGCAGGGAATTCTTCCAGATGGAAAGGTTGTTACTATAAAGAGGCTTTTCTTCAATACTAGACAATGCATAGATTATTTTTTTAATGAAGTCAATTTGATTAGCTGCATTCATCACAAAAACCTGGTAGAATTTTTGGGATGCACCACTCAAGTATAAGAGCTAACCAAACATGCCACATGGATGCCATGCAAGAAATGAAGGCCAATCGTGCACCGTAGTGTGTGCCGAGTAATGCAAGGCCTTGCGACATATTAGCATGGCGTTAGTTCTGAGTCTCACTGCTTGGTCAATGGGTGTGCCATGCATCATCACCTGATTCATTCAATCTTCCCACTAGGGCACCATACAACCCATAACATCGAATCATATCGTGCCATATGGCATTGACTCAGCCGCATTGACCACAAACAGTCCACACATTGTGTGCTGATTCACCGAGTGAATCTCTCTCATACTATGTGTCACAACCCCATTGGTGAACGTTATTAATTTTCTTTTTTTTTCATCTCAACCCTTGATCTTAAGTTGATCTAACTGTCCAAATTTTACTTAAACCTATTTTAAACCCCTAATTTCCCATAAACCTTAATTAGATGAAATTAACATATTTTTATCCGTTTTTGGATTTCAGAAGAGAAAAAATATAGAACAATTAAAAAAAAGATACAATTTTGGTGGAGATTCAAGATAAGATTGATTTTTTAACTATAGTTGAGCTTGTACTTGATATTTTAGTACACATTATCTTATCATTCTTTTCATATTCTTTTATTCTACATCTCTTTTTTTTTTTGCAACTTCACAATACCCCGAAACTTATTTTCGATTTTATTTTCTTTTTCTTTAGAGAGATTATTTTGTTGTGAATTTTTATTTATTTTTTCTTTTTTATAAGGTACATTACATTTCACCTTACTCTATAGCATAACACATGATTGTATTTTTTTTTCTTACAAGCTAAGGGTTGAAAGGTAACGATAATGCTTATTGGTTGGGCATAAAATGTGGCTTAAAGATATGAAAGGTTCTTTGTTAGGCTCAAATGGGTGATTACATATATTAACAATGGTTAGCTTGAAAGGCTCGATCAATCCAAATAAGGCTTAATTCATTTCTCCTGGTAAATATTACTTAGAATTTTGTCTCAAAAGATGATCAAATAGATTCTAAAATATGATAGATCTCATCAACTCATATGACTTATCACAAATCCTATCTCAATAAGAATACCAAAATCAATCATGAACATGTGCATAAAAAATTGAATCAATCCACTCAAAACTAGCAAGCATGTCATATAATTCATATAAGTATCTTAACGAACATGTTACACTTCTTATCCTACTCGTAACAACCAATTTTTATCAATGAGTTCATATGTTTTATATCAAGCATGTACACATTTAGTTTTCATATATTTATCAATTTCTATCAAAATCATGATTAAAAACATCCTAAAAATAAAAATAAAAAATTCTTAAAAATTAAAAAATATATACTAAATATTAAAGTAGAGAATGAACTTCACTCTCCAAACTTATATTGCACATTTTTACAATTGTGCACATATAAATATGAAAAAGGTAAAAAGAAAAGAAACTTCCCTTAATCTTGGCACACTACATCTGTCGTTGAAACTACTTAATCATGTTACGTCATTGCTCTCCACATTTATTCACCTATAAAACAAAAACAATAAAATATAAGTAAAATAATGTTGGGTTGCCTCCCAACCAATATCACGTTTAACGTCTTTGACTAGACGGGTTTATCAAGTCCTAAGGTATATCCCTATGTGTCCATTTACTGTTAAGTTTTCCCAAAAATAATTTGAGTCTTGAATTGTTCAATAATACTTTATGTTCTAGTTTAAAAACATGGTACTCAGTTATCTTATCATGCCATATTTTTTGTTTTCTTTTTGTGCTTGTTGGCATTTTTATAAGCACTCCACCGTAGCTCATCTAATTCATGTATTTGCAACATATTTTTCACATTTCTATCGGACTCTTTCAATTTTCCACTTGATTTGAATATAGTAGGATAAAGCTGTGAGGTCTAACCTTAGTGGCCCTTCAATAGATTATTTGAGCTTAGATCCTATCTCAAAATTCTCCACAACCATATTAGGTATACACATGATAAGTGTAGCCTCTAAATAGTTCACACAATCAATAATATCAATCATAGATTCCATACTTTCAAAATTAAAATAGATCTAGTTCTTTCTTAGTGAGTTTACTTCATTGTCCACAACATCATATGTAATAGTCTTAAGTTTAGGTGACTCAAAAAAAAATTAAGTTATCAACATGATCTATAACATCTATTCTTATGCATTTGTTAATATTGTCAATATCAGGCGGTCCAAATGCTTTAAAAAAATTAAATGTTACTTGTTCATCTTGCAGTCTCGTTATCAACTCAGCTTTTTGTACATCAATGAGTGCTCTTTGGGTTGCTAAGAATGGACAATCAAGTATGATAGGAATGTTACGGTCCTCTTCCATGTCTAGTACAATGAAATACACTAGAAAGATTAACTTGTCTACTTTTACTAGCACATCTTCTATTACACCCCGTGGTCACTTAATTAATCTATCTATCATTTGTAATGTTACAGAAGTAGGTTGATTTTATCAACCCCTAATCTCTTAAAGATCAATAATGGTATTAGGTTAATGCTTGAACATAAGTCACATAGCACTTTCTCAATGTTCATGTTCCCAATTGTGCAAGGAATGTCAAAAGCTACCCGAATATTTCAATTTTTGGGGTATTTTCTAGTAAATATAACACTACAACCTTCAATTAAGGTTATTATTTCATTATCTCCAAGCCTTATTTTCTTAGATAAGATGTTCTTTAGAAATTTGGCATAAGGCATTTGTTCAAGTGCATCAACAAATGGTATATTTATGTGTATCTTCTTGAAGACCTCTAGGAATTTTAAAAACTCTACATTTAACTTTTGCTTTTAAAGTCTTTGAGGGAAAGGAATAGTGTACCTATATAGGATTCTTTTCTTTAGTTGAATTATTTCTTTTCTAGTGCTCTATTTATCAACTTGTTTCTCCTCATCCTTTTAATTTCTTGTTTCTCCTAATCCTTTTTAACTTCCCGTTCCTCCTCATCCTTTTGAATCTCATGTTCCTTCTCTAAAGTTTTACCACTCCTCAAGACTATGACATCGCAATACTCATTATCTTATCTTCTTGGGTTCAAGGAAATAAAATGTTTAAATTTAAAAAAACAAAAGTATAAAGTTACGTGAATTATTAAAATAAGGATAAAACAATGATTTCTTATTATTATAAATATAGATTCTTTACCCTATAAAATGAACCTTATTTCCATTAGTCGAAGATAGCTTGAGCAATAACAACTTTTTTACTCTAAAAATTATTCATCTAGCAATTATATATTTAGAAAATATGAATAGCTAAGAATATCTCCAAAGTTCGTAGTTAGTTTTTAAAATTATAATAATTATTAATATTATAAATAAAATAGAGTACAATCACTCTTTTTCTATTCTCTAATAAGTCTAATTTTAGTATCGTATCATGTACGAATGCAAAAACTCTACCATTACTAAGACAATATAGATTTTTGCAAGCTGAGACATATCATGTATAGCAAAAGAAGACGAACAATGAACAAAAAATCATAATGGGCTTATTAAATTTAATTATGATAATTTTAATTTTAATTCAATTAAGAATTTTGAATGATTAAATATTTTTTATAATATTTATAAAATTGATAAATAATAAAATAAATACAAATAAATTAGATACAAGTATGTATGAAAATAAACATAAAGAAAATATAAAGTTTAACTATTTTTTTAATAAGAAATTTAAAAGTTTACTTTTAAATAATAATATGTGAAAATAAACAACCAGGGTTATCAAATATCTAACTATCAGAATTATAAAAAAATATAATATTTAATAAAAAATTAACACAGTTAATATTTAAAAATATTAGTAATATTAACTATAAACATTAAGATTATCGATAATATTAACTATAAATTAAGAAAACTAGAATTAAACATAAATAAAAATATCTAAACCTTATCAGTATTAATGATAACCTTTTTTAATAATTTTATATGATTATATAGAGAGAGAGAGAGAGGGTTGCTTCTTATTAATAAATTTATAAAAAAAAAACTAAAAAAACAAATATTAGTTAGTTATTAACAAATATATATATAAGAATCCTACCGAGTCTTTGGTCGGCATAATAAGCCTTTTCACCACTAATATCATCTAATACAACTGACACATACACGTAAGTGGATCCCATGAAGCATTTATTGGCATCACATCGGCCATCTTGTTGACTGATCAACTATCCACGTTCTCAACGGCTACGTGTGTATGTAAGTCGGAGTTTGATTTTTTCTTTTCGTTTCTTTTTTGATGAAAGTGTCGGAGTTTGATTTCATGCTCGTGTGTGTTTAAAATAAGTATTTGTTTTTGTATCAAATTATTACTTAATAAAATAATAATTATTGTGAGAAAAAAATTATTTATTATTTTTAGATAATATAATAAGATGATATTTTAAATTAAAATAATTAATTAATAAAAAATAAAAATAATAATCTAATTGATAAATAATATATTTTAAAAATAATAATTAACACTTTTTAATATAAAATGTAATTAAAGTGTTATTATCTAACAATTTAATACAAATATATTAATTTTTAAAAATTATCTTCAGACTCACCAATTGTTAAACTATTTATTTTATTTATATTTTTAAATGTTATTATTAAATAAATTTATTATTATATTTTTAATAATTTAATTTATAAATTATCGTCTCACATTATATATATATAATAACTTTGTTCATATATTTATTAATTTAAATATATAAATTTGGTCATATATGGCAATTAAATGGACGGTCAAATAATAAACAATGCTTTACACAATTTTGGCGAAATTTCACGGTTAAATTTGGCTGTGAGCGTCATTAATTAGGAATAAGAATCATATTTTTTGTATAGTACTGTTTCCTAAAGGGAAGGGAAAAAAGAAGAAAAAAAAAAAAACTTGGCTGTGACCTATAAAAGTATTTCCAACCTTGTGACCTTAGAAAAACTCATCACCAATATAAAATTAGGAATTTTGGGGAAACACGTTTTTGATGGCCATCCATGTACCTTCCAGGCTTCCACTTCCCCCTATAAATATAAAAACAATCAAAGTCACATAAACACAGAACTCGAACAGTTAAATTTCGCAACAAAACTAAATTTGAGAGAGAAAAGGAACATCAAATTCAAAAGAAATGGGTCGATTTGAATCAGTTCAAGTATGTAAAAAGCATCCAAGTATCAACAAATCACCAGGTGTTTGTTCAAATTGTTTGGAGGAAAGACTATCTCAGCTCAATTCGTATTCTTCCAACAACAAAATATCTTATGCATTTTCTTCTTCACCATATTCATCATCTACATCATCTTCTAACTATGTTTCTTCGGCTAATCGTCTCCGGCAACATCGTCGGAATGCTTCCGAAGCGTTAGGTCCAAGTTCTTTTATCTTTAATTCCAGTAGTAGTGGGCTTGAGAAGAGCAAATCAATTGCAGTTGTAGAGAAGAATCAATTTGGAGATATTAATAAAGATGAGAACAATAAAAGGAAGAACAAGAAGAAAAAGAAAAGTGGGTTTTGGTTCAAATTGCTTGGGACATCTTCAGGGAACAAGAATAAGGATTGATTTCAAGTATCCAAAGTCTGTAAAACAGAGGGAGGGTGGATTAGTTTTAAGCGTTAGTTTATTGGAATCTCAAGTTTTCTGAAATTTAAAAGTGATTACGTAAATAATAATAAAAAAAAAAGGAATTTTGAATATAGTCACTTGAAAATTTCAATTTCTTTGATCTGTGGATCTTGCGCTAGATTAATGTAGCTAGCTATATAGATTCAGCCAGATTTTTTGGACTCTTATTTTGTTTTTTTGTTTTTTATGATCAATCTCGTTAATTTGGTGACAACTAAGTCAAAATGACTATCGAAACATGTAGAGATAATAATTAAGTAATTGGAAATGAGAAGAATAAAATAATATTCTCATATTACTACAAATGTGCCACGTTGAGCCATGTAATTCAAATCTATACTTAGTCTTGGGTTGGACTTTCGGCCCATGGTTTCATGCCTAATGCAATATTAGATCCTACTTTAACTTGTAATACTTTACTTGATTTTATTGGATTGTTATTCTTTCAATTCGTTAAAATCCGTGAATTAAGGTGATAGTATCTAAACTACATAAATCTTAGTGTAATATTTTTTATGTTTGAATTATGTGTCTGTGTGAATGATTTATGAGAATCATCCGCACGAGTCATTCTCGTTTCTGTTTTTTTCCTTTTTCTTCTATTCGGCCACTCCCAAAGGTTTTGTTATTTTTTGTCGGGCAGCTTTTTTATTTTTCTTTTTCAACGTACCTCTTAACCTAACTCTATACATAGATAATGATAACTAACATTAAGATTAGAATATTTTGTGTTTTATTATTGAAGTATCATTTAAAAATTTAATAATAAAATATTTTTTGAATCACATCTTAAAAATATTAAGATATATAAAAAAATATTTAAAAATAAAAAATAATCTTAGATTTATAAACATATGTTATTAAATGAATGAATGTAATCTTATATGTTGTAGTTATAAAAGATATACCTGAAATATGATTATCTGAAATTCGAGCATTTGTTGGGTTTTTCTTGATATACTTTATAACAGGCCTAAAAACAAATTTACAGATAAATATTTTATCCATAAAAATAGTCAACACTCAAAGTCCTTACAAACTATCCCATTTGTCATTTTCGTGTGCCAAAACCCATCATTCACTAACATTGATAGTAGGCCTAAAAACAATGATGTCATAGACTCTATAGTGAAACTATCTTATGATCTGGTCAATCCATCTTCGGTGCAACTCGATAAGCTTGTAAATAACTAAAATGACATAGCAAAGCAAATAAAAACTTGGCTTTAAAACCTCATTGTATATTAATTCAATTTACATAAAAAATAAACTAAATGTAAAGAATAATCATGTAGTATACATTCATACCAATCAATATTAATTAAATATGTTCTCTCACTATATACATAACAAAATTAAAACATGAAAGTAAAACATATTTTTCTTTCTCCCTTTTTGGCATACGAATAAGACAAAGTATTAGACAAAGTAACAAAGCTAAACACCTTCTAAAGATATAGTAATATAAAATCAGAGTAATGCAATGTGCTATAAACTCCCCCTAAATTCTATGACTTTTTAACTTAGAAACCAATTAAAAAGTAATAAATGAAAAGAATATGTAAATGAAAAAATTTAATTAATTTTTTTTAATTTTCATAAATAACCATATAAGGTATTAAACTCATTTAATCACTAACGATCACACAACCAATTGACAACACATCATTTTTTAACTCAAATTTTGATTATTTATTACATAAATAGGAAAATAGAGTAGAAGAGTCACACAAGCACATATAATGATATATTGACATTTACTCAAAAGTAGTGTATATGTTTAAACTCCACAAATATGTCAACTAAAGTCATTTATGATCAATCAAAAAATACTCAAAACAAAAAAAATATCACCTATCATGTAAAATTATAATCGAGTTTTTAATCTCACAAAATAAAATATATCTACTAAAAGAGGACTTAAATTTTTTTCTTTATTTTATATATGAGGTACTTGTATTTTTTTATTTTTTTTATTTTTAACCTCTATTGGCTCTTTCTTTTTGTGCATTCAATGTACAAGATTTATAAGTAGTCATTTTTTGCATAATCTTTCCTCTTCTTCTCTTTTGCACTAGCCATAAACCTAGCATGATGAATTTCACACTAGTTGTAAGGTAGCCCTCTCCACTCACTTTGATAGCTTCACACATCACAGTAGATAGTCATTTCAATACTAAGTGTCTCCATACGATAAGATTTTAAAAAATAAGAAGTAGAACTCAACACAATTTTACAGTCAAGATTAGTTGAAGTCCTAGTGTCTTTCAAGAAAATTCATAAACTTCAAGCATAGCATATATGTGTGTTCATGAGTGTGTGAATAAGTTTATGTCAACATCAATCATCACATGTACAAGAATATGTGTGTGTGCATAAGCCAAAATTGTAGAATAATTTATACAATAAATATCAAAATGAGTCTAGTCACTAAAATGAGGTTATGTATATGTAAGTATTAAATAAGTCCAATACCATGTTGGCTAGATAAGGATGTTACTTCTATTTTTTTCCTCTTTATCTAAGTTTAACTAATAAAATAAAAACAATAAAGATTACTCAACTAGGGTCATTTAAACACTCTAATAAAAGATGGTCAAGTGACCAGAAAAAAAACAATATTTTCTAACCCACATTTTCTTGCATTTTGGTTTTTCTATATCATTAGGTTGGGACTCAAAAAACTTAGGTTTTATAGACGTGGTCTTGGACTTAGTTGTACTTTTCTCATTCATCCCAAATGAAGATGCAGTATGCATAGTAGGATGATGATAATGAGTCCTAGCATTAAAAGTACTAAATTTTACTTGCCTCTTTACACCTAAGATTTCATGCTTCCTAGTAGAATTTTTGACACATTATTATAATTTTCATTCATCCTTAAATATGATGTAGCATGCATAGATGGATGATGTTTATGGGTCCTACTATGTGAAACATGGAAAGAATGATTAAGTTCACGAGCATTCCTCAAAAATCTACATTTTGGTCTTATATGATATTTCCTACCACAATAATGACAGACAGGCACAAACTTAACAAATTTTTATACCATAGGTGTAATAGTTTTTTGTGCATAAATAATAATAGTAGGAGTAGAGTTTAAGGGCCTTACAAATGTAGTCTTTAATGTTGAAGGTGTGGAACTCTCATCCTTATAACCAGAGATATGTATCACCATGTGACATACCAATACTCAATATTTTATCTAATTATTGAGCTCCAATGGTAAGTATTTCAACTACTTCACATGATATTTTGAGCTCTTGCGCTTGTTTTTTATTATCTTCAACAAGCTTGTTATTTTCTTCTTTCAAACCTACAAGACTCAAATTCAAAGCATTATTTTGTTCTTGTAAAATATTATTCGCTTCTTTTATTTTATTAGAAAAAATTTCATGCACCTCAAGTTGTTCATTTATTTTTTCTATTTTTGTATTTAAACTATTATTTTCTTCTATGGCTCTAAGGCATTTAGAAACTAATTCTATAGAACTTTTAACATTATATTTAGAGAGAAAAGAAGAATCAAGTTCTTAATCATCTGAGTTATAATCCTCAATAGAATGATCTATAATAAAAATCCGTAGGACTAACACTAAGTGTATCTAGTGTTTGCTCTGATACCAATTGAGAGTTTATAAATTATGAACTTAATTAACCTAGAGGGGGTGAATAGGTTATTTTTAATTTTTACGAATTTATAACTTAATAACCTAAACAAACCGGCCAGACATGCAATCGCGTGTAAGAATAAAATACGGAAATAAAATAATAACACACGATATTTTTAGGTGAAAACAACCTAGGCCACAACCATGACCTAAGAGGAAAACCACTAGACCACCTAACTTTCCAATATGAAAATCAAATGTTCAAGTACAAACTGAGTCTTATACTACCCTCCCTAGGATACTGCCCCAATGTACTTTGCTTACGAACCTTTGCTCTTTTTTCACAATTTCCAATATTAACATGAGCGGTTTCCAAACTAACGTTTCAATAAACTTTCCGCTAATTAAATACGTTCTCAAATTAACTTTTATTCACTTTGTTGACTCCATTCATATATTACCTTTATGATTCACTTCATTGCCTCCCATAAACTTTTCGTTTCTGTTTTTCTTTTTCTTCTATTCGGCCACTTTCAAGGGTTTTGTTTTTTTGTTGGTAGCTTTTTTATTTTTCTTTTTTAGCACACCTCTTAACCCTAACACTATGTATATATATATATATAGATAATGATAGCCTACTAGCATTAGGATTATAATATTTTAGGCTTCATTATTCAAGCCCATTTAAAGATTTAATAAAAAAATTTAAATCACATCTTAAAAATATTAAGACACATAAAAAAATATTTAAGCACCAAAAATAATCTTAAATTTTTGAATATGTGTTATTAAATGCATGAATGAAATTTTATGTATCATAGTTATAAAAGATATACCTGAAATACGATTATCTAAAACTTGAGCATCTATTGGGTTTTTCTTGATAGACTTGATAATAGGCTTAAAAATAAATTTATAAGTAAATATTTTATCCACGAAAATAACCAACACTGAAAGTCCTTATATTTATAAATAATTTTTCTCTCGGTGTATAAATAACATAGTTATTTAATACGATTTTATTTTTAACCTTTCAGTAAAAAAATATACGTTTATTTTTATATAACGTTAAAAAATATATATTTATTTATATTATAAAAAATAAATATATATATTTTATTAAGTTTAAAAATATAAAAGAAAGTTATTTCATTCTATTAAACCTTATTCTTCTCTTTATAGTCAACCGAAACATATTAATTTTGTATGGATGACCAAATTCTTTCTTGTTTCTTATTATTGACTTTGTAATCCATTATATAGTCTTATGCCAAAAAATCAAGTGTCGAAACTGCAGAGAAACCTCTTCTTTCCGGCTCCATACTTTAACCCCACGTTTGGTTGGAGGGAATGGAATGGAATCAGAATCGATTCCTTCCATTTTGTGTGTTTGGTTGGACGGAATGAAGGATGGAATGGAATCAGATTACTAAAAGAGAAGGAATCACAATTCCTTCTCCCCACCTTGGTAATCATAATTCCATTCCCACCTAAACTTTTTTTTTCCAATTTTACCCTCACTTAAAATATAACCTTAAACTCAAATCCCAAATTCTCAAACCCAAAATTCCAAACCCCTAAACCCTAAACCCTAAATGCAAAATTTCAAAACCCTAAATCCAAAATTTCAAAACCCTAAACCCTAAACCCCAAATCCTTAAACCCTAAACCTTAAAACATAAATCCCAAAACCCAAAACCCTAAAACATAAATCCCAAAACCCTAAACCCTAAACCCCAAATTTCAAATCATAAAGCCACTAAACCCTAAATCCCTAAACCCTAAAACCCTAAATCCCAAATCCCCAAATCCCTAAACCCAAAATTCTTAAACCCTAAACCTTAAAACATAAATCCCAAAACCACTAAACCCTAAACCCCAAATTCCAAATCCTAAAACCTTAAACCCCAAATCCCTAAATCCCTAAACCCTAAACCTTAAAACATAAATCCCAAAACCCAAAACCCTAAACCCTAAATTCCAAATCCTAAAACCCTAAACCCCAAATCCAAAATTCTAAAACCCTAAACCATTTTTAGGCAAATAATAATTTTAACCCTAAACCTTAACCTACAAATATAACCCCAAATCCTAAATCCCTAAACCCTAACAAATCCCACATCCCAAACCTCAAAACCCTAAACCCTATTTAAAAAATAATAATTTTAATAATATATTTCTTTTTAATTAAGTAATAATTATTTAGAAAAATAATGATTTCAATAATGTATTTTGTTTGACGAAAAAATAGTAATTAAATGACATTATTTGAACTTTACAGCATGTAGGGGTATTAAGGTCATTTACAGCTTTTTTCATTCCATTCCAGTGGCAAACCAAACACTGTAATCCTAATTCCGAGCTTGATTCCAGTGGTCGAACCAAACAAAATTGTTTCCTTTCCATTCCATTCCATTCCCATTCCTATTCCGATTCCGATTCCATTCCACGAACCAAACGCCACCTAATAGAAAAATAAGATCATAATTTAGTACGTTGAGAGAACTTTTACAAAAAGATGTAATATTTATTATTTATGAAATATATTTCTCGTTAATGAAATTGTTTTAACTCTTCACGTTTTATTTAATCTTAAATTTTATTAACTAAAAATATTATATCATCCAATACTTTAAATTAATTTATTCTCAAAAATAAAGATTACAAGATTAATTTCATACAAATTCATTTATTATACTAACACAGAGAGAGTAATTATCGATTAAAAATATAGAAAAATACAATAGCTTCATTTTCTACCTCTCATCAAGTATCAATTAATTGGTTTTTATTTTCGTATATTTGTTTTTTTGTTATCTACACTGGTTCGCACTTCATATTTTGACAAGAAATTTTCCAGTGTCGAGCTCATCAAAATTGAAAGCTGGGCAGCCAAATGTTTCTCTCAAAACGTGCTTCTTAGGAAAGGGTACTGTTCAGACTAATAACCAGCACTCGGCTGGTTTCTTTGGGCGATGTGGGACTCCAACACTCTTCTTCACATCGGATGGGGGCACCGCAAAGACCAATACCTGGTCGGCACAACAACCAGACACCGAGGAACTCAAGGGAACGGGCACATCGGGACTCCCAGGATAAGCTCTGATATTAAATTAAAGCTGGGCAGCCCAATGTTTCCCTCCAAATGTGCTTCTCAGGAAAGGGTACTGCCCAGACTAATAACTAGCACTCGACTGGCTTCTCTGGGTGATGTGGGACTCCAACACTCCCCCTCACATCAGACGGGAACACCGCAAAAACCGATACCTGGCCGGCACAGCAACTAGACACCGAGGAACTCAGGGGAGCGGGCACATCGGGTCCTCCAGGATCAGCTTTGAAACCAAATTGAAAGTTGAGCATCCCAATATTTCCCTCAAAACGCGCTTAAACGTACTTATCTTATCAGGAAAGGGTACTGCCCAGACTAATAACCAGCACTCGGTTGGCTTCTCTAGGCGATGTGTGACTCTAACACTCCCCCTCACATCGGACGGGGACACCGCAAAAATCGATACCCAGCCGGCACAGCAACCAGACACCGGGGAACTCAGGGGAGCGGGCACATCGGGACCCCACGATCAGCTTTGATACCAAATTGAAAGTTGGGCAGCCCAATGTTTTCCTCAAAACGCGCTTCTCAGGAAAGGGTATTGCCCAAACTAATAACCAGCACTCGACTGGCTTCTCTGGACGATATGGGACTCCATCAATCAATGCAGTTGAAATATATGTATACTTAAAAAAGGGGTAACGGAGATCCCTTTAATTAAGTTAATCCACGATTTTTTTTATTAAAAAAATATGTTTTTAAATGCTTTTTTTAAGTATATAAAAATAATTTTTCATTCATTTTTTCGATAAATATAATTGAATAACACATGTGATACATATATGTTTTTTTATTTTTCAGTAAATATATACTTAATGAAGTAATTTTTAATTAAAAAATTAGTTAAATTTTTTAATAAATCTTTTGATAAAACTTAAATTAAATTTTTATTATCTAATGTGTGACTTTGGATATTAGACAGTCAAAAATTTGTTTAAGATTTATTGAAAATTATGTTTAATTTTTTACTTATATAACTATCAAAAAATATAAATATACATGTGATTATGTGATGTTTTATTTATATTTAACGAACTATGAAATAAAAAGTTAATTTTATCTTTACTTATAAAAGAATTTCAATGACATATTTAACAAACAAATAATTTTAAAACTAAATATATATATATATATTTGTTGATATTAACACAACCGAGTTTGTTATTGTTATAATATTTTTTTATTAAAGAGAAATTTTATACATAATAATAATATTGAATTTTGAGTAATTATAAGATTATAATATATAATTTATATATTTTTATTGTTACAATAATTATATATCATTTTTGTTTTGTATAACTATACCTCCATTGACTTGATTATTTAACATCTAAAGTCTTAATTACACGACTTGATCATTTTGATTAATATTTTCTCTTCTGTATCTTCCATTCATATTAATGAGCAAAATCTAAAATCATAGTGACTAGTAGACAGGGCGCAGTGGCGGAGCTATGCCGGGGCTAGGGCAGTTGTAGCCGGGAAAAAATTAATAAAAATTTGAGTAACATTAATTTAAATATTTATAAAATTATATTTATTAGTTAAATTTAATAATACAATTTTTTTAACCGTAATTTTTCAAGTATTTATTTGATTAATTTGGCAATTTACTTTTTTGATTTGATTCAACTGAGATGTTAATTTTTTCAATTTGAAAAACTTGATATGTCTAAATTAATTAGACTATCCAAAAGAAATGTAGGATCTCAAATTTGTTAAATTGGAGAAATTCTATACCAAAATTTGTTAAAATAAGAAAGTTTATTAATTTAGTTACATTAATTGTTTTAATACTAATTCAGCTACATAAAAAAATTAAGTACTAAATTAGTTTTTAAACTATTAATTATTGTATCTCATTTTAAATTTGTATTTCATAGGTTTATTTTAGATCTACTTGTATAAAAAACATCAAAAAGTCTATTTACATTCAGTTGTTACTTAAAGACAACTAACGTGACATGTAATAATTAATTAGAAAAATTAGATTAAATTATTTTGTCCAATTATTACATGATATACTTATTATTGCTAAACAATAATTTATTGTAAAAAAGCACTCAAAAAATATAGAGCATACTCATTTTTTTAAAAGAAAAGAATTCAAAGCTTAAGGATTTAATTTTAAAAAAAAATTTGACAATCATTAACTTTTGAAATTATATAAAATAATACCCTAAAATTTATAATAATAAAAATATCACTTTAATAATATTGAATAAAATTCAATTAGATAAAATTTAACATTGAACGGATCTAAATTTTCATAATTTAATTTAAAATGTATTTAACTATGTGATATTCAATATAAAATTATGAGCTGAATATTTTTTAATAAAAATATTATTTTTATAATTATAAAAATTAAGGGATAATTATTTTTGTTATTTTAGCTGTGAACATTTTTTTTTAACTTCTCATTTAACATGGAAATATGTAAGTTATTAATTTCTTCTTATATTTACTCTTCTTTTTTTAATGAAACGTATGAATGCAAGATTGTTTAATTATTGGATTTATACTATTCTTTAAATTAAGGCAAGATTTATAAAAATTTATCATATTCCTATATTTAAGTAGAAAAAATAATGTGGTGCATAAATATTAAATAACATAAGTATTAAGAATCAATTTGATTCTTTATTATCTCAAAATATTAATTATTTTTGTATAAAATTAATAAAAAAACTTAACATTGGTTACAAAATGTAATATAAAATTACTATTTAATAATCAAATTTATCATGATTAATATTTTTATTGTTAAGAATATTAAAATTCTGATAATTTTGAATTAAATTTATCAATAAATTTAAATTTTTGTATCAAGCTTGTTGAACTAAAATGTAACAGAATAAAACAAATGTTCCAAAATTAAGAGTTAAAATATACTAATTATTTTAAGTAGAATATAATTAGCCTAAGTCTACTAAAAAATTGGATTATATATCTTAGGAATCACTTTATTTGTATCATTATAATACTTTATTCACTTTATTTTCACAAGGGATATTTAGCTTATTTTTTCGGTAAAAATAAGATTCTTTAGTTATTTTTTAATAATAAAAAATTTAACATAATAATAAAATGAATTTAATGAGAAAAAATTTCATTTTATTTTAACAGTGTAAAACTAAATTTAAAAAATATAATTTTTTTGTCAATTGTTTGTATAATTTTTATATTTTATGAAATTTTTTGTAATTTTTAATATATTATGTATCATATTTTTTGTAAATATTGTATTTTGATCCAAACCGTAGAATTTACAATATCAAAAATAGGAAATATATAGGTTAAACAATTAAAAGATTAGTGACGTTAGAACAACTTTAATGAACTCTCTCATGTCCATTATCTTCGAAGACTTAAAAGTTGAATGACATACTTTTATTGTATTTCTTGGAGTTTGGTAGCACCAATGTCATCTATGTGATCTTCATGCTGGTGAAATGGAGAGATCATCTATGTGGCTTCAATGCCATTAATATTTAAGTTTTTTATTTGTGTAATTCTTATCTTTGATACTATAAAGTTTACAGTAACAAAACAAAAAAATGTTAAATAATATAAAAAAATTTCACAAAATATAAAATTTATAAAAAACGTTAATCAAAAAAATAAAAAAAAAATTATTATAATATTTAAATTTAATTTTAAACTATTAAAATAATATGATAATTTTATCTCTATTAAATTGTCTTTATTATTATGTTAAAAAACTTTATTAATAAAATAATATTTTACTGTTAAAATATAATTAAAACATCACATTTTTATGAGAAAAAATGATCTAAATATTCGTTATAAAAACAAAATCAATAAAATATACATCTGATACAAACAAAATAACTTCTAAGATCTACCAACAAAAATTACCAGTCTTGCTCACAGGGTAAAACTAGAAAATATGTAGAATAGGGCTATAAGTCTAATTTAGCTATTTCAAAGTAAACCCTATAATTTTTAAGTCAAAGTTTCATTTTGATCTACGATAAAAAAAATTTATTGTTTATCGAGATATATTTTTAAATTATTTTTTCATGTTAAATATATAAATCGTATATTATAATTTAATTTAATTTTTAATATTTATAAATCTTAATATATGATTACGCCTTAATTGTTTGGAGAGAATAAATTCATAATTATATTTTTATATAATTTCAATATATATAAATAAAAAGAAAACACACAAAAGAACTAGCAATCAAAGATATACTCAACTTTTGGTACTCCAAATAAAGTATGAGATTATTAAAATAAAATATTAAATAATATAATCTTCTAAAATTGAATATTAAATATTATGAAAAACTGAATGAAAAAATAAATTGACTTTTTATTATTATGAATATAACAAAAATTAAATATTTGGATTATAATATTGAGTGAGATTACTATCCTACTTCTTTTTATTAGTTTTAAACCATATTTAATGTAAATTTTAAAAATCTATAAAACTCTTTTAAAAATAACTTAGTTGGCTTAGAAAAATGTATTAGATATAAAAAAATGTTTTGTTAATTTAAAAAATCGATATTAAATATGACGTGGAAGCATGAAAAAAAGACTGACAATAATTCCACTTATAAAATATGATGTATACATTTAAAAGCATTACAATATAATATATGTCCACTCAAATAAAAATGAATATAATTAAGATTAAAATATATACCTATAATTAATTATGAGTTCAATTTTTTGATATTTGAATATATCATTACATGTAACACAACTATAATAGGACATATTCAGCCGAAACTAGAGCCTTCATATCCGATACTATGCACTAAACAACGGTGGTTTTTTTTTATTATCAAAACTTTACCAAGAATTAGAAGGCAAATTTGCAACTCTTCTATTTATTTTATGTTATTTCATGTGCGCATTACTACTAAATATTTGTTTATGCTACCAATTTACGAAATTTATAGTTTATAGAATTATGGATGGTTTATATTTAATAATTAAATTACATCAAATAATAGATTAATATTTTTAATTACATATGAATCCAATCCAATCTATATATATTAAAATATAATATTTTTTATTTATCTATAAATTTTATGAGTTTTTAAAATAATTTTACCACTTAATCAAAACTTACAAGCTATTATACAAACAATAATTAGATAAGCCTCTTACTTTTAAATTTTTTATCATTTCCAATGCATTCTTTTTTTTTCTAAAATTAATTAATAATTTCTATTGAACAAATATAACATATTATACTTTCAAATTTTGAGCTACGACCGTATAGTTTAAAAAATATATAGGATCATAAAAAGAATACCATTTAACAAATAGTATAAATTAGTCCGAACTAATTCACTTATAAAATGAATCAAATTGATTTGGATAATTGTAATACGGAAATAAATTGTGAAATATAAAATTTATGATCCGTACAAATCAGATTAGATTGCAGATTACAGATTGACCAAAACTGTACAAATTTAATTCACTATCCACCCCGAGTTAATATCAATATAACTTTCGGCATCCAAAAAAAAAAAAAAAAGAGGTATAAGCTTAAAAGCCCGATAAACATTCTAATACGGTGTCTCTGCAATACTTTCCTCTTACTTGTGAACCCTAAATGAGAAATTTCATCTGAAGCCTTTCTTGTACATTGAAGTGTTCCAAATATTTTTGACAAAAAAATGAAATGAGCGAAAGTCAAACACAAATCATACTGTTACAGAATTCCCAATTGAGTTCATTATAAAATCTTCCCTCGGAATTGGTGCGTGTATTTCCACTATATATAGAGACATCGGACATTTTTCTACCGTCAGATTGTCTCTGAGCTTACAAACTAATCCTGATAAAATAATGTTTAATCATACCAACAGATCAAAAGTTTGTATCACAAAGCATTTCAGCACCTCACCTGAACCTGTACATCTTATAGGCGATTCATTCCCACTTCTAAAACATAAACAAGTGAAATTCCTACTTCAGCAAATGATGGATATTATCTACTGGGGCCAGGGTTCTGGATTTCCATCTCATTGTCATCCTCATCAGCGTAAGGAACATGCTCAGCAGATGGTCGTCTCAATCTCTGAAATATGTCATCAAGGGATTCTGAAGAAGGAATACGAGACCCGGGGCTATTCTCCTGGGTTTGGCGCAAGGGAATAAACTTTTTGGCCCCGAAGTTCGCCTTGAAACTTTGAAAACCAGATTTCATTGACTCCCATTTCATAACTATACCAGAAGATGGGCTTCCTTCAGGATTAGAGTGAGAGTTACCTGCATCTAGCAAAGAGACTTTGGAAGAAGTACTGTGCCGGTCAACAGCGTTTGTATTGGATGAGACTTGTTTGTTTTGTTCTCTTACAGCAGCATACTTGTTGCTGATGGCCTCCCTGCTGGACCCATATTTATGAGTTTCTTCCTTTGATGGACTTCTCGTCATTTCCTTACCGCTTGCTGCTTTCAATTCACCAGCAGTCTTATGCTAAAAAATTTCAATCTCAAGTTAGAAAACAAGCTCCTGCTATACCACCTAACAGCTCTATGAAAATGAGGAAGAAAAATTACATATCGAGTTTGAAATAGCAGGATTAATAACCAAACAAAATATCCAGTTTGGATAAACGTGAATGTCAAGTGTCAAGAAAATTAACCCAACTCTATGAAACTCTAGCTTACATACCACTCCACGGTTCCCAGACTCAACATCTGTACCATTGAAATTCCTTGCTAATGGGATAACATGTTCACCAACTTTGCTGCCTTGTTCAAGCCAAGATCTTTCTGAGAAACAAAAACTTAATTCAAGTTTGGCCATTATATATAAAAAACTCAGAAAGCCAATTTCAATATTTTATGCATTTGACAAAGAGAAAGAGAATGGGAGACGTTACCTTTCTGTAGGATGATTAATCCTGATGGATCAAAACCATCAGTATCATCTGCCTCACTTTGAAATCTAAATCTTTTCCAGCTCCCAAAAAAATTTATTATACGATCAAAGCAATTGGTAGCAACCAATACGGTGTATATAACCATGATAAGTGGATAGATTTGGTTAAACTCACTCCCAAAGAATGGAACTGCTTGATCAATATTTCCCATTCGCTGCAATCAGGATCGCAGAGGACAAAATTTTAGTCATGATTATGGAAAATTAACACAAATACCCCCTAAGGTTTCATCTTTTGTCACATATACCCTAACGGTTATAATTTGATCATAAATACAGCCAACGTTTTATTTATTATCATTGATACCCTTAAATTGTTTACAATGTTAATATTTACCATTAATTTCTCAATTTTTCATGTAATAAATTATCACAAATATCCCTGAGTTTTCATCGTTTCACATATATCCTCAACTTTTATAACTTGATTACAAATACTCTGACGTTTTATATATTGTCACTAATACTCTTAAATTGTTAACAGTGTTAATACTTATCGTTAGTTTCTCAATTTATCACACTTTTAACACAGTTCAAAAATTACAATTAAAGAATGTGATATAAGGTTAAAAATTATGGTCTCTATTAACTTATGTTCTTTTAGGCTTGGTTTAGTTCAATTCTATGCCAAAGAATATTAGAACTTTAATTATTTTGACATAAAAAATTATTCCATCACACATGCAACAAAGAAAAACAAAGAAACCATCACGTCAATTGGCAAATGGAGTTTGACATAAAATGCGGTTAGTTTGGATGTAGAAAAATTAAAAATAAATTAATGATTTTATACGATGATTTTATTAACGAGTTAATATTAATACTTTAGATAAAACTAATTATCTTAAAAGGTTCAAATTAAGAGTTTAATATGAAATAATAAAAAAATTTACTCATTAGAAGATCTGAACTCAAAACAAAACCCCGTATGAAAATCACTATTTTCATCATTTCGTTAATAACATAAATAAGAGATAATGTTATCGTCAAAGACAATGGTTCATACACAAGTTCTAGGCAAACATTATCTTTTTGTCCTCACATCACCTCTCCTTGCATTCTTGGCAAAGAATACAAAGACAACACATATAAGTTCTTGGCATTGTGATGGTTTTTATAGCTAAGAGGATTTAGGGTTTCAATTGTCACTAAAAGAATGCATGAATTGATGGGTTTTGCGTTATGAGAGGAGATAGATTTTGTGTTTAAGGAGAGAGTTTCATAGAATATGAGTGAATTGAATGATCCCAATGCCAACTTGGAGATCTAATTACCCCACCATATAACATCAAATATAAAGGTGTTAGTGTTAAGGGTATTTGCAATATTTTGAAGACGTTAGGGGTATATGTGTGACCAAAGATGAAAACTCGGAGGATATTTGTGATAATTTTGCCATGATTATTTAAAAGATAATAATAACAAACCGAAAACTTAAAAATTGCTAAATAAATTAAGGAACCATAACTCACTATTATCTGTTGGAACAAAATAATTAAAAAATGGAAGCTCAGAGATACTCTTTTATGTATCTACTAACAAATATGATCAGCCTATTTGTATCAAACAAAATGCCAGACAGTGATCACCAAGCCAAACCAAACTCATAAGTTGAACATTTTTCAATCCAATCTGATCCACTTATCAATTGAAGACCAACTAAAAGTGAGTGGATTCAGTAGGATTGATCAAATTGATTAATTAATAGGTGTTTTGAACACAAACATATGAGATTATCAGTACAGAACTGAAAACAGAGATAAGGAATGGAATTACCTTTTCAAAAATAGTTATTTTGTTTTTACCAAGACGAATACAGTTGAGAAAGTTGTATGAAATAGGAGGAGCATAACGAGCAACCATCCTGGTAGCAATGAAGCAACAGATTTAAGAACTATAATAAAATCTGAGCTCTTCCATTCATAAATTTACCAGTAAGAACTTACGAGCATATCATAAGCAAATTAACTGAGCTTGTCTGCCTAGGTGTCAATGAGTAAAACATCAACATGCCAATCTTAAACAACGAATAATACGTGCAGATGCACATATACATCAGAGGAATAAACGCAAAAACCTGGGGACAAAAACTTTAGCAAATCAAATTATTATTTTCATGTGTAAATCAAAGAGAAAAATAAGCATTTTTTTTCTTTACATGGCATGGCACAATGCACAATAAGACAAAGAAACATGGGCAGAATAACCATACCAAGTTCGGGGAAGAAAGAGAGCAAAAAAAAAAAAAGAAGAAGAAAACAAGAAGGTAGCAGCATGGCTTCACTTGACCCATAAACACAGTAGACTGCTTGATTGGGTACTGGATATACAGCGACAAAAAGAATATAAAGAAATATAAACGGAATGATATTGTCAGCGGTTGCATGGTTGCATACTTTCATGGGAAAATATGTTGTGAATATGAAACTTCAATCATCATATGATATTATGATTTGATTCATGAGTCAAAATTATATATACAGCATTGAAGAAGCCTACCTCGACTAGTGCCTTGTCTAAAGGCTCTAAACTAGCTAACTATCTTACTGCTTAGGATCTAGAAAGTGCCTACCTCTTCCTTCCTCCTAAACCAGGCCAGTAAGAACAAAGTTCCCATATACTGGCCCATTTCCAACCTTAAGAAAATGGGTATTATCCTATCTTTTTTCTCTACTCCACTTTTGTAAAACAAATCATCCATCGTACCATTGCCTTACCATTTTGACGTGTTGGTTACACTTCATTGCACAGTGAGTGATTGAAGAAACAAATGCCAGATCATGAAGATCCAACTGGTCCCACTTGTCCAATAATATTTTTTTCAAAATACTTAAGCATTGGACATGCGTAACATAAATGAATTCTTAAAATAAGTCATCTCACATAGACATCAAGCAAATAACAGGCTTAGCTAATTGGAAATGCATATCTACAAAAGATATAGTCTCCTAATATTTACTAACCATATGATAAGCCTTTCTCAATTCAATCCTCTAATACACTAGAAAGGTTGTATCAGATAAGAAATCCAGGTAAACTCCTAAGCTCATTTCAATCCTCCCCAAAGCCAAAAGGCAAAGGTCTATAAAATATGAAAACCTTCAACATATCAATAATACTATGTACCTGTACAAGTACTTCCTCCCGTTGGACAGAATTTATGAGGATTGAGAAAAGAGATAAATCTAAATTTGGAAGTAAGGTTGCCTCTGCTAAAAGAATGGCAGCTGACATGATACCAAGTATGACAGCCAAAGCTTTCTCAAGTTGCTTTCTTATTATGCACCGCCAAAAGAATTCTGAAAAAAACAAATCAGGTCATTTCTAGATCTCAATTTGAAGTCTTATTATTCATATTAAATGAGAGTTAGTAAGTTAGAGCAATTCAAAGACCAAAGTAGAAGCAACATGCTCAAGAAAAAATGAATTCATTAAATAAGAAAATAAAGGTTAGATAAGGCATAAAATCCACAGCACAATAATACACTACTATCGAGGCTCATTACATATCCTCATTAGAAAAGCTGGCAAATCAGAAAGAGAAAATGAATGTACACGCCAATTAAGGGAAAAAGAAAAAATATATATAATATATATGTTAGTAACATAAAGAATTATGTATCACCAAATAAAAACCATTTTAAAAGAACAACGCCAAACAGGAGAGTCAATTTTACCCATAGTATCAACTAGAGATCCCAACTTGCCAGTTTGAGCAGATCTGAAGCTTGAGATGAATTTCCTAAAATAATGACATGGAATTCGAAGGTCAGTGACGTAGTACATAATGTGATTTCATTCTATATTAAATCAAGTGAATATGTAAATAAAAACTTGATTATGAAGGGAGGCAGACCATCCAGTTGAATTGCGTCGTTCATAATTTCTTACAGTATCTTCTAGTTCAAGGGCCTCCATAACATAGGTCATATACTCGCTGCAAAATAATGGTAAATTATACCATTTTTGATGTTGTAAACATTGTCAGCAAACAGGGATCATAAGAAGATTTGTACACAATGTGCATGTGCTTTTTTTCAACTTCATCAGGTGGAAAAGAAGGTGGGAGGTTGCCTTACTGGCTACTGCAAACACTAACTCTGGATTCAATAATAGGCTTGCAAAACTTGAGAAAGGAGGCTGACCCCACCCAGCCAATTTGAATTGATTGAAAGTTTTGGACAAAAATGGGGAAATTAGCTATTTCCAGTTAACTAATGGTAAAAGCTGATCATGATATTCAAAATTCACATTATTCAGATATTGCTTGATTTCTGACTGCCATGAATTATGAAAAGACATGCCAAGGCCATTGTCAATCATATGGAAAGCAAAGTAACAAAGTTTATGACAAACACTCATGCACAGTATTAATTTTTATGCAGACACTATTCAACTAAAATTCTAGCTAACCTTTTATATCGGTAGTACTCTTCCCGAGCCGACCGGAGATGGCGTCTAAGTGTAGCCATTGACTTCTCATCAGTATCATAATCCATATCGTTTTCACCTAATCGGCCACCTTGTGGCTTAAAAGATGGATCTTCTTTGAACTGCAGAAGTATTAATTTTGTTTTACTTTAATGTTGGTATAAGAATGCTAATATAGTACAATACAAATTTGTAGTGAAAACATAACTAAATTATTACCATTTTACTCAACATATTATCTATAACATCCATATAGGGCCTCAATGGATCACGCTTGGACATCTGATTGGAAGTTGCTTGAGCAACCTATTAAAGAAGCCACCACAGGAGTAAAGTTAAAGAAAACAAATATGAAATCGTTTACATTAAATACAATGACACTCTATGGAGCTTTAAAAACACCAATCATTTTCCCATAAGTTCTCTAAAAAGTAATTTACTAAAAGATAATAACAAAATCTTATAGGTGAAGACCATAGACAATGATATGATTTAAAGTAAGCATAAAAGAACATCAAGCACCATTCACTATTAATCATAAATTCAAATTACAACCTATTGTTAGGACAGTTATTAAAACTAGGTACCAGCATCTGCCACTCAAAAATTTGTAGAACAAAATGATAATTGTAATAATAAATACACGAAAGTGGAAAAGGAGAAATTTTTTTGTTTATACACTAAGAAATTACCACTATAGCGTTTGACAGGTCTTGGTGAGCATCATCTAGTTTCACAGCCATTTTAGCAATTTTATGAGAAAGAACTTTTTGCCGGGTGGTCCAATCTGCATTTCTCCACATGCTCTTGGGAATTTCACTCAAACCAAAGCCAAGAAGGAATGCACCTGTGACAAGTCCAAAAGTGTTTGAGCAACCCATGGCAAAACCAAGAACGCCTCCACCCCTGTTTATGAATGTATTGAACAAAAAAATGAGAAAAATAACTCAAAAGGCCAACTGAGGAATAATATGATAAAGACAATGAAGACTAGTGTCAGTTTTCCATCCATGTTAAAGACCTATGCATCAACCTGAGCTACAATGACTACAACTAAGCGCTTTTCTTCTTTTAGCTTATAATTTGCATCACATGCCAACTGTGCCTTACAAGCACTGTAACTATGTAGAACCTGTCACTCATGACTGACTCCATCTCCATGTAACATTCATTATCTAATCAAAATAACACAAGACAAGAAAAATGGATGCAAGTAAATTTACAAGTGTAAGCACTAGGTATTAACTTTAAGAACAAATTAAATGACCTCAAGGAAAACCTAAGATCATAAAGCAGAAACTATAACCACATCAACAAATAACAACGTTTGCAAGGAGAGATACAAACCAATTCTTATGCATCATGATGAGAAGAATAAGTCCAAAAAGGCCAATTGATCCCACAATCAGATAGAAGATTAAATTAACATGTACACTAGTCTTCAACCTTTCTTTCGCAGTAAAATCTCCAGCATCTTCATAACCCTGAATAAGGGGCACCACAGCCCTGTTTAGAGAGAACATTATTTAAATATGAGAAAATGTGAACAACACAGAGCTATGAGAAAATGTGAACAACACAGAGCTGTATAAATAATTTAAAAAATCTAACAAAGCATTTTTTTCTCCAACTTCACAAGGGCAATAAATCATGCAAGTTAACCAGAGAACTACCAAGCTTAAGTCAGTAGACTAGCATGACTTCACCAGAATACACAAAGAAGTTTAAAGGGAGCCTTAAGGGAACATTGCAACGTGTTATAGTACAAAAAAACTAGCTATTAGATAGGAAATCTAATTGCACGAGTAAATGGGTAGCAAATATAAATTAGCAAATGAAATATACGTGTATTCAGACATATAGATAAAATGGGGAGGGTAAAAGAATCTGATTGTACATTGACCCTACCAAGTTAGTAAAAATGTACTCCAATATGACCAGCTCCAGAAGAAAGAAATTCCTCCATTCTTGATTTCATTTATCGTCTGTAGATGTCAAAGATATTATTAGCTCCAGAAATTTAGAATAAAAAAAATCAGAAACCAATGCTTCAACTCCTTAAAACCCTTCAGAGAAATAAGAATCAAAGTTCCCTCCAGTCTTCAGATTTCAAAAAAGCACAGCATATCATACGTTCAACAATGCAGAAAATGGGAGGAAAACAAAATTACAGACTGGAATCAAACCCAACTAAACTGCATGATGCAAAAATGGTGAGAGGCCGTGATTTAGCAACAACAGAGTGTGGAAATCATCCATCAAATGCAAAGCATGACCGCATCATATTCAATTTCTCTCTTTCAAAGTTTAGTCCTGCGACCAAGGTAACTCCCTGGTCAGCTGGTCAGTTTAAAATATGACTTATATAAGTGTTTTAAAGGAGATATGGCATATGAGCTGTAAATGCATGCCGACACAAATTATCATGCCACCAAAACCATCAAAGTAAGAGTATCCAAAATGCTCTAGTAAGAGGATCCTGATACGAAATCACCATGACAAGCGATAAATAGTATGCAAAAATAGATTCCAACATTTTAAAAAAATAGCCCTAGCTAACCACCGAGGTCGAAATTAATGCGCAAAAGAAAATCCAGAATTTCAGCATATGAAAATAAAATCGAACCCTAATTCAATCACTAGAAAATCGTTTCTAGCAAAAACGTCAAATCACCAACCACAAGGTAAAAAAAGACACAAGTACAGACTCAAATCACGATGACTTGACAAATCAGCATGCAAGGCCAAAATTGAAACTAAAATGAAGCGGAGATAGAATGTACCGTCCAGATGTCAGCAGGGACGAGAATGATGATGGAGAGGGAACAAAACCAGGTATAACCCACCGTAAGCAACACATAGCGAGGAACCTCTGGGCCAGCGAAGTACCTCAGAGTGAAAAGGACCATGCCAACGCATAAGGGCAATGAGATCAGGTAAAACACCCACATCTCTCCGTCCCTCTTTTTCTCTCGCTGTGTCTAGCTCAATCAGAATCAATGGAAAAGGAGAACAGAACGGCAGGGTCTATATATTGGATCAATCTTGAATCCGATCAGCCGATGGCTGCGAAGATTCGCTATCACCGGCTTTCTATTGCCTTGCGTTTTAGTCAAAAAGAACCCTACAAAGAGAACGAGCTAAAGCAACGTAGAAATTAGGAAATTTGAGTAACTCAATTGGTTGTTGGGTTCGTGAAATTAAATTTTCTTAAGACGAAAATTCGTTACAATTGGCGGTACAGATCCTAGGTGTTGGGGGGACGCAGTTGGGTACCTGCCGTTTCCATCCGCGAGTTCGTTCCCTTATTTTATATACAATCATTTGCTTATGATATGAGATACTTATTAGTTAAAATAATATAATTAATTAACACAATAATAATATTAATACCATAAAAAGTAAAATATTTTAAAAAAATAATCTTATATATATACACACGAGATTAAAATTTAATTTTTAATATTTTAATTTTAAAATATTAATTTTTATCAAATTAATTTAATAATATTATATTTAACCATCTTATAATTCAAAAGTTAATAATTAAATTAATTTATATGTTTTGATATAAGTTCATAAAAAATAAATAAATTATATAATTATATTTTATAAAAATAGAATAATATAGGTTATTATCTTTTACAAAATACAAAATTGACTATTGTAATTATTTTATAAAGATAAGAAATTTGTACCATTTTATTTAATAGATAAAGATTTAAAAATATATTTTTATTAAAGATAATACAATTGGTTGATTTTTTATTATTATTTTTTATTTTTAATTGATAGAAACAATAGACTAATTTTAAAGATATGTTTTTGTATAATTTTATTTATAACATTTTTTTTACTATTATTAGTTTTGGATCTTCTTATACATAAAATGTAATTGCATTAATAAAATTATTTATTTATTTTAAAAAAATTACTTAATTTAACATAACATGTAATTTATAAATAATTTGTTATGTAATATATTTATTTTTACCTCATATTTTTGTGTTAATATTTTATTTAAAATATTGATATTATTTCTAAAAAATAACAAATGTGTTATTATTTAAATTTTATATGTATATAATTATGTTGATTGTCGAGCAATAACTAATATTATTATATAATTTTTAAACACATTTTGTAAGTTTGATAACTATATAAAAATATTTTAATATTTATTAATATATAAAAAAATCGAATAATAATTAATATATAGTAAAAATACCTAACAAGAAATAAAAAATGAAGGATGTGTATATGTTTTTGATATTTATTAATGTATTAAAAATACAAACAAAAAAAGTGAAGAAAAAAAATCAAGAGACAATAAAACTAACAAAAAAACATATATTTATAAAAAATGTATTTGTTTGGAAATGTTTTGATATTTATTTATATAAAAGAATAGCTAGTGGAATAATAGAGAGAAATTTGAAAAGTAAAAAATAAACAAAACAGTACATAAAAAAAAAGCTATCATAACAATGAAAAATAATAGTGTAGTCGAGAATACCAATGTATTATTTATTTATTATTCTCTTTTTATATATACAATGGTAGATAACAAAAAATTTAAATAGAAGACCGCAACCAATGAAAGCATAACCTTTGTTTTCATATAACTTTATATAAATAGATAAACTATATAATCATAATTATATAAATTAATAAATATAAAATATTTTAAATAAAAAAAATTAAGTTTCTCTAGGTTTATCATATCTAGGTTCATACTAATGGCATTAAAGGTTTCTAATTGCTTACCATTATTGTGATCAATTGATCAATTTAAATCTCAAGATTTTTGATAGCATCATTGATTTCCTGTGTCTCAAAATTTTTCCTTAAAGTTTCCTATTCTTTGATAAAAGATTGGTTTTTCTATTGAAATTTGAAAACATTAACAGGGATGACATTCACTTAATACTCAAGAGACTTACCTTGGTTGAAATTGGTTATGACATTAGGAATGGAAAGTTAGGTATAATTTTGAACTCTTTTGATGGATTTTTCATAGAAATTTGGTTTACCTATATCTCAAGATTTTTTCTTGAAATTTTCTATTATTTAATTAAAACTTGATTTTTCTATTGAAATTTCAAAGTTTTATCAACGATGGTATTAACTAAATTCTTAAGAGATTTATCTTGAGTGATTGGAATTGGTTCTGGCATTGAGAATGAAAAATTAGGCGTAATGTTGAAATTTTTTGTCATATTTCTATACGAATAATTTAGGTATTGATGATCCTACCATATTGTATCATACATGTTATATGGATTATACCTAAGCATCTAGGTTTTAAATATACCTACAATATTAGTGTAGTCTCAATTGTCACGTTGATGCTCAAAGTGTAGTGCATAAAATCCATTGTACGAAGGGTATGCTGCATTCATAAGTGTATTCTTATTATTTTGATATTCAATACTTTAAGAAAAAATTAGTACTCATAAATAAAACTAATAATAATAAACTAAGGAAAATAAATGAATTTAACTATGATCAAATCCTTAAGGTTTCTTATTTTTTCTCTTAGAGTATCTGATATAATTTCTCTATTTTTTTGTTTCCAACTTTATATTAAAGTTTTATGTAGTGTTCTAGGTAAGTTTTGGAAAAAATATTTCTTTATAAGTTGTTTGCATAAAGGATGGTAATTTATGGTAATATATTTCATATTTGCAAATAAAAGAATCCATGTAACACACGTTACAAATTTTCATATTTGTTAGATGCCATTTAGTTTCATTGATTTATTTGCACTAGATTTAGTGATAGTTTTTTCTTTATCTTCTCCAATAAATTCATTGTATATTTCATTTATTACTGTATCCAAGTATTCTCTTCCCGTGAAAGCATTCCCTTGCATTAAAAAATGTTGTTGATATTTTAAGTTTGAAAACCAAACTTTAATATTTTATGTCAATTTATGTGTTATAAGTACCCTAATGATTGAAGGGTTTGTTTGGATAGTTTGAGAGGTTTGTATGAGCACATTTATACCACTAACCTATTCATCTAAAACCTTTTTCCTATCTTTTATATAATTTAAATCTAAAAGATCACACTTATAATTATCATGAAGTTTGAATTATAGTGGAATACTATATCTAGTTCTCTAATGCAAACCTTCCTCCGTTTTAGGTGGTTGTTTTCTTTTATCTGTGGCGTCAGGTTGTTATGTCATTTGCCTATTTCTTTATTCCCTATGTAGGTAAGATGTTTATTCTTGATAAGGAACCGATAATAAAATTAATTTCATATGATCTCTTGGAATCATGTTTTATGGTTTAGAATCATTTTTCACCGATTATTATCATATCATCTTCTTTTTTGTTTGTATAAAGTTTTTCTATTTCTTCATTAGTTAGTATCAATAAAATAATTAATTTTTCGATATCCTTAATTTTAGGGTTCATAAATTTTTTTTATTCATTTTTGAGAATCAGGGCATCTAATCTCTTTATTTAAGATTTAATTTTGTTTTTTAAATTTTTTTATATTATTTTTTACTTATTATCATTTTTTGTGAAAAACATCACGAGATATCTTTTGTTTAGATATCTACTATTTCTTAATTTATCTTTTTTTACTTTAAAAATATTATTATTTATTTCCGTTAGATTTAATTTTTGTTATTGAAAATAAATATTTTTGAATTTTTTGAAAAATCAAGCTTCCCTCCTCACCACCCAAAACGCAACGCTCGAGCTCCCGCACCCCAGCACACCGCAAAACCACCAACATTCATAGATTGAAGGCAGCTACCATACCTGTAGTGCACGAAAACCACCATTTTCCACCCAACGGCAGTTGGAAATGGAGCACCATACCCATTCGCTAGATAGCAACCATACCTGTGCGCGTCAACATGTTCACCGCCAACGATGACGCCGTCAAGGTATTTCCTCCTTATCATTCTTCTTGTTGATGTCTCTATTTAAATAAAACCCAAATGATTTTGTTCTGTGCATGATGTACTTTGGCATCACGAATTAAAGCCTTAACAATTTGGTTATAATGGTGTAGGAATTGTGCGAGATGAAGAAACGGTTTGGTTAAAATGTGTAAACATTTTTGTCAATTTTAAATTTATTTTAGGTTTTTCCCTGAACTGTTTGGATCAAGATTTTTGTTATAAGGGACACAGAGAATGGCTGGTAACTTCATATTCTATTATTTTATTTTATGCATTTTAGGAAATGAAGAGATACTAAGGCTAAAATCTCCGATTCCTTTGTGGTTTTTCGTTTCTAGGCAGAAGCCATTTTTTTGGGCAGCTTTCTGATCCAAATTTGGTAAAACTGATCGGAGTTAATGTCCCACGTTAATTAAAGACACCATTATGATAGAGTTTATACCATTGAGATTACAAATCCCAAATTTTTTATATACTTTGACATGATACCATAACTTTAATCGGTTGGATTAAAAACTTTAGATCCCTTCTAAAAAAATGAAATGAGCCTTGCAAAAGAAAAAAAAAAGGATAACTGACCTCAATAAAATAGAACCTAATAAAATAGGTTATGAATACGAAGCGATAGACTTTGTGAGACAAAAATTTGAGGAGAAATGTAGGAAGTAATATATCACCCATTAATTAAAAATAACACTATGGTAGAATTTATAAGGATTATAAGTGTTTACATTTATTGGGTTAATCTTTTAGGATTGAAAAGTTCATGGTTTTTATGGATTTTCACTTTGCCCTGAATATGAACACAAGGTATTGATATATGAGTATATGGCTCGTGGTAGTGTGGAAGACAATTTATTTTTGAGTAAGCATATGATTATAGGATGTTTACCCTGAATTGATATTGTGTAAAATGCAAATTAATTGAAAAACATGTTGTATGTGTTTCTTCCGATATGAGCCACCCAATTCTAGCTCTATCGTTTCATGTTAACTTTGTTTTTTTCTATTTAAATGGTGTCTAATGTGGTTGTTTCTTCTGTCTATAGGAGTATTGCTGCCTATGTCACTAGACTAGAGAGCCAAAAGAATTGTTATAGGAAATTTTAATATGAAACTCCACCTGGACTGTAATGAAACATAGTGAGATATTATTGGCAAACAATGATTTTTGATGCATTATTGTATTGGGTAACATTTATTTAATGGTGTACTATCTAATTTGCTGATCTCTGAATGATTCCACTGAAAACCTCTTTGATTGGCTCCCTTTTCTCATGAAGTAGGAGTCTTACTAATTCATATCATTCAGGATTGCACAGTGACTATCCATTTGACACCTTTGGTGGTTCTACTGCACCTGCATGAGTTGCTTTGGATAACATGATATTAGGATTTCTGTTTGATGCTGTGGTATTGAACGTGCTTAGTGTTTTAAAACTTTTAAGATCTGTGCTTTACATACCTCTTCACGCTTCAATGATAAAATGCTCTGTTCCCGGTATATGTTTTATTTTGGTTTGTTTCTTGCATGATATAATTATTGACTTAAGAGACGCACCAGGGGTGTCTGTATTTGCTCAGCACAGGGTATATTGGTCTTGAATGCAAAGCAGGTCAGGCAGAGGTAGTCCTTTTGAACTTGAACAGGATAATGCCTGCTTAGGGAGTGTGCTTCTGTTACTATTTTCTATTGTGCTTGCGCAGGAGAGAGTTTGCATCCTCTGGTTCGTGCTAGCTTATAGAACCATCTGTCAATTGGCTAGGAATTACAAAGGAAGTTTCACCATATCTACTAACAGGTCTGGTGTCCTAGCTGTGGCCCTTTTTTATATAATCAATTGTTAAACCATATCTGCTAACCTGCGAGTTCTCTTATAGGGATTGTCCAAGTGTGGAATTGTCTGGGTGGAAGATCTTATCCATGAAATCAAGACCGTTGGACCTCATTGTAAGGAGGCAAATAACTTCCTATGGGCTTTTCAGGTATTATTTACCAAAATAGACTAAAAAGGAGATAAACATCATTTTTTTTAACTAAGGAGAAAAAGGACAAAATTTTAGTCCTTATAATAATAGTACTTTACCCTTTAGCAGGTTTGAAGTAAAAAAATAATAAAAATAATAAAAAATCAAGAAATAATAGGAAATCAAGGAATGTTAAAAATAGAAACAGAAGATATCTCAAGATATTTCTCACAAAAAATGGTAATTAGTAAAAGCAAATTCAAAAAATAAGGTTAAATCTTAAAAGAAGTAGATGTGTGTAAATATCTATCATTTTCAAAACTAAGGAAAATGTTTTTAAGGAAAGATATAATAAGTAATAAGTAAATAGGTATTAATATTATAAATATAAAAGAAGGTATAATATACCATTAATTGATAAAGAAATCATAATGAATAAACAATGAAAAATTCTTCAAAAAGACAGAAAAAATTGGATGTGTTCATTTAGGAGGAATCCAAATATTAATAAAAACTCATTTTAGAGAAGGAATTGATACACAAATAAAACTAACAATGCTAGATAATAGAATAATAAGTAGGAAAGATGTTTTATTAGGAATAATTTATGGTATTTAGGATAATAGAAACTAAAATTTACAGCATATCCTAGGTTTGTTATTAATATTCACAATAAAAACTTAAATTAAGTGTTAACTAAGGATACCAGAAATTAAAGTTTAAACTAAGTTTGTTACAACATATCCTAGGTTTGAAAGAGAAGATTTAATGAAAAAAGAAATTATCTATTTTCAATACACTACATTGTAGGGTACTTATTAACCGATAATCATAACAATTCAAAATATGAAAAAAATGAATTTATAGAAATAGATAAAATCTTACAGAATTTTGGACAAATAACAAAATTAGAAATACTAATAGATTTTAAAATACCAGTGGAATAACATTTAGATATTAAAAAAACCTTTGATATTAGGTAAAAACAAATATAGTCAAAAATAATAATATACCAAGGTTTATCTTTATATATAATGAAAGAGAAAATTCTAAGAAAGAAAAAGAAGTTACAAAACTAAAAGAAGAAGTCCATGTAATGAAAACATTAGTATATAATGTAATACTAGAAAGAAAATAACAAGATATTTAAAAACAAATTACAAGATATAGACTTAAAACTTAATGGAAGCGCAACATACGTATCAAAAAATCAAATAACAATAATGAAAGCCTTGGCTCTTTTAGTAGAAAAAATTGATATAGCATAATAATCAAACATTAAGTCTCTTCATGTCATAGATAGAAGCAAAAAAAAACTCATAAATGAGACAAGATAAATTAATAAAAAAATTACAATAAGATATACATGAAGAATTGACAAAATTAAGAATAAATATAAATAACATACACAAAAACAATCGTATTATAAGTCACAATCTTGATCCATTAAAAGGATTAAAAGAACCACCTAGAAGATCAGATGTATTGATATCTAGGAATGAAAAAAGAAAAATCTAAAGATAAAGAAAAAGCTATAATTACATTTTAATGGAATATAGAAAAAATTAGAAGAACAATTTATGGACTCTAATAGAGATATAGGAAAATTGATTAGTTTGTTAACACTAACTAACGAAGAACTAGGAAAACATTATGATAAAAAGCTATGTATAAACAAAGAGGAAAATAATATGACAATAATCAACGAGACTAATTCTGAACTAAAAATCATAACCTAAAAGGTCATATAAAACCAATTTCATTACTAGTTCTATACCAAAAAGAAACATCTAATCCACATAGAGAAGAAAAGAATAGATAAAAATCAGAAGAACTTGTCATTCATTATAGAAGTAAACAATAACCCAAAATGAAAGAAGGATTAAATTGGGGAATTAGAGGTAATATCCGGTCAAAATTCAAACTCTATGAAAATTATAGATATGATATTTTAGATTTAGAGTATATAAGAGATAGGAAAAAGACGTTAGATGAATGGTCAAGTGTTATGAGTGTAATCATACAACTTCTCAAGCTACACAATCGAATCTTTTAACTTGTAGAGTCTTAGTAGCTCACAAAATGACAGAAAATACTAAAATTTGGTTTATAAATTTAACATAACATATATTAATGTAAGGGAACAACCCCACAAGTAGATAATACTTAGAAACTATAGTAAATGAAATATACAAGAAATTAATCGAAAAATATAAAGGAAGACACATTAATAAATACAGTGAAAATGAATTGAAGAAACCAAATAGCATCTATCAAATACGGAAATCTATAACATGTGTTTTATAGATTCCTTTATTTGTGAATATGAAATGTATTATCATAAATTATCATCTTCTATGCTAGAAACTTATAAAAAAATGTTTTTTCAAAAATTAACTGGAACATTTCATAAAACCTTAGTGGAAGGATAGAATAAAAGAAATAGGAAAACTATACCAGATACCATACGAAGAAGAATAAGGAGTCTTAAAAATTGGATAATTATCAAATGTCAAGAAAGAAAGGAATATAAACAAATAATAAGAAATGATAAAATCTATTATGATATAAGAGATTTTAGAATGCCATAAAAGTACGAGTATAATATAAAATCTTACAATCAAAAACATATAAAATATAAAAGAAACAGAACATTTAAAATATATAAATTTAGAAAACAAGACTTCCAAAAATATAAAAAAGGTATAACATAGAATCTTATAAGAAGAGATATTTTAGAAGAAAAATGTATAACTCTCCAAAAAAACAAAAAATTATTTCCTATTAGGAAAAAATAAATGCAAGTGTTGTATTTGCAATGAGTGAGGACATTATGCAAATGAATGCCTTAACAAGTTTCAACCTAAGAAAGAATTGAAAAATGAATTTTCATAGAAAGCAAAAATCTTAGAAAAAACTTTTAAGATAGAGCTAGAATTAATTGAGGAATCAGATATAGATGTACAATATTTATCTATTAGAGGTAATTAAGGAGGAAATGATCTATTTAGAATATGAACACTCATCAAAAGAATGATTTGTATGGTATTACAAATCTAAATAATACCTATATTAAGGTGGGATTGAAATTTAAAAGTGATACTAGCTATTATTTACATGCTTATATAGATATATGAGATAATATGTGTGTAATAAGTAAATATGTATTCCTAAAATAACATTGAAAACAAGTACGAAAAAATTGCTAGGAGGAGAAAATTTTCTACGCATACTAGCTCATGTAGCATTTTATTAGTTATCTCTTGAAGTATAATATCAATTACTAGCTCATATAACTATTATTAATAATTATTTTCTATTAATTGTAATAATTGCTAATAATATTACAATAAATCTTAATAAGGTTTTAAAAGACACAAATATAATGATAGAAGGAGAAGATTTTCATATTATTACCATATATCAATAAGAAACAATGATTGATTTATTAATAGGAAATAATTTTTTTAAATTTATATTAATCTTTTACATAATATTTAGACAAAATAAGTCTAACAATATTAGACGGTGAAACCATTTATGTATTAAAAATAAGAAAAAGCTTTGATTGTATCAAATCCAACATTTATACAACATAAAAAACAAAAAACATACAAAAACTTTATTTAAAAATATTTCATTAGATATATAAGAGAAATAAATATCTTTTCTTAATGAAATACAGGAAAATAAAATCCTAGTAGGTATTAAAAAATTCTTAAAAACAAATACTTTAGACCCAACAATTAATAAATCTAAAATGATTTTCAACATAAAATTAAGAGACCCTAATAAGATTATTAAAGTAAAATTAATGATTTATATTTTAGAAGATATGATTGAATTTGAAAAATAAATTCAAAATTTTGTGGAATAAAAGTCATAATATCAAGTAATTCACCTCATTCTAGTCTGTTATTCTTAGTTGAAAAAACCTAAAAAGAAAAATGATAATAAACTTCAAAGCATTGAATAAATAAAGCATTGATGATGAATACTTTATTTTAAAAAAAGAATAATTGTTATCATTAATAAAAGGAAAGAAGTATTTTAATTTTGATTACAAAAGTGGATTTTGGCAAATAAGACTAAATGAATAATCTCAAAAATTAACAGTATTTAGTTGACTCCAATGATAGTTCTAATTAACTATTATACTATTTAGATTAAAATGAACTCTAGGTATCTTTTAAAGTGATGAGATACGAATCATGTTAAATGAATATGTAGGTATATATATCGTAACAAGTAATATAATGATAAGAAAAGATCGTTCCCACAAAGATTATGTTATTAGAAATTAATTTTTAAACAAAAAAATAAAAATTAATTTTTTTGTTTTTTATATTTTAAGAAAGCAAAACTAAAAAAACTAAAAATAAATAACAATAATTAATTAAATTAGATTTGACAATTAAGAAGATATATGAAAAAATATATAGTAATACTTAATCTCTTAATTTTTTAAATATGTAAATCACTAAATTTTTTTAATATAATTATGAATTAATTATATGATCAATTGAATCTAACCTAATATGTTTTCTTTTAAAGTAAAACTACATACCATATAGTAATTAACCTAATAACATTCTCATGTCGATTAAATTACATACTATTCATTAAGTTGATTAATTATGGATTATATACATAAAAATTATACATCTCTACCTAGAAATTATGCATATTATTTAATTAATACAAATAATTAAATAATTCTCTTAAATATATTTAATTATCTAAATAGATAAATTGTTGATCAAATAATTCATAGTATAAAAATCAAATTAACTAATATAATTAAATTAAAATCATAATTGAGGTAAAATATTAAATCATCACATGTTGAAAATTAGATTCATTAACCTAGATTAATAATTAACTAGACATAATTTTGTTCACAAAGCTCGTATTTTTCATAAAAAAGACATAAAAATTGATAAAGAAAAAAGAATAAGAAAAAAATACAATTAATCTCTTGAATTGTGATACCAATCTCATCTAGAATCTCTACTAAAATTGTATCTTTTTTTGAATTTTTTTATGTTTTTCTTTCTTTTAGCTCCAAAATTGATAAAAAAAATTATGTTAATTTCGGCTCATTAAGGTTTATGGGGTGATTAGGGAGTTAAATATAGCTTAAGTGGAATCTGGACTATCAGATCAGTTTCAAATCAAAGGTTGAGAAGAAAAAGAGGAAAATTAACAGTATTGGCAAATAGAAAGACGACACATGAAACACGAAATTTAGCGGCGCACAGTTCAAAGGAGTGGACGAGTAGCGTGACAACACGTGACATGAGTGTTGACCGGGTGCCGAACTTGGATGGAACGCGGTGCTAACATGTTTCAAAGCGCTGTGTCACTATGTACACGCGACTTTGTGTGATTCGCATGCTTCTAAGATGTGGCGTTCACATGGCTTGCTCTGTTAGCTCTCCTGCTTGCGTGGCATCTACGTGGTAACTTCTGATTAATTCTACGTTAAAAATTCATAAAAAATCTATAAAATTTTTAAAAAAATCTCAAAAAATTCTAAAATTTATATTTACACCCATTTTCACTAAAAAATTATATTTTTATATTTTTAACCCAAAAATATTACTTATTGAATAAAACGAACAAATATTTACTTTCATAGAGTCATCACAAAGATATATGGATAACATCTTTAAGAAGTTATAAAATATTTCATGTATTTATATAGATGATATTTTGGTTTTTAGTAATTATTTAAATAAGCATTATTTAGATATTATTAATATTTTATAAGAATGCAAAAATAAATACATTGTACTTTCAGAGAAGAAATCATTAATTGTTTAACAAAAGATTAAGTTTTTAGTGTCATACATCAATGATGGAAAACATAATCAGTAACCTCATATAATAAGGAATGTTTAAGGATTTCTTAGTGAATTTAATGATAAAAACAGACTACAAAGATTTATATGATGTTTGGCATATGTTGAATTATATATTAAGAAACTTGTAGAAATGAGAAAATCCTTATAAGAAAAATTGAAAAAGATCATGTCTGGAAATGGACAGAACAAGATACTATGTATATGGATAAAGTAAAAGTACAAGTAAAAAAATTTATCAACTTTATACTTTCTAAGTCCGGATGATAAAATGATAATTAAAACAAATGCTTCACGTGAATATTGAGGAACAATTTTGAAAGCAAAAGTAGATGACAAAGATGAATGAATATCTTTATAGATATACATCACGATTTTTCCATAGTCCAGAATTAAATTATCATAGTAATGAAAAAAAATATTTAACTGTTAAAAAAGTTATTAAAAAATTTATGATATATGTCATAAGTTTCAGATTTATTATTATAACTGATAACAAGAATTATGGTTATTTTTTAAGAACTAATATTTTAGGTGGTTATAAACAAGTAATATTAATCAGTTGACAACAATGGTTTAACTATTATAATTTTGATATTGAACATCTTTCAAAAAATAAAAATAGTTTAATAGATGTTATTACCAGATAATTAATACATTTTACTATTTTTGTTTTTGGAGGAACGAAATATTTTGATATCAAGATCAAGATAAAGGAAAAAGAGATAAAATTCTTTAGAAACAACTCAAGTTTTTATATCTCGAAAGAAATAAGTAAGAACTTAATTGCTAAAAACAACTCTTAGAGTCCAAAAAATATAAAGAATAATCCTCATAAATAATTCAATCTAAATGAAGTAAAACTTTTAAACAAATAATTCAAAATGAGAACGAAGAACCTACAAATTCAAAAGGGGAAATTTTTTTCTGAAATAAAAGGAAAAGCTAAACTGAGTTAATGAATTAGAAAAAGAACATAAAAAGAATTATGTAGTTTACAATGATTCAAAACTATGAATCTACAACAATTGCACAAAAGCAAGTAAAAACATTATTGGATTTAGTAGAGTAACTCATAGAGTCTTTATTAATATAATAGAAACCGAAGGCAATTATGCCAATTACAAAACACTAAAATTAATAACTCTAGAGGAAATTGTGGAAAATTACTTTTTAGCACTACAACAACTAGTATCACCAAGCAGGTTAAAAACTCTAAGAAAGATAATATGATCACCAGTACTATTAAGAGAGACACCCTTACAAAAACAACAAGGGTAGTATGATATCCAGCATTATTCAGGAAAATAACTTTCAAGAATATGTCAATCATTGAAGAAGAAAAATATCAATACAATAATTTGTCTAAACTATAATAGTTGAGCCTTTATAACTTACTTGAGAAATCTATCTATGAATATATTAAAAATATGAAGTTTTATATCACAAAAAAGAATTTTTTTGCATGAAGTAAATTTAATATTCTTGAAAGAGCTGATCTAATTTTTGTCTACAAAGGTGTTATTGAGAACCTGTATCCAGGAATCAATTTAAGTGAATTAAATTACTTTCCTGAAAATTTCAAAAAAGTTATTAAAAACTTCAGGAAGAACATTAAAGTAGGCAAAAAGCATGTTAATCTTAGATTTTTCATTTCATTAATAGATTAGAATAAGGAAAGTTGTATTAGTTCATACCATTTTATCGAGCTAGGGATTTTCAACACAAACAGAAAAGTTTCTAAGCCAATGACACTTTTGAAAAAAGAATTCAACACAGATGAATTCTATGTATTAAGAAGTCAGATGTTAGGAAAAATTTACCATGAACACATGAAGATTAACAACTCTATTGAAATCATAGTAAATTATTCAATCAGTAACTACTTAGAAATTTGTCAAGAAATAAGGAAGGCTTTTTACTTCTATGCCATAAAATCATTAAAAATCACAAATGCATTTATTGCATTAAGGATCGATAAGACAAATATGTATCATCATCTGTATCATCAAAACAATCGGTAGAAAACGATAAGGAAGAATGAAGTCGAAGGACTATCGGTAGAAGACAACAAAGAAAAATAAAGACATATAATTCACATCTTTAGTCGGCATCACATGTCAAGGAAAATGAATGGTTGAAATCTAAATGCTAAAAGTAGAAAAACATATGAATTATTAAAATAAGAGTAAAATAGTGATTCTTCATTTGGTAAACAAGGATTATTTATTTTATAAAGGGAATCCTTATTTTTATTAGGAGGATACAGTCTGAATTATTAAAAGGAAGGATAAAATTGTCATTTAGTTTAATAGAAAAATTAAAAGTGTTATAAGTCAAAATGACAAATTCTAATATATGGGTTATTTTCTAGCTTTCCAACTTAAAGGAACCCTTAGGTGGCCTTAAGAAGAGAAATCATTACGTCGAGGGAGGAGATGGTGGAAATTGCAAGAACTACATCAATGAGGTCATAAGAAGAGCGAATTAAGCTGTTGACATTTCTTCAAAAGATGTTTTTGTTTTGATATTATTAGGAATCTGAGTTCACGAGGGTGGACACAGTTTAAAATTTTTAGAAATTTCTGTTGGCATTTTATTAGTTTTTTTTTTGTCAAAACATTATGTTCCGTTCATATGAAACATACATTAAAGCCCTAGTCTCACTCTTCCACGGTGAAGACTCGTAGAAGGCACAAATTAATCATTTTCATAGTTGCGCGAAAGTAGACTACAAGTTCAAATAAATCAAAAGATTCTACTCCGTTAATAGAGAGGTCCATTAAGTTTTGGGCCGGCAAATTTTTTAAATTTTTGGGCGTGTTTTCATAATTTTTTTTTAATATTTTTGGTTAATGTTCAAATTAGAAAAACTTTTAATTTTTGGTTTGATTTTTAAGCTTGCGAAAACTTTAATTTTTAGGCTAGTTCTTAAACATTGTAGTAGCTGACAAGTTATCAAATCATTGAACAAAAATTCTACAATTGCAGTGGGGTGATTGAATTGAATTTGAATGAGCTCCAACTAAAAAACCATTTCAGAGACCTGAAATCTCCTTTGTAAATATTCCTATACATTGCCATCAAATTGAAATCATTAAGGCAAATGCCCATCATTCAAACAAATGGAATATGATCACATGATCAAATATCAATCATAGCACTATCATAACCTTCCTTTTCAAAATATGAAGTGCTACATAATCCAACGTACAACAAAGAGTATGTAATAATCCATCTGGTTGAATGTAACAACATTGAGTTTGAAATCTAACCTTCTAATTTCCATGCTCATCTATCAATAGATTCTCAGGTTTAAGATTGCAATAAAATAAATATAACCGCGTGAATGATTCTAACATAATGAATTGAGGATGACCTCCATAGATGAATTAGGTTTAAAACAATTTAAGGTCATACGTGCAATGCTCATAACTTTTGCCCTTAAAATCTGTCAATTAATTAGCGATAATAGTAATTTTGTAGCATTTGATAAATTTAACGATATTTTTATAACATTAAAATATTTAATGTTATTTTTGTAACAAATATCAAAGTTAGACTCTAGAAAAATTTATATACTTATGTATCTATGGAATTAATTAAAAATATATATATTTCTCTCTCTATACTTTCATTTAATATTGTTTAAAGGTTAAAGTCTATCATTAATTTTCAAAATTTAATTAAATTTATACATAGTTTCTAAAAATTTTAAAACTATGATTGAGTTTTGAAACTTTTAAAACTTTATATATGGATCTTTAAACTTTTAAATCATATAATTTAATTAAAAAGCTTTAAAAACTTTATACATAAATATTAAATTTTTGATTCATAAATATTTATTTTAGTAATAAAATAATAATTTATGTGTAAAATTTTAAAAATTTAGTGACTAAATTATTGAATTCAAATTTTTTAAAATTTTAAGTGTGAATTTAATTAAAATTTAAAAATCAATAATTAATTTGAATAAAGAATAAAACTTTAGACTTTGGCCAATGACATCACATGTACACAGTTTTACTCACAATCAAGTTAAAAAAAAAAAACTCAATTAATGCTTCAAAACACAAGTAATTGGTATGACCCATTGTGTCTTATGACCATGAAAACGATACCACATTACTGCGTGACAGAGTTAGGAAATTTTCTACCTAATAAATTAAACGAATGCGACTTCCGTTGAAGATTGTTGCATAATTTTCTTTGAAATGTTTTTTTTTTCCCGCTAATTTTTTTTAAAGTAATTATATTAGTAGTATTTCTATAATTGCAACTAAAACTTTAACTTTTTTACATCTTCATATAGATTATGTATTATTAAATTACAAATTTGTTGGATTATTCCGCTAGCTTAATTATTGGACATTTTAATATTTTTTTTATATAAAGTAAAATCAAATACTCATAGAACTCGCATCTAAATTTTATGCATTTGAGAACGACGACTTTTCAATGTTAGTTATTTGTTCTTACTCATATTTTTTAAGTATTGTAATATAAAAAATATAGAATTATTATTATATCTATATCTTTTGATTAAATTATTATAAAATTATTAAGAATGTCAATAAGTTATGGCTTAAATGTCATTATCATTAAATTATTTTTTAAATATCTTTTTTGTTGTTAAAATATTCTAAATATTGTAACTAAAATGATTACATAATTATAGAAATTGATATTTAGTAATTGTTCTAGTCTTTGTATGTATGTTTTATTTTCTATTATTTTTTATTAATGTTATAACATGTTGATTGTATTAAAGGATAAGTCTCGTTATGTTCCTTTTTATTATGAATATTTTAAAAAACATATAATCTATAAAATTTATTTTCATTACGTTGAAATTTATCTATTTATAATAGTTAGTACAATTAAATAGCTTATTTATATAATTCAAATTTTTTGATTATGTATTTTATAATATTTGTAAAAAAAAGGGATATATATTTTATCATACGATATTTTAATTAATTGATCAACTTATTAATTAATATAAATATTATAAGTATTAAAAATATATGTATTAAATAAAAAATTAGTTTAAAATATAAGTAACCGATTGTTCTAATGTTTTATAAAGTTTTGTAAAAATAAAAAATTTCATATTTTTAATAGGTTTTTCATTATTTTTTTTTTCAAAATTTTCGTCAACGATGATAATATCTTTAATATTTTTGTAAAAATTATATCTCGATATCTTATTCAACATCGATATTTCAAACCTTAATTCTTCCCTTAATTAAATATATTAATTTAGTGTACATAATGGTTGAAATAGTCGACACTTTAGTGTTCTATAAGGGTATATTTAAATAAAATTTTGATACACTAATAAATTTTAAAAATTTAAAAGTTTATATTTATTTATATATATTCAATTATTATTTTTTAAAGGTTTATAAAAATATTAGTTTATTTAAAATGTTAATAATTTTTAAAAACTTCATTTAATCATAAGAATTTTAAATGTATTTAAACAATTTCTACTATGATACTTGAGACTTTTTTTTTAATTCTTTTCACTTTTTTTTTATTTCATTCTTTCTTTTTAATATTTGTTGAGCTCAATTAGGTACTCAAGGTTGAATTTTTTCTAGTATCATCACATAAAATTATAAAAAATAATCTAATATCTATAAACATAAATTAATTTACAATTAACTATCTATTTTTTTTAAATTCTCACATTAATCTCAAAGAAATAATTTTCTTTTAATAACTATTATGGTTCAATAATATCACAATAATAAATTTTACAATAACTTAAGTTAGGATGTATCCCCTTTCAATTAATGTAAGCTTGCATTTACTTTTATGAAAACTCTGGATATATTCACACCTTAAAAAGAATATAAGTTTTATTAAATTTTTAAATAAAATATATAATAACGTATTAAGTATTTTTGATAATTATAAAGAGTTCATTAAGAAATTATAAAATAATTAAGAATACAGCGAAAAACATGAGTATGATAAGTTTTTTAAAATAGATTGAATTTTATAAAAATTCCTAGGAGTTTATAAAAATTTATGAAAAAAGTTTATTAAAAGTCATACAAATCTATTCAAACTTATATAAAGTTTTTAAAAGTTTAATAAACTATATATGTTGATGTTTTCAAAAGCTTATTAAATATATAAATTTTTTGAGAATTTAAAATATATCAAAATATCTCTAAATTCTAATTGAATATTCTTTAAATTCTAATTGAATATTCCTTCATTAAATTGGTTATATTTAGTCTATTAATAGTTAATTATGTCTAATTTTTTTATAAATAAAAAAATTATATTCTATCATGAAAAAAATAAGATATTTCAATTAAGATTAAAAGATATAAAAAATAAAAAAACAATAACCAAAAGAAAAAATCATTTTTCTACATCTCTCTTCTAAGAAAATACAATTATTTTTATTCTCTCAGTCCCTTTGAAAATGAATATTCGAGTTCTTAGTTTGATCCATCCAAGTTGTATGCAACACCAATACAACATGATATTGATAAAAAAGTTAATAAGAATTAATCAATAATTTTTTTTGTCCTTAAAGATTTTATTATTTTTACTATTATAAATAGGCAACATGAAAAAAAAATCAAAGTAATTTTTTCATATTTTAACTAACACGAAAGTTGGACATGATTAATACAAAAAACGTAACAAAAATAACATGAAACAAATAAGATACAAATACAACTACTATGATATGATTACTACCCTTATATGCAAATATTTGTGAAATCTATATACAATAGGTTTTCACATATGTGTAGCCATGTCGTCATATAGAGTAGTGATTGGTTACATCATCACCTTTTTCTTCTTGTACTTGCAACTAGACATGAGCAGATAAACAAAATTTTCTTTTTTTTAAATTCAAATTCGATCTAATCTTAATTAAATTTAAAGATTTTCAATCTAAATTCAATCTAATGATATAATCAATTTGAATTAATATGAATATGAATACATTAATTTTTTAAATAAAATAAAGTTAGAATGATGTGTCATAAATAAAACATTATATACACAATATTTAAATTTTAAATTAGCTAACAAAATTTTTTATTTATAATCATAACTAATAAAATAAAACGAATCATAAATATGCTTAGATAATTATTAAATTATTATAAAGTTTTAATATTTGTATTTATTTATTTATTGAACCAAAATAGTAATTTAATGTAATTGTGGTACATATTATATAGAATATAATGAACCTACATTAATACCACCGAATTATTGTATTTTTTTTGTTCATATTATCGAATTATTTTTCAACTCATTTATATTACTTAATTATTATATTTACTTAATTTATACAATTTTTAGTGCCTTTCTAACGATATCACATGTCAAATAATTATGTGATAAATTTGGAATAATTCAAATAGTTAAGTGGTATATTTGGAATAATTTGCTCCAAATATATCACTATATTATCTAAATTTTTCCAAATCTACAACTTAACTATCTTAAGAGTTGTTCCAAATTTACCACTGACGTATGACATTGTTATGTAAGGTTTATAAGTGTTGGATGTTATGTAAGGTTTATAAGTGTTGGATCGTGAACAAAATATCTAAATGTAATTTTAGTTTTTAGGTGAGTCTTACGAAAATACTTTTCAAGTCAAAAAACAATCAAGCTCCAAACGAACACATATTAGGTATATCTCTATTGTTATGCATGTTAGGTTTTATATTAGACATATAGGAACATTTTGCATTTAGATTACTCGATCAATCAAGAAATGTCTGGATCAATCAAGAATTGATCTACCTTGATTAAAAAGTCCTCAATTTAATTTTTAAATGAGATAGATCGATCGAAGTTTAATGTTTGATTGATCGAGGACTCAATCGATAGAGAATCGTCGTATTTAATCTACCTAATATTGTGATTTATTTTTTGGTATCCTAGATTGATCGATCACCTTTAATCGTTGCTTTGATCGATTAGAAAAGGTTTTGATCGATCGATCAAGCTTAACCTACATTGATCAAGCGGCCAAGGTTTCAACTTTAATCTAATTTTTACTCAAACCAAATTATTTTATTATTATATTGTCCTTAATTTTTAAAGCTCTTTGAAATAATTATATGGAGAAAATAGTAATATACCTTTGGCATAAGGCTTCAACATATTCTATTTAAAAAACCAAAAGCATACGATTTTTCCAACTACAATTGATTAACTTTTGCAATTTATGCTCTCTCTAAATTTGTTTTGCAAAAACTATTATGCTATACTTTTTATTAGGTAATCTATCAAACATTTAATGGTTGTGTTTGATTGATTAACAAGCCAATAATATTTGTGTTATTGTGTTTAATCATATGTTTTAGTGTTGTTATTGATTTTGGTTTATTTGTTATTCTGTTAAATCATCCAGTTAGAGTTATTTATTGTTTAATCTATTACAAGATACACATTATATTTGTATTTTTATGCTAATATTTCAGGTGCTAAAAATGCATTGAAGGATGAGACGTTGCAGCATCTTGTAAACACAACATTAAGAAAAATTGTAGATAATATGATTTCTCAATTTACTAAAGAGTAAAAACAATCTACTTCTTGCTATTGTAGTGAATAGTATCAATGTGAATACTTATCTTAGTAGTAGGTATAGTTGTTGATTTGTCTTAATGGTAACTTATAATCTTTTTACTTGGGTTTGCATGAAAAGTAAATTCATGATGTCAACATTATTGATTTCAGGTCCCAAACAACTTGTTAATGAAATTGATGTCTATTCAGAGCCTGTAATTGATTATGAAATATCTATATGAGTATTCGCAATATTTAGAATTGATTGGTTCAATCGAATTAAGTACTCGATCGATTGAGCAACAAGGGTTTTGATTTTAAACCTATTTCTAACTCTAATGAAATTGGATTTTTATTATATTATCCCTTTTATTTTATACTCTTTTAATTGATTTTATGGACAACATGGTAATTTTATTTTGACCTAATGCTTCAAAATATACTATATATACAAACTTAAGCACACAATTTTATTTAACCACAAAAGAGTATTATTCTTTTCATCTTATTATTTCTCTTTTGTTTTGTAAAAACTATTCACGTATGATTTTTTATTGAGTTTATTTATCATATATTTGTGGTTATTTTTTATGGATTAATAGGCCTATAATATTTATGATTTTGTGCTTTAAACTAATTATTCTAGGGTTGCTAGTTGATTTTGATTTATATGATATATTTTTTAAATCATCTTGTTAAGGTTATTTATTATTGAATCTACTCTAGGACACACATTTGCACTTGTGTTATTGTGGTAATTTTTCAGGTACTAGTTGAATGGGTTCGATTGCTTATATGACTCAAGTTGTCGGAACATTGGTCTGGATCCGAACACCGTTCTTATAGAGGCTATGAAAAAAGCAACAACTTGTAAGTAGATCACTTGGGGGCTTTATCTTGGTAGGTAGTATAAGACATGGCCTTGTAATTAGACCTTATTTTTCATAGTGGATAGTTAGGTGATCCAATGGAGTAATGGTTTTTTCCTCTTAGGTCATTGGTGTGGCTTAATTTGTTTCTACCTAAAAATCTCACGTATCATCTTTATATTTCCATATTATTTTATTTACATGCGATTACATGCTTGGCCATCTACGAAAATTTTCATTTGTCATAATTTGGTAGATTATATATTCACTCCATCTAGATAATTATGTCTATAACTAAAAAAGAAATTTTCAATTTGTATCACAGTCATCATTAGATACACTTAGTATGCCTAGGATCTTATTATGGATCATTTGAGAGATGGGTCATCTATAACATTCCATGCTTCTTACTTTGATGGGTCTTATTACTCATATGGAAAGGCTAATACGAGAGCCTTTCTACAATCTATAAATGAGAGTGTCTGAAACTTTGTGATTTGTAGTTAGCAATCACTTACGCTTACCAAAGATGATATAATCACTTCTAAACTAAGAAAAGATTGGACCATTGAAGATAAACTGGTAGTAACTGGAATCAAAATGGTATTATTCCTATATTTAGTGTTGTGTTTGTTGTTGAGTTCCATCGTATTTCTCATGTTGATACTACTAAACATGCTTGGGATATTTTAGAGGTATCCCATTAGGGCATTGCATAAGTTAAACAAACTAGACTTCATATGCTTAGTATTCAAATTTAAAATCTTGGGGTGAAAGAAGATGAGACTTTTTTTATGAATTCTATGCTAAATTATGTGATATTATTAACATCTTTGTCAATCTTGGAGAGATAATTGATGATTTAAGGGTAGTTTAAAAGATTTTTTTCTCATTACTAGATCGCTTCCATGAAAAGGTCACTATCATTGATGAAAACAAGGATGTAGATACCATCAAAATTGAGGAACTCGTTGGCTCACTTCAAACCTTTAAGATGAGCTTTCAAACACTTCCTAAGAACGAATGCATCACTTTCAAAACTTCCATGATTGTTGATGGTGACAATGAGAATGATGGGGACAATGAAGAATTCACACTTTTAACCAAAAGACTTTGAAAATCTTAAACCAAAACAATTCACGTAGTAACTAGCAACCAAATCGTTCAAGGGATTAGAATCCAAGAGAACTTAAACTTGTAAGTTCTGAAGGTAAGAAATCTAAAGCCATTAGACCTTAGTGTTTTGAATGTATGGGTTATGGTTACTTTGCAATTGATTGTGCCAACAAGAAGAACAAAACTAGAAGAGCTTTCAATGATACATTTACTAACTCTGAAAGTGACAACGATAATCCAGTTGAATTAGAAAACAATAACAATAACTTTTTCGGATTTACTACAACAATTGTTGGACACTTCAGTAAGTCTGATATTGATTCAGATAATGATGTAAGTGACTCTGAATTCTTATTAAATAAATTTAATGTTCATAGCCTTGATAAATTGTTCATAAATTTAATAGGATGCAAAAAGAAGAAAAATAGATTGCTTATAGAAGTAACTAAACTTAATGAAAATCTAAAATTCTATGAAATAAATTCTTCAGTGTTGGAAAAAGAGAAACTTGAATTGTTTGAACGTATTAATAATCTGAATTCAAGTCTTGCATGTCTGAAATAGGAAAAATGGAATCTGGTGTAGGAACTTGAACAATCCAAAAACAGCTATAAAAGGTTAATACTTGAGCTAAAATGTTGAACAAGATTCTTGGTCATGAAAAACTTGCTAGAGAAAAAGAAGGTTAGGCTATATAGATAAGCATTTGACGTCATCTTCTTCAAAAACAATGCTATTTGTAAAGCCTTCTAATCCACACTCTTCAGATAAGCATTTTATGTTATCTTCTTCAAAAACAATGCTATTTGTAAAGCCTTCTAATCCATACTCTTCACACACTACACACAATCCTCATGCATTTGTTTCTGAATTCATTCCTACATGCCATGATTATGGTAGAAATGAGCATATTAGACTTAGATGTAGATTTTTGATGATATATAACTATGTTGATAATTTGCATGCATCCTATTCAAGAATCAATAATCATGTTTCCAAAATTAAGAACATAATTTAAAAACGAGGAAAGATTAGGTTAAAAAATTTGATTTAAATTATTTTGTAACCCACGTTGCTTTTAAAACTAAATCTACTATTGTCTAGTATTTTGATACTACTTGTTCTAGACACATAACTGGTAATCGTTCTCTTTTCAAAACTTTTGAAAAATATATGGAAGAAACAATTATCTTTAGTGATGAAAATAAATCAAGAATTATTAGAAAAAGTACAATTCAGATTGAAGGTATACCTATGATGGGTTATGTACTTTATGTTGTGGACTATGCCAACTTGGCATACAAATTCACTTTTTTCATAAGAAAATTAAAAGAGTTAACACAAGTAGAACCCTTGAGTTAATCCACATTGACGTCATAGGTCTTATGATCTTATGAAAACTGAGAGTTTGGATGGAAAGAAATATATTATTGTTACCGTTGATGGTTTTTGATGGAAAGTTAATGGTGTTAACCTTTCAAGAGCAATAATGATATTAAGTAAAAAGTTGAAGATATTAGTACTCTTTTTTATAAAAGTCAAGAACATACATGAAAATATGTTAAAAATCAGGAACATTAACTTTTTTTTAAGTATTTACCGTATTAATAAATCATTTTAAAAAAATTAGAAACTAACCAACTAGTATTTTTTTTGTGCTAATGATATTATAAAAATTACTTTTTTTAATATCAAAACAAAGATATATGAGTTAGTTTTATAATGATATAACTAAATATAAATTAGTTATGACAGATAAAATTATCATTAATAATTGTGATAATGATAATTTAAATTTTTGGAATATCACCAGCTTTTTTTTTCTTTTAGAATTGATAAATGCAAGTAAACTTGTATATTAACACCAATTATAGTATATCACATGTTAAAATAACTTTAAAAATGATGAATTTTTTTATTTTTTAAAAAAACTTTACTATGTGATATATAATGATTAGTGTGGGCAAAAATTTAAGGTGTATTATCTTAATGATACTTATATTATTATTATGGTGCTCATTCTTATCCATTTACTTAAAACTTGTTAATTTATAACCCAAAATTTTTATATTGTTATTCTTATATATATATATATATATAAAAGAAAAATATAGCAATTCAAAAATTAATTTGGTCAAATAAAGATGAATGGTTTTGATATTTATTATTTTCTTAAAAAATAAGATAGGTAGGAATTTTTTTAAATTTTTTTCCTTATTTGAAATAACAATTATTCATCCATACACCTACATGTAGACATATGCATTGATGATTTCAAATCCACTCCATCTCAATGCCATGAATAGTAAATATTATTGTACTACCAATTAATTGATAATTTTTTAATTATTATTAGCAATTCTTCTTACCAAAAATGGGTGAAATATTTAAGTTGTTAACATTAGAAATAGGCCGACAACAATAACTAGAAGGGTGGCATAACTGTAAAAAATATATTTATTTTGAAGATTATTGGCTGTGTCACTAAATTGCCTATTTGTATCCACACAAAATTATTTTACTTATGCTGTGAAATTGCAATTAATCAATGCATTAATACATGCTTTAAGCGGACATTCACATTACATATGTCAGTCAAAATATTATTTAAATTAATGTTTAATTTAACTTACCATACATAGGTCAGTATCTCAAACATTTCTCTAAACTTACCTCATAACTTATACGTAGTCGTTTGACACAAAAAAACATATTTTTTTTATGCAATTAGCTAGGGTACTAGGGGTGTCCAAAAACCGGTCCGAACTAAATCGAACGGTTTTACTATTAAACGGTTCGGTCCGGTTTGTATTAATTTTAAACCGTTTGAACCGGATCGGACCGATTTAATAATATATTAAAATTTTTTACATTATTATTCATTAAATTATAAAAAAATTGGATCAAATCGGGAACCAAATCAGACAAAATCGTTTTATAAATCAAACGGTTTGGTTCGGTTTTTATTTCTTAAAATCGTTTCAAACGGTCCGATCCGATCCGATCCAAGTAATATGAACGGTCCGATTTGGTTAAATTTAAAAAAAAAAACGGACCAGACCGAACCATTGATACCATGTATCATCAAAATTAAAATTTTAAAAAGAAAAAATAAAGTATTTAACTAATTACAAAATAAGGGCCCCATAATGGAGTAGTTAGTACTAATTAAGACTTTGCTGGTGGAGAATGGAACACTTCTTGTAATTTTTCACTCATCTGCTAGCTAGCTAGCTACGTTGACAGCCTTTTACTCGATTTGATAGCAAGTAGAGCCAATGACAATAAATTCCAACAAAGAATGACAGAAACGTATATATTCTCTACTTATTCTTCTTTTTTGATATAGTCAAAGTTTTGTTGCAAGCTGTCCTGGTTTGAAATCTCTGATCAATCTTTGGTGATATTTTGAAGTTAGCAACCTTGACATTATGATTTATTTATCATTAAACATCACATCTTTTTTTTTATTGAAAAATAAATAAATCTAATACCCTAAAACTCATAATAATCTTATAATTAATTCACACTCTCTCTAAGATTGTTGATTTTTTTTTTCGATGAATGTGATATTTATATAATTAATTATAAGTTTTGAGGTAATTTCCTATTTTTTTTTTAGTAAACAAGACCTTCTTTATATTAACTAATTAAAAAGAAATAGGTCTTCTGTTCTATTTTTTCTTTAAGGATATTAAAGCTTCTTTTTTTTTATTAAATTAGTGAAAAGTTAAATGGGATTTAAATTTAGATCTAAATGGGTGGAAAATGCTTAAATAACAAAGCAATATCAAATAATAATATTTTATGTGATTATTTCTTCTGCTATATTTCTTCCACGAGAAACCAAAAGGTTTACTTCATTTTTAAAATATATAACTTTAATTTATCCCAAATAATAATAATAAATAAAAAGCTTATAGTTGATTGTCAAACAAAAGGTAAATGATTTAGGAAAAAAGAAGATAAAGGAGCATGGTTATCTTTAATATTCAAAGGAATAAGATACCTTATGTGTTTTTTTGGAAAGAATCGTTACCTATTACTTTTTGGGAATATTTTATGAGATCACTCTCTTTGTAATAGTGAATGCATTTTTTTTTATTATCATAAGTCAAACAATTCCAACAATAGACGTTTATGGGCGCATTCATAAAAAAAATGATTATATATATTTTAATATATTAAATATTAATTATAAAATTTATAAATTAGAGATAACAAACTTATTTTAACACGTTAAAATTTTGGAGTTTAAGTATTATTTATAAGCGTATGAGTTTTATTTAAAAAAAATTATATTTAATTCATTCAAATGTATATTACAAGAATAATTAAATCAATAAAATAAAAATACTTCAAATTATTTTAATTAAAAAAATTAACTTTATTGTAAAAATAAAATAGTCATTTACTTATCATCAAACATTACCAAAAATAAGTTGTAATTATTTCTTATATAATAAACGGATAGCATGATACTTTGATAATTTTATATATTAATTATATTTTTTACAATTTATACACTTTAGTCACGTTATTATCAAATTTGAGTTAATTTAACCATTTTTTGCAAAAAAAATAAAAAAAAACTAGGATATTTTTTCGTTGCTAAATCCTAAGCTTAATTAAAATAAATCTTAATAGTAGAGTCTCAAAAGTAGATGTTTGAAAACAAAAATATCTCAAAAAGTTAAAAAATAAAGTAAATTAAAATCAACAAATTTTACCTAAAATAATTAAATTAACTGTCCATAAATATAAAAGTAATATAATTAAAGTGTATAGATTTAAAGTAAAATTATTAATGTATCTCATTTGTGATAATAAATTAACATTAAATATATTTTTTTAATGAATTATTTTTAAATTTTATTAAAAATAAAAGAAAAAAATAATTTATGGGTGGACTACAAACTAATAATTTTTTGATAAAATATTGATTGAGGTTGAACCCCACCACTGATTGAAGCGCTAATAAACCATATTTAAAAATAAAAAATAGACCTTAAATACTACTCTCACAGCGTATTTAGTTTTATATATGAATTGGCATGATAAAAAAAATAACAAGTAATGTACAAAGGTAAAAATAAAAAAAAGGAAAGAGTCGTGAATTTTCTATAGGATAAATGCATGTTTTTATTGCAAAAAAGGGCATAAAAGGAAAAAAAGTAAAAAAAATGATAAATGTAATTATATAATTATTATTTATTTAAGGTTAAAAATAGGATTACAGTTGAAAAATAGTATCAAATATATTTCGATGGTTTTGCAACGGAGAAAATGATAAGTAAAATAATATATCTATCCCATTAAATGAATACATATAATTATTATGTGATAATTTTAATTGAAATAATATTAAAATATTATTTTTATCATTCTTCCATACTTTTCCAAAAATAACGGGATAAAAAATGTCCATTTCTAAACTTCACCACTAAAGATACAAATTATCTAATGTTTTCTCCACTGCAACTCTTCCCAAAAACAAAGCTGCGTACTTTTTTATTCTCTTAAAATATAGTTAATTGATATTCCATTTAGTAGATGTTGAGATTTCAAAGTTTGAACTTTCTTTAAAAATCATTAAGTTTAGTTTGGTTGTACAATACATATATGGTTTAGTATATATTGAGTGTAAATTATTTTACTTTATATAATACAATATAAGATATTTTCATCACTAAATAATTTCCAGTCATCTCTATAAATACTAAATTGGTAGATAAACATCAATATCATATAAATATTTAACAGAATAAGTCATCAATATTTAATCTCTTAATTATCTCAAAACAAAATAATTAAGAAGATAAAACTTTAATATTATGATAAGTCTATTGCTATGAATAAGGATCATTAACAAATATATTTTCTCGTATATACATTCATCCCAAATGTTCATTAAGCATAACTTTAGATACTTTTTTACTCTTTTTCTAATTATTTCTCTACATTTCTCTATTTTACAAGGTGCATTTCTCTATTTTATAAAGAGAGACACTAGTCTCATCTTTCTTCTCATAACTTAAACTTACTTAAGCATAAGAGAGCCATACATTGCCATACCTAACAGTAGTCTAAGGTCCTAACGGTGTGTTATCTATTTTTAAGTCCACAAGAAGAAGAGGTGCATCTAATCACCGGTGTTAACAAAAATTAGTATCAATATCTGGCACCATCTATGGGAACGATTATGTTCTACTAGTTGAATCAAAACTAGAGAGCAAAAAATTTATAGCGTCCTTTCGGGCTTTGAACAAGGTGGTCTTTAAGGAAGAGACCCAAAAAGTTCATATAAAACTACTTCAAAACAAGTTTACATTCTACATGATCTCTAAAAGGCCACATTTTCTATTCTTTTAAGAAAATGATGAAATAATTTCCTAAACCCAAGGCTCCACTTGCAATGAGGTATAGGAAAGATCATCCCGCGAACCTTTTTTGGTTTATGAACCAAACAGTGGCTATGTTTTTGACACCTCTAAAGAGTAAGGCATCTTTGGCCCCAGGACATGAAATTTCAATTAGCCATCCACGTTATCTCAACCCAAAAGGGATCCACATTCCAATTTTCTGTCTGATCGAGTGTCCTCTATCTGGATCTCAAAATTCATTCATCACTTGGAAAAATCAAGACCACCATCGAAAAGATCACATGTTGAACACCCACCTCTCAAAAATTCAAGTTGAATGGACACTGGAATAGCTTGCACGTGCCACCATATGTCAGTAGCATAAGTAGGCATTAGACAAAACAATAGCCGCACTAAAACTGTTTCAAATTGGTCCAGTTTGTCGGACAGAGACAAAATCTAGTTTAGTACCAGTTCAACCACTTCTAGGCTAGTTCTCGAGGAAGTAAAACTGGTTCTAGAATCCTTTCGATGAGACGATTCCAACAATTATATATTCAATATTTTTGGATATACATACATAAATAAATGTACAAAAATACGTGTATAGAGAGACCGTTCACCCATCTAATTTAGTCAAAATTACGAGGGAAATGAACACCCACTATTCCATTCATCCAGTGCATCTAAATAATGTTTTGAAAAATATTATTTGCTCTTTTAGTCATCATCATTATAATATTCTTAAAGAACGAACAACCATTCTTTAAAAAAGAATGAAATAATGAACACTCAAATGGTGAAGATAACAATCCAGGCCATCCTAGAAATGCCTCTCAGGGCCACAGGTCTCTAGTCCAATTTTTGTCCCAAATAAAAATCCATATGGAATCTTCCAATGCCCATAGTGAATAAGATCTTACCCATACTCATATAGAGTTCAACCGACCACATGACCTATCATGATGAGAACCAGGCCTATGACTTACAAGACAAATTTCACATATAAAGTACAAAGTCATCCATCTGTGGATGCTCAAGAACCATCCATCTTGGAATGGTTGGGATCATCTGGAGTAGCTTTTGTCCATCGTGATCCAAGCAACCATCTCAAGGCTCGCAAGAAGGGAAACTATGTCAAAGCCAACCATGTTAACCATGTGGTCCAACGTCTAATGGCCACCTTGGAAATCATCATCTATGATGGTACTAACAAACCCTTGGAGTACAAGAAAAATTTCAAAGGGCAGGACAATGTGTCCACCTTGACATTATGAAGAACACACTTCATACTATTTTGGAATGCCTCCATAGTCCATAAGATCGGTAACCATTTTCTGTAATGAGAATTCCCTGTGGCATCTTCAAATGTCGAGAGTGCTATAATTTTAACTCACATATTGCATAGTTTAAATAACCACTTCACAAGCCACATGGTCAAAATCGACGCTTTAAAGACCCATAATTTCATAAATAGATGAGACCATGAACAAGTTTAGAAATAAAACTATAATTAAAGAAATGTATGGATTAGTGCCAAGATATATATGATATGTTTGAAACATTTATGCAAGGAAGTAAAGTATGCAACCTAAAATTGCACCCCAACTACATATTGGGTTATAAGGTGTTCAAATATCACATATCATACAAGGGTACACACCTTTCCATGAATTATTTCAAAAAGATTTATGTGAAAATGCCCCATGAGTGCACTTCAGAAATATGCCCAAGTCCCATATAAGAACACTTGGTGAGATCAATATAATCAACCAAGTCTGGACACAGACTCAATGAAGTAACATGCCATTTCTAACTAAAAAATAAAACATGTGTCCACTCACATACCAAAGGTCCAGAACAATGTTCCAACTCTTCCAAGATTATACAAAGTTTATATGATGCCCAAGAGACACATACCCAAGAGGTGAGTATAGGCCAAGAAGGCCCCGTAATAGAGTTTAAGAAATGCCATTCCTCCACAAGGCTATGAATTCTTGTCCCTACATATCATCTTTGCCATAAGCTCTACAGATAATTATTATCTTTAAAGAGTAGAAAGTGGCGCAAGATGCCATTCATAAGGAACCAATATGGGATATAAACAACACTCTACTATGATAACAAGACAGATAGTGCTTCACCAACACTTTTATTCCAATAAGAATTATATTTGCAAGTATTTGGGCCATGCTTGTCTGCACTCATAGAATTTTAACAAAGACGTTAGAAGTCCAAATGATAAATAGACTGAGATGTATGGACTATAAAATTTTGCATGCCAGTATCCTCAAGTTCACTTCTATGATAAATCATATATCATAGTATGTAAGTGTACTCCACGTACCTAAGACAAGAGTCCACTATCTATGGAAGCTGGTATCTATGATTAAAGGTAGAAAGCACCATATGGATAGTCTATACAATCCATACTAAAACCAACATGACAAGAAGCTTAATAGGCTCTCTATCTCATGATGATAGATCTTGACGATTGGCCCTGACTGACATATGGATAGGCAGCAACTATGCCTTAGGTTTAGGAGTTTCTACAACTTCTACACTCCACCATCACAAGCCCTGACTGAACTATGAATAGGAAATAGCTATGCCTTGGGTTTAATAGTTGCTACAACTTCTACACCCTACCACTACAGGAACTGACTCGCTTATATATAGGCAACAACTATGCCTTAGGTTCAATAGTTGCTACAACTTTTGCACCCCACCATGACTAGCATTGAATGATCTATGAATAATCAATAACTATGCCCCAGATTCAGAAGTTGCTACAACTTTTTCACCTTATCCATGCAAACTCAAATTTTCTCAATTTGGAGACACCAATCCTAACTATTAATAAAAATTGTCAGGAATGAATAGAGTGCAATGACACTCATGACATAATGGAATAATTCACCAAGGATGATGGGCTCTGACTGACCAATGAATAGGTAGCGACTACACCCCAAGTTTAGGAGTTGTTATAACTTTTGCACCCTATCCATGCAAACTAATATTTTCTCACTTTGGGGACCTTGAATCACCAATCCTAGCCATTGATAAAAACCATCAGGAATGAACAGAGTGTAATGATACTCATGATAGGGTGGAATAATCCACCAAGGACTAGAAATTCTAAGTCTCAAGACCAAGTGATTAGATGACTTAATAAACTGAAGCATACCAAGCAGGGGAGCTGGTATACCAAGAAGACCCTAGTTCAAATAAACCACCCTAAGTTAGTAAAAAAAACAAGTCGCACGAATGCAACAAATTTTGACACAAGCCCAATGGAACATCATCAAACAAAAATGGCCGGACTAACTAATAGACGTATGAGAAATTAGGTCAACATAAGCTCGATTGAATGGCACATAGCTAGACATGGCATATGTAGTTGACCATGGTGCATGTGGCCAAACATGGCACACATGACTAGACATTCCTTCCATGATTAAACATGACATCCAAGGTCAGACATGGCACACATGGTTGGACATGACACACATGGTCGAACATGGTACACATGGTCAAACATGGAACATATGGCTGAACATAATACATATGGTTAGACATGGTACATATGGACAAAAATGAAATACATGACGAGATATTATACATATGGTCGAATATGGTATAGGTGGTCGGACATGCCACATGTGGCCTGACATAAAACATTTGACTAGATATGCCATATGTGGTTAGATATGGTGCATGTGGCCAAACATGGAACATGTACATGAACCCGCTACTATCAGGATCACTCCAAACCCACTACCTAACAAGTATCAACCATTGTGTACCAATGCAATGGATCACATATCTCAATAAGGGATAGGCTCAAAGAGCCCCCACCATCTCAAAAGAAACGATATCACAAATGGACTTCACCAAAAAGTAAAAGAAGTACATGGATACAACACAAGTATAGAATCATAAGTACATGATTCAAAAGTATGAATTTAGCATAGTAACGTGGCACATGCCTCAGTCCAAAAGGTCTATACAAAAAATTGGACCTCACATCATGATCCAAGCCTATAGTAAACATTACTAGGCATATTATAGCTAGCAAGCTCTATGGACTTTGAAAATATAGAACATGGAACGATTCCGATGAAAACACAATGGGAGCACCCAACTCATTGGTTCACAAGCCAATACTATCTATAATCAGTACTAAGTATTGAAAAATACTTGAATAAAGAGCCATAACTTACTGTCTAGTCCCAAGAGTTGTCACCTTCCATTATGTCTACTGCAAGATGTAAGCCTTAGTAAGTAACTCACACAGGAAATACAAAGCTCAAAGTCATAAAGTGACAAGACATCTTTGCTCTTTAAGACTGACTGAAGCTTAAGAATCATAGACTTTCATATAGCATATACTTTTATCTAATCGGTCATGATGCCCTATCCACTACCTTCTCAGGTAGCACCACATTATGTGTCCTTCCAAAGAATAGACACATCCAATAATGCACTTCTACTTATCCTCCTTTATTGGGTGCATTCCTAAAGTGTTCGACCACATATCTATATTTCGGACAAAGTTGGGACACGAGTCAAGCATAGAATTTATTACGTAAACTAGGATATTAGTCTTACTAGAACTTGAGACGATCAGGGCATGATCCCCCACTGCCTGGACCTCTTAAAAAACTCCAAACCTATGTACACCTATGATACCTTTTTCCAATAAGGGATAGAAATGCATAAGTTAAAAAAATAATTACAACAAAGAAAAGCCTAAGTGTTAAAGATTGAGAATATTTATAAGAGTAGTATCGAAACCCTCATACTTAAGCAATCCTCCCAAAAAGGGTGATTATATCATCGACAGATCTTGTAAAAATTTCAAAACCATCATCGTAAACATAATTATGTTGCTAGGATGGTTTGGAACCATTGCCTGACTCGATAAATACTCGACCACCGACACATACACCTGGTCACCAATGAATGCATCAGAGCTGCTCATATTATGGCTAGACACTCCATGAGTAGTCAAACCATAGTCAAACATACCATAACTGGAAACACCATAGATGGTTGATCAAATCATGGTCGTTCATTTCATCATTGGACTTTTGGTTAACAACCACCTCACGTGACCTATTTTGGTATGTGCATGCTCAATCCCATGACAATAGAGTTCAATCTTGTTCATTAGTCACTTTGTTCTTCATCAAGCTCTTGGGTATGTCGTGGGCTCACAAGTCCATAAATTTAAATTCATGTCTTCCCTCCTAAAAATAGGAAAGTGGACCTATCAAGTGGTGGTTTTGACGTTGATATAACTCCCTAATTAGGGATCTGATTAAGAATCTATAAAAAATACCAATAATAGGACACCATCACGTATGTTTTGAGTACTTGAGTCAAACAAGAAGTCTTTCATATAGGCAAGTAATGATCATGAAAGGGTGGACTTGACGCCACTAATGAGGTTCAAAAAATCGTGAACCTAGGTGATGATAGAAAGAAAAAATAAACCTCCTAGCTCATGTATACATGCCTAAAAAGTCTAGGGGCATGATGTTGGACGTAAATTAGTTCATGCTATATGGTGCGATATAAGATGTCACAATCGACAAATAACTTGTAAGCTAGTTCAATAAGTATCAATATCAGATAAATATCTAACACGATAAATAATCGATATTTAACTTCTTAATTATCCAACAATGAGATAATTAAAGATATAAAGCTCTGACATTAAAATAATTCTATCACTATGGGTATGAGTTATCCGTAGGTATATATTTTCTATATGTATTCATTATAGTTATCCATTAAACATAACTTCAAACACTTAAATCTATACTTTATTTCTAAATATCTCTATGCATCTCTCTACATTATAAGAAAAGATACTAGTCTCTTCATTCTTCTCACAACCTAGACTTACTTAAGCATCGAATAGCTAAAGGTTGTCACATCCCATGGTAGTCTAAGGTCCTAATGATGTGTTTTATGTTCTCAAGTCCACATAAACGATATATTCATCCAATTAGTAATATTGACAAAAATCGATATCAACAATATATTTAATTAAATGATATATATATTTGTTAAAGTGATAAATTTTATAACACACCCCTAGTTTTGTAGTTAAAGCAATTAGGTCCAATAGTTTGTTTAGGAAAATTTAATTCATCAGCTTTAAATAAGTGATACCACATGTCTAAATAGTCAATTTTTAGTTTTTTGATTTATTTTTTTCAACCACATTTGAAAAAGAAAGTTTCTACAAGAATAATTATTGAAGTAATGTTTAAAATAATTTTTAACAAATAGAAAAAAATGAAAAAAATATAAAAATTGATCACTTGGACTATGGTATCAATTTTTCAAAACTAATGGATTAAACTATTAAAAAATCTATTGAATTTAAAGTTTTCGCTTTTTTTAAAACCAGTGTACTTCTATATTTACCACGCTTATTTAAATTTTTTTAATTTAATATATTATATTCATAAAGTTACCTTTGATATTAAATTAAATTGTTAAGAACAAAACTACTGAACGTGACTGCTCCATTTCTTAAAGTTAGTGGAACTTTAATGTTAACCGTTCATATTATAATTGTATTTGTTGCTAAATTAGTACTTATATATTTAATCTTATATTGAATTTTTAATTTAATATATTATATCCACTTACAAAATAAAATTTAAGTTTTTAAGATATTTTTACTTATTTATGTACATTTGTAATAATATTAACGTTGATAAAGAGACTTAAATGAAGAAAAAATGAATTATTCAACTTTTACATGAATTAAAATATACTTGATAAAATAAAAATATAATTCCTCAATAGGTAAATCAAAATTTGCAATATTAAAGAGCGAGATTCAAAGTTCGTAAGGGTTAGTGCAACCGTAAATATTATTGTTTTGAATTGTGTATTTGATTTTGATAATGAAAATAGAACTTAATAAATAGTAATAAAATGATCACATAAATTTAGATTATTATAAATAATCAACTTCATTCTTATTTTAAATAATCAATAAATTATGGATTGTTGTTTGATACAATCTATGTTTTATCTATATGAGTTGGGCTAATGGTGTACTAGTCATTTATGGTTGTTTTGCATTATGTAACTATATACATTACTTTTGTTTGATATGTGCAAGTTGAGAAATTTTTAGTTGTTATTATATGATCTCAAACGAAAATAAATTGTATGGACTTAAATCGGCCAATAAATAAATAAGTAGAAAAAATATGAATTGTCACTCAACTACAAGCGTAAAAACTCTTATATGATTAAAAAGTTATTCAAAGGTAATAATGTAAATACAATACACAAAAAATTATCAAATAAAATTATTAAATAAATATTTTGATATTTATTAATTTATTTTTAAAATTAACAAACATTAAAATAAAAATAAATAAGAAAGATAAAGTTAAAAAGTAAAAAGAAATAACTATGATTTTTTTTTCTATAGTAAAAAGAATACTATTAATAATAAGCATCTATTCACTTTTTATATAGGATAAAAAAGTAATAGAATTTTTTTATATTTGATAAAAATATACTTTAATTCGTTAATTATTAAGTAAAATATTGCAACTCAATTATTTTTTAAAAGGATCAACAAATTTCATTTGAAAGATTTAGATCAAATTGTTAGGGATAAAATTGTAATTTGTAAAAACTCTATTTTAAAAATAAAAAAAATAAGTAATTAAAAAAATAACTTTTTCAAAAATGAATATTTTATGTTTTAAAATATTAAGTAAATGAAAAATTATTAAAAATATCATTGAGAATATTCATTCTAAGTACTTGTAAATAAAAAAATATTTATTAACTCTTATCCTTTTATATATAGACAAATATATAAAATTATCAAATAAAAAGGCATCAAATAGTTAACTCTTCTTATATTTATAATAATATATAGATAATAGATAGTTAGTATGGTATTGTAATCACTTTATTTTTATAAATTAAATAAATTATTTATATTTCTTAAAATTAGTACACTTTAGTTATCTTATTGTTACATTTTTGAATATTTTAATCATTTATTGTCAAATTGAATTTTTTGAATGATTTTTGGTGAAAAAATTTAAGTTCGATCTAATTAAACTTTACTAGTTGTGAGTTGATAAATGTTTGAAGAGAAAAATCCTCAAAAATTGAAAAACAAAATGAAAATAAAATGATTAAATGACCAAAATTTACTTAAAATGATTAAAATGTCTATAAATATAATAATAAGGTGATTAAAATACATTAATTTAAAATAAAATAATAAATATTTAATTTATAAAAATAAAATTACCATAACAACATGTTTTCCATAATTTGAAAATAAAATAACCATAGCCATACTTTTCCCATAATAAACATATAATAAACATGATACTATGTTAATGCTAATGCATGTCTTAGTATATAATAAAAATAAGTTAAGTATATTTTCATGTATTTTTTTTATAAAGAAAAATAATAAATTTTATTAATTTATTAAAATTGAAGATATATAAAGAATTGAAATATATAATTAAATATAATATATAGACATGTTACTATATAATCTATCATTTTGAAGTGTTTAAGTGTTAATACTAATAGTATTCGTTTTCCTTAATAATTTTTTTTTACTTGAGTTATCTTTTTTAAGATCAAATAATAATTTTTGTGTGATTAGAATCTGTAACTTAAATAAGATGAAAAATAAACTAGACATATCACACATAAATTATTTGATTAAGGGTAGTTGTGTTAATGAATTTTATTGATTCTATGTATTTTGTTAGGTAACACTATCATCTTAAATGAATAAACTAAAAGTGTTAAAATAAAAACAAAAACATACCAAAATCATATTAAAGTAACGTATATGAGAAAATAACACCCTGAACTTAAAATATAGATAAAAAATACCTTTATTATGGTCGAGTTTATTAAATTATAGTAAAATAAAATAAATAATTACTCCAAGAAACCACAAATTCTTATACAAGAAGGCATTCTTTAACGTAGAAGAGATGACAGGGAAAAAATATTAAAAAAATCACTAGAATTTGGAGGTATAGAAAGAAAACAAAGAGAAAAGAGAACAAATATAATTATATTATAAGTAGAATACTAAGTCATTTACCACGTATAATTATGTGATTTATATATTTTAATTTTTTAATTTTTTAAGTGAGTTTTATTACTCTTTTAATTTTTTAGGTGAGTTTTATTAAATCAAATTCAAAAATTAAAATTTATCTAGGGTAAAATAAGAATTATGTATTTTATCAATAAAAAAAAATTAGAAAAAAAGGAAAAAAGGTCGGTCACCTCCCAAATTTTTGAAACTAGGCCTGGTCTAGTTACCGAACTTTAAGCGCAACAGATGAATAAAAAAACGAGCTAATGAACATGCTTCTTACATCAAACAAAATTGAAAACATTATGAATAAGAAAGAAGTATAAATTAAAGTAAGATTTTCTTTTCTAAGTGAAGCTAAATAATAGTTTGACCGTCTTTCTTAAGAAACAATGTGGTAAAATAAATTTCCCAACTAAGACTAAATCTTTCATAAAACAATAACAGACATACTTCAAGTGGAGAAAGATATGATAAAAGACACTGTTTTTTCTGTTTAATTTTTTTTTTGACTTAATTAATTATATTTTTAAATTTTAAAACTAAAGTTTATAAATTATAAAATTACAATATTAAAATTAACATAAAGGATCCATTAAATTATAAAATTACAAAAAATGAAAGAAAAAAAAATCATTTGAATAAAAGAATGAATAAAGGATCCAAGATTTTCCTAAAATCAATGCACACTACCCTACGATTAAAAAATGACACGGATCAAATCACATCCAAGCTGTTAGCCCGCCACTATATTTCATTATTTCAGTGACATAACCGACCACAAAAAAGGGGGAAAGCCAAAACCAAAGCTTGAAAAACATTTAAAAAGTATGAATGATAGAGAATTTGCAATAGAGGGTTGTTATAAGGATGAGCTGTAATTTAATGGATTAAGTATTAATTAGATATAAATTCATGTGAGTCGATGAAATAATTAAGACATAAATTTAGTAAGGGAGTAAAATTATATTGTTGAATGTGATGTGAATTATGTATGCACCAAAAAAGCATTCTTGATTTCCATATTATTGAGTGATGCCACCAATAGCCTGCCAGCAGCTGAGCTGAACTTATATGCTTTAGTTGGAGAACTGACGCCACCACACACACACACACACACACACTTCTCTCTCCCGCTCTCTATTTCTGTCAACATCACGTTTTCTGATGACCGCCGGAGACTCTCAATATCGCTAGGAGAACTGAATTTTTCCGGTATGACCGACAACGAAGTGGCCTCAAGGACGTTCCGAGCGCTTGTGGAGAGCGCCGACAGGAAATTCGTTAGGGTTCGCGACGTTCCGGCGTATGGTCGAGTTCAGAACCAGCACTACTTCCAAAAGGTGTTCAAGGCCTACATGCGGCTATGGAAGTATCAGCAGGAAAACCGCGCGAAGCTGGTTGAGGCTGGGCTGAATCGTTGGGAAGTTGGCGAGATCGCTAGCCGGATCGGCCAACTCTACTTCGGTCAGTACATGAGAACTAGCGAGTCAAGGTTTTTGGTTGAGGCTTATGTGTTTTACGAGGCCATTCTTAATCGGAGCTACTTTGAGGGATCCAAAGGTTCGGGGAAGGATCTTGGTGTTAGGTTCAAGGAATTGAGGTTTTACGCCAGGTTTTTGCTGGTCTCTTTGATTTTGAATCGTATTGAGATGGTCAATCTTCTCGTTGAGCGGTTCAAGGCTCTGGTTGATGACAGCAAAGCCAGTTTTCTAGTAAGTTGTTATTTATTATGCTAAAAATTCATTAGTTGAATAATAATAATAATAATAATAATAATAATAATAATAATCTCTGCTGCTTGCTTCTGTAATTAGATAGGTTGAAATTATGTTGTTGGATTTGGAAGTTAACTTTTGATATATTGATCTTAGCAATTGGGAGGGTTCGAGTTTCGACGTTATTCAGATTTTTCTGAAATAAACTGTTATCAAGTATAAGATAATTACCAATGAGTAACATAGATCAATATATATATATAACGTACCATGACCACAAAAAAATAAAAAATATATGTATGTAGACAATGTAATGAACCGTACTTTTTGAGGGCTAAGCTTACTTGTATTATGTATTATTTCATTTTGATCTGTACTTGTTAGGAAGTTGATTATGTTATGATAATAAGAAAATTGACTTACTTAGGAGAAACTTGTGAAATCGTTGCCTCAGTTGATCTGGCTTTTGAAATTATGGACTAAGCAAATTGCTTACTTGCTGGCTCAGAAGTCAGGTGGATATGGTGTTCATGTCAGGTCTGTAGGGATGGGGATTAAAAAAAGTTATTTGCAATTCATTGTTTGGTTATTAAGTTGATTAAGAATTGAAGATTTAAGAATGATCAAAGAGAGCTTATTTCTGGAAACATACAGCCACATGAATTGCTCTTTTAATTATCCATAATAATCTATCCACCCCATGTTCTTCAAATTTGATTTTCTATGTGTCTGGAGGTAAAAGTGATGTTGATGAGTTTATGATTTAGTTCTTTTAGGAATATATAACTTCAGATAAAAGTATTTCTCTCCAGTCGGAAGAAATTAGCATGAAAAAAAGGGTGGAAGAAAGTGTGAAAGTGATCAATAAATCTAGAAATAAGGTTAACTTGTTTCTTGTGAAAAGACACGAGCATATGCATGTATAATATTGCTTTTACAATTTTTCTTGTTCCATCAGTCATGGGGCAGTCTAAGCAAACATAAGACTATGGCCATAATTTGTTATAATAACAATTAAATATTTATATATCTTTCTTTCATCAATTTTAATTTCAAAATAAGTTGACTCATCATTGTTGTGGTTAGAAATATTTCCCTTTAATTAATCATTTATACCACTTTCATTTTAATCTCAGGACACTAACTTCAAAGAATGGAAACAAGTGGTGCAAGAAATTCTGCGGTTCATGAAAGTTGATAGGGCCTTTATGGATGTTAGGCCATTGCGATACTGTTCTACCCTTGATTCACATCCAGCATCTCTTCCATATGTGGCTCGTTTTCATGCTAAGAAGGTTCTGAAATTTCAAGATGCATTGCTAGCAAGCTATCATCGGAATGAGGTGAGGACTTGCTATTTCAATTCGTTTTCATGTTGTACTTCATTTTGGGTTCAATAATCAAGGACCGTTCTAAACTTGAGAAAATGAACAGTTCAGTGAACATTCATGTACCGTCATATGCAGGTAAAATTTGCTGAATTTACATTGGATACTTATAGAATGCTGCAATGTTTGGAATGGGAGCCAAGTGGATCCTTTTACCAAAAGCGTTCTGTTGAAATAAGGGAAAATGGAAATTTTAATGATCACTCTGTAGCATCTGGAATAATTGATATGAACTTGGCTGCTGACATCACTGATCCTAATTTACCTACAAACCCAAAGAAAGCTGTTCTTTATCGTCCTTCTGTGACGCATTTGATAGCGGTGAGATAGAAATCTGTCAGTTTCAGAGGCCTATAGCTCTTGTGTTTGTAGCAATTCCTTTTCTTAGTTTGAAGTAATATACTGTTTTAAGATTTGAGGCTTCTCAGACTGCTACTTCTGATTTAGTGTTCTCCAGAGAAATTGCAATATATTGTACACTTGCATGATAACTTAGACTGATGTGATTACTAAGGACTATCTATTAATCGAAAAGAACATAAATTCATTCTTAATAAATATGGATAATGGTTTCATGGTTTTTCAGTGTGTTTACTTTTTGAGATTTTTGTGCCTTACTATTTATTGACTATCCCTTTTTTCTTTTGTATCTCATCATGAATGAGATATAATGTCAATCGCTAATTTTTGTGTGTTGTGTTAATGTGCGTGTAATATGATCAATAGCTTAATGACACATCATTCCAACAACTTTGATTCCTTTTTCATTGGATGGGCATATATTAGTTTCCTTTTTGATGGCATGAGTTATGATAATTGTTTTCTGATACTTTTCATTATTGTTACTTTGAATGTTGATTTTATTTTCATGACATTTTATAGGTTATGGCCACTATTTGTGAGGAGCTCCCTTCGGATAGTATTATCCTAGTATATCTGTCAGCCTCAGGTTAAGCTTTGTTGTCCTGAAGACCAAATGACCACTGGCTTTGTCATTTGATGTTAGTCAGGTTAGTAACTTTGATGATCATAATGCAGGGAAAGGTGGCCGTACTAGTATATGTCAGACAGAGTTAAAAGGATGTCAGACGTTGTCAAAAAACAAAGGTGTTTCTCTCCATGAGCATGGTAGTTCTGTGCCTGAATCTAGTGTAATTGACAAAGGAGATTCAAGTGGCTATTATGATAAATATCTATGGTTTGGTCCCAGAGGAAATGGTGGTAGGTATCTAGGCGAACAAGCATTTGTTCACTCCAAAGCATTAACTCTGGTCCTATCAATCAATTTAAGTCATTGTATTATTTTACACTATTCTTACTTAAGCTCCTTTTGGGTTCAGGCCAAAACAATCTTTATCCTGGAGACATAATTCCGTTTACACGCAGACCGCTTTTGTTGATTGTTGATAGTGACAATAGCCATGCATTCAAGGCAGGTTTGTCAAAACTTGTGCATGTCTTACCAGGCTCTGCGTTTTTATCCAGAGCTTAAAGTAAATTATAAATGTCATTTCACTGCAGCACTGTATTATAAAAGAAGATAACTAAGTATCATATTTTCTTTCTTTATTCATGCTGTATAGATCTAAGCACATGGTTATAATGTGGTTATGTACACGTTAGATTTTTGACATACTCATAATGGAAAATGAGACATTAATGATCCACAATTCTTTCCAAGTTGAATGATGTGCTTTCATCTACTTCCTGCCAATTTTATTCAGTTTTATAAAGTTGAGTAGATTTGACTTTGAATGTGAAAGCAATTTTCTAAATAGGAAGAACCATATTGTATTATGGTGCTTTATCAGATGTGATTTTAGATGTCATCTAGCAGATGTGTACATCACTTTAAAACATGGCATGTGCACTTGCATTCACACACAATTTGGCAGATTGAAACTATTCAAGAAACCCATTTGGTCCCATATCCCAAACTTTTGATTATTACCTGATATTCAACGTGGCATATGAATGACAAACGTGTCAAGTTACTTATTTGTGACTTGGAAGTAATTTTAGATTCTACATGGTGCGGAGAGGGGAGAGAGAGCTGCTTTACTTCTTTCACCTTTGAGACCAGCATTTAAGAACCCGTCTGAAATTGATGTTGCACAAAATGGAAGCCAGTTTACCTTGTTCCTGACTGCTCCGCTATCAGCATTTTGCCAATTAGTTGGCCTCTCATCTTTAGATGATGCAGCTGTAAGTTTATATAAAGCCTCATTTGTACTTGTTAATATCTTAGTTGGTCTGATTGTTTGGCTTCTGCTTATAGGACTTTTACAATGACGCCGAAAACATAGTATCTACTGCATTCTCTGAGTGGGAGGTTATTCTTTGTAAGTCAAAAGATCTGGATCTGGCTTGGGCACAAGTGCTGTCTGATCCGTTTCTCCGACGCCTTATTCTAAGGTATTTATATTTCATGTCCAGAAGTTCAGCATTGAGTGAAACTAGTTATTCATTCTCGTAGTGGTTCATTAATTCATGTTATATGAAAAAGCATCTGGATCAGCTAGGGTCTGTTTTGCAATTAATTATGTTTTCAAGTTTCAAATTTTGAATCCAAGTTTTCAAAATAAATGTTGTCTAATAATTAATTCTATTTTCAAAGTTCAAAATCAGGTTGGAACTCAATTTTATTTTTACACTTTATTTTTTTGAAACTTAAAAAAAAAAGGTTTTGAAAACCATATTCCAAATTCATTTTTCCTTTTGTTAATTAACTTTATATTTATTTAAGAGGGAATGAAATAAGAAAACGTAACTTTTTACCAAACTAGTTTTTTGTTTTTTTACTAAATTAATTAAAAAACAAAAAACTAGTTTCAAACATAAGAAAACAGAACTCGTTACAAAATGAGCCCCTAGTTAATGCTGAATTGTAGTAGAAGAGGTCATCAAGTTACATGCCAAATGGCTTCATGAACACATTAAGGGGGTAAAACATAAAGGACTAACAAAATTTGTGTTTGCATCTTCTTTTCTTGTAATAGATTTGACCCCATAAAATATCCAAGTCTTTGTTCTGGTTATATAATGCTGAATTCATTGATTGGATTGAGTGATGTCTGTGTTTCCAGATTCATATTCTGCAGATCGGCACTCACATTTTTCTGTCCTCTAGAAGATAGGGAGCAATATCTACCTACGTGCCTACCCAGTCTTCCCGATTCCGTATGTCCTGATTCTGAAGTTGTGCAGGCTGTTATCATGCAGCTTGCAAATCACTTTAGTGTTATAGACTATTTTCACTTCGGGGACCCATGATTACTGATAGGAACTGAAAATACTGAAGACATGATTAGGTATCAGGTCAAAAAGGGTCCTGCAATTGATGTGATGATAATTATAGCTTTCAAAAATTTGCTTGTTGGAGGACTGAAGAATATCATACGGGTTGGTGTTCCTTGGGCTGACATTGTAGAGTATCTAAGCATGGTTGGTTATGCTTCTTTCTATTGCCTACGTGTGACCTCACTGTACATTTTTCAGTGTACACGGATGCTGGATTATTGGTGATTTGTTGTCTTATAGTTATGTAGGGTGTGATAATTACAGGTTCTTCGTTAGAGCTTCCACAAATTCCTTATAATTGTTAATACCTTTGTAAAAGAGAAGTAGGTAGCGCAATGGGATGATATTTAGATAAATTCCGGTATAAACAATTTCTAGGCGTTCTAGCTGTTGATGAAGGCTTTAAATGGCAAAACAAGATTTTGACCTTGCTTTTGAGTAGGAACTCTTGTTTTCTTTGGTTCATATTATATCTGTAGCCATGATTACATGGAATTGACAACACGAAGTATTCTTTTCTTTTTCTTTTTAGAAGTAGAAACCAACTTCAAAGGTAGATTAACATTGTTTTCTTTTCTATATTTTTTACTTTTTCCTTTGTTTTTGCATTTTTCTTTTGGGAGGGGTCAGTGGGATGGATTGGTTTCCTTGCTTGCTTGCTTGTGCTCTCTTCTATGTATACAAAAACCCCAATACGGGTGATGTCATCTTTGATAGTTATCCAACTTTTTTCTTTTTCTTTTTCTTTCTCTTTCTTATTTTTTATTTACTTTTTTTATTTATAATAAAATATCTTTAAAATAAATATTTTTTTTATTAATACATATAAATAAAGATCAAAATGTTTTTAAAATAAATAATTTTTTTTATGTAAATAAATATTAAAATGCACTTAAAATGAATACATTTTTTTTCTTAAAACAAATACACTCTATTTATACAAATAAATAAATACCAACATGTCTTTAAAATGAATACATTTTTTTATAATTATAAATAAAAAGCGAGAATAATTAATGAATAGTAAATTGGTTATTTGTTTTAAAATTTCACTAATTTTTTTTATATAAAAATATTAAATATTTTAAAATAAATATACTTTTTATTTATATATTAAAATTAATACTAAAAAATTCTTACAAAATAAATGTACTTGTTATTTCTAAAACAATTACATTTTTTATTTATAAATAAATAAATATGAAAATATTTTTAAAATAAACGTTTTTTATAATTATAAATAGAAAGTGTAAATTAGTCATAAATAGTAAATTAGTACGACTGTTTCACTGTTTTTTTACAAACAAATAAATACCAAAGTCTCTCTTGAATAAATACATTTTTTATTTATGTATACAATAAAATATTAAAATGTTCTTAAAATAAATATATTTTTATAAATAATTATTTTGTTAGTTTTATTGTGTACTATTTTTTTATTTTTATTCTTTTAATTTTTATCTTTTATCTTTATATTTATATATAAAAAACCTCTCAAGTTTAGTTTGTTCTTCATGCTTTTTTTCCCTACAATAAACACTTTATTTATACATATAAATAGATACTAAAATGTATTTAAAATAAATAATTTTTTTACTTATACACACAAGTAAATATCAAAATATTCTTAAATAATAAATTTTTTATTTATACACACAAATAAATACAAAAATATTATTATTGGTTATTCTTTCTCTCCATTGTTCTACATTTTTTGCACATAAATAAATACCAAATTGTTTCTAAAATAAATACGTTTTTTTATTTATAACACAAATAAATATTAAAATATTCTTAAAATCAATATACTTTTATAAATAGTTATTTTGTTAGTTTTATTATTTGACATTTTAATTATTTTTTATTTTTTACTTTTTATCTCTTCTTTCATATACAAATAAATATCAAAATATACTTATATCTCATCCCTTTATTAAAAAAATACACTTATATCTCATTAATTTTTTTTACTTTTTGTTAATTGCATGTAAATTTAAATAATTTTTTTCAAATAAATTACTTTATAAATATAATTATATTTTATGTACTTATGTACCGGGAAGATAACGTAAAAAAGAAAAGAAAAAAAAAAGAAAAAAGAAGAAGAAGTGAGATCATTGAATTTTCTATATTTTTCAAGAAGGGTACAGCTTGTTCACTAGTTTTACTAAACTTACAACTTTGTTGCCAATTTTTATTTTTTTTAAAAGGTACAATTCGTTGTTAGTTTCATTTAAAGAACGTAATTAGCTAACTTACATATCTCCAACTTTTAGCACTATTATATGCGTACTATTTTAATACACAAATTGTACAAATTTTTTATTATTTTTCAACCTACCATATTAAATATTACATTTAAAAAAAATATTTTTTATAAAATATAATATTTCTTTTATTTTTATTTTTAATTAATTCATTCACTAAAATGTATATTTCTTTATAAAATAAAATATCTTTTATTTTTCTCTTTAGTCAATTCCTTAACATCGAATATGTTGTATTTAATAATATTTTTAAATTTTATAACATATACTTAATTTTAATTTATAATAAAAAATTTAATAATATTTTTAAAATTTTTTCATTAAAAAAAATAACTTTTCAAATTTAACACAATACTATTCATTGCACTGTTACAAAATTTGGTGTTGAGTTAGCTAAAATTTTGAACCAAATTTTGCGGCAATTTAAAGGAGTTCTCTAAGTAAGTCCACGTCATATAAGTTACCTACATAATTATCTCAAAATATTAAGTATATCTTGATGAGATTTGTAAGCTGATTATATTTTATCAGCTAAAAAATGACATTTTAAAAAGTTTGTGAATGAATATAACTTACTAAGTTTTGGATCTTACTAAACCATATTTGTAAGTTTGTCGACTTTATTACGAATTTTGCTTGTATTTAATCTTTTTTAACTTTTAAATTTCTTTAAATTAATAATATTTTTGGATTTTATTTAAGAAAAATATCAATTTTAATAGCATATAAACTCTCTTATTTTTGTTTTTAAAAGAACGGTAGAATGTATTATAGGAGGGAGGCAGGGAGTGGTGATAGTTGTAGAAAGAAAAAATAATAATGTGTTTTGTGTCACTTTTAATTGGTGATTAAAATATCGAGATTTAAATTTTAAAAAAATATTGAAGATAATATCTCCATTAACAAAAACTTTAAATTCTTTTTACTAAAGATAAAAACTTTATCAATTTTTTTTATAAAATTTCATTAAGTATTATAACAAACAATTACTTATATTTTAAACTAGTTTTCTTTAATGTATCTACTTGTAAAATTTCTTGGTTTTCATTTTTATCAATAAGTCAATTAATTAATTAAAAATTTACATAATAAATAATTAAAATGTGAATAATTACTTAGATTACAATTATAATTAATATATAAAGTATATATAACTAGTTTACGTAAACTCTTCACATATATGAATATACAATTAAGTATTATGTTTATATATATTTATGCACATGTATTAAAGTTATTTTTGATTATTTAATTACGTATAACATGTATATGATATTTAAGAACACCAATTTATTTGCCCATGAACATCTTGGGAAGGAGAGAAGGACGTTGACTCTTAGAACCTATGATAGGAGGGAAAATTCTTACATACGGATACGGTTGTAACTTGTAAGGTACATCCAGTCAATAAGAGCTAATAGGTAACCAACTTCTTTTTTTCCAAGAGGTACTAGCAAAACCAAGGTTAGTGTTTCACTTTCTCCAAATCATGGTGGAAGGAAAAGGAAGGGAGATTCATCCCCTTGAAAAGACTAGCAACAAGAAAGAAGTTGTTGGAACCCTGACTGCACCATATTCCATTTTTGTACTTGATAAGTCTATTTTGGAAAGCTCTGTCAGCTATTGTCATAAGGATAGACTTAGTTTCTTATGGATAAAGGCCTAGTAAAAAAAGATGAAGAATTGTTGAGGAGTGCAACACAAGCAGCTGCAACATTAAAGAAAAAATGGAAACAGCTTGTAAAAAAAGCTGAAAATACAGAAGCTCTACCAAGTTCAAGTTCAGACAAAGTTCAACCATTCCCATTCTAAGAAAAGGGTAAGGCAGCGGCCCAAATGAAGCTCCACCAACAGCCATGAAAATCTTATCCTGGAACAGTCAAGGATTAGTAAGGCTGAGTGCTCAGAAAGCTCTTAGAAGATTGAGAAATGAAAATGACCCTGATTGTATTTGGTTAATGGAACCAAAACCCCCGAGTGATCATATTAGTATTGTAGTACCTCAGTTAGGTTTTCGTAATAATTTGTCAACTTTTTTTTTTTTTTGAAGTTCACATAATTGAAAGGAGTGATAAATTGTTAGCTATAGAATTCTCAAATGTAATGGGTAACAATCAATGCTGGCTTGTCTTTTTGGTCCACGCTACTCCATATATCAATGAAAAAGCTTTCTTTTGGGCGTATGTGAGTGGTGTTGTAGCGACTTATGATGGATCATGGACCTTAATTGGTGATCTTAATGAAATCTTATCTCTCTGAACAAAACGGAGGCAAATGGATAAAAATTCACAAAAGCTATCTAAAGGATTTCATGAATGAATTTGGTGCTATGGATTTTGGTGCAAATGGTTACTTATACACTTGGAGAAATGAGAGTTCTGGCACTAACATTATAAGAAAAAGAATAGATAGAGCAATTGGAAGTCCAAATTGGATCCTTTTATTTCCTATGACATTTATCATCAACAAACCTTTTACCATTTCAGACAATTTCCCTATCATCATTCAACTATACAAAGAAAACAATTTTCTACCTATGCCATTTCGTTTCTTTGAAGCTTGGTGTAGAGATCCATCTTCTAAAAGGGTAGTAACAGAAGCATGGATACAACAAATAAATGGACCTGCATCATTAAGGCTTTGTAAAAAGATATCATGAACTGCTAACAAACTGAAATACTGGAACAAACATGAGTTTGGCATGTGTCATAAAAAAATCAAAAAGCTTGAAGCTGAATGGGCAATCTCTAGCAGGATATATATATGATACTAGAGTTCAAAAGAAATGTCTCCAGCTTCAAGAGCAACTCATGTTAGTAGAATCACAATAACAATTCGAACTTAATCAAGTTTTAAACAGCGAAATTAAGTCTATTCTTTTTTTGTGTGTGAATCTTTTAGGAAAAAAATAAATAGAATTCAAAATGAAACATGCACAAAATCAACACAACCAATTTACGTAAAAAAACCTTCCCGGTGTAAGAAAGAAACAACCACGACACTTCTCTCCAAAACTTCCACTATCAATAAATAATTGTACAAAAGTTCTCTCTAGGTAAAACTAAGGCAAACAATCAACAATATCATCAAGAATACAACTTTTTGGAAACTAACAATTATTTCAAGAAAATGGAGAGATCTAACCCAATTTTGTAGCCATTGTTCACGGGCCATATTTTCCTATTTCAGTGATCCAAATCCAAATCCCACCGTACATATTAAATAATCTTGAGTCGTGAACCTGCTTGCAAATTTTAGTTCAATTGGACCACAAACGACCTTCCATCGGAGTACTTGATAAAGACTTGATGAAGAGGAGAGAAACTGAAAAGCTACTCAATTTTTTGCTACACCTCTTATTTTTCTTGTTAAAATTCACCCACAACAAACCCTAAATGAGTTTATTAATTAATCAAACAAATAACAATTTTTTCTCTTCTTTCTCCATGGGCCATTAAGCTACATTGGCTTCTTTGGGTTTCTCCAAATAAGAGAGAAATCCAACAAATCTCCCCCTTTTCCGATTAGATGGAGGGATCCACCAACTAGGTAATTGAACAACAAACTTCAAGTTTTTCTCTTGACACTACTTTTGTCAGCATGTCAGATCCATTCTCATCAGTATGGATTTTCTCAAGTTCAAGCAACTTATTGTTAAGAGTATCCCTTATTCAATGATACTTTACATCAATATGCTTTGATCTTGAAACGTCGAGTTCTTCGCTAGGTGAATATAACTCGGATTATCGTAGAACAACACATATTTCTGTTGCTTGAAAGCAAGTTCTCTCAAGAACTGTTTCATCCACAACAACTTCTTACAAGCTTCTGTTGCGGCAATAAACTCCACTTCTGTTGTAGAAAGTGCAACACATTTTTGCAATCTTAACTGCCAAGAGACTGCTCGACCAAAGAAAGTAATTAGATAACCTGAAGTAGATTTACGAGAATCTTCATCTCTTGCCAAATCTGAATCAGTGTATCCAACTAACATTGGTTTTCCACTTCTAAAGCTAAATGTTAACTTGGAAGTACCTTAAAGATATCTCATAATACATTTTACTGCATCTCAATGCTATCTTCCTGGATTCGAAAGAAAACGACTAACAATTCTAATTGCATGAGCTATGTCTGGCCACGTACACACCATTACATACATTAAGCTTCCTATTGCTGAGGCATATGGAACCTTTTCCATATCTTCTCTTTATCTGTTGAAGGGCCTTGACTCAGTCTCAACTTAAAATGGTTAGATAAAGGAGAAGAAATCACTTTAGTTTTATCCATATGAAACCTTTCAAGTACCTTGTTGATATACCATTCCTGTGACATGTACAACTTCTTTCCTTTCTTGTCTCGAAAAATTCGAATACCAAGAATTTGTTTTGCTGGCCCCAAGTCCTTCATGGAAAAGGACTTACTCAACTGCTTCTTCAAATTATCAATCCTTGAAGAATTTCTGCCAACAATCAACATGTCATCAACATAGAGCAATAAAATGATAAAATCATCATCATAGAATTTCTGCACAAAAACACAATGATCAGAAGTAGTCTTCTTGTAACCATGCTTCCCCATAACTGACTCAAACTTCTTATACCATTGTATAGGTGCTTACTTCCACCCATAGAGGCTTTTCTTTAACTGACATACATAATCCTATTTTTCTTTAACCTCAAAACCCTCTGCCTGCTCCATATAAATCTCTTCCTACAACTCACCATGAAGAAAGACAGTTTTCACATCCATTTTCTCAATTTGTAAATCCAAGCTTGCTGCTAGACCTAGAACAACACGTATGGAAGACATCTTCACAACAGGAGAGAAAATATCATCAAAATCAATAGCTTTTCTCTGACCGAATCCCTTGATGAACAGTCTAGCTTTGTATCGTGGATGTGAACTATGTTCTTCTTGCTTCACACTATAGACCCACTTGTTCTTCAGAGCTCTCTTACCATTAGGCAACTTTACCAGCTCAAATGTGTGATTGGTATATAGTGACTACATCTCATCTTCCATAGCACCAACCCAATGTGTCCTGTTTCCATCTTCCATCCTTCTACATAACATTGAGGTTCTCCCTCATCTTTCAATAACACATACTCATTTGTATTATACCATGTGGAAGGACGTCGGTCTTTGGTAGACCTCCTGGGTGGAATTTCTAGTTCTGGCAATTGATCAGTAGTCTGGTGATTTGTTTTAGCTTGCATATCTGCATCATCTGAACCCTGTTGGTCATCTTGAAAATTTTGTTCCATCTGTACTGATAAAGGAACCAGATCTAGGTCAATCAAATCATCACTATACTGATGGGCTCATTTTTCTATCTTCTCAACATCTTGTATAGACTGATCTTCTATAAACACAACATAATGACTCCTTACAAGTTTCTTCTCGACTGGATCATAAAATCCGTATCCAAATTCATCTAGACCATAACCAACAAAGATACACTGTCATGTATTCACATCGAGCTTAGATCTCTCATATTTTGGTATATGCATAAATTCCTTACAACCAAAAACGAGGAGATGATCATAATAAACATTTTTACTAGTCCAAACTCTATTTGGTACATCAAACTGAAGAGGAACACATGATGTGAGATTAAGAACATGTACAATTGTATTCAAAGCCTCACCCCAAAAAGATCTTGGCAACTGAGTCTGTGAAAGAAGACATATTACTCTTTCAACCAATGATCTATTCATTCTCTCAACTAACCTATTTAACTGAGGAGTCTTAGGAGGTGTCTTTTGATGTCGAATGCCCTGGTGCCTACAATACTCATCAAAAGGACCTGAATACTCTCCTCTATTATCTGTTCTGATACACTACAATTTCTTCCCAGTCTGTCTCTTAACTAAGGCTTGAAATTGTTTAAACATATATAATACTTGATCTTTGCTCTTCAAAGTGTACACCTATAAAATTCTTGAACAATCATCTATGAAGGTCACAAAATAATTGGCACCATCCAAAGTTCTTGTCTTCATAAGACCACATACATCTGAATGTACCAAATCAAGTATGTATTGTTTTCTTAAAGGAGTGGAACTCTTGAAAGAAACTCTATTTTGCTTCCCTACCAAACAATGAGTACATCTTCTTAAACAAACATCATTCATTCCAGAAAGAAGATTCTTTTTAGTCAATACTACCAAGCCTTTCTCACTTATGTGAGCAAGTCTCTTATGCCACAATTCTACTGTGAGCTCATCTATCCCAACATTAATAGCGCCTTTGAAGAGTCTTGCCTGCAGTATATACAAACTAGAATGCTTGTTCCCACGAGCAACAACCATATCATCTTTAGTAAGTTTCCATTGACCATTATTAAAGGTATTGCAATATTCTTCATCATCAAGTTTACCTGTAGAGATTAAGTTCAAACGAATTTCAGGATTATGCTTTACCCTTTTAAGAAGTAGTCTCATGCCATTATTCATCTCCAAACACACATCTCCAATGCCAATGACTTTAACCAAGCCATCATTACCCAACTTCACTGTCCCAAAGTCACATGTTGTATAGGATGTAAAGAATTCCTCTCGAGATGTAGCATGAATGGAGATTCCACTATCAATAACCCAACTAATCTTATGACATATAACATTGACAACATCTTCATTATAAGCAACAAGAAAGTCTTCTGAACTAGCGATAGCAACTTGATCATTTTCCTTTCTAACATTACCCTCTTGTTCTTTGTCTTTCTTCTTGTTATCTCGCTTCAACTGTCTACAATATTTTTTGATGTGCCCTTTCATGCCATAATGATGACACTCAACATTAGTAAACCTATTGTACTTGCTTCTTCCTTTTTCTTTTCTCTTGAAACCTGTGCTTTTACTCCTCTCTCTTCTTTTTGTAACCAAAATATTTGACTATTGAGAAGACCCATGTAGTTTTCTTCTCATTTCTTCATTCAAAACACTACTCTTAGCTAGATCCATATTGATTACATCATTTAGAGCTGAGTTACTTAATGACATTCTAAATGTTTCCCAAGAGTCCAGCAATGTAGCCAATAAACACAACCCCTGAATCTCATCATCAAACTTGATAACCATTCCAGCAAACTGATTGATTATTCCTTGGAACGTATTTAAGTGATCTATTAACGGAATTCAATCTAGGTACCTTAAAGCCATCAACTACTTTATGAGAATCATTTTATTATTTCTTATTTTTTGAGCATATAACTCCTCAAGTTTATTCCAGAGTGACCATGCATATATTTCCCCACTAATATGATTCAAAACATTATCATCTACCCACTGCCTTACATACCTACAGACTTATCGATGTAATAAAGTCCATTCTTCTTCAGACAACTTTTCTGGCTTCTTAGAGGCAAACACGGTAAATGAAACTGTTTGACATAAAGGAGATCTTCCATTTTTCCTTTCCAAGTGTGATAATTAGAACCATTCAAAGTAATCATTCTACACAAATTTGTTTCCATTATTTAACACAAAAAATTCAATAATAATAACCAGAACTCTGATACCACTTTGTTAGGAGAATCATAATAACAATTCGAACTTAATCAAGTTCTAAAAAGCGGAATTAAACTTATTCTCCTTCTTTGTGTGAATCTTTTAGGAAAAAAAAATAAATAGAGCTCAAAATGAAATATGCATAAAATTAATACAACCAATTTACGTGGAAAAACCTTCTAGGTGTAGGAAAGAAACAATCACAACACTCATCTCCAAAACTTCCACTATCAAGAAATAATTGTACAAAAGTTCTCTCTAGATAAAACTAAAGGTAAACAATCAATAACATTATCAAAAATACAACTTCTTAGAAACTAAAAATTATTTCAAGAAAATGAAGGGATCTAACCCAATTTCGTAACCACTATTCACGGCCCATATTTTTTCATTCCAATGAGCCAAATCCAATTCCCACCATACAGATTAAATAATCTTGAGTCTTGAACTTGCCTGAAAAATTTCAGCTCAATCGGACCACAAACGACCTTCAATCGGAGCACTTGATGAAGACTTGTTGGAGAGGAAAAAAATTGAAAAATTGCTTATTTTTCTACTGCTGCTCTCTAGCTACTACAACTCTTATTTTTCTTGCTGAAATTCACCCACAGTAAACCTTAAATGGGTTTATTAATTAATCAATCAAATGATAATTTTATCCCTTTTTTCTCCGTGGGTCATTAAGTCACGTGGGTTTCTTTAAGCTCCTCCAAATAAGAGGGAAACCCAACAACTCAATGAACAATTAATAAGACATGAGCTTATTTGGAAACAGAAGTTGAGAGAAATATGGATAAAAGAGGGAGATAAGGATGCTAAATTTTTTCACCTGTCCACACTTTTTAGAAGAAGAGCACTATCTGGCCTATTCAAAATGATGTTGTAAATTGGATACAAGGGAATCATTTTCAGAACATATTCCATTCGAGAAAATCCCTTGGACTTCTCTATATTGGATTGTGTCTTAACATCGTGCATTGAGAGAGGGGAAATGAACAGCTTTGCATATTGGTGAAATAAAGAAAGTCTTATGGAGCATTCACAGTATGAAAGCACCTGGTTTGGATGGAATGTAAGTAATTTCTTCAAAAAAAAAAAAGCACAATGAGATTTGGTAAAAATAGATATTAACAATTACTTTCACGAATTCTTTGCAATAGGATTTCTCCTGATTGAAATCAATGAAACAATGATTATTTTTTTACGAAAGAAAAATCAATCCACCTCAATTTCTCATTTTTGAACAATCAACCTATGCAATGTCGTCTGTAAAATTATCTCAAAAAATTTTCTTAATAGAATGAGACATCTACTAAGCAAGATCATTTCCCCATTTCAAGCAGCTTTTGTGCCTGAGAGATGGATCTCTAAAAATACTATTCTTGCACAAGAACTAATTCATAGCAAGAAGAAAAAGCAAGGTATTGAAGCTCTCATGGGTATAAAAATTGATATGAATAAGACCTATGTCAAGATAGAATGAAATCTTATTATGTAAGTTACTAAGAAGCTGGGATTTTTAGATAAGTTTTTTCAACTCATTTGGAAATGTCTTTCCACAGTTTCATATTCCATCCTTTTAAATGAATCAAAGTTTGAAAAATTCTCTCTTACCAGAAAACTTCGACAAGGTGACCCCATTTCACCTTATGTTGATTTTCTTTGATTTTTGTTGAGAGAGTTATTGAATTGATTTTGGCTTAATGTCTAATGTTATATTTATACATTGAAAGGAAGAAACTAGCCGTTATTAAACTAGCCGTTAAACTAGCCGTTATTAAACTAGCCGTTACTAAACTAGCCGTTATTAAACTAGCCGTTACTAACTAGCCGTTATTAAACTAGCCGTTACTAACTAGCCGTTATTATTATTCTCAACACTCCCCCTCAAGTTAGGTGTGTAGATATCGGTCAACCCTAACTTGCTTAAATTTTCTTCAAATGATTTTAAATCTAAACCTTTGGTGAAGATGTCCGCCAATTGTTTTTCACTTCTCACAAATGGAGTTTCAATTTCCTTTGCTTGAATTTTTTCTCGAATGAAGTGGCAATCCACTTCGATGTGTTTTGTTCTCTCGTGAAACACCGGATTTGATGCTATATGTCGCGCCGCTTGGTTATCACAAAACATCTTCATTGGTTCTTGAATTTTAATTCCAATATCCAAAAGAAGTTGTTTGATCCAAGTTAGCTCGCTTGAGGTTGATGCCATGGCTCGATATTCCGCCTCCGCACTTGATCGTGCCACAACATTTTGTTTCTTGCTTTTCCATGTGACTAAATTTCCGCCTACAAACGTGCAAAAACCAGTGGTTGATTTTCTATCAAAGCTACCAGCCCAATCTGCATCGGAGTAGCCACACACTTCATTAGAATTATTACATTTCATGAGAATTCCTTTACTAGGTGTCCCTTTTAAATATTTTAAAATTCTATGTATAGCCTCTAAATGTGGTGTTCTAGGTGTATGCATAAATTTACTAATTTGGCTTACTGAAAAAGAAATATCTGGTCGGGTTACCGTTAAATAAATTAATTTTCCTACAAGTCTTTGAAATTGGCTTATGTCTTCTAAGGGTTCGCCATCCTCAATATTTAATTTGCATTTACTATCTATTGGTGTAGATGTTGGTTTACTCCCTAATTTACCAGTTTCTTTCAATAGGTCAAGTGTATATTTTCTTTGTGAAATAAAGAGTCCCTTGGGTGAATGTGCTATTTCTATTCCTAGAAAATATTTTAATAAACCTAAGTCTTTGATATCAAAATTCTCCTTTAATTTCATTTTCACTTTTTTAATTTCTTCCAAATTATTTCCGGTAATTATTATATCATCTACATATATTAGAATTATGGTTGTGAATGTACCATAATTTTTGGAAAATAATGAGTGATCGGCATTACTAATTTTAAAATCACAAGAAATTAAATAAGAGCTTAGTTTTCCATACCATGCTCGTGGAGATTGCTTTAGTCCGTAAATAGATTTTTTTAACCTACACACTAGACTAGAATTGTTTTCTTTTTTATGACCAAGTGGAAGTGTCATATATACCTCTTCTTCAAGTGTTCCTTGGAGAAAAGCATTCTTGACATCCATTTGATGTAAGGTCCAATTTTGGTTTACCGCTATGGAAAGTAAAATCCTAACGGTATTCATTTTGGCCACGGGTGCAAATGTTTCTTGATAATCTACACCATAGGTTTGAGTGTAACCTTTTGCCACTAATCGTGCTTTGTACCTTTCAATAGTACCATCACTATTAAACTTAATCTTATAGACCCATTTGCATCCTACGGGTTTCTTTCCTTCGGGTAGTTGTACGACTACCCATGTTTCATTTTTTTCAAGTGCTTGAAGTTCTTCTTCCATTGCTTTGCACCATACAAGTTGGCCTATTGCTTCCTCATAGTTATTTGGCTCATTTTCTTTGGAAATTGAGGTCAAATAAGTCCTATATTGTGGTGTAACATTTTCATAAGATAAATAATTTTGGATAGGATATTTTACCTCATATGTTACAAAATCCCGTAATCTAGTTGTAGGTTGTGGAGTCCGATTAGACCTTCTCAATGGTATTATTTCGGTAGTACCATCTTCCCCCTCATTTTGAGAAGTTTCTTCCTCTTCATTCTCATTGATTATTTCATTTTCTACTACTATATTTCCTTCTTCAGAATAAAAAAATGGAAATGTAAATTCATTTGGTTCCTCTTGGTTATTAGTCTCCTTTTCTAGTGTTTTGTAATATGGCTCATTTTCTTGGAATGTCACATCTCTTGAAATGTAATGTTTTTTGTTAATCGGATCATAGCATTTATAACCCTTTTTTTGAGATGAATACCCCAAGAAAATAGCTTTGATTGATGTATAATCTAACTTGTGTTGTTTATTTTTGTGCACATAACATGTACATCCAAATACTCTTAAATGATAGATATTGAGTTTTTCTTGGTAGAGGATTTCTAGTGGGCTTTTGAAATTCAAATTGGCACTTGGCAATCTATTAATTAAATATGTTGCGGTGAGAACAGCATCCGACCAAAAAATTATTGGAACATTATTTTGAAACAAAAGTACTCTTGTTACTTCAAGTAAATGTCGATTTTTTCTTTCTGACACACCATTTTGTTGGGGTGTGTAAATACAAGTTGTTTGATGTAAAATTCCTTTTTGCTTGAAAAAATTTGTAAAATTTTGATTTACAAATTCCGTTCCATTATCACTTCTAAAAGTTTTAATCTTTGCATCATATTGATTTTCTACAAAATTATAAAATTCTTGAAATTGAGAAAACACTTCACTTTTATTTTTTAACAAGTGTAACCATGTAGTTCTTGAAAAATCATCTATAAATATAACAAAGTATTTATAACCATTAAATGACTCAATTGGAGCAGGGCCCCAAACATCAGAATGTATTATCTCAAAAGGTTTTTTGCTTTTACAATTGGATAAACTAAATGGTAACCTTGTGTGCTTTCCTAATTTGCAAATTTCACAACTACTACAATCTAGTTGTTTGAAATCAAAAATACATTTTAAAATCTTATCGGAAGGATGACCAATTCTCTTATGCCAAAGAGTGCCTAATTCTTCTTCTTTTTTAATATTGAAGTTGCACTTTTCTTCACTTAGAATATAAAGCCCATTTTCTAGAAAACCTTCACCAATGATATTCTTCGTTATCAATTCCTGAAAAATCACATTTTTGGATGTAAATGTAATTTCACAATTTAAGTCTCGTGTAATTTTACTAATGGATAACAAGTTAGATGTACAATTATTCACATGCAAAACATTTGAAATTTTTCTTGAAAGGAGACTAATTGAACCATTTCCTAAAATTTCCATTTTTTCACCATTTGCAACGATTACAAATTGTTTAGTCTCAATTTTTTTGTAATTATTGAGTAAGTTTTTATTTCCAGTTATGTGATCAGTTGAACCCGAATCAAGAATCCATTTGGAATTTAAAGAATTTTGAGTAAGGTTTGTAATCATACCAGAGGTTTTTTGAGATTTTCCTTGAAACATCACGGATAATTGTGTATACAGCTGCCTCATTTGATCCATATCCACCTCACCTTTTATTTCTTTTTCAGCTCCGTTTGTACTCATATCCTCTTTTTCCTTTTGTGCAGAGTAACCCATTTTCTCTCTGCTCTCTACCCGATTTTTTCGTTGATCTCCCCCTCTGACGAAGCCTCCACCTTGCCTTCCCTTTTGCCGGAGATGAGGGTTGAGACACCAGCATTCCTCGCGCTTGTGTCCTTCTTACAATAATCGCAACGAGTGAGTGACCAGCATTCCTCGCGCTTATGTCCTTCCTTCTTACAATAATCGCAGCGAGTGAGTGTTTGGTCTCCCCGACGTTCTGGCCTAGGGTTAGATCTGGTGATGAAAGCCTTGGCTTCAGGGTTGTCAGGTAGTTGAGTACCCATTACTATTCTTCTTGTCTCTTCTCTTTCAACCATCCCAACAACCTCATCAACAGATGGCAGCTCACCCATGAGAAGAATTTGTGAACGTACCCCCTCATAGCTTGAATCGAGCTTGGAGAGGAAGGTGAAAATTCCATCCTGCTCCTCTCTTCTTTTGATTTCATCAAGATCGGCTGTGAGAGGTCGATACACTCTAATCTCATCATTCTTTTTTTGGATTTTGCTGAATAGTTTGGTGACAGATTGATTTTGTTGTTTATGCTTGTTGAAGTTCTTCTTGCTGAAGTTGATAAATAAGAGAGTAATTTTTCTTCTTTCCGAACATTGTCTCGGCTTTAACCCACATATCTCGAGCTGTATCTAGATATGTCATGAGATCAGAGATATGGGGTTCCATGGTTGCCAATAACCAACTCATGACGAGATTGTCACTCTTTCTCCATTCTGAAATTTCCTTTCTTTCTTCAACTGTTGGGTGTGTTGGATCTTCGGCTTTTGGTTTTGATTTCTCACCAGTGACATGCTCAAATTTGTCTCTGCCGATTAGACCAAAAGTCACTTGACGTGCCCAAAGATGGTAATTTTTACCATTTAGCAGCACACCTGTAAGTCTCTCTATATGTTGTGACATTTTCTAGATTTCTTGAACTTATACAGTTCTTGTTTGTGGGATTGATTTGGAGCAAGATCAACTCTGCTCTGATACCATGTTGATTTTCTTTGATTTTTGTTGAGAGAGTTATTGAATTGATTTTGGCTTAATGTCTAATGTTATATTTATACATTGAAAGGAAGAAACTAGCCGTTATTAAACTAGCCGTTAAACTAGCCGTTATTAAACTAGCCGTTACTAAACTAGCCGTTACTAAACTAGCCGTTATTAAACTAGCCGTTACTAACTAGCCGTTATTAAACTAGCCGTTACTAACTAGCCGTTATTATTATTCTCAACACCTTACTTACTCATTTTAATGGACAAATACAGCAGGATATCAGGTCAGTCTCCTCATTTGTCCAAATCTAAAATTTTCTTTCAAATAATGCAAACGAAAATTTGAAAAAGCAAGATAGTGGACTTAATGATAATTCATGAGATTAATAAAAGTATTACATACTTGAGAAAACCTCTTTTCATCCAACACAATAAGATCAGGAAGTTTAATAAAATTCTAGAAATCCTAACTAGTAAATCCAAAAAAATTATCTAGTACTGATAAGGCCAGTTTATTAAATCAGTTTTCTAATCTACTCATATTTATAGTTTTATACCATGAGTTTCTTTAAGATACCAAAATCAATTTGTAAAAATGCTGATTCCTTAGTGGCTAAATTTTGGTAGAATTCGACTCTTGTACATTGAAGAGCTGAAAATATATTTGTAACCAAAGGAAATAGGGGGCCTAGGCTTCAGAAGTTTTTATAATATAAATCAGGCTCTACTAATAAAATTGGGTTGGCATTGGCTACTATTTCTGACAAGTTTTGGGTCAAAATTCTTAACTAAAAATATTGTCACTCTAATAATTTCATAAAGATTAAAGCGAAAAGTTGTGACTCTTTCACGTGGAAAGGAATATGTGGCACAAGGGAAAGCGTTCAAAAAGGTCTATGCATTCAAGTAAGGGAATTGGGGTCAATGATGTGCTGGATGTTGGAGATTGTTATAAAGTTCCTTAATTTAAGGAGCAAAACATGGAGCAAACACATGGAGCAAAACATGGAGCAAAACAAGGAGCAAAATATAGTGCAATTCATGGAGCAAAACAAGGAGCTTAATTAAAGGAGTAATTTAAGGAACCATTAATTTAAGGAGTAATTCAAGTAGTGAATTTTCCTATAAATAGATGTGTAATTGTAATGAATTAATCATCCAAATTGTTCATTCCAATTGAGAGAAAAGCTTTTGTGAGAGAAAATTGAGAGTAATTTTCTTGGGTGTAATTGGGTTGTGAGCTGTGAGTGTTGTAAACACCTTATGTAATTTCTCCCCTTTCAGTAAAAAGATCTGCAGTAGATCCGGAGACGTAAGCAAGATTGGCCGAACTCCGTTATCAAATTTGAGTGTTATTTTTCTATTCTTGCTTTCTCATAAATCTGGCTTATCGGGAATTTGCGTTATTTCCCAACAATTGGTATCAAAGAAATGGACCTCAGGCCTCGTATTTCCGTATAAAGGGCACGATGAGCATAAAACCCTCTTTAATTACTGTTGAGAAAATCAGGTATATTTTCTTTATTTTAAATAATTATTATTCATAAATACTATGATTTAAATGAATAGAACTCAAACTAATCCAACAAAATAATGCTATTGAAAATATAATGCTAAAAGAAACTAAAACAGATATTAAATAAAATATTATAGCAAAAAAATAAAAATACCAAAAATTTAACAAGGTTCGGTATAAATGTTACCTATATCCTTGAGCGTCATTGACCATTTCCATTATCTTCAAATTGGATGAAATCCAAAATTTACAACTGATTGGATAAGATTGAGTTAATCAATTACCCATATAAAAGAGAGAAAGAGATACAAATTTTGGGATGATTTCAAAGTCAAGGAGAGGACTTTATTTATAGCTCAAAATACAACATCTACCATGGTTCTTAATCCATGTGAGATTTTTTCAAATTGCTCACTAAGGAGCCATACAACAAATCTCCACATTGACGACTTAATGATTCTCAAACAATTTATTTAATATCTAGATCAACGACGCCAATATCAACTCAAATTTGTAAGATGTTAATCAAGTCCAAACAATGTTTGAACTTGGTTGTTGTCACCACCTTGGTCATCATATCTGCATGATTTTCTGTAGTATTGATCTTTTGAACTAGTACTCCACCTTCTTCAATAATCTCTCGCACGAAATGGTAAAAAATGTCAATGTGCTTTGTACGTGCATGATAGACTTGGTTCTTTGCTAAATGAATAGCAATATGACCATCACAAAACACATTAATATGCTTTTGACCAACTCCTAAGTCTTCAAGCAAACCTCGTAACCAAATAGCTTCCTTCACAGCCTCTGTAATTGTCATATACTCTACCTCTGTAGTAGACAAAGGAACTATGGACACAAGGTAGACTTCCAACTGAATGATGCTCTAGCAAGAGTAAACACATAACTAGTAGTTGATTGATGCTTATCTAAATCTCCTGCATAGTCAAAATCACAATATCCAACCGCACATTGACCAACAATATTATCCTACTCAAATACTAAACCAACATCTACAATATTTAGAATATACCATAGAATCCATTTCACAGCCAACCAATGTACTTTACTAGGATCATACATGTATCTTCTTACAGGTCCAACCACAAGTGAAATGTCAGGTCTCGTGCACATAATTGCATACATCAAGCTACCAACGGTATTAGCATATAGAATCTTTGCCATGTATTCTTGTTGTACATTATTCTTAGGAGACAATTGAGCACTAAGCTTGAAATGAGAAACAAATGGAGTACTTACAGGTTTTGTTTGTTCATTCATACCAAAACATTGTAGCACCTTCTTTAGATATTGACTTTGGGTCAAACAAAGCTTTCCCTTCTTCTTGTCTCTGCTTATCTCCATTCCGAGAATCTTCTTGGCTTATCCCAAATCTTTCATCTCGAACTCGTGACTTAGTTGAGCCTTCAACCCTTCAAATTCTGCTTGGGTCTTTGATGCAATCAATATATCATCGATGTATAACAGGAGATAGATGAAAGACTCATCTTCTAGCTTGTGAAAATACACACAATGATCATGTGTGCTCTAGTGTACTTTTGCTACAACATAAATTGATAAAATTGCTTGTATCACTGCCTCTGAGATTGCTTCAATCCATACAACGATTTGTTCAGCTTACAAACCCAATTATCTTTACCAACAACTTTAAACCCTTCTAGTTGAGACACATAGATTTCCTCTTCCAAGTCACCGTGTAGAAACGTAGTCTTTACATCAAGTTGAGCTAGTTCTAAATCCAAATGTGCTACCATGGCCAAAAACATTCTAATGAAGGAATGTTTTATAACTGAAAAAATACCTCATTATAATTGATTCCCTCCTTTTGAGCAGAGCCCTTAGCCACCAACCATGTCTTGTAGCGAACACCATCTTTATTAGGAAATTCTTCTTTCTTTGCATACACCCATTTGCAACTAATTGTCTTCTTATCCTTAGGTAATTTCCTTCTTATCCTTTGGTAGTTGTGTCAATTTCTATGTCTTATTCTTCTGAAAGGACATCGGTTCTTCATCCATGGCTTCCTTCTATCTTTCAACTTCAAGACTTCTGGTTGCTTCCTTATATATGGAAGGAACATCATCATGCACAAATGAAAGTACACATACCACCGTATTCTTAAACTGAGCAGGTAGATCTTCCATATCCTTATATTGAGCATGCACTTTGACATTTTGTTGTCGTGGCCTATCAACTGTAGTTTTTCTTTGTTGCTATGAAGGTTCTTGGGTTAAAACCTCTTCTTCATCTGATTCATCTTCTACAAATGAAGGATCAACTTTTGTCTTATCTCTACCAATTGGATCAATGATTTTTCTTTCAAACTCCACTTGTTTTGGAGTTTGCTTCACCTATTGCAAAGTACCATCGATCTTCTCAGTTACCTTTCTCAATAGGACAGATTCATAAAAGGTAACAACTCCACTGAAAACTATTTTTTTCATTCCAATACATCATAGATGATATCCCTTAGAACCAGAGGCAATCCCTAGAAAAATAGTTTTCTTAGCTCTTGGATCCAATTTTGATTTTGTGACATAGTAGTATGCAGTAGAACCAAATACATGTAAGAAATTATAATCTCTAACAGGTTTTCTAGACCATACCTTCAGAGGAATTTTTCCTTCAAAAGTAGACAATGGTAGACGGTTGACAAGATGACACACATACATCACATCCTCAGCCCAATACTACTTGCCTAACCCAACATTTGACAATATATACCAAACCTTCTCCAACAAAGTTTGGTGCATACATTCTACAACTCCGTTCTGTTGAGGTGTTTATCAAATAGTGAAGTGTTGCACGATGCCTTCTTCTTCACAAACTTTCATAAATGGATCATCTGTGTACTCTTAGCACCTCATCCTTCTTCTTCATGAGATACACCCAAACTATTCTTGAGAAGTCGTCGACAAAAGTGACATAATAATGCTTGCCACTCATGAATGGAGTTTTTATTGACCCCCACACATCAATATGGATGTAATCTAAGATGCCTTTTGTATTATGAAGTGCGGTGCCAAAGCTTACTCTTTTTTGCTTCCCCAATACACAATGCTCACAAAAATCCATCTTTCTGGTTCTCGTACCTTTCAACAAGCCTTGCTTTACTAGAATCTGTAAAGCTTTTTCACCATCATGTCCCAAACACATATGATAGAGCTTGGTAGTTTCTGAATCTTTTTATTCCTCCGAGATTGTTGCTAATCCTATCTTAATAACCATACTACCAAGGTAGTAGTACAAGTTATTCTTCTGAACACGTTTCATTGCCACAAGTGCTCCAAAAGTAACCTTTAATCTCCCGTTTTGCATGGTCACAATGAAGCCTTTTGATTCTAAGAATCCCACAATAATGAGATTATTCTTCATATCTGGGACATAATGAATATCTGTGGTTAAACCATCTTGACTTTTCAAACAAATAGTACCGATCCCCAAAATTTTGCATGGATGATCATTACCCATGAAAACAACTCCACCGTCTAGTTCTTCAAAATTAAATAATCACTCCTTATTGGGAGACATATGGAAGATATACGCTGAATCAAAAATCCAATCACTAGGATGGGATGCTATTAACGAATCAACCAATGCAAAATATGAATCTGAGTTGCTTTCAACTGCACATGCATCAAGCAACACAACTTTTCCTTACTTCTGCAACTTTGGATAGTTTTTCTTCCAATGATATTTTTCGTGACAAAGGACACATTCATCTTTACCAAGCCTTCCTTTTGAATGATATTTGCCTCTCCTTCATTTTTGTTGTGTTTGTAGACGCTCTCTTATAGACAATGCCTCTACAACTTCATTTCTGCTTTCTATTTTCATCTTTCTTTCTAATTTAATAACTATACAAATCAGTGCAAACTTCCTCAAAAAATACTTTATCATTCCCAATGAGTAAGCTCGTATAAGGTGATCAAATTCATCAGGAATGGAGGCTAACAACATCAAGGCTAAATCTTCATCTTTAAAAGTTTCATCCATATTTAACAAATCTACTATTAATCGATTGAAAGTAGTAATGTGATCGTTTATTATGGTACATGGGAGGTAATAAAAATGGAACTTCTTCTTCAAATATAGCCAATTCTAACCGCTTTTATTCATGAACTTGTTCTCCAATGCCTTCAACAACTTACCTATAGATGTCTCCTTCATGAATGCATACTTTTGTTCTATTGAGAGACATGAACGGATTGTATCACATGCCACTCGGTTGATATTTTTTTCAATTGGCTTCATCTGCTCCATATGGTTTGTTTTATTTAATGGCGATGTCTAGACCTTGTTGAAACAGAGCATCTAGAACTTTGTCTTGCAACATGATAAAATGACCGATTCTATCAAACTTCTCCACCTCGAACATTGCATTCATCACAGTTGTTCTACTTAGTATAGATGACGTGAATGGTTGGCCTTTGTTTGAGAGAGATTTTTCTTCCATCATTCCTTTAAATTATAACAATTGACAACTATATTCCAATAACAAACAAATGCTTAGGTAAAAATGTTCGGTTCTTATACCAATTGTTGGAAAAATCGGAAATATTTTCCTTATTCTAAATAGTTATTATTCACAAATATTAGATGTAAATGGATATAACTCAAACTAGCTCAACAAAATAATTTTATTGGAAATATAATGCTAAAAAAACTAAAATAGATATTAAATAAAATATTAAAGTAGAAAAATAAAAACACTATAAATTTAACGAGGTTTGGTATAAATGTTACCTATGTCTTCGTGCGTCGTTGATCACTTCTAGTATCTTAAAATTAGATTAACTTCAAAAATTACAAATGATTAGGTAAGATTGAGTTAATTTACCCATACAAAATAGAGGAAGAGATACAACACCCACCATGGTTCTTAATCCATGTGTGATTTTTTCAAATTGCTCACTAAAAAATCATACAATAAATTCTATCAAGAAATTTTCGTAACTCAATCATGTATGGTAGAGTCATCAAAGATTAACAATGAATAGCATCAACAATATTGCAGCAAACTTGGTGGTTAATGACATTCATTTTTTACTGTTGATTTTTGGGGTTCGATGGTGTCGTGTACCAGCAACTAATTTGGTGATTCACATATTTAGGTTATTTGATTTGTTAAGAATTAATTGAGTTATCAGTCCAATAATATTGATTTTGAATCATGGATATAGTCTATATATATATATATATTCCAGGGAATTAAGTTGACAAACTTTAGTCACCATTGGTGCAGTTTCAATTTAGTATGAACCAATTATTTGTAGAATTGTAATGGTTCAAGCTTTTCATTATAAAGTATGAAGATAGTGTCTTAGGAAAACGTAGAATCTAATTAACTTAATTTATTATTCGATTTATAATTTATAATTTATGGTTAATAATTTAGTTTTATGATTTATATTTTTTTTATTAAAATAATTATCAGTAATAATTTTAATTAATGATTAAAAAAAAATCAAAAATATCTTACAAGTATTTAAGTAATGCTTTATATTTTTTTGATTTTTTTCGTAAGCTTAAAAAATAAATAAAAATTTTAATTATTATTTATAAATTTTATGTTTTTAATTATATGTTTCAAATACTTATAAATACAAAAGTCTTAAAATTTGATTTGTTATCTTAAAAAATATTCGGTGAAAATAGAAAAAAAGAAAACAAAGATTAAAAATCTTATTTTTAAAATCTCATATTTTAGTAATAATTTCTTAAAAAAAATCAAAATCAAAATAAAAAATTATTACCAAAAGTAATTATTAAAAAAGCACTTAAAAATCTAAAATAATAATCATTATGTAACACATTTCTACCGATTGACTTTCAAATGAGAGAGGCGTTACAGCAAATCTGCATGAATAGATGACAGTTATAAGAAAAAATAAATGTCAATTTCCATTCACACAAGTCTTAATTGGCTGACGTTATTACAAAGCAAATTCCCTCGTCTCAATTTCACTATCTGAAAATCAAACTTGTTATTACTTACATTTAGTTTTATAAAGATTATAAATTTTGGTTATTTTTATTACATAAAATATTTATATTTATCTGTGTTTTTAAATTTATTATCAAATCTATTAAAAAAAATTGAACAAATGTTCGAATTTTAAATAGTCGTATTTTAAATATATCTTTTATAATTATATTACATAAGATTCTATTAATGTATTTAATAGTATATGTTCATAAATTGAAATTATTTTTAGTGTTAAAATATTTATTTAAACATAATAATTTATAAAATTTTCAATTAGTCATCTCTTAGATAGATATATTTAAATATTGTTTAGATGTATTTTAATATTTTTAAGATTTGTTTTAAAAAATGATTTTTTTATATTATCAAGGTTTTTAATTGCCTTTTAAAAATTAAACTCAAAATATATTTAATCATAATAATATTATATCATTATTATTATCTATATATATATACGTTAAGGTTGAATATGTGTGGAATGAAAAAAAAAACTGCGGAAATAATTTAAAAAGAAAAGAAAAAAAACCTAACTGTGCAAAAGGGTTGAATGAAATATTATTATGATATGGACAATGGCCGTAGATAAGAAATATGAGAGATTAATCACCAATACCATTCCTTTTTCTCTCTATGCTTGTGAAGCCAAAGACTAAATCCAATATTCAGGTTAATGATTCACCCATGTATATATATAGCAAGAATGATTTAAGGGAAATTAATTGAAGTATCGATAAATTGATGATTATTTTTTAAAATATTAAAATTTATTAATTAATTTATTTTATATTTTTCATATTCATATAACTTATTTTGTGATTAAGATATTGCATATTTAAATTAAATAATTGTATCAGTGATCATAATTATTTTATTTAATTATTAAAGTTTAAATAATATATTTTTATTGAATTTGTACTTAATCTTTTTACTCTAGGATTACTAGTTGATTTGATTTAAGTGATATATGTTTAGAATTATCTAGTTAATATTATTCATTACTAAATACATTCTAGAACACAGGACAATTGTGGTTTCTGTGCTAACTCATTTTGCAATTGATTTGTGAAAGATTTGATTGGTGGAAAACTTATTGGAACATTGGTCTAGAAAATGCCCATGTTGATTTTAAAAACTGTGAAAACAGAGTAAGAGCTCGTAAGTAAAGTACATTGAGACACTATTAAAGGGAGAGTAGCATAAGACTGAGTTGGTACTTAAACATTTGATTTTTATAGTGAAAAGTTAGATGGTCCGATGAACCGATGATTTTCCTCTTAAGTCGTGGTTGTGGCCTACGTTGTTTCTACCTAAAAATATAGTGTGCTATTCTTTTATTTCCGCACTTTATTTTTACATGGTATTACATGTTTGACCGCTTTATTTAAGTTATTAAATTATAGATCGATAAAAATTAAAAATAACTATTCATCCCATCTAAGTTAATTAGGTCCATATTTTATAAACTTTCAATTAGTATTAAAGCGAACACTAGATACATTTAGTGAGTTTGATCCTTATGGATGCACACTTATACATATGGACCAAATGAAAGAAGATAGGTCATTTGTTAGACCCATACTCTTTAATGTGTATAATTACCCTTACTGGAGGGATCACATGTAAGCTTTTCTCAAACAATATGAAAAAGTCTGAGATGTTATTCTTGATAGTTAGGAACCGCCTTCAGTAATGGAAGATGGTGTAGCAACTTTAACGCCAAGAAAATATTGGACCATTGAAGAATGCACCCTTAGTAGGGCAAACCAAAAAGGTCTAAGCTCAATCTTTGTTGCAGTGTCAATGGATGAGTTCCGTCACATCTCTGACTGTGAGGCTACTAAATATGCAAGGAATGTACTAGCTATTGCTCATGAGGGAACCTCTTAAGTGAAACAAACAAAATTGAGATTGCTAACATCTCGATTTGATTCCATTAAAATGAGTATCACTGAAACTTTTGGTCAATTTTATGCTAGCTTTTTTGATATCATTAGTGCTTGCTCTAACCTTGGTGAGAAAATTTCATAACATATAAAAGTACACAAACTCTTAAACTCCTTAACAATAGACTACAAAATGAAAGTTACATCGATAGAGAAAATCAAGAATGTGGACACACTAAACATTGATAAACTTGTCGGGTGAATCCAAACCTATGAGTTTACTCTTGATCCACCTAAGAAAAATAGGGATGTGACATTCCAAAGCTCCAAAAAGAACATCTCTGATAGTGATGAGGATATGAATGATGAGTCATTACTCTTGTTAGCACGAAAATTTAAGAAGTTCGTGAAGAAGAAGGGTCAACAGAATAATCAATACAACAAGGGACAATCCAATCGTTCAAAGGACCAAAAATCAAGGAAAATCAAGCCTCCTAGCCTTGATAGTAAGAAAAGTAAGCCTACTAGTCTTCAATGCTTTACTTGTTGTGGCTTTGGTCATATTTCTACAAAATGTGCTATCAATAAAAAGAAAGTTGGAAAAGCCTTTAATGCTACACTCATGACACAAAAAGTGATCAAGACAATGCTAGTAACTCAGAGGATGATAACACTAACTATTGTGCCTTCACTGCAACTACCAAAGCACACCACAATGACTCCGAATCTAACTCGGATGAAGAAAACAAGGAAGTATAATCTTTTCTCTTACTGTGTAAGTTTAATGTATCGAATTATGATGAACTATTCATGGATTGTCTAGGTGTTAGGAAAGAGAGAGATAAACTACTTGTTGAAGTAACTAAACTTAATGATATCATCAATGTTCACAAAAAAAATTTCTCTAGCTTAGAGAAAGATAAAAATGAATTTTCTCAGCATATTAATGCCTTGAATCTGAGTCTTGTAGAAACCAATGAGTAAAACAAAAATCTTAGGTAAGAACTTAGTATTGCTAAAGAGACGGTGAAGAATTTGACCATAGGTGCTAAAAAAATTGACCAAAGTCCTAGACTATGGAAAACCACATGGAGATAAGAGAGATCTTGGATACATAAATGAGCAGTTAACACCTTCATCATCCAAAACTCAATTTGTAAAACCTATTATTGCTTAGGCAGGGATTCTGCACCTTATCACTCTAAGAAAATTCAGTTTGTTCCCATGTGTCATCATTGTGGTAGGAAAGGACATATTAGACCTAAGTGTAGATTTCTTTATGCTTATGATTCTATCATGTGTACAAATGTTTCTAAGACATCTCCAAAAATTTCAAAATGTAATTTTTTTTATTGCAAGAATTACACAAAAAAGGAACCTAAGAAACCAATAACTCAAACATCCAAAATTACAAGATGATGGGTTGAGAAATATGAGTTGCACTACTTTGTGGACCACATAAAGTTTAAAGCTAAATTAGATACTGCCTGGTATTTTGATAGTGGATGCTCTAGACACATAACTAGAAGTCATTCTTTATTTAAAACCTTTGAGGAATACAATGAAGGGACGGTTACCTTTGGTGATGGTAAAACATTTAAAATTATTGGAAAATGATCTATTTATATGTGGAAGGACTCCACGTAAAATTGATTAGCATAAGTCATATATGTGACAATGATTTCAATGTGCAATTTATAAACAATCACTACATTATAACATATGAAAAAAGCGAATGTATGATAAAGGGAATCAGATTATATGACAATTGTTATTGCGTTGATACATCACCTAGAGTAACATGTAACTTGTCTAGTAATGACTCAACTACCTTATGGATCAAAAAGTAGGTCTTATGAATTTTAAAGATCATGTCAAATTAAGTAAAATTGAGACTGTGTGTGGTTTACCTATTCTCTCAAAAATTGAAACATTTGTATGTGGACCATGTCAATTGGGTAAACAAACTAGGATCGCTCATAAGAAGATCAAGAGTATCGATACAAATAGAGTATTAGAATTGATACATATTGACCTTATAGGTCTTATGAGAACAGAAAGTATTGGAGGTAAGAAATATATTATAGTTGTAGTAGATGAATTTTCTCGCTACACTTGGGTAGACTTTCTTAAAGATAGTGAGATGCTTTTTTGTTCTTCATCTCATATTGTACAAGAGTGTAGGTTGAAGTAGGTGAAAAAATAGTAATCATTAAGAGACTGAAAATAGACCATAGAGAAGAGTTTGAAAATACCAATTATGTTGACTTCTGCAAAGAACATGATATCTTTCATGAATTCTATGTTCCTACCACACCTCAACAAAGTGGAGTAGTTGAAAAGAAAAAAAGATACTTCAAGAGATGGCAAAAGTAATGCTGCATGCCAAGAGAGTCTCCAAAAGGTTTTGAGCTGAAGCTATAAACATCACACGTTACATTATAAATCACACATATCTTTGCCTAAGTACAAACTAAACTCCTTACGAGATATGGAGAAGTAAAAAACCCAATTTGAAATTCATGCATGTTTTCGAAAGTAAATGCTACATACTTAGGGATTGAGAACAATTGGGTAAGTTTGATTCAAAAAGTAATTAAGGTATATTTCATGGTTATTCCCTAAATATTAGAGCCTACAGAGTCTTCAATTATAAAACTAATGTTGTTATGGAATCCATAAATGTTTTTATAGATGATGGAGGTAGGTAGATTACAAGTGAAGAAGTTGATAATGAAGTAAGTTTCACAACACTTCAATTAACAATGACCAATGACACAACTAAAACAAAAGAAGTGGAGTCTGAGGAAAGACAAGAAAAGAAGGAAGAAGCATCAAGCTCATCAATGATAAATCCAATCTGTATTTCAAAAAATCATCCTATTAAGAATATAATTGGAGATCCTAATGCAAGCATGGTTAAAAGAATAAGACAAATAAGTGAGATAACCCATTTGTGCTATATTTCTCAAGTTGAACCAAAAAATGTGAATGAAGCCCTTAGAGATGAATTTTGGATAAACGACATGCAGGATGAGTTAGCCCAATTTGAAAGGAATCATGTGTGGATATTAGTACCTAAGCCTAAAAACAAAAATGTTATTGGAACTAAATAGATGTTCAAAAATAAATCCGATGAGTATGACATTGTTGTTAGAAATAAGGCTAGGTTGGTAGCTCAAGGCTACACACAAGTAGAAAGAGTTGACTTTGATGAAACATTTGTATCTGTAGCTAGGTAGCTCATGGCTACTTGCCATTACTTATCATATGTGACGAGTGCTTAAAAATAACTAAATTTATCATGATTTAATGTACTTTAATTGATTAAATAGATTTATATTTGTATGATTTTATCATATTTTTATATAAATTTATCTTTTCAGAATCGTGGATATTTTTATTTTTTTCAGGTGTTTTCATTCAAAAATAATTTAAAGACTCGAAGAAAAAATTATTGGAGTCAATACATCACAAATATGTAGAGAAAAATATAAGAAAAAGTCAAAAAATGGACAAAACTATCTAGTCAAGCATATGCCATGTCGAGCCCCGCGAGGGCCAGCGCATGTCATGTCGAGATCCATGCCTATGCTAAGTTCCGCACGTGCCAACGCATGCCAAGCCGAGATCCACACCTACGCTAACCCTGCACGTGCCAACGTCGCCCACGCGTGCCAATTTTTGAGATATTTTTTCATTTTTTTAGTCTTTTTCTTACCTATAAAAGGATCATCTCCCCAATTGTAAGAAAAACACAATTTTTTTCAACTCTTCTCTCTCTAGCTTTCTTTCTCTAGAAAGCCTTCTTAGGTTTTTTTAGTTTTAAACTTCTCTTTTTGAGAAGAACTAATTATGTTTTTATAAATTTCTAGTTTTCAATTCAATAAATGGAAATGAAAATCCGTTTAGAGGTTTTCCAGAAACGAAATTAGTATCAAAGTTCTGTAAGGATTCTTTTGAGGTATAATTTTAAAATGAATTATTTATAGTTATTTTTATGTTTTATTCTTATATGTTATATTTAATTTATCTGTGATTAAATTTAACATGGTTGGCTATTTGTAAATATGATATAATAATAACGTTGTTATGCTTGCAAAATATTAAATAGGTAAAACATTTCTATAAAATAAATTCATTTTATTTTTATTCAATATTTATATTAAAAATGTTAAAGAGAAATATATTATTTTTCATTACAAACTTAAATCTGGAGATTAGATTTTAATGTTTAACTATCTGGTTTGATTTAGTTAGAGTTAAGTTCTATTTCAAAAGTTTTTATAACAACTATTATTCGAAAATACATTGATAACATATTTTCAGTAATGGTTTTAAAACTTGAAAGTTAGTACTCAGATAATTAAATTCTTAGATTTAATTTAGACTCCTTAAATAAAGTTTAAAATATCTAACCCACCAAAGATGTCATTTAAATGATTCATTTTCAATCTCTTAGAAAAAATGAATTAATTTAATTAATCAAATTAGTTATCGATCTCACACATAGGTGTTAATTGATTTGTTTAATTAACAAAAAATATCCAATCCCACCAAATGTGATATTTATATAAAAATAGATAATCAATAAATATCAATTTATATCTTTAATAACCTAAATAATATGAGCAAGCATAATTAACATAAGTATTATATCCATAAATAAACCACTATTATGAATAATAAAAATTTGCATAACTGTTTATTGAATCCATATCTATGTTTATTTTTTATGTTATTAGATTAGGAAACACAAAAATCAAAATATCGTGACAAGATGTTGAGGATTTAATTTCATTTTTAAGAGTTTGAATAATAATTTAAAAATCAAATATATTTCTTCCTTAGATCGACCTTGGGAGTATACTTGTCATTTTCTATATAATGATTCATGCACTTGTGAGAATTTTACAAATATAAAACCAAAGTATCTGCAAGATCGGTATTACTAACCCGATGCCAGTCTTGTCTTATCAATATGAAATTTAAATTATATAAAATGGATGCTAAATCTACCTTTTTAAATGGATTTTTGAAAGAGGAGGTATACGTAGAACAACCAAAAGGGTTTGTTGATCCAAAATTTCCAAATCATGTTTACAAACTCAACAAAGTTTTTTATGGTTTGAAATAATCTCCTCAATCATGGTATGAAAGACTTACCAACTATCTCTTAAACAAGGGATTTATTCGAGGAATAGTTGATAAGACTCTATTCATTAAAATAAGTAGTGATGAAATCTTTATTGCTCAAATTTATGTGGATGACATAGTTTTTGGTTCCACATATAGTACATTAGTGGATGATTTTGTGCATGTTATGACAACTGAATTTGAAATGTCCATGGTAGGTGAAATGACTTTCTTTCTTGGTTTGCAAATCAAATAATATCATGATAATATATTTATTTCTTAAACCAAGTACGCATGCAACCTTGTTAAAAGGTTTGGTCTTGAAACAAGTAGGCCATAAAAGCCTCATTTAGGTACCATCACAAAAATTACAAAGGACATCCAAGGTAAAAGTGTTGATCAAACCCTTTATAGGAGTATGATAGGCAATTTACTTTACCTCACTACAAGTAGGCCTGACATATGTTTTAATGTTGGTGTGTATACCTGTTATCAAGTTGACCTTAAGGAATCACACTTAGAAAATGTAAAGAGAAACATCAGGTTTATCTCAAGAACAAGTAATTAAGGTCTATATTTTATTATTGACACTACTTATGAAGTAAATGGTTATACAGATACCGACTGAGCAGGCAACCAAGATGATAAGAAGAGCACATCAGGTGGTTGCTTCTACATTGGGAACAACTTAGTATCCTGGCACAGTAAAAAATATAACTCTATCTCACTCTCTACAATTGAGGCGGAATACATTGCTTCAGGAAGTTCTTGCACACAAATGCTTTGGATGAAAAACATGCTCAAGGACTATAGTCAATCACAAGGTATGATGCCCTTATATTGTGATAACTCTAGTACTATATGTATTTCTAAGAACCCATTTCAACATTTTAGCTTTAAACGCAAGTAGAGAGAGTTTACTTTGATGAAATATTTGATATATATATATATATATATATATATATATATATATATATATTCACGCAGAATGATTTAAGGGACATTAATTGATGTACTTATAAATTAATTATTATTTTTTTAAACTTCTATATTTAGTAGTTTATTTGTTTCATATTTTTCATATTCGTATAGCTTATTCTGTTATTAAGATCTTGCATATTTAAATCAAATAATTGTATGAGTGATCATGATTATTTGATTTAATTATTAAATTTTAAAGAAGCTATTTTATTGAACTTGTTCTTAATCTTTTCACTCTAAGATTGGTTAGTTGATTTGATTTAAGTGATATATGTTTTGAATCATCTAATTAAGATTATTCATTATTAAATCCGTTCTAGAACACACATGGACACTTGTGATTTTTGTGCCAACCCATTTTATAGTTGATTTGTGAATAATATGATTGACATGAAACTTATTGGAACGTTGGTTGATGAGCGAAAACCGGCATCGCCGATCCTGCCAATACTTTGGTTTTATATTTATAAAACTCTCGCAAGTGCACGAATCATTTCGTAGAAAATGATAAGTATACTCCCAAGGTCGATCTAAGGAAGAAATGTATGTGGTTTTTAATTTATTATTCAAACTTTTAAAAACGAAATTAAATCCTAAACATCTGTCCACGATATTTTGGGTTTTGTGTTTTTAATCTAATTACAGAAAATTAAACATAGATTCAATAAACATTCATGAAAATTTTATCTTTTATAAATAGTGGAGTATTTATGGATATAATAACTAAGTTAATTATGCTTGCTCGTATTATTTAGGTTATTAAAGATATGAATTGATATTTATTGATTCTCCCTTTTTTGTATGAATACCACCTTTGGTGAAGATAGATATTCTTTGTTAACTAAACAAATCAATTAACACCTATGGGTGGGGTTGATAACTAATTTGGTTAATTAAATTAATTCCTTTTTCTAAGAGATTGAAAATGAACCATTTAAATGCCACCTTTGGTGAGGTTAGAGCGATTTAAACTTTATTCAAGGTGTCCAAATTAAACCTAAGAATTTAGTTATCCGAGTACTAACTTTCAAGTTTTAAAACCCTACGAAAACATGTCGTCAATACATTTTTGATAATAATTCTTATAAAAACTTTTGAAATAGAGAGCTTACAAATACGGGCGATTATGTACCATGAATAAAGAAACCTACTAAATCGGGCCAGGATAACTAAACCTTAAAATCTAATTTTCGAGTTTAAGTTTGTAATGAAAAATAATATATTTCTCTCTAACATTCTTAATATAAAATCATGAATAAAAATAAAATCAATTCATTTTAGAGATTTTTACCTATTTAATATTTCATAAGCGTAACAAACGTCATTATTACATCATGTTTACTAAGCAGCAACACAGATTAAATTTAACCACAGACAAATTAAATATAACATGTAAGAATAAAGCATAAAAATAAGCGTAAAGAAAATAAAATCCTTACGAGAACTTTGGCGCTATTCTAGTTCTTTGGAAAAACTCCAAGCGAATTTGCACTCTCATTTATTGAATCAAAAAGCTAAAATATTACAAAAACATAACTAGTTCTTCCTACTAAAGGAAGAACTCTAAAACTAAGAAAAACTAGCTAAAACATAAGAAAAACTAGCTAAAACATAAGAAAAACTAAGAAAAACTAAAAACTAAGAAATGAGAGAAAGAAAGAAGAGAGAAGTGTGGTTTTTGAGGTGTTTTGAAGGTGTATGGAAGGGGGGTATTTATAGGTGAGGATGGAGAGAAAAACTGAGTAAAACAATGTTAAAAAAAATATTAAAAAGTTAAAAAACGTGTAGTGGACATCTTGAGGTCATCAATGGCGTCGGCGTGGCGTCATTGCGAGGCTGCTGCACGTGAAAAATGGGGTGCAGCGTTGGGCGCGAGAGAAGGCGGCTATTTGAAGTCTTGTGTAGCTGGAAATTTGTCATTAACGCGCGTGAACGATAACCTCAGCCTTGTACGCGATCTTTGCCTTAGCATGAAACGATAACCAGCCTTGTGATCTTTGTGCGCATGAAAACGATACCCCATGTGAGTTTGGGCGGAGGCTGAGTCTTTGAAGCGTATGTGTGGCGTTTTTCTCCTTTTTGACATTTTTGACCGTTTCGACCTATTTTGTCCAGTTTTTCCATATTTGTTGACCTTTCCCCATTTATTTATTGATATTTTTGTGATGTATTGCTTCAAGTATTCCTCTTTGAGTCTTTAAATTGCGTTTTTAAGCCAAAATACCTGAAAAACAATAAAAATACCCGTGATTCCGAAAAAGACAAATTTATATAAATATATGATAAAACATATAAATATATATATTTTTAATCAATTAATGTGCATAAAATCATGGTTATTTTAGTGCTTTTTGAGCACTCATCATTGGTCTGGAAACTACTCACGCTAATTTTAAAAATTGTGAAAATAGAGCAAGGGCTCATAAGTAAAGTACATTGGGGCAGTATCCTAAGGAGGATAGCATAAGACTGAGTTTGTACTTAAGCATTTGATTTTCATAGTTGAAAGTTAGGTGGTCCGGTGGACCAGTGGTTTTCATCTTACATCATAGTTATGACCTAGGTTGTTTCTACCTAAAAATATTGGGTGTTATTCTTTTATTTCTACACTTTATTTTTATAAGATATTGCACGTCTGACTACTTTATTTAGGTCATTAAATTATAAATTGATAAAAATTAAAAATAACATACTCATCTTCTCTAAATTAATTAATTATGTTCATATTCTATAAACCAAATTTTATTGGAGTTATCGAAATATGTACATATAATATATTATAATGTGTATTATACTTAATTAGTTAGTTAGTTATAGCTAAGAGTTTGTTAAACTCTTGGCAATATACATGTAATAAATAATGTGTATAATACTTAATTAGTTAGTTATAGCTGAGAGTTTGTTAAAGTCTTAGCAATATAACTACTCATAGCTAAACACTTGTGAATGGATTGATTATTGATAATACAATAATACACTTTCTCCGTTCTTGAGTTTTTTGAATTCTTGTACAGGGAAAATAAAATTGCAAATAAGTCAAAAACATCGAAACAACCTGCAAAACAGGTTGTAATATTTTTTTAAAATAAATTAAATGGCTAGGATCTTTTAAGATTAATCTAATTGTTAAATTAAAAAGAGGTAACTTAGATACATGTGTGAGCTTGAAAATTTATTTATGTTTGTATTTTTTTTAAAACATTTATTTAGAAAGATAATAAATTTATTACTTTATTAAAATTAAAGATACATGAAAAATCAAAATACGTTATTAAATATAACATATAAATATATTAGGATATAAGCATCCTTTTGAATCGTTCTATTGTTAATATTGATAATATTCATTTTTATTAATGATTTTTTCTTTACTTGATTGCTTGATCAAGTATTTTCGTATCAATTTGTTTCATTAATTTCATGTATTTTGTCACCTTGTTTTATTAATTCTATGTATTTTGTCACCTAGTAGTGTTATCTTTCATATATACACTAAAAAATATCAAAATAAAAATAAAAATAAAAACGTGCCTAAATCATATTAGAGTAAATTTATGCAATATAATGTCACCTTAAACTTAAGATCTAGATAAAAAAAACATTAAAAATATGATTAATTTTATTTAAATATAAAGGACATAAAAGAAATATTTACTTGGAAAGAGAATTACTTCTTATAAGCTATATTCTCGGTAGAGAGATAAGAATAATAAAAAATGGCTAGGGTTTGGAGAAAAATAAAAAGAAAAGAAGAGAAGAGAAATAGCATTCTTAAAATCTTTTTTATGTTTGTAGTTATATATATATATATAGTAACAACAAATATATTACGTATTTCACGATATAAACCGTTATCGACCTGCATAATTGAGTGGCAAACTCACCGTACTCACGTGCATATATTGTGAATTTGCTTATTGTATAAGGTTGTTCGAAAACAAATAAGATAAGGCCAGCTTTCTAATTTATATTATTAATATGTCAAATTAACTTATCATTTGTCACAGGCTGATCAAGCCATAGATGGCTTTCCTCCAAAATCAATGTCCTTTTTATCTTTCTATAGTTTGTCCTAAACTTGTGCTTTTTTTGTCTAACAATGTTTTTTGATTATCTAAATATAGATGATACATAACAGAAAAAATCTTCATCCAATCAAATTCAAATAAGGTGCCTTTGAAACCCAGCTACCTTGTTAGCTTTCTTCTCTCCTCTCTTAATCCATTCAATTATCATTCTTTCAATTTCTCCTTTAACATTCAGTATATTTAATTTCTTAGACAACTTTCATATTGGGTTCTTTCACAATTGAACAAAGATTCCTTCTTTATTTATATATCAAACATCTATTCAAAGTTCCATAAGGATTTTTCATACACCCAAGGTATTGGTTCTTTTTTTTTAAAATTTGAATTGGAATTTGTTTTTATTTATTTTATTTTAAACTTATGATGGAATTTGGGTTTGTTTGGATTATAATGTTGAAATATTTGTAATTTTTTAATAGAATCGAGTTGTTAGATTTTTGAGGATGCATGAAAATATAGATGAAGTACAGCAAGAGCTGATGATAATAAAGGAGATGTTACGTTCAACAGAGAAGGAAAAAGATGATGCAATTAATGAGCTTAGAGCAATTCAAAAAGTGAATCTTGAGGAGTTAAAGAACAGAGACAAACTCATTGAGTCTCTGAAACTTGATCTTGAAAAGGTCAAGAAATTAGAGATGAAATTAGCAGAGAAAAATAATTTGTTAGAGAATTTAAAACAAGAATTGAGTAGTGTTAATACTCATGAGGCTCTAGCAATGGAGCTTTTATCTGAAGGAGAGAAAAGGATTAGAGAATTGGAGGCAGAAGTAGAAAAAATAAAAGAAAATGAAACAAAAATGTTTGATTCCTTAACTTCTCAGACAGAGGAGTTTGAAAAAACTAAGGTTATGTTAAAGGAAGCAAAGCTAGAGATAATTTCTCTAAAGAAGAAATTTATTGACATGTCTCATGTAAAAGTAAAACAAGAGTTAAAGACTACTACTAATTCTGATCAAACCAAGTTGTCAAAATCTAATTTGGATAAGAAATTTGCTTCATTCAAAGATGAGGAAACAAAATCACTTAAAAATGAAATGAAAAGGGCAATTGAAGCAGAAGAAACTAGCAAAAAGGCATTGGATGATTTAGCATTAGCACTTAAAGAAGTTATAACTGAAACCAATAAAGTTAAGGAAATGTTGGGTTTAACCAAAGCAGAATTACAACACTCAAAAGGTGAGGAAGAGCGTTTGAAGTTGATTCTAAACACCACAAAAGAAAAGTATAAAGCACTTTTGGAGGAAGCAAAGAAAGAAACTGATATACACAGCAATACAGCAGAGAGATTAAGACTAGAAGCTGAAGAATCACTTGTGGCATGGACAGGTAAAGAAAAAGTTTTTGTTGATTGTATAAGAAGAATTGAAAAGGATTTGCATGATGTACAACAAAAGAACAATAGATTGGTGAAGTGTTTAAATGAAGCTAAAATTGATACTAAAAAAGCGAAGGATGAAACTAACAAGTTAAGAGATATTATGAAACAAGCTTTGAATGAATCAAATGTTGCAAAAGAAGCAGCTGAAATTGCAAAAGCAGAAAATTCCCAATTGAAAGATAGTCTTATAGAGAAAGAAGAAGCAATTAATTTTCTTATCCAAGAGAATCAAAACTACAAGATGAATGAAACTGCGACTCTTGAGCACATTAATGAGTTAAAGCGCTTGCTTTTTGAAGCAACAATGAAAGAGTGTCTTTGTAATGAAAAGAAGAAAGCAGTATCAGAAGATTTGAAGGAAGATTTCAAAGAAATGGAACAAAAGCAAAAAAGAGAGGATCATAAAGAAGAAAAAGAGGTTAATAATAATACTTATTATAATAAAGGGATTGCTAGAGTTTTTAGTTTCATAATGCCAAGTAATAAACACAAAGATGAAGTTGTGGAAAGTGAAATAGATGATACACTTAAAGGATCAATATTTGATACTGATATTGCTGATTCTCCTCTAGCTCCAGAACCTACACCTGTTGTTACAGCAGGTCATCAAAGGAAAAAGTCTTGTTCTGTAATTCCTGATGATCATCATTTAGAGGTAATGCATTCAGATGAGCTTTATCAATTAGATAACCATTTTGATGATTTGGAACATGAAGGTAATTATAGGAAAAAGAAAGCATTGCTTAGAAGATTTAGTGATCTTATAAAGATGAAGGCTTCTTATAAGAAGGAAACTTTTATGGACAAAAAAGAACCTTCGGTTGACAAAAAGGAAGTAATTACAGATAAGAAGGAAACTCCGGTGGACAAAAAGGAACCTACGGTAGATAAAAAAGAATACCTAATCGAATAGGTCTTTTATTTATTTATTTGTATTGATTTTTTTTAATATGCAGGTGTCTTAGGTATTTCTTTGTTTTTTATAATATTGTAAATTGTTCATTTTTTGGGTCAATGAATACACATTTTAGAGACATTAGGTATGTTGAGGCACCTCCGCTTTTTGTTATTATATATATATATATTACACTACACATATGTATCAGTTGTTAGTTGAATAGTTTTTGGTGAAAATTATCAACTAAATCTAATAACATTCACGTTAGATCACAAACAATCAATAATCTAACACGCAAAAGTGTACTTAAATCCATAAAAATATACTTCAATCCATAAGATAAATTACTTTATAGAGTTAAAAGATTTGCCTTTTAAATCTAAGTGTATTTTTAAAAAATCATTGCTTCAGATATCCCCAAACGCCTAAATGCTTTAAACTAGTAAAGTTTTCCATCTAAAGTTCATAAGTGGTTTTGGTTATCACATTTAGTTGTAACCCTATTAAGGATATTGATCGGACACACAAATTGCACAAATTGTGTATGCAATGAATAAACAAGTATATGTATCGTAACAAGTAATATAATGATAATAAAAGATCGTTCTCATAAAAATTATTTTATTAGAAACTAATTTTTAAAACTAAAAATCAATTTTTTTGTGCTTTTATATTTTAAGGAAGTAAAATTAAAATAACTAAAAGTAAATAGTAATAATTAATTAAATCAAATTTGATAACTAAGAAAATATATAGGAATATTTAATCCCCTAATTTTCTAAACATATGAATTGCTAAAATTCCCCTCAATATAATTATCAATTAATTACATGATCAATTGAATCTAACCTATCATGTATTTATTTCTCAAGTAAACTACACACCATATAATAATTAATTTAATCACACTATTGTGCCAATTAAATTGTATACTCATTAAGTTCATCAATTATAGATCACATACGTAATAATCATACATATTTGCCTAGAAACTATACATGTTATTTAATCAAGACAAACAATTAAAATAATTCTTTCAAATCTATTTAATTGTCTCTATATATAATTTTTTTGCCAAACAATTAATAGCATAAAAATCAGATTAAATAATATAATTAAATTAAAATCATAATTGGGGTAAAATATTACATCATCATATGATGAAAATTAGATTCATAAAATTCCTAAATTAATAAATTAACTACACATAATTTTGTCCATAAAGCTTATATTTTTCATAAAAAAAGATATAAAAGTTGATAAAAAAAGAGTAGAAGAAGAAATGTAATCAATCTCTTGAATTGTAGTGCTAATCTCCACCAAAATTATATATGCTTTTGATTTTTTTCTCTTTTTTTAGCTCTAAAAACTGACCAAAATTATGCTAATGGCGACTCATTTGGGTTTATAGGTGATTAAGTGCTTAAATATAGCTCAAGTGCAATCTGAACCTGTTAAATCAACTTTATATTAAGGGTTGAGATCAAAACAAGCCAAATTAACATCAACCTATTACAACGTAACACGTGGCACACAAAGTTTACTGGATGAATTAGAGCGCGGCACGTGGTAGGGGAGACCAATCCGAGTCAATGCATGTTGAGTCAACACCATGCGGCACAACATGATTCGTGGTAATGGATGGCATGGTGCACGGGTGGAACTGTTGGTCAAGTAAAGTAGTGACATGTGGTAGTGTTATTTGACTGCACTCTAAACTTGGATTGAACGCGGTACCGTCACATGGCATGCGGTTCGTCGCTCCTTATAAGCGGTGATATACAATTCATTGTCCCTACTTGTGTGGCATCAATGTGGCTTACCCAATCAGCTCCTCTACTTGCATGGCAAGCCATGTGGTAGCTTCTAATTAATCATGCGTTAAAAATTCATAAAAAATCTCAAAAAAATCATAAATTATATTTTCATCTCTTTTCACTAAAGATATTGTATTTTAGTATTTTAACCCTAAAAATATTATTTATTGAATAAAAAAGTAAATATTAAGTAAAAAAGTGCTCTAATGACTCTACTTTCATAGAGTCATTACACCCCCAAAATTAACTCTTTACTTGTCCTCAAATAAAGCCAAGTATAACTAAATAAATAGATATGGGTAGTATATATATATATTAATACATGCATATTTAACAAAACTATCATTCTCAAAAGTCGTCCAATTCTATGATAAGAAGGTTCACATATTCATCAATCAACATTCCATCAATACAAGGATATGCAAGGTTTTTGACAAATTGATTCATGTGTGTATGTCATGTACATGATATCATCCAATGTACTAATGAAATCAACATATATGAGCATGTTAATCGATTCAATCTTAGAACAAGTCTCATAAGTCTATTTTCATATCCTTCTCTACTAATATAAATATGCATTTAGCTAAAGATCAATAAGTACTTTACATGCTTGTAATGTAAGGCATAGGTGGGGGTCGATAAATGAAGATATTTAAGCTCTTTCCCCACCTTACCTTTCTTTTTGTTCATCATGCATTTTTAACTACAATTTAGCTTTATTGTAGTGTACCCTCTCTTATCATTCTTTTCACATTTTATTATTCCACATCTTCTTTATTTTTTATTTTTTTTAAAGTGCATTACATTTCACCTTACTCTATAGCATCACACATGATTGCATTTTTTTCTTTTCATATAAGCTAAAGGTGTATGGGTAAAAGAAATGTTTACTGGTTAGGCATAAAATGTGTCTTAAAAGATAGGAAATGTTTTTTGTTAAAATCAAATGAATGACTACATATATTAATAATGATTAACTTGAAAGGCTCAATCAATCCAAATAAGGCCTAAAATATCAACTTGCATAACTTACTACAAATTTTCTCTCAACAAGCACACTAAAATCAACCATGAACATGTACATAAAAATGTGAATTAATCTAATCAAAACTAGCAAGCATATCACATATATGTTACGTTCCTTATCCCAGTCATGACAACCAATTTTTATCATTGAGTTCATATATTTTCATATCAAGCATGTATGCATTTAGTTTCCATATATGTGTTAATTTCTATCCAAATCATGATTAAAAACATCCTAAGAATTAAAAATAATTCCCTAAAAATTGAAAATGCATACTAAATACTAAAGTAGAGAATGAAGTTTTCTCCTCAAACTTAAATTACACATTGTCCCCAATGTGCACATATAAATATGAAAAAGTAAAAGAAAAGAAAACTCCCTTAGTCTTGGCACACCATATCTGTCGTTGAAATGCTAAATATTATTGTGTCATTGCTCTCTACATTTATTCACCTACAAAACAAAAATAATTAAAACATAAGTAAAATAACGTTGGGTTACCTCCCAACTAGCGTCACGTTTAACATCCTTGACTAGACGGTCATATCACATCCTAAGGTACATCCCTTTATGTCCATTTACTTTTTGAGTTTACTTGGAAACAATTTGAGTCTTGATTTGTTCAATAATACTTTATGTTCTAGTTCACAAACACGGTGCTCAATTCTCTTCTCATATCATATTTTTGTTTTCTTTTTGAACTTTTTGGCATTCTTATAAGCACTCTACCATAACTCATCCAATTTATGTATTTCCAACATGTTTCTCATCTCTTTATTGGAATCTTTCACTTGCCTACTTGATTGGGGATGAGATGGTAAAAGTGTGAAGTTTAAACTTGATGGCCTTTTAATTGATGGTTTGAGCTTAGATCTTATCTCAAAATTTTCCATAATTGCATTTGATACACATATGAGAGGCACATCCTCTAAAAAGTTCACACAGTACATAATAACAACCTTTGATTCGATACTTTCAAAGTTAAAACAGGCTGAGTGTTTTGTAGTGAGTTTATGTCCTTGTTCATAGCATCATGTGTTAAAGATGTAAGTGTGGGTGACTCAATAGATTCTTTTGAGTTGTCCCCACAATCAATAACATTTATCATTAAGCATTCATCAGCATTATCAATATCAGGGGGTTTAGATAATTTAAAAACTTTAAATATTACTTGTTCATCTTACACTCTCATTATAAGTTCACCTTTTTTACATCAATGAGTGCTCTTCCGATTGCTAAGAATGGACAACCAAGTATGATAGGAATGTCACGGTCCTCCTCTATGTCTAGCACAATGAAGTCTATCGGAAATATGAATTTGTTTACTTTTACTAATACATCTTCTACCATACCATAAGGTCTCTTAATTAATCTATCTACTATTTATAATGCTACTGAAGTGGGTTTGGTCTTACCAATTCCCAATCTCTAGAAGATCGAAAATGACATGAGTTTAATAGTGGAACCCAAATCACATAATGCTTTCTCAAAGTGGATGTTCCCAATTGTACAAGGAATGTCAAAACTACTTCGATCTTTCAATATTTGGGGTAGTTTTCTAGTAAGGATGGCTCTACAACCTCCAATCAAGGTTATAGTGGGTTTGTAGAGATTTCTCTTTTTTGGTTGAATTATTTCTTTTCCATTACTCTCTTTATCCACTAATTCCTCCTCATCCTTTTTAGTTTCTAATTCCTCCTTATCCTTTTGAGTCTTACTTTCCTGCTCTAAATTTTTATCACTTCTTAAGGATAATGATTTACAATGGTCCTTCCCTTCTCTTCTTGGGTTTACAATTATGTCACTTTAAAGGTTATCTTGAGGCCTTTGGCTTATAGCTTGAGTAAGTTGTCCCATTCGATTCTCTAAATTCCTAATTAAAGCCTCTTGAGTTGACACCTTTGTATTTACTGATTGGATGAAATCATTCATCATCCCCATTAAGGCATTTGTATTGGCCTCAATAGGTGGATTCTTTTCTTAGGCTTGTAATTGTTGTGGTTGTTAGAAACTAGGTGGTGAAAATGATTGATGGTTGAATTGATTAACACTTTGATTGTTGTTATTCCAAGAGATATTGGGATGTTGTCTCTATCCTGGGTTATATGCATCTAGGTATACATTATTGTTTTGGTTCACATTACCCACATAGAAGAACAATTCAAGATTATGTGGACAATTATCAAACAAATGGGTTTCATCACAAAATACACAAGACACCTTTGAATCTTGGACTTGGTTTATACTTGCTGGCGAGTTTTGAACCTTCAAAAGATTGACTAAAGATGACACTTGAGTTGTGAGTATCATGATATCATTTACCTTGTGCATTCCAACTACTCTTCTTGTGTCTATTATTATGTTCATTGACCATTGATAATTATTGTTATCCATTTTCTCAACTATGCTTCTAATAGTAGTAAAGAATGTATCTAAATTAAAAATTAAAAAAAATTAAAAAAAATAAACAACTAAACAAATAAATTAACCAAATAAACAAATAAATAAGTCGATAAAAGAAATATAAGTAAATTAAAATCAAAATTAAATTAAATAAAAATAAATTACGAAAAATAACTAAAATAAAAATTAATTTCTAATATTTATAATTTTTGGCGCCAAAAACTTCATGGGTCATACAAATTGTATGTGCAATGAATATGCAAGTATATGTATCGTAACAAGTAATATAATGATAAGTAAAGATCGTTCCCACAAAAAATATTTTATTATAAATTAATTTTTAAAACTAAAAATAATAAAAATCAATTTTTTTGTGTTTTTATATTTTAAGGAAGCAAAATTAAAATAACTAAAAGTAAATAGGAATAATTAATTAAATCATATTTTGTGACTAAAAAGATATATGAGAAAATATCTAGGAATACTTAATCACTCAATTTTCTAAACATGTGAATCGCTAAAATCCACACAATATAATTATCAATTAATTACATGATCAATTGAATCTAATCTAGCATGTATTCCTCTCTCAAGTAAACTACACACCATATAGTAATTAATTTAATCACACTCTCATGCCAATTAAATTATATACTACTCATTAAGTTCATCAATTATGGATCACACACATAAGAATCATACATCTCTACCTAGAAACTATGCATGTTATTTAATCAAGACAAACAATTAAATAATTATTTCAAATCTATTTAATTGCTTCTATAGATAAATTATTGGCCAAATAATTAATAGCATAAAAATCATATTAAATAACATAATTAAATTAAAATCATAATTTGAGTAAAATATTATATCATCACATGGTAAAAATTGGGTTCATAAGATTCTTAAATTAATAAATTAATTATACATAATTTTGTCCATAAAGCTCATATTTTTCATAAAAAAGACATAAAAATTGATAAAGAAAATAGTATAAGAAGAAATACAATCAATCTCTTAAATTGTAATATTAATATCTTCTTTGATCTCTACCAAAATTATATCTCTTTTTGAATTTTTTTGTATTTTTTTTCTCTTTTTAGCTGTAAAAAATGACCAAAAATATGCTAATGGCAACTCATTTGGGTTTATGGGGTGATTAAGAGTTTAAATATAACTAAGGTGCAATCTGGACCGTCAAATCCACTTCAGATTAAGGGCTGAGATCAAAATAAGTCAAATTAATAGAGTCAACCAATCACAACGCAACATGTGGTACACAGAGTTTATTGGGCGAATTAGAGTGCAACGTATGGCAGACGAGACCGATCAGAGTCAACTTATGCTGAGTCAACACCATGCGGTGCAACTTGATTCAAGGTAACGAATAGCGTGACGCACAGATAGCTTGGTGCACAGGTGGAACGACTGGACGAGTAAAGTAATAACATACATTAGTGTTGTTTGACCGCACTCCAAACTTGGTTTGAGTGCGGTGCTGACACGTGGTACTCGGTTCGTCACTCCTCACATGCGGTGATCTAGGATTCGTTGTCCCTTCTTGTGTGGCATCCGCATGGCTTGCCCAGTTAGCTTTTCTACTTGCGTTGCAGGCCACGTGACAGCTTCTTATTAGTCCTGCATTAAAAAAAATGTATTTTAATATTTTTAGTCATAAAAATACTATTTATTGAATAAAAAAATAAATATTAAATAAAAAAAGTAAATATTAAATAAAAAAGTACGCTAATGACTTTACTTTCATAAAATCATCAGATATATATTGCAACCTTAAGCGTTTCTCTCCATAATGATACATATAAGATAGAATGAAAAATGATACTTCTCATCATGTCTTTAAAGGTTATGTACGTGTGTATTTATATCATATTTAGATTTTATTACTATAAAATATTATTATTATATATTTATTTTTTACTAAAATTATAAATTAATTAATTGTTTATTTTAAGAGTATTCTTGCAAATGATTATACAAATTTTTTAAAATTAACTTTTTATATTGTTATATTTAAAACAACCTAAAATTTTTGTTTATTTACCTTTTTATTTTTAAAAAATAAATTTTTTTTGATAAATAATACTTATTGTTTAATAATTAATATTATTATATATTTATTAAATTTAAATTATTTATCTGTACATATTTACACGTAAAACATAAGTAATCGTAAAAATTGATTATTACAATATAATGTAAAAGATTATTTTATGAATACCACAAAAAATAGAGTATTTTGAAAAATAAGTAAAATAAAATAGGAATAATTTAATGAACAAATTTTTTTTAAAAAAAATAATTTACCTATCATATTTTTGGTATATTATTTTGTGTGATATCAATATTTAATAATTAAGTAAATAAAAAATTTACATTTTATTTTATGCTACAAGAATACATATGCCTAATTATATTTATTTATATATTTAATACATATTAATCATTCATATATTGAGACGTAAAAAATAAAATATAAAAATTAATCTTTTAAAATGTGGTTAAGGATTCAAAACTCTATAATTTACAAAAAGGAGTCGTTACTATATATATATTCCAACTTTAAGTTATACATCGCACATTTTTAATGTTAATATAATTAAAAATTTAAAATATATCACACAAATCGAGTATTTATTAATTGTTCGAGGTAATACAAGTGAAAGTTATGAAAATATTTATTTTCTACCTGTGAGTTTATAGTTTCCTTTCTCAAATTATGCAATAGACAGTATATATAATCTTCTACATTTCTATATCTAATTGTAAAACTATACAATTACGACATAAAATTAAATATGTGTGAAAAACACATTTTTTAATTGTGTACAGTAAAATAAAAAATTATGACGAAGATATTCGATAAAATAAATCAATGTTCATAAATTAAAAAATTGTGAAGACAGTGTTTTTTTTTAATTTAATATAATTTAATTGTTGGAGCCCAAAAGGAGTGTTATCTACTATATAAAGATAAAGGTAATCGAATCAATAATAACTTTAATATAAAGGTAATCTAATTAGCTTTAAAATTGATGAATAATGCATACTTAATTCATAATATAAAAAAGAAAAAATATTTAAGATTGTTATTAATATCTTATTTTATAAAGAGATATATTATTAATCTATTTTCTTAAAAAAAATATGAAATAAAATATATAATAGGATTGAAAATGATAAAATAATATTTTAATATTTTATATCGGTCAAATTTGATCAAATTTATTTTTTTTATAATTATTTTATATTAAATTATATATATTTAAAAATAACAAAGTTTTTAATATATCCTTTATTTTAAAATTATAATATCGCTTGATACTCTATGTATAAAATATATTGAGTTTATTATCATACTTTTAACATTAAAAAACATTTATGAAATTTTTGTGGGACAAACTTTTGATCGGGGCCCGCCTAATTAGCTTTGTTATAGGTCAATTCTAATTATATCACACATAATAATTAATAACAATAAAAACGTAAATACGTGAAAATTTACATTCTCAGCAAAAGTGAAAAGACTAATATATGAAAGACTGACCCACCAGAAAACTTTCCAGCTCATTTTGCTCTTTCTAGACCCCACTTACCATTTTGCTTACTTTTGATCGGGCCCCGCCTAATTAGCTTTGTTATAGTTTAAAATAATATTTAAACTTAAAACTTATAATAATTAAAAACTCACTTAATTATTAATTCCGGACATGAGACATGACGCTCAGTTAGGTTTAATATTATTGAATTCGGATTAATCGACTTATATCCATCTAATAAAAATGTTGAAATGTGGATCCTAATTAATCCGTTTAATAAAAAAAAGTATCATTTTTATTTTTTTCTTGATTGAGTACATATTATATTTTACGTTCATGTATGTTATAATTTAATTATATATTATAATATAATCTAATTTATATAAATTAAGATTCAAAATAAAGATTTTTTTACAAGAATATATAACTGTTTTTACATTTTAACCTTACCATAAATAGTGTATGAGTTATAAGTTCTATGGAAATGAGGTAATTAATAATTATATTGTATGTAAGTTTAATTTTAACTGGGTTAAATTTAAATAGATATAAACATGATTCACTTAATTTATTTGATAGCTAACACAGATTCCTAAAATAAAAGTTTAAAATTATTCATATTATTCGTTTTGTTTTGGCTACATCTTTTACATCCATCTTGCACTCCTCTTATAAGTGCGCGCGCAACAAGAAAATCAATAGCCATACGGCTAACGACAACTTATTAATCAAAAGCCATGGCAATCTATTAATTAGGATAATATTGGTAATATATTAATCAAAAGCCATGTTAGATTAAATTATTTATTTTATTTAATTATAAAAAATAGATTAATTAAAGATAATTTTTATTAAAATATTATCATTTTTATGATATAATTAAACAAGAATAAAATATTAATTATCATTTTATCATTATTATTTTTTAAATAATTACACTATCTACACCTTATTTAAAACTCGAAATTTGAACCTTATAAGTTTCCTTGAATTACAAGGTTATTGGTAAATTTATTATTATTAAAAAAAATTATTTTAATAATTTGATATAAAATAATAATATTTAAATAAAAATTATTAAAATAATATAATTTATTTTTAATTACTTTCTTAATAACAAAATAATTATATAACATATTTTTTATTTAAAAACAACAAATTTTACATAATCTAAAATCTTTTATGAGTTATGACCCATCATTATTAGGAATGGGCAATGAAACTACGGGTTCAGTTATCTGCGAATAATTGCATCGATGGTTTGGTTTTTATCTGTTTAATTTTGAAGATAGGTACGATTTTGGGTAAAATTCGAACATAAAAGAACGGTTACGATTATACTCAAAATTGTATCCATCCGTATCCTAAATTAATTATATTTATTTAAATAAATTATATATTAATTATGGTTTACTTATTTTTTCTGCATATATAAACCAACTTAATTTTTTTTCATTTCACTCTCTCCGTCTCTCACCTCTCGCAGAACTTAATTCTCTCAAACTTCTCAATTCTCACCAACCGTCAGTCACCAGTCGCCTAGTTCAGTCTCCAATCGCTGAGTTGCGTCCCTGAGTCGCGCCGCTGAGTTGCCAGAAGTTGAGTCACCAGACGTTGACTCGCTAGTCGCTGAGTCACGGCACTAAGTCGCCAGTCGCTGAGCTGAGTCCAGTCGTTGAGTGCAATCGCTGAAGCAAATCCCTTCTTCTTCGAGATCTCATCAGGTAAGTGTTTCCTTTTCTCGTATAAAATAAATCTCTAACTTACTTTATGTTCTATGCTTCGTGTTTTCTTTTATAGTTTTACTTAGATTACTTCTCTTGGTGGCTGATACATGGTTATTCTGTTTTGTGTATGGACCTCACTGCTATGAGATTTTTGCTACTCTATTTCTTGAGCAGAACAGCTTCGGCATAACATATATTTAAATGCGTGAAGTCATCTGGACAATGTATTATCGATTCATAGTGTATATGGAATAAATTGACTACTTTGTTTTGTGTATGGACCTTCCTGTTATGAGACATGGCTATTGCCTACTCTGTTTTTGTTACAAAAATTTCTAGCCATTTTAAGTGATCATGGTAAAATCTTATTTGATTTGTGCTTTGATAGATTTAGTCAGAGACTTTATTCTATTTCTTGAGCAGAACAGCTTTGACATAACATATTTAAATGCCTAAAGTCATCTGGACAATGTATTATCGATTCATAGTGTATATGGAATAAAGTGACTACTCTGTTTTGTGTATGGACCTCCATGTTATAAGATTAGTGCTACTCTTTTATCGATTCATAGTGTATATGATAAAATCTTATTATCGATTCATAGTGAATATGGAATATAGTATGATGATAATTTTTGATCATGTCTTGTAGAGTTGGAGATTTGTGAAGAAGACAGAGACTTTAAAACATTATGACAAGTGAATATGTTGAACTTAATATAGAGGTAACAAGTCGTGGAACTTCAAGTGTCGATCAACATACAAATGTTACTCTCCTTACATCAACCTCTTCACCTGAAAATACACAAAGTCAACCATCAAATAAATGTAGTGAGGAAGAAGATGGGAAGGCTAAATTAATGTCTGAAGCATGGGTTCATTTTGATAGGAATGAAATTAATGGGATATGGAAGGCAATATGTAATTATTGTGGAAAACAGTTAAGAGGTGATACAAGGAATAAGATATCTCATTTGAAAACACATACAAAAGGTTGTCCATTCAAACGACAAGAAATGAGTATCAGTCAATTATTGTTAAATCCTAACAAGAAGAGGGATAGAATTGAGTTAGGACATTGGAATTTTGATTCTCAAGTTTCTCGTGATAAATGTGCAAAGATGATAATTCTACATGAGTATCGTCTTAGTATTGTTGAGCATCATGGATTTAGGGAGTATTCACATTCATTACAACCAATATGGAAGCCTATTTCTCGTGCGATAGTTAAGAGAGACATTATAAAGATTTATGATATTGAGAAAAAAATGATGGATATGTTGGAGAATAACAAAAGTCGTGTTGCAATCACAAGTGATATGTGAAAGTCTGAAAATCAGAACAAAAGATTCATGGTTATAACTTGTCATTTCATTGATGACAATTGATATTTGCATAGTAAAATAATAAGATAATTTTTTTTAAGTTTATTGTTGAAATTTATATAATTCCTATTAAATATGTTTTTTAGAGATTTGATATATTAAATGATTGCATATAACAATTTTATTGTTACTAAATATTTTTTTATGGGTTTATATATGTTCCTGTTCCATACAATGCTGCAATTATTGGTCAAGAATTAATGAGTTGTTTTTTGGATTGGAACATTGATCGTAAGATTTCAACCTTAACTTTAGATAATTGTTCTACTAATGACTCAATGCTACTCGATATGCTAGATTCATTAGATAGAATTTCAATGTTATTGTATGGAGATATTTTTCACATGCGTTGTGCTGCTCACATATTAAACTTGGTAGTGAAAGATGGGTTAAATCTAATTTCTCAATGCATTGTTAAAGTTAGAGATAATGTTGCATATTGGACAGGAACACAAAAGAGGGAGGAAAATTTTTAAAAATTTGCATCTCAACAGATAAGGTCTTCTTGTAAGAATTTATCTCTTGATTGTCAAACTCGTTGGAATTCTACTTTTGAATGCTTAAAAATGCATTGTTTTATGAGAAAGTGTTTCCACGTTTAAAATAATTGGATAAGAATTATAATACTCTTCCTGATGCATTGGATTGGAAAATGGTAAGTACAATTTGTGATAAGTTAGAGGTATTTTACAAGGATACTGAATTGATTTCTAGTTCCAACTATCCCACCATAAACATGTTATTTCCTCATATTTGTGACATCAAATTGTCATTATATAATTGGATTAATGATGAGGATGATTTGATCAAGGGAATGACTAAAAACATGCTTAAAATTTGATAAATATTGGCAAGAAGTTAATATTGCCATGACTATAAGAGTTATTTTGGATCCTAGATTTAAGATGAATTATCTCGAATTCTATTTTCCAAGAATATATGTAGAGAATGCCATTTTTGAAATTGAAAAGGTGAGAAGAAAGTATTCTGATTTGATAAATATGTACCGAAATAAACGAATTATAGAAGAGAGTCGACAAATGGAGTTTTCAACATGCTCCAATACATCTCAAAGTTTAAAAGGTACTAGTGTTCTTAATCCCAGTGGTATAAATGAGTATAAACAATAGAAATTAATGCAAAATAAAACTGGATCTTTGAAATCTAAGTTAGACTCTTATTTATAGGAGGCTAATGTAGAAATTTCGGATGAAGAGTTTGATATATTGTCTTGGTGGAAGTGTAACAAACATAAGTATCTAATAATGCATGATATGGTTAGAGATATCTTGGCTATTCCGGTCAACACAGTTGCTTTAGAATTTTCATTTAGCACAAGTGGTAGAGTAGTGAACAAACATCGTAGTAGAATAAAAAAAGACACATTGGAAGCTTTGATGTGTACTCAAGATTGGTTATAGACTGGTATTCATAAACAAGGTATAAGTCTATATATTTAATACTTGTACATATTAATTGTGTATTCATATTTTTTATAATTTATTCAAATATGTTAGTTCCTGTATCATCCGCTTCCACTATTACTATTGTAGAAGATGATATTGAGGTAAAAACAAAATACATTATTGATTAATCAATTTATTATTTTGGTTTATAAAAGTGATTTTATATATTTGATTTTTACAGGATACTCGTGTTGTTGATGAATAATTAAAAGAAAGAAGTTTTGATTTATTGTACTTGAAGTTTTCTTAAATTTATTTAATTAGTTTTCAATATTTGTATGAGTTTAGAATATTTTATTTATATCTTGTGTTTTTCATTTATATGTATTTAACTTTATCTATATTCATATAAATATATATATTATTAAATGTTAATTTTTTTTATCATAAACTCAAAATAACAAATTGAGATAATAAGTTCAAGAGATTTATCTATTTGCTTTAGGTTGATGGCATGGCCAAAAAGAGCCTAATTAAATAGGATTTTTTTAAATTTTTTGAAAAAAATGTTTTTTTTTGTTTTTCTTAAATAACTATCCCGAATTGTTTTCCGAGGGTAAAAAATCGTCACTGAAGTGTTATCTGTATGTAAAAAATTGGAATGATTTTTGAGCAATTTCGAGAACAAATTTTATAATTCAATTCAAGAATGGTTATATTAAAATCTGTCAGTTCATTTCCAATCATCGTAGAGATTCCAAAACGTTAACTTTTGTTTTATTGAAATCAATTAACACTTAAATATGCAATACTAACATGTATAAAGTTACACCTTTTTTTAATCTTTATATTATAACTTAAATATATTTTGTAGTAACCTTTTGGACGGATAACAAAAATCTCTTCAACATTAAACTTAACAAAAAAAAACTCCAATATTTAACTTCATTAATATTTATATTTTATTATTTATGTTAATGGAGTTAGTTTTATAATATAATATTCAATCGTTAATTTTTTAAAGAAAGTAATTAAAATAATATAAATATTAATAGAGTTAAACACTAAAAATATTTTCATAACAAATTAAATATTGATAATATTTTTTATATCATTCTACAGTATCAGGGACATAAATCATATAAAGCTGTATATTATTCACCATAGTCTATCTTCTTATATTCATATTTTGTACCGTAATAATGGCTAATTAAATCATATAAAACGAATATACTAGTACAATAACTCGTATTGTTATTATTATAATAATTTTATTAAATATTAATACATTAAATTATAATTAAATATAAAATTAAAAATTTTATTTTATACATTTATATTAACAAAGTGACCTATGATAGATCAACTTTTGTATCTCTCTTTTTTTAACAAAAATGAATAATATAAATATATTATATTTATAAAATAAACTTACATTATATTTTTAGTAAATATAATAAATTTATACTATCTTCTCTTATATATAGGAGATAAAAATATATTTTTATCAAAAATTAGGAAAATTCAAATATCATTTTTTCACCTCACATTTTTCTCTTTGATCCTATCACCTTTTTAATGTACTATGATGCGTAATTTCGCAAGTGTACGAATCGTTTAAGTAATAAAGTGTACAAAAGTACGGATATCGAACCCACAAGGAATGGCGTTACTAAGTACCGAAATTGACTAACCCTAATTTTATTTGAAAACTAAATTTTTGAAATTGTTTAAAAAGTAAATTAACTTAAAACTAAACGCAAATAACAAAATTTAATGTTGTTCACAAATGATTAAAAACGCTAAGGCATTTGATTTCGCTAAATCAATTCAATCCGATTTCAAGTCATGTTATATGAAAATCAAAGTTATATGAAAATCAAAGTTAGAAGTGATGGTTGAAAAACCCAAACTTATCTAATACTCTTTCTCAAGTTATATTAGAATTACTTATCTATGAAAACCGACTATATTTCTATGAAGATTTAATCACAAATAAGCACATTATGATTTATGGAATTTTTGGAATAACCACATACATCATGCATTAGGTGTCAAACTCGCATTCAACATACGGTATTTATCACAAGAAGCATTCATTACACATCTCCTCTCGGTCTCAATATAATGCAACAAATCATCTAAATCTTGATTAGAAATTTAAAAGCATTAAGCATGGAAATAAATACTTGACTTGAAAACAATGAATTCATATAACCATAACAAAAGAAATCAGATTTTCATGATTCAACTACATCATAGCTTTAGCAAAAACGAATTAGTTCATAACGAAAATAAGAACAAACATATTCTCAATTAAATCCATGAACAAACAATTTGAATAAAATGCAGAAAATAAAAGCTAAGGAGAAGAGATGAAAAACTCTTGAAGAGGAAGACTTGGTAGCAACAATGGTGATGATCCTTCAAGCTTCTCCAACCTTTCTCTCCAAAATTTCCTTTTCTCCTGCAAAAATAACTCAATTCTGCTCTCTATGTGTCCCCTCCTTCTCCATCATAATGTATATATAGATCTAGGGTTTTGGAGGGCAATTTTGGAACAAAACAGCATAAAAAAATGTTTTCGAACGAAATTCGCCGGCGGCGAAGTTATTCTCGCCGCGGCGAGATTTCTAGAAAACTTACGATTTCGGTTCCGCTAAATCTCGCTGGCGGCAGGATTATTGTGGTCGGCGGCGAGATGCACTTGGCCGACGCGCGAGATGTACTTGGCCGGCGGCGAGATGTACTTGGCCAACGGCGAGATGTACCTGGCTGACTGCGAGATTTACTTGGCCGGCGGCGAAATTGCTTTGCCAAAATCTGTGCTCCCTGCGTGATTTTCAACATTTTCTCGGTAAGATTTTCGCCGGCGGCGAGAATATTCTCGCTGGCGGCGAAATTCCAAATGTTGAACTTTTGTTTTCTTTTTATTTGCACTCAATCCCGGTCATTGAAATTTGTCCCAAACTTCTCCATAATTATGATTTTACCTGAAATTGCATTTTAAACACGAAATACCCATGAAATGATATTTGTGGATTAAATAATAAAATAAAACGCAATTTTCACACAAATATCAACCTTTAAATCATAACAAAAATGTAATAATTTGACTCCTATCATACTAGTTTCCTAAACCATCGTGTTGTCGTGTTTTATAAACCATCGATTAATAATTCATTAGGTTTTTATATTATATACTCATTAATTCATTTAATATTAATATTTTTTAAAAATAAATACCTTTTAGTTATATGATAAACTATTTACATTATATTTTTAAAAATGAAAAAAAGTTTGTCTTCAAAAAACATATACATACTATACAAAATAATTGAAAATGAAATTTTATCGTGTTATGTTATGTTAATGGTTCACGAGTTTGTAGAGTAAAAATTTGATCATTCGACGCTAATATTTTTAAAATTAAGATAATTTATCATCTTTCGAGTTTAAAACACGACTCTTGTATAAATACTTCAATGAATTTTGAGAAAATACCAATGAAAACTATTCTTGATCGAGTCTCGAACGCATGTGGTATAACAATTGCTTCTAAGCATCAAGGTTTACTCAACTAAGATGCTCACTCATTATAAAATTCTTTATTATCAAGCTATTAGACCGTACAATTTATCACCCAATTATACAAGTCATATATGTTAATAGCAAGTACTACTATAACAATTTACCAAGACTAATTAGTTGATTTTTCATTTCTCTTATCAGGTCTCTCTTTATGCATATCCTTGAATAAGCAACTTGATCCTAAGGGCTAACTCTTTGTCCAAGGACCCACTTCAGCTTGCATCCCTTATGCATATATGCTCGATTCTTCTTAACATATTTACACTCAAACTAACACATGCTAACTTATCATTAAGTAAACTATACAAATGCGTATTACATGCAAGCAAGTTCTATTAAACTAAACTCAGATATCACTCGAATGAGTAACTCAGTGATCTGAATTATATTCCATCTTTGATCATAATCTGAATCATGTTCCATCTTAACACATTGTCACTCGCTTTTGTGCCTACCAACATATAGATCCTTAACACATTGTCACTCGCTTTTGTGCCTACCAACATATAGATCCTTAGTGCTTGGTCAAACCTTTAGTTAATGCATAACCTATTTGACATCACCTTTATGAGTTTATCCACCCTCCTAATGTGTTCAATAGAACAATGTTTTCATACTAACATCTAACATCACATACCTATATCAAATAAACAATCAGACATAAAACCTTCATCTCGTAGCCTTTTGCATAAGAAATATGCATTATATAAATCTTTTCACACCATTTCTAGTGTCTTTAAAATTCTTTATCTTACTGAGACATTGGCTTATCCTACTGATACAACCAATGCACATTTCATAATTATTCTCTAACTCACAAATAACTCATTTAGCATACCTTATATATGGATGTCAAGGTTACTGGAGAGCTTAACACGTATATATCTCTCTAAAAGGTTTTTAGAGCATTTTTTTATTCTTTTGAGAAAAAGCATTTTTGGTGAGAATACCTTCTAAAAAGCTTTTATAATATTTTTCTTTATGTTGAGAAAAATATTATGTTTCAAGGGAAGACATAAATCTAAAATATTTTAATAATGATTATTTTATCATTTATTAAAATAACATGGGATCATGAGACTATGTAATTAAATTTGGTGACTCCGTAAGTTTATTTTTTATTAAATTATGTAAAATTTATAATAATTAATAAAAAATTAATTTATTTTTAAACGACGATGGTTTTAAGAATAATGCTGGAAATGTTTAAAGTTTTTTTTTTTACATGTGACGTGAACGTCACGCTTACTTGGTGCACAGCCATTGCATATAATCATAGCCCCACACGTCTTACACTCCATCACATACGTTCTGGTAGCTCTTTTCAAGTACACAAGAAAACTCAGAGATTTTAAGAGAGAAATTGAGAAGAACAAGTGGGAAACCATGTCGCCGGTGGTAGAATTTGTGTCTTCTTCTCAGGATGGTCATGAAAATGAGTCAAACAAAGAACGGCTCGATTTGGTTGATCTGATGACTATTAACATGTCACTTCCTAGAGAGAGTTTTCTCAAAGCAGCTCTGTCGCTTAAAGACCAGGTATGAACTTAAAATGTTAGCCGTACGGAATTCGACATTGAGCGTACGTTAATGCCTTTTGTCAATCACCTGCGCATTTTAGTAAATGGTTAATAGGATATTATTCTTCCTTATAAATTCATTTTTTTGTAGGTAGTGGAAGCAACTTGGAAACGAGGACAGAGAGTTTGTGGATCGGGTACGAGTACAGGAATTGATCCGACTGCGTATACGGGTCTTCTTGGGACAGCTTTTATTTGCTTGAGGTCATACGAGGCCACCGGTAGTCGGTCGGACTTACAATTGTGCGCTGAGATTGTCGACAAGTGCGCCGTGGTGGCACGCGCCTCCACCAGGTTATTTCTTTTGCCATCTCTTCCTCTGTCTTTTATTAATAATTATTTTCGTGTTTACTAGTGTTAAGTTCATTAAATATGAATTATATTTGCATACGAGGCGGTGGAAACTGAGCTTTTATTTGGTGAAAGTAATCCAAAAGATTTAGATGTAAGTTAGGAAGCTATTATCTAATTTATAAATAATGTTAAAAAATTCATTTCAAAGCATTTTCATATTTGATCCACTTTTATTTAATTAGCTGCTTCCCCTCTTCTTTTCCTTTCTCTATCTTCATTTTGTTTTGAAACCACGCACCAAAAAAATAGGAAATTACATAACACCACCTTATTAAAACTTATAGGAATAAAAATAACAACTAATAATATTGAAAAAATCAAATTTGATAGAGTTCAATATTGAATAGATCTAAATGACAATAGTATCAATATCAATTGAACGACGTTTAATATAAAATGATGAGTTAAATTTTTTAATAATATAAATATATGAACCGAATTATCTTTGTAGTTACAAGTTTTAACTATAATATATTTTTTTTACAAAAAAAAGCCGAAAAAAAATAACTGAATAATATATGTATCAACTTCTAGGTAATTGTTATAACACTTATTAATGATATGTATATTGATGCATATCTCAACTCAAAGTAAGAGATAAAAAAACGTTTTCCTATTTTACAAAATCTTGGTCCTTGAAAGAATACGAAGGATGGGATAGTGAAGAATATCACGAGATTTTTGGGCTCTAGAAAGATCTCATAGATTGCCTTTCAACTTTTAAGTATATTGGTGTCATATTTCTTTTTTATATTTGGTTTTGTTCATTTTGAAAGTAGGAAAAAAAAGTTGGGTTTTCTCTCTTACTAAAATCCAATCTAAATATGGTTTGGTGAAGGCATGTGACCTTTTTGTGTGGTAAAGGAGGAGTTTATGCGCTTGGAGCTGCGGTGGCTAATTATATGGGGGACCATCAAAGGCACGACTTGTATTTTAATCTCTTCCTTGAGGTATGTATATAATGTTACCCCATTGATTGTTGTTGGAAATAAATTTAAATAAAAAAAATTCATTATTAAAATTATATTTTTCAACAGACATAACCGTTATGTTTTCACCCGGAAATATGATTGTTATTTTGTGATCATTATGTTTTTACTTAGAAATATGACTCTTATGTTTCATAATTGTGTGAACTTTGTACATCTTTTTTCAACTATAAATAAAGGCAATAGTTCTTATTTTTAAGATACAACTTAACAACTCAAAAACGATCCTACGGATCTTCATAGTAAAACCAAAGAAAAAAAATTCAGAATTGTTTTTTCAATTTCCCAAACAACATAAATATTTGAGAGGTGTAGCATTCTAGATTTCATTAAGTGCACTGAAGCTCTGAGGTTAAAAAAAAGATTATGGACTATTTTATCTTGAGGACGACGAGGTTGTGTTTGCTTGCACAAATTTGAACAGTATCACGAAACGTCTTAAAGAAATTGACTTAGTCCACGACTTAACCCAAACAGTATATTTCAATATATCGGTAACATTGTTCTTACATTGTTTTCACATACTTATTCCAACAATTTTAAGACATTTTCTATCTGCCATGTTTATTGAAATGTTAAATGTTGAGTTCAACCATGAAAAAGCTCGTTGTTTCTTCTTCCAATTTCTCTCATTTTAGTACCAAAGAAGAAAATAAAGACGATGAAAGGAAAATTACTGATCGAGAAGAGAATGGAAATGAAGACGACGACGAAGAAGAACCCAAAACTCCCGTTAAAAAGTTTGATTAATCTAATTCTCAGGACGAATTGGGGTCTGACACTGAAACCGATTCCAATTGGACACACCCATCTCCAACTGCTTCGACTTGAAAAGCTCTGCTCTATTCATTTTCTCATGAGTCGATGCGTCTGAGTCACTGAGTTACAACTTTGAACTCTGGAAGTTTTGTCGCGCCACTTTAAGTCGTTTAGCCTGAGTTCTATCAATGGAAAGACCTCGTGCTTTACCATTGATGATGGTATGGTGATGAACAATCCAACGGTCGCTGCTGTAACATATGTTCTGTTTTGCTCTTTTCATTGTCTACTGTCGAGTTGACTCAACCTACCTCTGCACCGGATGTGATACTCAAATCCACACACCTAATCAGCTCGCTTCATGCCACGAGCGCGTGTGGGTATGTGAGTCCTATGAGCAAGCTCCATCGGATTTCATTAGCAAATTTGATTAGGCATGCTTTGTACTTCTTGTGATGCTGATATTCACTCGGCAAATCCTTTGGCTCGCCAGCACCATCGGGTTCCAGTGGAAACCCATACCCAGTTGCCTCTATGGCCCTCAGACGACTGACCCATGTGGGACTATAGATGGGTTCATGACCTAATAAGAAAGAAATGAACAACATACCATTTATGAGGAAGACGAGGAAGATGTTGCTTCGTGGTTGTTGACGAATCCAGTGAAGAACGGGAATAATCAGATTAATGGGTTTTTGTTTGGTGGAGAATAGGATAATGAGTATTTGGATCTTACGGATCAGTATGACTCTAATTCTCAAGAGGATAATCAATTTAGTGATAAGTCTGGTCAGGAACAGTATAGTGTGTCCCAGAAGAGCTATCGAGGGGATAGTGTTGTGCCTGTTTAGAGTGTACAAGGGCAAATTCTATAGCAGTTAATGTATCAATTGGGTTTGGAATTTGACTCTCCTAAAGTTGCATATAACTACAATGGTTCTACAAGTCATAATCTAAGAAAATTTGGGATGTATTTCAAAAGAAGTATGACAATGAGGAAGCTTTAACAAAGAAATATGCTGTCAATAGATACATGAAGTACCAAATGATTGATGACATATTTGTGGAAGCTTAATCACATGAAATACAGAAAATAACACATGAAATAACTTTTGAAGGTATGACTTTAGATGAACAATGTCAAGTTGATGTTATTATAGATAAATTACCCTTGCATAAAAGGATTTTGCAGTGATAGAGACACTGAATATGATTATAATATTTTCAATGTTTTCTATAAAACTCATGGAATCATACACGAAAAAAACTACACCTGATTCTCCTAAAATCAACGTCAAAGCTGAAAGAAAAAATAGAACTTTTACTAAATCAGTTATTGCAATTTTATTAAACTTTGGTGTTGCCTCTTATTAGTGGGGAGAAATTTTATTAATTGTTTTCTATGTGCTAAATAAAGTGCCTAAATTTACTAGTAAAATTTCACCATATAAAATTTTGAAAACATAAGAAACCTAACTTATTTTAAAACTTGGGGTTGTTTAGCCTATGTTAGGATTTCTGATCCTAAAAAAAATAAACTTGCTAGTAGAGCATATGAATGTGTATTAATAGGATATGTTATGAATAGTAAAGTTTATAAATTTTATGACTTAAATGAACATGTAATTATAGAATCAAATGATGCTGATTTCTATGAACACATGTTTCTCTTTAAATTGAAGAATAATGGGGGCTTGTCTTTTAGTAGTTTACCTATAACTAGAACTAGTGAACAAAATGAGGAATTAAACACTGAAATTAGGAGAAGTTAACGAGCTTGAACCTCTAAGGATTTTGGGTCTAATTTTTATGTTTATACCTTAGAGGAAGATCCCCAAACTCTTCAAGAAGCTTTATCTTCTTTAGATGTCAACTTATAGAAAGAAGCCATAAATGATGAAATGGTCTTAAGTATAATAGAACTTGACATTTAGTTGACTTACTTCCTGGTTGCAAAATTATAGGATGTAAATGGATACTAAAGAAAAAATTAAAACCCGATGGTACTATTGAAAATTACAAGGTTCGTCTTGTAGTCAAAGGGTATAGGTAAAAAGAAAATATAGATTTCTTTAATATCTTTTCTCCAGTCACACGAATAACTTTCATACGTGTGCTTTTCTCTCTTAGTGTTATACATGATTTAGTTGTGCACCAAATGGATGTTAAAACTACCTTCTTAAATGGTGACTTAGAAGAAGAGATTTATATAGATCAATTTGAGGGCTTTGTTGTCCCAGGTCAAGAAAATAAAGTTTGTAAACTAGATAAATCTCTTTATGGTCTAAAACAAATATCTAAACAAAGGCATGAAAAATTTGATAATCTAGTTAGCTCACATGGATTCAAAATGAATGAAAGTGATAAATGCATCTATTATAAATCAGAAAATGACATTTGGACTATTGTATGTTTATATGTGGATGACATGATTATTTTTGTGTTAAATATTCATGTTAATGTGAAATTTTATTGTGTGCTGACTTTGATATGAAAGATCTCAGAGAAGCGAGTGTAATCAATGGTATAAAGATTACTAGGTTTGAAAAAAGACTTTCTTTAAATCAATCTTTTTACATTGAAAAGATCTTAAAGAAATATAATTACTTTAACTGTAAACCTGAATGTACTTCTTATGATTCTAGTGTAAAAATGTTCAAGAATATTGGAGATAGTGTTAGACAAACTGAGTATGCGAGCATCATTGGTAATTTACGTTATGCTACTGACTACACTAGACTAGACATAACTTATGTTGTGGGACTACTATATAGGTTTACCAATAAACCTAGTATATAGAATTGGAATGAAATTGAAAGGGTTATGAGATACCTTAACAACTCAAAAACGGTCCTTCAGATCTTCATAGCAAAACCAAAGAAAAGAAAATTCAGAATTGTTTTTTCAATTTTCTGAGCAACATAACTTTTTGAGAGTTGTAGCATTCTAAACTTCATCAATGCAGTGAAGCTTCGAGACAGAAAAAAGATTCTAGGCTGTTTTATCTTGGGAACGACGAGGTTATGTTTATTTGCACAAATTTGCGCATAATCGTGAAACGTCTTAAAGAGAGCGACCTAGTCCGCGATTCAACACAAGTAGTATATTTTAGTATATCGGTAACATTGATTTCACATATTTGTTCCAACAAGTGTCAATTGTAGTAACTAGTTAATTTTGTTGCTAAATAGAAATAAAAAGTTTCATTTTCATATCTTTATTGGATTAAAAGGTCAATTATCTTGGAAAATAGCATGTCAATAGATAGTAGTGACACTGACTTTGAGTTATGAGTGTTACATGCTTTCATTAAGAATTATTGTTTAAATCAAATCTTGCCATTTTGCTAGAGGCAGAGCTAAGATAAATTTCTTAAAAATAAATTTTTATGGGTGGGCCCAATTCCTTTAAAAATAAATTTTTTGAAGTGGTTGATTACTCTATTGAAGTTGAATGCAAATGATCGGATTCAATTGAAGTTTTCTATGTCTTATCTTTCCCCTAATCGGTGTGTGCTATGCAAAAATAATTCTGAAGATATAGATAATTTATTTTTACATTGTCCAATAGTTGTTTTTCTTTGGTCCAAGTTACAAAGTAATATGGGTTTTCTTTGGGTCCTCTCAGGATCTTGGTAGTCACTCTTTCTGAAAAATTTCTATATGTGTGGGAATAGTAATAAAGCTTTGAAGGAAAATTTATTGTGGATCTGTAGGGTAGGAGTAATCTTTTGGGTATTGTGGATGGAGAGAAGTAGAAGAATATTTAATGATTGTGAGAACGATCCAAATGTGTTATGGGACAAAGATTTGTTTTTTTTTTTGCTTCTTCTTGGGCTTCAATCTCTAAAGATTTAAAGGATTATTCTCAATTTTTTATAAGTCTTAATTGAAAAGTGAGTTTATAAGTTACGTACCTAATTAACCTAAAAGGAGTGAATAGGTTATTTTTAATTTTTACCAATTTATTATTTAATAATCTAAATAAAACCGCTAGGTATGCAATCGTGTGTTAAAATAAAATGTGGAAATAAAATAATAACACGATATTTTTAGGTGGAAATAACCTAGGCCACAACCATGACCTAAGAGGAAAGCCATCGGCTTACCGGATCACCTAACTTTCCACTATGAAAAATAAATGTTCAAGTACAAACTCAAACATTACTCCAATGTATCTTATTTACGAGCTCATGCTTTGTTTTCACAATTTCTAATATTAGCGTGAGCGGTTTTTAGACCAACACTCCAATAAGTTTTCCGTCAATCAGATACGTTTCCGAATTAACTGCTAAAATGGTTAACACAAAAACACAAGTGCCCGTGTGTGTTCTAGAATGGATTTAATAATGAATAATCTTAACTAGATGATTCAAAACATGTCACTTAAATCAAATCAACTAGTAAATCCTAGAACAAAAAGATCAAACACAATTTTAATAAAAATAGCTTTTTTAAAGATTAATAATCAAATAACTATGATACGATAAAAACAATTATTTGATCTAACAATTTAAGAACAAAAATTAGAAGAAGCCAAAGGAACATAATACTAAAATATCATAAAATAATTAGGCTTATTAATCAATCAAACATATTTTGATAGATTAACTAAATAAAGAAGCCTAAAAATTACGATCTTATTTTTGTTAAACAAGAGAGAGAAATTAAGAAGAATAAAATAATGCTATTGTATGGTTTATTGAAAAAATGAGTAATGCGTTTTATTTATAGGAAAAATTAAAACCTTTAATCCTATGTAATTGTTAAATACATTTTCTATTACAAATAAGATTAGTAATACTCATTAATTAAGAAGATTTATATATGATTGATGAATATCTTTTCTATTACAAATAAGATTAGTAATACTCATTAATTAAGAAGACTTCTTTATGATTGATAGATATATTTTTCATTACAAATAAGATTAGTAATACTCATTAATTAAGATGACTCTTATATGATTGATAAATATCTTTTCTATTACAAAGAGGATTAATAATACTCACTAATTAAGAAGACTCTTATTTAAAGAAGAATTATTTTAAAATACTCATTAATCATGAAGATTACTATTTAAAAATAGAGTTCTTCTAAAGTATATTTTATGTTATCTTTTAGGTTAAATATTTAGCTATAATTTAGAGTATATCTTATTCTATATTTTAGCAACAAAAAATAATTCCAGATTTATATGTATGCTATTAAATGCGTGAGTATAATCCTATATGTTATAGTTATAACAGATATACCTGAAGTACGACTATTTGAAATTATGATATTTCTTCAATTTTGTTTGATAGATTTGATAGCGAGTTTAAAAATAAGTTTACAGGTAAATATTTTGTCCATGAAAATAACCAAGACTTATATCTAGTGTCATTTTGATTAAAATGGAATAGTCTTGCATCTTTGTATTTTTCACTTTTATTAATATTATATAAAGTTTCTTATAAAAAAATATTTTAATAAAATTTAAGAAATTCAATATGGGAATCGGGAGTCAATAGGAAATCTGTGTTCTCCCAATGAAAACGTGTAACATTATATGGGACTTGGTAAATTTTTTTTAGAAAGATAATGGATCAAAACGAAGAACATGCTATGTAGATGGGCTTGTACAATATAGGTCTTGCAAATAGAAAACAAGTGAACCACACTTGAAGGAGAAAAGAAAGAATCCGGGATAACAACTAATCCATTTTTGAGAACGAGAACAAAGATTAATATATAAGTATAGCCCCTTTGCAAAGACATATCAACCTTTATCTTACTTGTTACTGGTGGTTGAAATGCCTTTAAAAGTGGCGTCGCTGTACCGACTGTGATGAATTTTAAAATGCTATATTTAGCTGCCGAAAATCTTTGTGCTTTGAGTTTATGCTGTATTGTGCATGATATAGTAAATACTTGCCTTATTTAGATAGTCGTTTAGTACTCGAGTAAATAAAGGAAGTAAACATGGTTTCTGACTTTCTGGCTTATTTTTTATTGTAATTTAGATTGATCAGTGTAATGTCATAAGCTGTGAAGCATGTTGGTCTTTTGATATTATGTTCTGTTAAAATTGATAGTTAGAGATGGTAATTTGACCCAACGAGTCGAGGCACCATGGGTACCCGACCCATTCAGGGAATTTTGGGGTGGATTAGATCGGGTCAGAAACGGATCGGGATGTTATCTATTTTATTATATACGGATCGGGCCACCATTCGGATATTCGATATAATTGATTTTTTTTAGAACTTTTTAGCTATTGCTGTAACAGGATTTGGGTTAACCAGCTTGTTCAAAAAAATTGCAACAATTTCCCATCGATATCTCCTTCCTCAAGCTAAACCTTTTCTGTTGCCATTATCATCAAGGTCATGTTATCATCATCAGGTATCTTAGTGGCTCAGGTTTGATTATTTATTCAGGTACAAAAGAAAATCTGATACAAGAGAAGAAAATTTGAGATTTTTGTTCTGTTTATTCATGGAGGTACAAAAGGAAATTTGATACAATATTAAAGTTTTCTTTCTAATAGATTTTCTCATGTTTATGGGTTTCATCTTACAATTTCATATGGTTCAAATGGCCTCTACGTCATTGAAGAAGAAAACCAAGAAAAATCTTCATTTTGAAAAAAAAAAGTTCTATTTTTATTTTTTGTGGGTTTTATGTTAATGATTTCATAAGACTCATTTGGATTTTTTTGGGTGGTCAAAACTCATTTTGACTTGAATAATGCAATGCCATTGATCTAAATATCTAAATTCATATTGACAAGTTAACTAAAAATATAATAGAAGGGATTTTGATGATGTTGGTTTTATCATCCTAGATTAACAAATGGAGCAGTGCTTTTTATGAATATAATGGTGAGGATATAAATATGATCTTTTCTATTCACATGAGATAGGATGATCGAAAACATGGATAACTTATGGTGTGAAACCTGTTATACACCAATTTGTATCATAGATTTTTGAGTTTTATGTATTCAACTCGATAATATAACCTTAGTTTTTTAATTTTATAAGAATGGAGGAACAACTCGAGGAGCATGTATCTCCTCTTCTTAAAGAAGAGCAAGACAATGAGCATGCTAAGAAGTTTAGATCTGAGTATAGGTTAGATTTTGATAGAAGAAAAATTGATGAAAAAACGAAAGTAATTTGTAAAGTTTGTAAAAAGGTATTGTGAGGAAAGATAAGCAATGGAGCCACATATTTGATGAATCATACTCTAAGTTGTCCATTGAGGAAACTTTCAAATATAAACTTCAAGTAGAGGATGACAAATTTCAATTTCCATTTCTTTCGATCATGAGGTTGCCAAGAGCGATTTGGCTACTATGATAATCTTGCATGAGTGTTCCTTATCTATGATGGAACACATTGGGTTGAAAAGATTTTGTAATACTCTACGATCAACATTCAAGATAATGTCACGAAATACAACAATATGTGACATATTTAATATGTATGCAATGGAAAAGAGTAAAATAATGCAATACTAAGAATTCAATAAAAATAGAGTGACTATTTTTACTAATATGTGTATCGCCTTTAGTCAAAGAAAATGATACATGGCAAATACTGGTCATTATCTTGATCAATCTTGGGTCTTACAAAGTTGAATCTCGAGGTAAACTTTTTGTTATTTTCTGCTTATACGACTTTAAATACTTAACTGCTTATATCACTTAATGTGTTTTGTTTATCAAATTTTTGTATGCTTATATTATTATGTTTGCATATGTTCTTTGTTCATATAACACCAAAACCATTTTAAAGATGTTAGAGTGCTTATCTGATTGGAACATTTTTGATAAGTTACCTATTAGAACCGTCGATAATGATAGCACCAATAACTTTATTATTGATGTTTTGTTTGATAAAGTTAATAATTGTTTACCTTACTGAACGTGTCTCATTTGCACATGAGATGTTGTGCTCATATTTTGGATTTGATTGTGAAGTTTGTGTTGAAAGTTCTTGGTGATGTGCTTCATAGGATGTTAAGAGGTCGAAAGTTCAGTGTACTAAGAATTGATATTGAATTGCAAACATACGTGAAATTCTACCAATGAAGTGTTCTCCCCTGTTATTACTTACAAGAGTATTTAATAATTTTAAGTAATGTGAACCTTAATTCAAATGTTCCATTTCTGATAATGATTGGACTTTGGCATAATAAATTGTAAAAAAGTTGAAATTTTTTTAGTCACGCAAATGTTTTGGGACGCAATATCCTAGCACTAACTTTTTTTTTATTTTAAAGATATGCCAAGTGAGATTAACATTGTTTGTTTGGCTTATACGTCATAAAAGGAAATTAGAATTATGGAATCAAGTATAATAATAAAGATTCAAAAAATTTGAGATGACATATATAGAATTATTGACTTGGCAACCATTTTGTATCTTGGACACAAAATAAAATTGATTAATTTTTATTTTACTCAGATTTATGATGTTAATAATTACTGAGAATATATTGATAAAGTGCATAAGATTTATGTTTATTTAGTCAATCAATATCAATAAAATAAGGTACGATAAGAATCTTCTTTATCATCATTTCCTTTATTAGATGTCAATGCAAAATGACTTCATATTGTAATAAGGGATCAAAATAATTCATTGTATTGGCCATTAATATAGAAAATGATGGTATAAAACGCTTGTCTCTATAATGATTGACCAAATCAATACAAGTTTTATGTACTTCATCAATATGATTTTTACTCGATAAATTTGAGAAAAATAAAATTCAATCAATTCCATTTTGTACCTTGGATCTAACACGGTTTCATAGCAACAATTTCATGTATATCATCCCAATATTTTTGAAACTTTATAATCACACCTGATGCCATAATGATAATTTGTGGCGATGTAAGCTAATCAAATAATGTTATTCTCATTTAATGTATCTTTGAAAAAAACAAGTTTTTGGTATGATATTGTGTCTTAGAAAAAACAATTTTGACTGAAATATTTTTTTACGATTTGTTGTGCCAAAGTATAATCATTATCTAGAGGGACACAATTGAATTAAATTTCCCATTGCTTAAAATTATTAAATGTTTTCTTGTTAATAATAATAGTGGATAACATTTCATAGGTAGAGATCCACCTAGATTTGTAGTCTAGTACCAATTTCGTAGTACATTGAACTCGGCATCTCAACATTGTTCCTAAACACCTCAACTCGATTGGGACATCTCAACATTGTTCCTAAACACCTCAACTCGATTGGGTGTAAGTGACTAATAGACAACACTTTCACAAATCCTATGATGCCTGTCACCAAGAGCTTTCAACCGAACTTTCAAAATCAAATTCAAAAATATAAATACAACACCTCATGTGCAAAACAAACTCATTCAGTAAGATTGAAGAATTATTTACTTTATTTAACAAAAATAGAGTTATTAGTGCTACATTAGATTACTTATCATAAATGTTCCAATCATATAAGCACTCCAATATCAACTTTGCAATGATTTTTGTGTTATGTGTACAAAAAGTATGTATAAACCTAATAATAAAGCATTTAATAAACAAATCACAACAATTATAATCAAGTTATATAAGCATTTGAAATCATATAAGCATGAAAAAAATTTAATTTCTTGACTTTGTAATAAACCAAGAATGATCAAGATAATGAGTAAGAATTTTCATGTATCATTTTCTTTAACCGGAGTCGGTTCACATATTGGTAGCAATACCTACTCTAAATTCGTTAAATTCCAAGTTTTGTATTGTTTTGTTCTTTTTCTTTGTATACAGAATACATGTGTTACATTTTATTGTATTTCGTGACACTCCTTTGAATGATGGTCGTAGAGTATTACAATATTTCTTAAACACAATGTATTCTACCCTAGATAAGGGTACTCATGCAACCAAGCTTCTACTTGCAGCCTCGTGATCAAAAGAGTGAGTGACAATTGGAGTTTGTCTTCCTCTACCTGAAGTTTGATTTATGATTTATATTTAACAGTTTCTTCACCAAACACCTTAGAGTATGATTTCTCAAATGTGTGATTACATTGTTTGTCTCTTATCTAAATACCACTTTATAAATTACTTTCATTTTTCCATCAATTTTCCTTCTATTAAAATCTAAATAGTGTCTGATCTTAACTTCTTAGTAGACTCATCGTCTTGCTCTTCCTTATGAAGAGGAGATACATGCCCTTAGTGTAGTTCTTCTATTCCTACAAATTTCAAAAATTTAAGATTATGTTATCGAATTGAATATATAAAACTCAAAAAACTCTAATACAAATTGGTCTATAACAGGTTTTACACCATGTCTTCTTTTTAATTATCTCATCTCTTGTGAGTTGAAAAGCTTGGATTTAAAACCTCGTGGTTCTATTCATGGAAAGCATTACTCTATTTGTTAATCTAAGATGATAAAATTAATATCATCAAAATTCCATCTAGTATGTTCTTGGTTGTTCATTTGGCTTAGCTTGTAAACATGAATTCAAGTACTTAGATTAATGACATGACATTATTCAAAAGTCTAAACGAGTTACGACCAAAAAATTAAAATTCTAAATAAGTGTTGTGGAGTTTATTAACCTAAAATCCATATAGAAAATAAAAATGATTTTTATTTTTTTTGGCAATGGTTTTTTTTTGTTTTTCTTCTTCAGTGACAAAGACAATTTAAACTATACGAAATTGTGAGGTAAAACCCCTAAACATGAGGTGAGATCCATTAGAAAGAAAAATTTAATATTGTATTAGATTTCCTCGTGTATCTGTGTATAAACAAAGCAAAAATCACAAATTTTCTTATCTTATATCGGATTTTCTTTTGTACTTGAATATGTAATCAAAATTGAGCCATTGAGGTAACCAACGACAACTCTAATGAAGACTTGCGGCAATCATGATGACGATTGCCACGACCCTGATGACAACGGAAAATGTTGAGCCTGGGGCGGGAGATATTGATGAGATGTTTTTTTCGAATAGGCTAACCTAAGTCCTAATACAATAATAGTTAAAAAAGTAAAAAAAAAAATTCAATTATATTGGGTGCCCGAATGGTTCCTCGATCCGATTCATTGTTGGCCCAATTCGTAACTTATAAAATCGATAGCACCCTGATATGTCCCAAACAGGTCGGGTACCCATGGTGCCCCGACCCTTAGGGTTATATTGCCATCCCTAGTTGTATTTTTAGTCTAAAATGGAAATAAAAGAATATTGTTCTTATTGTTTAGATCTATGTTACTTGGACTAGTTATGGGAGTGAAATTTTTTTCGTTTTCTCGTTGGAGGTGAACTCTCACTAGGGGTGATATAGTCTTAGTTGTCGATATAGAATTCACCCAAACTTGGCCACATGACAGAGTTTTCATGACTAATAGAACAGCAATTTTTGAAGAAGAATTAACACATATTTGAGTGAAATGATGACAGTTTATTATTATTTATTTGTTTGTTTATTTTTTCTAATTGAGGAACTTAGTATCTGTTTCAGCCTTCATTGAAAGGAAACTAATTATTTCAATTATATACTTACTCATGCACAGGTAGCACAAGAGAGAGCCCTTCCTGTTGGACCTGAGGAAGGCGGATTTGGCATGTCATATGACCTTCTCTATGGACGAACAGGATTTCTGTGGACAGCTCTTTTCCTAAAGAGGTATCTCGGTGAAGAGAAGCTGCCCAATGAGCTGCTTATGGCTGTTGTCGATGCTGTATTGGCTGGGGGCAGGGCAGGGGCATCTCATAACTCCTTCTGCCCACTGATGTACAGATGGCATGGCACAAGGTACTTAGGTGCTGCAAATGGCCTGGCGGGAATTTTGCATGTGTTGCTTCACTTTCCTCTGTCTGATGAGGATGCTGAGGATGTCAAGGGGACTTTAAGATATATGATGAGCACTAGGTTTCCTTATAGTGGAAATTACCCTTCAAGTGAAGGAAACACGAGAGATGAGTTGGTGCAGTGGTCTCATGGTGCAACCGGAATGGCTATCACCCTCTGCAAGGCATCACAGGTTGAAACTTGAGCTCACTCCTATTACTATTAGCATACCCAAAAAAGAGAGAAAAATAGTTACACACACTAGAGCTTATTTCTATATGATGATTAGGGTCTGTTTTCTTATGTTTGTGTCAACAATTATTTCAAACAAAAGTGGTTTTGAAAGAAGTACATGTAGATATGTTTGTTTTTGTTTTTGGGCTGTAAAAGCGCTTCTGGTTGCAAAGAAATGTTTAGGGATCAAACAGGAAAAGATTTATCAAAAGCTCTTTTAGATCTTTAAAAACACATTTTTTGCTTGGTGAAATAAGCATATTATATATATGCTTCTTTCTGAAATCACTTTTTTTAAAATCGTTTTTGTCTGGAACTACTTTTAACAAAACACAACCAAATAGGCCCATGCTTCTGTCAGCATGCACAAAATGTGCTTTATGAGCCCAAAAGCTCTTCAGACAATATTTTTTTCTATTTGATGTTTTTGAACTTTTTGCTGTTAGAATCACTTTTATACTAGAAGTATAAACAAACCTACCTCTAATTACAATTTATAACTGTTGAGTGTTACTCAAATTTATAAGGTGTTTTATTTTTATAAACTAGGTGCTCATAGGTCATATAAGTTATAAATGAGAAGTTCAATTCTCTTATCCCATTTTTGGTGTGCTATTTCATGCGTTCCTCCTAATACGCGGCTAATACATAGGTAAGAGTGGTTGAAAAGGTGGGCACTTATTGTATAAGAAGTGGACATTATGTTTGTCTTTTGCAACCACTGTTTGCACATAAAGAGGCACACCAAAAGTTGGATAGGTAAAGTTGGATAGGTGAATTGTTTCGATAAATGAGTTGTGGTAACTTATTCTTTTCTATTATTTTCAGGTATTTCAAGATGACAGGGACTTCCGTGATGCTGCAATTGAAGCAGGAGAAGTTGTGTGGAACAATGGGCTGGTGAAGAAGGTAGGACTTGCAGATGGTGTATCAGGCAATGCCTATTCGTTCCTCTCTCTCTATCGGCTGACTGGAGAGAATATATATGAAGAGAGGGCAGCAACATTTGCTAGTTTCTTGTATCATAATGCTACAAAGCTTGCAACTTTGGGCCAAACTGATCGCAGACCTGACAATGCCTGTTCGCTTTTCCTAGGACTTGCTGGAATTGCTTGTCTCTGGTTTGATTTGCTTGCACCTGAAAATTCAAGGTTTCCAGGTTATGAATTATAGAAAGAAAAATTTATTATATATGTTGGCATGTAATCTTAGTCTATAATGTACGTGTGTACGTTAATCCTAAAGGAAATGTTCTAATTTTACGTTCAGTGACGAACTAGAGTAACTTTACCAAGGGTTGTATGATCCCGACGTCTTATATTTCTCTGAATAGTACTTTTGATCTACCTCTTGCTAAATGCTAATTGTCCCATGCGTATCTATTCAAGTACGAAATAGATGCTTATGTTAGACAAGTTGTTAGTTTGTTTTAACTAGTTCACGTGTACTTATGTATTTATGTATAGGATATAGCTATGTATATTTGGGCTGGTGCATTACTAGCCGAAAATGAAAGTATATATGAAGCTTGATCTAAAATTCTTTGAGATTATGGATCTAATTAAGGATGAATAGGTAATTTTTTGCATTAAATCTAATTAAAAATCATCAAACGGTGTAAATAATATAAAATAAAAATAAAGATAAATTTTACATAATATTTTAATTAGAAACAACTTGGTCATAATGATTTAATAAGAAAATTATCAGTTTATCAAATTATCTAATTATCTATTATGAAAATCAATTTGATTATAAAGTTTGTCTTAAATTAAAGTCTTAAAAGTAATCTACTTACTAACCTTCACTTTTTCGATCTCTACAAGTAAGTGTATGGATCTGGACTAACGTTTTGATCTCTTAAGTTACGAGTAATCGAATTCTTTCAACAAGCATCAGAAAAGTTAACACAAATAACACAAGTGCAAAGTGTATCATAGAGAAGATTCAATAATAAAAACTCCTAGCTAGAAGATTTAGTATTTAAATCAGTTAAATTAAATCATCTAGTAAATCTTAGAACAAAGATTTAAAAGCACAGTATCATAAAAAAATAGATTTATTAATTAATCAAACATAACCACGTAATGTTTGATAGATTAAATTAATAATGAGCCAAAGGAAATATGATATAATTTTTAGAAAATGTTTTAAGAGAGAAAACATAAGATGAATAGAATAGGTATGGTTGTTTAAAATAAATAGTATTGGGTTGTTTAAATACTTTACTCCTGGGTCATTGTGCAATAACCATTTTATCCATAAAACATTTCATAGAGTAATAATAAATAGGGACAATTTGGTAATCTTCTAGTTTGGTTTGAGTAAACAAAGAGGTTTTAAGTTAAAAAGCTTACTCGATAGATCGATTTAGACCAGGCTTAACCAATCGAACCATTATGATAGATCGATCAAAAATTGTTTCGATTGATCCAGCAACGATTAATAAAAACCTGAGAGTAGGTAGACTAATCACAATCGATACTTAATCGATCTAGACTCTCGATCAATCGAACCCAACTTCGATCGATCCACTCAATTAGAATTTCAAGCTGAGAGCAACTAGATCGTATACAATTGATAACTGTTGGATCAATCGAAGTAATACTCGATTGATCGACCAACACACACACACACACCATATTTTCTTATGTGTATAAACTCAATTCTAATATGTTAAGTAAAGAGTATATACTTGAAATATATTTACTTGAAGCTTAAAAGTTTATTCGGTTTGAATAGAAGACATGAAAACACACCTAGAATTGAGTTTATATTTAAACGTTTTGTTTACGAATACCGTCAACACTCATAAATTTTACTTTCTTAAAACACATCTAATAACTGTGACTTTTCATGAATTAGAAATAAATAGTCATATCTAGAAAAATTGTCTATGAACATTATAAAATATTGTTGACCATTCCAAGCAACTGTAGGGAATAGGTCATAAATGTTTGTATGTATAAGTTCTAAGTCTTTTAAATTCCTATTGGCTTCAAATCTCTTTTTATTTGTTTATTTTTCCTTTTATACAGTTAACACAAACATCAAAATATGTGAAATCAAAGGAGTCTAAAATTTTTTTAGACGCAATTCATTATATTCTCCATCTAGAGATATGACCTAATCTCTTGTGCCATAATGTAGCAAAATTTTGACTGGACAATTTTCTTTTTATACCTCATGTTCTTAAATGTAGCTTCTTTATCCTTCATCTTTTTCTTTCCCTTAACCTTGTACTTAGAGGTTGAGGCTAGTTGAGTACTCTCTTTCTTATCTTGCTTCGACCTTTCTTCTTCCTAAACATAGTGTGAGGTGATCTTATTTGAACCATAAGTCTCTTTTTGATAGTTGTAGCTCATCTTAAACTGGCTATCTCAAAAGGGATATCAAAACCAAATCTACCAGTAAGTCTTTAAAGAGTTCTAGCTTAAGTGCTCTCAATTTGGAAGTAAGATGAGACATCCCATGATGTACTCCTTGATATTCCCTTTGCCTCTATACCTCATTAAATTTAGACTTGTCAAGAGTACAACTATTTTAGACTTTTCCCTTAGAAGTAGTAATCTTTTCAGATATTGTGCCCCTGAATGCATTTGGAATGGCCTTCTTCATGATCTCTCCCACCTTTCCTTTTTCTTTTTTTTTTCATTAGAAGTACTTTTATTTGTAAGGGGTTTAGAAGAATCAATCCTTATCGCAAGGTCCAAATCCATGACTTTGAGAACTATCAAGAGATTCTCTTGTCATGACTTAAAGTTGGTGTCATTTAGTATAGGAATAGAGTTAATGGTGGTAGTAATATTAGCAGGATTATTCATAATTGAATTCCAAAAATAATAAACAAACAAAACAAGCTTACTTAACTTTTTAAAACAAAATAACAAATTTAAACAATAGTAAATCTCACCTCAGGATACTGGGTAGTGGGTACTATGTTAATATTTTTTCTTTGAACAACAATATTAACTTGTAAGTGATATTTTGACATATTAGTCAAACACTGACAATAAGAACATGATGAACAATAAATCTTCATTTGGGTTGAATTATTGTTCACATGTAAAAATTGAATAATCATCACGAGTTTGTTAATACATATGTACATACAATTCTGTCAAATACCAACATTCCTTTAGGTTAATTAATATTTACATAAGTTACATGAACATAACTATTTATATTTCAAAACAAATTAATTTCAATGAGAGATGTCACTTTGGCAACATGTCGCTTCATTTAATTTATCTCAAATATATATATAAAGCATACCAATTTTGAATTTTGAATTTTATAAAAAATTGGTCAAATTCAATAGTCAATGTTAATCAATACTGGTCAATAGCAGTTAATACAAATAAATTTTGTTAGGTTATAGCTTATTGATGAGTGCTCAAAAGCACTCAATACATCATAATTTTATACATGATTAATGATTTAATAGATTTATATTTGCTTAGTTTTACTATCATTTTAAACAAATCTATCTTTTCAAAATTATAGATGTATTTTGTTATTTTTCAAGTATTTTAAATTCAAAAATATTTAATCAAATACTTGAAGAATATATATAAAAACACTCTATTACAACTTTAAAAGCTTAAAGTATAATATATGTAAAGCATTACATATGTTCCAAAAATGATGTACAAAGAAAAGGGATCTTTTTTTTTCGAACAGTGTATGCTACGCCATGGAAGTTTTATGTTCCATTGCATGAGGCTAATGAACTGAATATGACGTGTCCCAAATTCTATATGGGCCATATTGTGAAAATTTTGTGTTCCATGATTCGAGTTAATTGGATCTTGTCCAAATCGTATAACAACTTATGTATGCTAAGACGCGAAGAATTGTGTGTCGTGAATCCAAATTTTTCTCTTTTTTTTTGCACTTATAAATAGGACCATATTTCTATTATAAAGGATATCCTTATCCTTTATCCCTCGTACCTTCTATAAGGTCTATGTGAGTGTTGGTGATATTCATAATCAAAATATATAATTGTAATTTTAGTTTATAGGTGTGTCTTAGAAGAATAGTTTTCAAGCAAAAGAAACTATTAAGCCTCAACGATCACATCTTAGATATATCTCTATTCTATGCCTATTAGATTACATAATAGACATATAGGAACAATATAAAAACAAGCTAATCAATCGATCGAGTAGTGACTAGGTCGATCGAGGAATTAATAATCGATTGATCAAGCACTAGATCGGTCAAGATTAATGACTATATCATTCCATTTTTGAGAAGTAATTAATTGATACTCTAGATTGATTGAGAAGACATTCGATCGATTGAACTATATAATCGATGGATCGAGTACTTGATTAGATCGATCGAGTGGCTAGGACTTTGATTTTAAAACCTATTTCTAATACATGCTAATTTTACTTTGACCTAAAGTGCTTCAATTAAAACTAACCTCACAAGAGCTTAATTGTGCCTACTCTCTTCATATTTTATTCTCTTTTTGTTTTGCTAAACTTTTTCAAGTAGGATTTTTCATTAAGTTAACTTATCAAACATTTGTGGTTGTATTTGATGAATTAACAAGCCTACAATAATAATTGTGTTATTATGCTTTTAATTAATTTTTCTATAGTTGCTAGTTGTTTTTGATTTATTTGATATATTATTTAAATCAACTAATTAGGGTTATTCGTTATTGAATCTGCTCTAAGACACACACTTGCCCTTATGTTTATGTGCTAACTCTTTAGGTGCTAGAGGTATAAGTTTGATTAACTCATGAGACTCGAGTTTGTCAGAACGTTGGTCTGGATTCAAATGCCTTTCTTATAGAGACTATGATGAAAGAAACTTCTTGTAAGTAGGTTACTTGGGGACATTACCTGGATGGGTAGTCTAGGTTAGGGCCTTGTAAGTAGATACTTATTTGTTATAGTGAATAGTTAGGTGATCAAATAGATCGATGATTTTCTTCTTACGTCATTGGTATGGTCTAGGTTATTTTCACCTAAAAATATAATATGTTTATCTTTATTTTTCATATTATTTTATTTACATGTGATTGCATGTTTGATCGTTCTATAAATTTTTAATTTGTCATACTTCTACTAATATTCCGTTAGTTAGATAATTGGATCTATAGCTAAATAAATGAACTTTTAATTTCTAATCCTTTTTTTCTCTCTAGGCATTTTAGCTTTTCTTTTCTTAGTTTAAAGTTCTTCTCTCATTTGAAAGTTAAATAATTTTATTTTATGTAATAGTTTTAGTTTTGATTCAATAAACAACAACAATTTTGTTATGGAAATCATCAATATTTCTTTCAATAATAATTCTTATAAAAATATTTGAAAACAATTCTAATTAGATCCCTAATATTTCATTTAACATCTAAGAGTTGACTCTAAATCTTAAAAAACCTTTTGTGTTGTAAATATCATGATTTTTATTTAAAATCTTAGAAATATAAATTATCAATTAATTTTAAATATTTTAAATTTCAAATCTTCTTTTATTTTTATTAAAAAATAGTTTTTGAATAAAAGCAAAAGATCTTTTTAAAAAATTATTAATTTTTAAATTTTATTTTATTTATTTAAATATTTTACCAATTGATTTTCTTTTAAAATTTTAATTTGGATTTTTTTCTTCATTTATTTACTTTCTTTTGCTTGCATCTTTATTTATTTTGACTATTTCATGTTTAGTATTTTTGTGTACTAACTTAACTTAATTTATTTGCTTTTGCTAACATGTGTATCATTGTATCATTTATTTATTTTAATTTCTACATGTTTAGTACTTTTGTGTACAAACATGAATATATTTGTATATTTATTTTATCTTTATTTTTATGCTTGATAGGTGATTTTAAATTTTGCTTTTATAGTTTATGCAAGGTAGGTGGTCTTTAGGATATCATCTCATACCATAAAATGATAATAATATAAATAAACCTAGTAGACTGTTAAGAATGCTTGACGTTGAGGTCCCATAGCCTTTTGTTGAAAATATTTGTGAACCTAACCTTGACCCTTTACCTAAACCTTTAATTATGGGAAAAAATCCCCCACAAAGGGAAACCACGATGAAGGAGTTTACAATGCCAATAATTGACATTACAACTGCTTCAACCCAATTGGGTGAGATTGCTTAGAACTATGAACTGTGAAACATTTATTTTTCCATGTTACCTTCCTTCCTTAGACTATCTAATAAAGACTCACTATCTTTCATTAGGTACTTCTACTCAATAGTCCAAAATTTCCCTTGGTGTACTCAATAAGGATAAAAATGGAATGAGGTTTTTTCCCTACACCCTAAAAGATAGGACCAAGGTATGGCTAATGTCATTTCCCCTAAGTTCCCTGATGACTTAAGAGGATATTTATAACAATCATATGGGGAAATTCTATTTCCATAAAAAAATTAGAGTTGAGAGCTAAGATAACAACTTTCTTTCAAATGGAGGGAGAATATTTTCATGAAGTATGGGATAGGTTCAAACTTTTTCTCACTTATTGCCCTCATCACAGTTATCATCTATAGTTGTAGAGCCAATTTTTCTATGATGATTTGGCACAAAAGTGTTAGTTTATCATTCATAATGCTACTAGAGGAGTGATGGGAGAAAAAACTACCTTAGAGACTTAAAATCTCTTTGAGATGTTGGGTGCTAATTCCCAACAAAAGAGCTCATAGGTGAGAAGAGTTAGAGTCCATAAAATAGACTATGGTACTCAAATTCATTTGACATGGTGGTGAAACATGTCCCTATTAAGGAGAAGCTAATTCTGGACCCGAGTAGGTTAATGTATTAAGGGGATATCAACCAAGATAAAGGTATGACCCTAATGCTAATAATTATAATCTTGGGTGGAGTAATCATCCCAATTTCTCCAGGAGGTAGAACAACTCTCAATTTTCCCAAAGCTCAAATCCATCATGTCGACAATTCCACCAACAAATGCCCAAGAATCCTCAAGACAACTTGAATTCATTCATTCAAGTTAGTAGATACAACCAAGCATAAACTAATCAAATTTTGGAATCTAAATAGATTCCCATTAAGAAGATGGAAGTACATGTAGAACAGTTAACTGAGCACTTGTATAAGCAAGGCAAAGAGTACCGACAAAGGCCAGAAAATGAACAAAACTTAATAAGAAGGGGATATTGGGTTTACAAAATAAATGAAAATTCCCCAAGAAATGTTTCACTAAAGACAATAAAAATTAGTTTTGGATGGGAGGTAACATATTATTTTATTTTATTGCTTTTAATTAATTTTATTTATCATTTTATTTGTATATATTTTTGTGTGATTATTTTATTTTTTGTTGTTATTATATGTGTTTATTTTTATTTAAAAGAAGAAGAAGAAGGAGTAAATGTTAAAACAAGTGAGAAAAACAGCTTGATGTGCGTTGCTGCATGCTTTATTTTGCACTACGACATTGTATTCTCTATTTCAAAACATTCAAAAATTAAAACATTTGTGTTATGGCACGCATTGATTTTCTAGGCTAAAATACCTTTATCCACACAAATTCTCTCATTTTCTCAATAAATTTTTAAAATCCTTCACAAAAATCACTTTCCTAACAATTCCTTACTCATTCCACAAACAAATTTTCAAATTTTTTAAACTATATCAAGACATCATCAAGATGGGTGTTCTTCATTGTTCTTCAATCCACAACAACATAAAGTAAGTATTCATAAACTTTTAAAATTTTAGTATTTCAATTAAATTCTCTAAAATTTGTGAAATATTTGTGATTTTTAAAGAGTTTCAAAAACTCTAATTATGATAAAGAGAGGTTAGGAAAATTTTAGTATAATCTATGTTGTAATCTGGATTTTTTGTGAACCTCTAAGTTTTAGATATTATTTAAAATTCGAATATGGAACTAAAAATAAGTAGGAAAGGAAAGGAGATTTTCACTTCTGAAGAATATGATAGGTTAAATTCTTTAGTTTTGAGGCCAAAGTTCACTTTGAAAAAGAGACAAAAATCAATAAAGGATTTATACTTGACAAGGGGATGGATTTTAATTCTGGACTTGAGGGGATTATGGATATCATAGTAAGCCTTAGATGGAAAAAGTTTGTAAAAGAACTAGAGGCTGCTATTGAATTCATTGTTCAAATTCTATACCAATGTTCTCAATGCGGTTGAAAATCAATTTTTGGTAAGGAGTGTACTAGTTCCAATTATAGCTAATGATATAAATGCTCACTACTATTTAGTGAATATTGGAGAAGGTGAGTATGAAGATTATTTAAATAATATGGGTTATATTATAGTTTTAGAAACCTTAATTATACAAGGTGCTGAATGGATTTATGCTGGTAATAAACATAAGTGTTTTGAAGCAGAGTATTTAGATAAAACTTCTCGTATTTGGCAATACTTTGTGTGTTTAAGACTTATACCCACAAGACATTACAAAATTGTTGATAGAGTAAGGCTATTTTGCTATATGCAATCACATCTAAGATGCCTATGGATATAGGGAACATAATTTACCATATTAATTTATCTATAAATAGTCACCGTATGGGTTTTTTTTTCAATTAATCAATGCTTTATGTAAAAAAGTGAGAGTATCCCACTCAAAAAGTAAAGTTTTTATAAAATTTCATGAATTATTGAGCATGACATATTTTGATGAGCTCAAATCTGAGGTGAATATTATTCCAAGAGAAAGAAGAGTCATTCCTCCATCAAAATTTCTATGAAAGAACAATTTCATAATTTTGGTGAAAGAATGAACTATATGGAAGAATACCACCAAGCCTATTTTTCCCAACAAGTTGTATTTATGAATCAATAGTATTATGATCAGATGGAACATAATCAATTAATGTATGAAATGAACCAGTTACAATCGAGTCATCTCGGGGTGGATACAAGAAACTTAGCAACACCCAAGTATCGACATTATGATTTCACTTTTGTACATCCACAAAGATCACAAAATCAACTTAAAGGACAAGGTCCGGAAAACGTGGAGGAGGAGCTTTAAATTCTGATCTAAAATTTTATGTTTTTTTTTATTTTGCTTTATGTTAAGAACTTTGGTTTTTATATTTTTTGGATATTGTATGGGGGCGTAAAAAAGGGTTAAGAACTTTGGTTTTTATATTTTTTGGATATTGAATTTAGTTTTGTTTTTATTTATTTATTTATTTTATGTGAACATTATTTAAAATTGTTAAATTTTTAACTGTTTGTTGAAATTTTTGAGTACACAGTTTTCATCTGTGTAAAATTTAAATATTTGGATTAATGGATGAAGTTGTAAATGTATACCAACTCTTGTATAAGATTAGTAAATGGGTAATTTTTTATCTATTAATCTTCATCTTTAATTTACAATTGTTATATTAAAGGTGATATAAGTTATAGGGTGAAAAATGTTATATTATAAAGTTATGCTTAAATGATATTTTTATATGTTCACATGTACACTTTTTAATATTGTTTTTACTCTTTTTTTGGTGTGCCTTAATTTATTTTTATTATTTTTATTATTTTAAGATAATTGTAATTTGTTTTACAAAATTATCATGTCTTTTTGTTAATTTTAAGAAAATGATTAAGTTTTTATATTGTTAGATTAATTTCAAAAACAGTTTATGGAGTAATGTGATAATTAATTAGTTTTTGCCATAATTAGTATTTCGTGGTAAAATATTAAAATTACAATAAATTCAAAATCAGTATTTAGAAATCAAATACTGACACTACTTTTTGAGAATTTATTTTGAACCATTATCTTTTCATTCTAAGTGATGATATTTTTTCTACTCTTTCAAACACTATTCTTATAAATTTTAAATTTCCAGATAATCTCTATATATCTTTGCATTGAATGTTAGAATTTTTACATCTAATAAAGTATCATAAATTTATTTTTATTGCTTAAATTGAATGGCTTAATAGAAATTGAAAGTACCATTCTATTCATTTATGCATGATTTCTAAAAAATAAACATATATGTGCTTAAATAAACCAATAAAAGAAAAATCATTAAATTAGTCACACACTTTATCATACAAAAAAATGTACAATGTGTACATGAGTTCTTTCTCTAAAAAAAGAATATCTCAAAAAAAAGAGAATAGAAAAAAATAAGAGAAAAAGAGAGAAAAATCAATTGTATAAACTAAATACTAGAATCCAGCTATATCCTATAAAGTAGTGAGAAATGACCAAATAAAAAAGAAAAGATAGGAAATAAATCCCTAAGACTTGAATTTTCTTCATCTCTTAATGCATATAACTTAAAATTTTTATTTGATAAATTTAATTAATGTATGAAAATAATATGTGATTTCTTTATAAAATTATTTTCATGGTATCAATATTATGCACTACTCTGAACCTCTTATTCTTTAAATATATGCGAAAATATTAGTTCATTTCTTAACATAAACTTTATTCACATATACATAAGAATGAGCGCTTGAAACTAGTAGGATCAGTGTTATTGAGAAAATGCTTTGTAAGGTTAGAGTCGAAGCGAATTCAAATTCCTTACACTCAAATTGGATAAATTTAATATTAATATATTTTTGATTTGAATACAAAAATAATTTTCATATACTTATTATAATAAACCATGAATATTTAGAATATTAAAATAACTTATTAAATAAATTTTAATTGTAATTTTAGAAAAGATTAAAAAGCATGAAAAGTTTTGTTATTCTTTTTATTTTGTTATATTTTTTACTTTGTTTTAAATTTTATTTGTTTATGTGTTGTTTGTCTATTTTTGTTATTTTCTTTTAAATTTAATATTTGTGGGTATCATCATTGGAAGCCCTCAAGAGTCTTAAAATCATCTACTAGGAAAACGTATGAGTTTAAAGGCTTGTTGTATATGTTAAATGCAACCGTATCAATATACATAAATGATATATGATAGTTTTGTTTTAGTTTTAATTTGTTTTTAATTTTTGTCATTCTTGCTAAGAGACCTAGTTAAGCTTGTGATGAGTGCCCAAAAGCACCTAATATATCATGATTTTATGCTTGTATGATTGAATAGATTTATATTTGCTTCGTTTTACTATCATTTTTAAAAAATCTTTTTTTTGGAAATCACATGTATATTTTGTTGTTTTTTTTAAGCATTTTAGCTTTAAAAAGATTTAACCAAATACTTAAAGAATACATCTGAAAGCACTTCATTACAACTTTAAAATTTGAAAGTACAACATATGTTTTGAAAATGATGTACAAAGAAAAGGGATCAATTTATTCAAAATAGGGTATGTTACGGCATGAAAGTTTTATATGCAATGGAACGAGGCTAAGATATTGAGTATAATGCGTTCTAGATTCTATGTGGGTTGCGGCGTGAAAATATTATGTGCCGCGATGCAAGTTAATTCGATCTTGTCCAAACTTTGAATGCGATGGCGTGAATAACTGTGTCGCGACACCATCCTTCTAATCCACATTATTCTCGTTTTCAATACCTATACATAAGATCCCATTTTTATTGGGTAATAAAACCCATATATATATATATATATATATATATATATGTTGACTCGTTAAGTCAAATCTATAATTTTAAGCCTATGAAAATTTTCTTTAAATCTATAAAATATTTATAGATTTTAGGAAAAAATTTATTTATGTGCTTTAAAAAAAATAACTTTTGGGCTTCAATCCAATGCATTAATGCATTATGTAAGATTCATAAAAGAAATCCTAGGAATAATTTATTAACGTTGAAATTATTTTTAAGCTTTAAAAAAATATTTATAAGTCTTTTTTTTATAGTTACAACATAAAAAAAATTCTATTTATAATACCAAAAAGAAACCCTAGCTGCAACAACAACAAAACAAAAATTCTGCCGCCGATGGATTGAAGGATGCAATACAAATGCTTGCAATAGATTAATCAGAAGAACATTAGCATCTCTGTTTAATTGCTCTTTGCTTTTTTATTATTTTTTTTATAAAAAAAATCTCACAAATGAAATACTCTCAATAAAAAATAAAAATTCACCCTTGCTCTAAAACCATAATTCCCCATTCCGTACAGTTTTTAAAAATGAACAGCATAAAAAATTTATTAAAAATTTATGAATCTTATCACATGAATAGTATTGAAAATAACTTTTTTTAATATTTCTTTAACACGAAAAAGTTTATATATCAAATTCAAGATCAAATAATTACAATTAATATAAAATATTCTTGGATCTAAATCCATAATTTTTAAAGATAACAACAATTGTTGTCAAATTTGATAATACTAAAACCAAAATCATTATATTTGAAAACATCAAAATTATTATAAATAAAAAATAAATTCGATTCTTAATGATTTGACATGAAAATACTCTAATACCAATTGTTAGAACAAAATAAACTTCGGTGAAAAACCATTATTTGAAAAATAATCTAAGAACATTCATGTTGTATTATCAAGAATCATAGATAAATATGAAAAAACGTACATAAATCTATAACCATTAATTAATTTTGTAGTTGAATAGTTTATTTTCAAATCTACATGTTTTCCCTAGAACTCTTTAATTTTGTCTCTACTTTCTCTAACGATAGGATATCATTTAAGAAAAATAAAAATTATGTGATCTGGGAACCATAATTACTATATATATAATTAATAATTGTATATTTATTTTAACGTGTCATTAAAATAGACATTATCCTTAGTTCTCTACACATTAAAGACCTATGCTCTATTAGATATATTAAAGTTCAAATTACTTAATAAATTACTTTTAAATGAGTTTAATCTTATATGATAGTCTACAACACATAATTATTCACATATAAATCCAATGTTGGATTAAGGATCCAACACAATCCCAAGTCAAGAGCGACTCGTAAACTATTATTACCACAAAAATGGTAACAACATGCATTGATGACCCAAATACACACTCTAACCAGAAAGAATCATAACACAATGAGAATAATCTCACAAGAGTTTTTTTGTGGCACTCACAAGTCACCACCCGAAGACATAGGCCATCATGAAAAAAATGTTTATCTATCTATACAGTCAAATACATATCTTACTTATAGGTGCTTTCAACTCAACTGTGTGAGTTCTAAACAAAACCACTTTTATACGGCTTCATCTATTTCCATAACTAATTATAGATGACCAAATGTAGATAATACCTTGCACCTTTTGGAAAACTAAAAATTTACACATCAAGAGTCTTCAACTTAAAGCATAACTCTTGAATTATATATGTTATTTCAAATATCCAAGTCTCTTGAGTTGCACTAACATCAAATGATGATTGAAGCATTATCCGAAACAAATCCCATAGATCATTCAAAAGATAAAATCGAGTCAATCTTAAGCTAACTCAACATGACAAATCAAGCATAAATTAAGCAAATTCAATCGTCAAGGATTAATTATTTGATATTTTCCATATTTGTTGATTCTATCATTAAAAAGTTCCCTTAATTCAGCTTATGTGATTAACTATATTGGTGTATATATAGCACACTAATCATCAATAGAAAATGACGCTTTCCATAGCTAATGTAAGTCTTGTAATTCATGTTGTGTCTTTGCTAGCATTTTTGCATGTAAAATATGAAGTTTGTATTATTTTACCAAGTTTTTTTGTCTTCTTTAATGTAAGGTTAGTTACTGCTAGGATATTATTTCACACTTACATAGTTGAGACACTTTGTATATTTGCATGTTACACACACCATCGGGGGTTGAGAACATGTAGTTTGTATGTCAACTTGTGTTTATGCTTTGGTTTATTTTGTGTTGATTTGAGGGTATTTGTGGAAAATTATTTGGCAAAATTTTCAAACAAAAACAAAATTTGTAGTGCGCACTATCATGGTTGGAAATGTAGCCAACAAGAGTCCAATGAGATTTTACGGCTATTATACTCATTGTGGTGGTTATTACTCTCGTCGATATGATCAATATGGTGGTTGATGAGGTGCCTAGAAGCCAAAGGGTTTTCTATAAATATCTCCCTCATTTGGAAAAATAAAATCAATTAAAAAACAAGGAAAAATTCATATAGTTTGAAAACTCAACATTTTCAGTTTGAAATTATTTTCTAAATTTCATATGATCAATACCTCGAAGAGTTTTCTATATTGGTGATTCTTTGAGTGTTTACAAAATAATTTTTGAATTGGGTTAATTAAAGTTGGAATTAACAACCAAGACGTAGTTTGCATTTATGTACATGAGCATGGAATTGACATTACCTTAGGATTAATAAATACTAATAGTTGTTGGTTATTCCACATCACGTGGTGGTGACGCTCTGGATTATGGGAGTGTTAGATTCAGGATCAGGTCAAATTTCCTATTCATACAACATATGGATGTAGCATAGGTGTAGTTAGACGTGCTGCACCAACTATGAGAGGTATTAAATGATATCATCTTTAGATTGTTAAATGTTGATTTACTTTCTTAATGAATTGTTGGCTACCGAGTGGTTGCAATAAGCAACCCATGGATGTTACAATATAGGTGTGAATCCTACGTGGGTTTATCACGTTACATTTTTGTGTTTGTATAACCACGTGAAGTTTTAGTAGGAATGAACATTTTAACTATAGATAACTGAAACTATGATTAATTGCATAAATTGGAAGATTTTCCCTGAAAATAACCATAATCAATAAGGCATGAGGTAGGGATGTTTATTACAATATCAAAATTGTAGTTAACCGAAATCGAACATATACTAATATTTTTTTATATACATATAATTACATAGAAAAATAAAATTTTAATAATAAAAAGCACAGTTATTCAAATAATTAGATATAATTTTATTTATTCTTATTTTATATCTTTTATTTTACTTAGAAACATGTCCTAAATTAGTTAAAAAAATAAAATTTAATGTCAATATTTTAGATAATTTAGTAAAGTAAGAATTATTTTAAGATTTAATTTTTTTAAATTAAATACATTTTTAGTAAATGTTAACAAATAAAAAGTGTGGTTAAACCGTGTGGAAACTACTACTAATGGTTATTACCTAAATATACCTGAAACTGGTACGAGGTAGTTATGGTTATTAACATAACCATCCCGATAATCTCCATCCCTACTCCTTAGGTGTTAGTACAATCAATATTTCATCTAAATATATTCATATATAGAAGGATTTGGTTGTGATTAAAAAAACAATTTTTCTTTACTACTTTCTAATTATCACATGCTATCTATGTTTAATTTTTCACTATTGTATTCTATATCCCTTTACTATTTTATGTATACATACTTTCGTTTTGCATCTATATTCTAAAAATGCCATGCCTGCTGATTATTAAACTGTTTATCTAAGATTATTTAAAATTTGGCAGTTTCTTTCTCCTTTCTTATTTGATCATATTGTTTTAATTACTTTCATGTTTGTTTTTTTTTCGAATTTCAAGATATGTGTTGATTCCTAAGAATATCTCCTTTCCATGGTTTTGTATTGGATCTTAGACTCTTTCAATTGGTATGAAAGTTGGTACACCCTATTACACATAACTACTATAGGGTCTCTTTTTTCCTCCCCTTCTCGCATGTTTTTTTCTCTATCTTAATCTTTAATGTTTTATGGTGTAAGAGGATTGATTTGTAGACCTCTTCGATTCAATGGCATGTGCTATGCATTTTGGAGATCTCAAGTGTTCATAATTGTAGAGGTTTTTATGTTGTTATTAGAGAAATATTTACAAGTGATGTAGAGTGTCTATCTGAATGCAAAAGTTTCAAAGAAGCTTGGGACTTCTCAAAGAGAAAGTACAAAGATGAATCCTCCAGTGTGGTAGAAGACAGGTCAATAGGTTATAAAGTTGGTACTTCTTGATACTTTGCATTGATAGCATCTAATTCAGAAGTGGTTTCTACAAGGTCTACGTATTAGTATGATATAGAAAATGATGATGACTATTCCTGACATTAAACTTATGATGAGTTAGTCTATGAGCACCTAAAGCTAAAGAAGACTATGGTTAAGATTGACCAGTGTCAAAAGAAAAAAGCTAAAGATCACTTGGATGTTTTTAGTCAACTTTTGAATGTTATTCTTGAAGTTGAAAAATTAAGGAATTTAAATTTGAGATTACATAACCACATCAAGCCTCTCTAGATACTTTTGCCGAACAATGAATTTTTTTTAATGCATATTGACAAACTCGAGTGATCAATGCATTAATAAGAATTGAAAAGATCATATGTGATGGTCATTTTGAATACTTCTTTCGATGAGTTCAAGAATGTCGCTCAATTGGACCATGAAGTTTTTATCCTTGAAAATGAAAAGGCTTGTCTTGAATCCCTATAGAATGATATAGTTATGGAAATTACTAATCTCAAAGAAAGATTTGAAGTAGAGAGAACAAAGTCAAACTTTTGGAATCTTGCTTGATGGACGAAGCAAAGTGATGCTTGCAAAAGTTATCTAGTTTTTTAGTGCTATTACTAGTACACTTGGTAATGTCGCTAAAAACTTGATATGTCAAAATTAGGCATACAAATTTTATATGATTTATAAAACAACTTGGAAATGTACGAATCACTTATAAAAAATGATAAGTATACTTCTAAGATCAGTCTAAAAAGAAATCTAAATAATTCAAAAAATTCTTAAAAATGAAAATAAAACTTTAAAATTATGTCATAAAGTTTGGGTTTGAAGATCATAACTAACAATATAAAAAATATCGATTCAATAAACATTTAGACAATTAAATATTTAACATTATGCTTACTAAATATTAAGTATGTTATTAAAAATATGATCAAGATTAATAATTCTTCCTTTTTTATAAAAATTATCCTAAGACAAGGATCAATTTCGTTATTAATTAATTATCAACTAATTTTTTTGGAAGAGATAAGTAATTGGTAGTTAACTAAATTATTATTTATTCCTAAGAAATTAATAAATCATTTAATTGATGCCTTTGGTGAGACTATCAATTTAAACTCTCATCAATGTGTCTAAGTTAAGTTAATGATTTAAGTATATAGAAACTAACTTTTAGATTTTAAATATATTATGAAAATTATGTAGTCAATGTATTTTCCCATAATAAATCTTATAAAAATATTTGAAATAATGTTCTCTAAATCAAATCTAGAATATTTCATCTAACATTTAAGAGACTCTAAATCATATTCAAATAATTAAATCTTAAATCTAACTCTTTTGTTTATTATGAAAATACTTTGTCAATATATTTTTCTTTTACAAACTTGGTTTTAATCCTGATGAAGAAATAAAACATAAATTCATTTTATGAAAATGTTTAATCTACTTTAATATTTCACAAGTGTAAGAACACTACTAATATCCCTTATTATTTGTAGCCAAATATGCATATTTTAATAAATGATCAATAAATTAAGCATAACTTGTAAAACAATAAATAAAGATAATCTCTAAAGAATATATTTAAATATACCTCAACATCTCAGTACCATTTTTGTTCTAAAAAACCTCCAAAAAGAATTATCAACATTGTTTATTAAGTTAAAACTAAAATTACTATATAAATTAAAAAGTTTTAAAACTAAAATTACTATATAAACTAAAAAAGTTTTAAAACTAAAATTACTATATAAACTAAAAAGTTTCACCTTTCAGGTGAGAGAAAATTTTAAAACTACTAAAAGAAAAGCTAAGAAATCTTAAGAGACTAACAAATCAGCTTAATAATGAAGACTCGGACACATAATTCTTTCATGTCGTGACATACACAAGCTGTACACATTTTGGAGCTCAATCCACTACACTCACGATGCGTCATATAACATTTTCATGCCATGGCCTTCACCAATTCTAGGACGCATGATTCTTAATCACTTTGCCTCATATCACGACATATAAAACTTTCATGATGTGGCCCACGTTGTTCTGAAAATTTAGAACCCTTGTATATTTTTGTACATCCCTTTTCATATTTTGGAATATATCTAATGCTTTAGATATGATATCTTTTAAGCTTTTAAAGTTGTAATGGAAGCTTTTACATATATTCTTCAAGTATTTGATTAATTAAATATTTTGGAAGCTAAAATACTTGAAAAATAACAAAAATATGCTCATGATTTTGAAAGGATGTATTAATTTAAAATGATAATAAAATTAAGCAATTTAACATACATAAAATCATAAAATCATGACATATTAAGTGATTTTGAGCACTCATCACAACCCCCAACCAACTTCTTGCTAGTTTCTTAGCAAAAGTAGCAAAAAGTTAAATACAAAAACTAGAATAAAATTAAACAATCCTGAATGATTTATGTAGATTGACACGGTACGCTTAATCTTTTAAACCCCTAGGTTGCTCTAGTGGACAAATTTAAGTCTCATGAGGGTTTTCAAATATGAAACCCACACAAACATCAAATTTAAAATGGAGAAATTAAATTAAATAGAAACAAATAAAATTTAAAACAAAGTAAAAACATAACAAAATAAAAAGAATAACAAAAATTCTTATCATTTTTAATCTCTTCTAAGATTATAATTAAAATCTATAACATAAGTTATTTTAATATTCTAAACATTCATTATTTATTATAATAATTAATTAAAAATCAATTTCGTATTCAAATAAAAAACTATATATCAATATTAAATTTAGCCAATTTTAGTATATGAAATTCGAAATCACTTTAACTCTATCCTCACAAGGCACTCTCTCAATAATGTTGATCTTATTGGTTCAAGCACTCATTCAAAGATATATGCAAATAGAGTTTAGTATATAAATGAACTAATATGTTAGCACATGTATAAACTAAATAATATGACGCAATATCCTTCAAAGTTGTGAGAATTGGTTAAATACAAAAGAAAAATATAGGAAATAATTTTCCAAAAAGTTATTTGCATTTTCTTCATCTCCTAAAGGCATATTACTTGAGATTTTTATTTGATGAATTTGATTGATCAATGAAAATAATATGTGATATCCTCGTAAAATCTTTTCATTTGATTCCTTTCATGAGATCAATATTTATGCACCATTTTGAGCATGTGATTTCCTCAAAAAATCATTTTATTTTATTTCTTTCATGTGATTTGTCCCTTTTTTAGAGATATTCTTTTTTTAGAGAGAGACCCCATGCGCAGAATGTACAAATTTTGTATGATAAAGTAAGTGGTAATTTATGGCCTTTTCTTTTATTGGTTTAGGTAACCCTATATATATATATATATATTTAAAAGCCATGCATGAATGAATAGAATGTCATGTACTTACAATTTCAACTTAAGTCATTCAATTTAAGTAATAAAAATAAATATGACATTGTATTCAATGTAAAAAACCTAACATTTAATGTAAAGATCTATAGAGATCAACTCGCAATTTAGAATTTATAAGAAGAGTGTTTAAAATACTAAAAACAATATTCTTATTAGGAAGTCTCTACTATTTGATTCCTTACCTTAATATCAATTTTGGGTCCACAGCAATTTGAATATTTTGTCATAAAATATTAATTATGACAAAAACTAACTAATTATCATATTACTCCACGAAATATTTTTGAAATTAATCTAACATTGTAAAGACTTAATCATTTTCTTTAAATTAATTAAATATGATAATTTTGTAAGAAATTTTTTAAAATTAATCTAAAAATTCCTAATTCAATTAATTAAGGCACACAAAAACAAGTAAAAGTGTAAAAATATGAACACATGTTGAAGTAAAAATTTTAAATTAGCTTAATTTTATAAATATGTAATGATAACTGTATATTATACAGTTATTTTGTCCATTTTATTAATTATAATTACTATTTTTTTATATTTTTAATTAATTTTAATTAATAAAATTAATATTTACTCTTAGTTTTTTAAGGAATATATTTTTAAGAAAATTAAGGAATTTGAATCGAAAAAGGACTTAATTGTAGATAATAAATGTTTGAAAATATAATTTAAATTAAAAGAGTGCTTAATTGTAATTAACAAAAGTTTAAAAGTTAATTTAAATTGAATTAGAGGGCTAAAATGCAATTAAAGAAAATTTGTTTTTTTTCTGTGCAGGAATAGGACCACGCACACCCACTTCCAACTCGCAACATGCACCGTCCGATCAAGCAATCAACGGTGAGAATCAGGTGCGTGTAAAATAGATGCAACACTGTGTGGGGCCCACCTGGCCACGCAAGCTGGCATGCAGGGTGGGATCCACGTGTCGCTGCGCCAATTGTCCTATGCGACGTGGTCCTGATAAACATCGTGTTCCATGCCATTACAACAAATTAGGCATTGGCATGTGTCTCCAATATTCTTTCAGGAAATCAGGAGAGGACTGATGAGTGCTCAAAAAGCACTAAAATTACCATGATTTTATGCTCATTAATTGATTAAGAATATATATATTTATATGTTTTATCATATATTTATATAATTTGTCTTTTTTGGAATCACGGGTATTTTTATTGTTTTTCAGGTATTTTGGCTTAAAAACGCAATTTAAAGACTCAAAGAGGAATACTTGAAGCAATACATCACAAAAATATCAATAAATAAATGGGGAAAGGTCAACAAATATGGAAAAACTGGACAAAATGGGTCAAAAAGGTCAAAAATGTCAAAAAGGAGAAAACGCTGGCCGCGCGCCAAAGACTCAGCTCCGCCCCAAATCGCATGGGTAATTGTTCATACGCGCAAATCAAGCGCGGGTATCGTTTCATGCGCGCAAAGATCGCGCGGGTATCGTTTCACGCGCGCAATGGACAGCCCCCGCCCAGCCAGCTCGCCCCTCCACGCGCCCAACGCATTTTCACCCCATTTTTCACGTGCAGCAGCCCCTGTGACGTCATGCTGACATCATTGATGACCTCAGCATTTCCATTACACGTTTTTTAATTTTTTAATATTTTTTTAACATTTTTTTACTCATTTTTTCTCTCCATCCTCACCTATAAATACCCCCCTTCCCTTCACCTTCAATACACCTTCAAAACACCTTAAAAACCTCCAAATACATTCTTTTCTCTCTTTCTTTCTCTCTTTTCTTAGATTTTTAGTTTTTCTTATGTTTTCTTAGTTTTTAGCTTTTCTTAGTTAATTTCTCTTAGTTTTAGAGTTCTTCCCTTTTTAGGGAAGAACTAGTTATGTTTTTGTAATAATTTAGATTTTTGATTCAATAAATGGAAGTGCAAATTCCGCTTGGAGGATTTCTAGCAACGGGAATAGCATCGAAGTTCTGTAAGGATTTTATTTTCTTTATAGTTATTTTTATGCTTTATTCTTACATGTTATATTTAATTTGTCTGTGATTAAATTTAATCAGCTATTGTTTATAATCATGATATAATAATAACGTTGTTATGCTTGCGAAATATTAAATAGGTGAAAATTTCTAAAATGAATTGATTTTATTTTTATTCATGATTTTATATTAAGAATGTTAGAGAGAAATATATTATTTTTCATTACAAACTTAAACCTGAAAATTAGATTTTAAGGTTTAGTTATCCGGTCTGATTTAGAGTAGTGCTCTTTTATTTGATGGTACAATCGCCCGGTAGTTAGAGTGAAGCTCTATTTCAAAAGTTTTTATAAGAATTATTATCTGAAAATGTATTGACGACATGTTTTCGGTAGTGGTTCTAAAACTTGAAAGTTAGTACTCGGATAACTAAATTCTTAGGTTTAATTTGGACACCTTGAATAAAGTTTAAATTGTCTAACCTCACCAAAGGTGGCATTTAAATGGTTCATTTTCAATCTCTTAGAAAAAGGAATTAATTTAATTAACCAAATTAGTTATCAACCCCACCCATAGGTGTTAATTGATTTGTTTAGTTAACGAAGAATATCTAACCCCACCAAAGGTGGTATTCATACAAAAAAGGGAGAATCAATAAATATCAATTCATATCTTTAATAACCTAAATAATACGAGCAAGCATAATTAACTTAGTTATTATATCCATAAATACTCCACTATTTATAAAAGATAAAATTTGCATGAATGTTTATTGAATCTATGTTTAATTTTCTGTATTTAGATTAAAAACACAAAACCCAAAATATCGTGACAGGATGTTTAGGATTTAATTTCGTTTTTAAAAGTTTGAATAATAAATTAAAAACCACATACATTCCTTTCTTAGATCGACCTTGGGAGAATACTTATCATTTTCTACGAAATGATTCGTGCACTTGCGAGAGTTTTATAAAAAAAAAACTAAAGTATTGGCGAGGATCGGCGATCTTGGATTTTTCGCTAAATCAAGTTTTCGCTCATCAAAGTATTTGGCGATCACGATTCTCGCTTTCATCAAGTTTTTGGCCTTGGATTCTTGGGATGGCATCAAGTTTTTGGCGGATTCTTGGGAAGGAATAGCGTTTTTAATTTATTTATCAAAATTTTAAAAATATTTTTGTGCTGTAAATAATTGTGATTTTTTTTTTGTTTTTGTAAAAAAAATAAATAAAACATTTAATCAAATTTCAAATTTCATAAGAAATAATAAAAAAAATTAAAAAATTAAAAAAAAAATTAAAAAAAAATTAAAAATTAAAAAAAAAATTTAGCTTGAATAGTACAATAATTTATAAATTTGAAATTTGAAGTAAAAAGTTTTTACCGTTCATGAATAGTAAAAAAAATAATAAAAACAAATTCAAAAAAATAAAACAAATAAAACAAATAAAAAATAAAAAAATAATAAATAAAAAATAATAAATAAATAATTAAGTTGGTAAAATAAAATTAATTAAGTTAAGTAAAAAAAATATCAATTCTTAGGTTTAATTTGGTCACCTTAAATAAAGTTTAAACTGTCTAACCCCACCAAAGGTGGCATTTAAATGGTTCATTTTCAATCTCTTAGAAAAAGGAATTAATTTAATTAACCAAATTAGTTATCAACCCCACCCATAGGTGTTAATTGATTTGTTTAGTTAACGAAGAATATCTAACCCCACCAAAGGTGGTATTCATACAAAAAAGGGAGAATCAATAAATATCAATTCATATCTTTAATAACCTAAATAATACGAGCAAGCATAATTAACTTAGTTATTATATCCATAAATACTCCACTATTTATAAAAGATAAAATTTGCATGAATGTTTATTGAATCTATGTTTAATTTTCTGTATTTAGATTAAAAACACAAAACTCAAAATATCGTGACAGGATGTTTAGGATTTAATTTCGTTTTTAAAAGTTTGAATAATAAATTAAAAACCACATACATTCCTTCCTTAGATCGACCTTGGGAGTATACTTATCATTTTCTACGAAATGATTCGTGCACTTGCGAGAGTTTTATAAATATAAAACCAAAGTATTGGCAGGATCGGCGATGCCGGGTTTCGTTCATCAAAGTAGTTGGCGATCACGATTACGCTTCATCAAGTTTTTGGCGTCACGGGATGGCATCAAGTTTTTGGCGCCGTTGCCGGGGAAGGAATAGCGTTTTTAATTTATTTATCAAAATTTTAAAAATATTTTTGTGCTGTAAATAATTGTGATTTTTTTTTGTTTTTGTAAAAAAAAAATAAATAAAACATTTAATCAAATTTCAAATTTCATAAGAAATAATAAACAAAATTAAAAAATTAAAAAAAAAATTAAAAAAAATTAAAAATTAAAAAAAAATTTTAGCTTGAATAGTACAATAATTTATAAATTTGAAATTTGAAGTAAAAAGTTTTTACCGTTCATGAATAGTAAAAAAAAATTAAAAAAAAATAACATTTTAAATAAAAATTTTACCGTTAATAATAAAATAATTTAGAAATTTAAAATTAAAAAAAAAAATTACCGTTCATGAATAGTAAAAATAATAATAAAATAAATTCAAAAAAATAAAAAAAAAAAAACAAATAAAAAATAAAAATAAATAATAAATAAAAAATAAAAAATAAATAATTAAGTTGGTAAAAAAAAATTAATTAAGTTAAGTAAAAAAAAATTTTAATTCTTAGGTTTAATTTGGACACCTTGAATAAAGTTTAAACTATCTAACCCCAACAAAGGTAGCATTTAAATGGTTCATTTTCAATCTCTTAGAAAAAGGAATTAATTTAATTAACCAAATTAGTTATCAACCCCACCCATAGGTATTAATTGATTTGTTTAGTTAACAAAGAATATCTAACCCCACCAAAGGTGGTATTCATACAAAAAAGGGAGAACCAATAAATATCAATTCATATCTTTAATAACCTAAATAATACGAGCAAGCATAATTAACTTAGTTATTATATCCATAAATACTCCACTATTTATAAAAGATAAAATTTGCATGAATGTTTATTGAATCTATGTTTAATTTTCTGTATTTAGATTAAAAACACAAAACTCAAAATATCGTGACAGGATGTTTAGGATTTAATTTCGTTTTTAAAAGTTTGAATAATAAATTAAAAACCACATACATTCCTTCCTTAGATCGACCTTGGGAGTATACTTATCATTTTCTACGAAATGATTAGGTACTTCTTGAGAGTTTTATAAATATAAAACCAAAGTATTGGCGAGGATCAGCGATCTTAGGTTTTTAAATTTCATCAAGTTTTCGCTCATCAAAGTATTTGGCGATCACGATTACGCTTCATCAAGTTTTTGGCCAGCGGAATTCTTGCGGGATGGCATCAGTTTTTAGCGGATTCTTGCGGAAGGAATAGCGTTTTTAATTTATTTATCAAAATTTTAAAAATATTTTTGTTCAGCAATAATTGTGATTTTTTTTGTTTTTGTAAAAAAAATAAATAAAACATTTAATAAAATTTCAAATTTCATAAGTAATAATACAAAAAATTAAAAAGTTAAAAAAAAATTAAAAAAAATTAAAAATTAAAAAAAAATTTTAGCTTGAATAGTACAATAATTTATAAATTTGAAATTTGAAGTAAAAAGTTTTTACCGTTCATGAATAGTAAAAAAAATAATAAAAACAAATTCAAAAAAATAAAACAAATAAAACAAATAAAAAATAAAAAAATAATAAATAAAAAATAAAAAATAAATAATTAAGTTGGTAAAATAAAATTAATTAAGTTAAGTAAAAAAAATATCAATTCTTAGGTTTAATTTGGTCACCTTGAATAAAGTTTAAATCGTTTTAACCTCACCAAAGGTGGCATTTAAATGGTTCATTTTCAATCTCTTAGAAAAAGGAATTAATTTAATTAACCAAATTAGTTATCAACCCCACCCATAGGTGTTAATTGATTTGTTTAGTTAACAAAGAATATCTAACCCACCAAAGGTGGTATTCATACAAAAAGGGAGAATCAATAAATATCAATTCATATCTTTAATAACCTAAATAATACGCAAAGATAATTAACTTAGTTATTATATCCATAAATACTCCACTATTTATAAAAGATAAAATTTGCATGAATGTTTATTGAATCTATGTTTAATTTTACGTATTTAGAATAAAAACACAAAAACCAAAATATTGTGATAAGATGTTTAGGATTTAATTTCTTTTTCAAGATTTTGAATAATAAATTAAAAACCAGATATATTCTTTCCTTAAATCGAACTTGGGAGTATACTTATCATTTTCTATAAAATAATTCGTGCACTTGCGAGAGTTTTAAAAATATAAAACCAAAGTATTGGCGAGGATCAGCGATCTTGGGTTTTAAACTCATCAGTTTTCGCTCATCAAAGTATTTGGCGATCACGATTACGCTTCATCAAGTTTTTGGCGTCATTGCAGGATGGCATCAAGTTTTTGGCGGATTCTTGAAGGAAGGAATAGCGTTTTTAATTTATTTATCAAAATTTTAAAAATATTTTTGTGTTGTAAATAATTGTGATTTTTTTTTGTTTTTGTAAAAAAAAAATAAATAAAACATTTAATCAAATTTCAAATTTCATAAGAAATAATAAAAAAAATTAAAAAATTAAAAAAAAAATTAAAAAAAAATTAAAAATTAAAAAAAAATTTTAGCTTGAATAGTACAATAATTTATAAATTTGAAATTTGAAGTAAAAAGTTTTTACCGTTCATGAATAGTAAAAAAAAAATTAAAAAAATAACATTTTAAATAAAAATTTTACCGTTAATAATAAAATAATTTAGAAATTTAAAATTTAAAAAAAAAATTACCGTTCATGAATAGTAAAAAAAATAATAAAATAAATTCAAAAAAATAAAAAAAATAAAACAAATAAAAAATAAAAATAAATAATAAATAATAAATAAAAAATAAATAATTAAGTTGGTAAAAAAAAATTAATTAAGTTAAGTAAAAAAAAATTTTAATTCTTAGGTTTAATTTGGACACCTTGAATAAAGTTTAAACTGTCTAACCCCAACAAATGTAGCATTTAAATGGTTCATTTTCAATCTCTTAGAAAAATGAATTAATTTAATTAACCAAATTAGTTATCAACCCCACCCATAGGTGTTAATTGATTTGTTTAGTTAACAAAGAATATCTAACCCCACCAAAGGTGGTATTCATACAAAAAAGGGAGAATCAATAAATATAAATTCATATCTTTAATAACCTAAATAATACGAGCAAGCATAATTAACTTAGTTATTATATCCATAAATACTCCACTATTTATAAAAGATAAAATTTGCATGAATGTTTATTGAATCTATGTTTAATTTTCTGTATTTAGATTAAAAACACAAAACTCAAAATATCGTGACAGGATATTTAGGATTTAATTTCGTTTTTAAAAGTTTGAATAATAAATTAAAAACCACATACATTCCTTCCTTAGATCGACCTTGGGAGTATACTTATCATTTTCTACGAAATGATTCGTGCACTTTTGAGAGTTTTATAAATATAAAACCAAAGTATTGGCGAGGATCAGCGATCTTGATTTCGCCATCAAGTTTTCGTTCATCAAAGTATTTGGCGATCACGATTCCGCTTCATCAAGTTTTGGCGGATTCACGGGATGTCATCAAGTTTTTTGGCCGTCTTGGGAAGGAATAGCGTTTTTAATTTATTTATCAAAATTTTAAAAATATTTTTGTTCTGTAAATAATTGTGATTTTTTTTTTGTTTTTGTAAAAAAAAATAAATAAAACATTTAATAAAATTTCAAATTTCATAAGAAATAATAAAAAAAATTAAAAAATTAAAAAAAAATTAAAAAAAAATTAAAAATTAAAAAAAAAATTTAGCTTGAATAGTACAATAATTTATAAATTTGAAATTTGAAGTAAAAAGTTTTTACCGTTCATGAATAGTAAAAAAAATAATAAAAACAAATTCAAAAAAATAAAAAAAATAAAACAAATAAAAAATAAAAAAATAATAAATAATAAATAAAAAATAAATAATTAAGTTGGTAAAATAAAATTAATTAAGTTAAGTAAAAAAAAATATCAATTCTTAGGTTTATTTTGGTCACCTTGAATAAAGTTTAAACTGTCTAACCCCACCAAAGGTGGCATTTAAATGGTTCATTTTCAATCTCTTAGAAAAAGGAATTAATTTAATTAACCAAATTAGTTATCAACCCCACCCATAGGTGTTAATTGATTTGTTTAGTTAACAAAGAATATCTAACCCCACCAAAGGTGGTATTCATACAAAAAAGGGAGAATCAATAAATATCAATTCATATCTTTAATAACCTAAATAATACGAGCAAGCATAATTAACTTAGTTATTATATCCATAAATACTCCACTATTTATAAAAGATAAAATTTGCATGAATGTTTATTGAATCTATGTTTAATTTTCTGTATTTAGAATAAAAACACAAAACTCAAAATATCGTGACAGGATGTTTAGGATTTAATTTCGTTTTTAAAAGTTTGAATAATAAATTAAAAACCACATACATTCCTTCCTTAGATCGACCTTGGGAGTATACTTATCATTTTCTACGAAATGATTCGTGCACTTGCGAGAGTTTTATAAATATAAAACCAAAGTATTGGCAGGATCGGCGATGCCGGTTTTCGCTCATCAAGTTTTCGTTCATCAAAGTATTTGGCGATCACGATTCTGCTCATCAAGTTTTTGGCGCCGTTGCCGGGGATGGCATCAAGTTTTTGGCGCCGTTGCCGGGGAAGGAATAGCGTTTTTAATTTATTTATCAAAATTTTAAAAATATTTTTGTGCTGTAAATAATTGTGATTTTTTTGTTTTTGTAAAAAAATAAAAAAAAATAAAACATTTAATCAAATTTCAAATTTCATAAGAAAAAATTAAAAAAATTAAAAAAATTAAAAAAATTAAAAAAAATTAAAAAAACATTTAGCGTTAATAGTAACATAATTTAGAAATTTGAAATTTGAAGTAAAAAAGTTTTTACCGTTCATGAATAGTAAAAAAATAATAAAAACAAACTAAAAAATAAAACAAATAAAAAATAAAAAAATAAAAAATAATAAATAAAAAATAAATAATTAAGTTGGTAAAATAAAATTAATTAAGTTAAGTAAAAAAAAATATCAATTCTTAGGTTTATTTTGGTCACCTTTAATAAAGTTTAAATCGTTTTAACCTCACCAAAGGTGGCATTTAAATAGTTCATTTTCAATCTCTTAGAAAAAGGAATTAATTTAATTAACCAAATTAGTTATCAACCCCACCCATAGGTGTTAATTGATTTGTTTAGTTAACAAAGAATATCTAACCCCACCAAAGGTGGTATTCATACAAAAAAGGGAGAATCAATAAATATCAATTCATATCTTTAATAACCTAAATAATACGAGCAAGCATAATTAACTTAGTTATTATATCCATAAATACTCCACTATTTATAAAAGATAAAATTTGCATGAATGTTTATTGAATCTATGTTTAATTTTCTGTATTTAGATTAAAAACACAAAACTCAAAATATCGTGACAGGATGTTTAGGATTTAATTTCGTTTTTAAAAGTTTGAATAATAAATTAAAAACCACATACATTCCTTCCTTAGATCGACCTTGGGAGTATACTTATCATTTTCTACGAAATGATTGGGGGCCATGGGGGAGTTTTATAAATATAAAACCAAAGTATTGGCAGGATCGGCGATGCCGGTTTTCGCTCATCAAGTTTTCGTTCATCAAAGTATTTGGCGATCACGATTCTGCTCATCAAGTTTTTGGCGCCGTTGCCGGGGATGGCATCAAGTTTTTGGCGCCGTTGCCGGGGAAGGAATAGCGTTTTTAATTTATTTATCAAAATTTTAAAAATATTTTTGTGCTGTAAATAATTGTGATTTTTTTTGTTTTTGTAAAAAAAAAATAAAACATTTAATCAAATTTCAAATTTCATAAGAAATAATAAAAAAAATTAAAAAAAAATTAAAAATTAAAAAAAAAATTAAAAATTAAAAAAAAATTTTAGCTTGAATAGTACAATAATTTATAAATTTGAAATTTGAAGTAAAAAGTTTTTACCGTTCATGAATAGTAAAAAAAAATTAAAAAAAATAACATTTTAAATAAAAATTTTACCGTTAATAATAAAATAATTTAGAAATTTAAAATTTAAAAAAAAATTACCGTTCATGAATAGTAAAAAAATAATAAAATAAATTCAAAAAAATAAAAAAAAATAAAACAAATAAAAAATAAAAATAAATAATAAATAATAAATAAAAAAATAAATAATTAAGTTGGTAAAAAAAAATAAATTAAGTTAAGTAAAATAAAATTTTAATTCTTAGGTTTAATTTGGACACCTTGAATAAAGTTTAAACTGTCTAACCCCAACAAATGTAGCATTTAAATGGTTCATTTTCAATCTCTTAGAAAAAGGAATTAATTTAATTAACCAAATTAGTTATCAACCCCACCCATAGGTGTTAATTGATTTGTTTAGTTAACAAAGAATATCTAACCCCACCAAAGGTGGTATTCATACAAAAAAGGGAGAATCAATAAATATAAATTCATATCTTTAATAACCTAAATAATACGAGCAAGCATAATTAACTTAGTTATTATATCCATAAATACTCCACTATTTATAAAAGATAAAATTTGCATGAATGTTTATTGAATCTATGTTTAATTTTCTGTATTTAGATTAAAAACACAAAACTCAAAATATCGTGACAGGATGTTTAGGATTTAATTTCGTTTTTAAAAGTTTGAATAATAAATTAAAAACCACATACATTCCTTCCTTAGATCGACTCGGGAGTATACTTATCATTTTCTACGAAATGATTAGGTGCACTTCATGAGAGTTTTATAAATATAAAACCAAAGTATTGGCGAGGATCAGCGATCTTGCTTTAAGCCATCAAGTTTTCGTTCATCAAAGTATTTGGCGATCACGATTACGCTTCATCAAGTTTTTGGCCGTTCTTGTGATGTCATCAAGTTTTTGGCGCCGTTCTTGCTGAAGGAATAGCGTTTTTAATTTATTTATCAAAATTTTAAAAATATTTTTGCTTTGTAAATAATTGTGATTTTTTTTTTTGTTTTGTAAAAAAAATAAATAAAACATTTAATCAAATTTCAAATTTCATAAGAAATAATAAAAAATAAATTAAAAATAAATTAAAAAATTAAAAAAATTAAAAAAATTAAAAATAAAAAAAAATTGTAGCGTGAATAGTACAATAATTTAGAAATTTGAAATTTGAAGTAAAATAAAAAAAGTTTTACCGTTCATGAATAGTAAAAAAAATTAAAAAAAAAATTCAAAAAAATAAAAAAATAAAACAAATAAAAAATAAAAAAATAATAAATAATAAATAAAAAATAAATAATTAAGTTGGTAAAATAAAATTAATTAAGTTAAGTAAAAAAATATCAATTCTTAGGTTTATTTTGGTCACCTTGAATAAAGTTTAAATCTGTCTAACCCCACCAAAGGTGGCATTTAAATGGTTCATTTTCAATCTCTTAGAAAAAGGAATTAATTTAATTAACCAAATTAGTTATCAACCCCACCCATAGGTGTTAATTGATTTGTTTAGTTAACAAAGAATATCTAACCCCACCAAAGGTGGTATTCATACAAAAAAGGGAGAATCAATAAATATCAATTCATATCTTTAATAACCTAAATAATACGAAAGCATAATTAACTTAGTTATTATATCCATAAATACTCCACTATTTATAAAAGATAAAATTTGCATGAATGTTTATTGAATCTATGTTTAATTTTCTCGTATTTAGATTAAAAACACAAAACTCAAAATATTGTGACAGGATGTTTAAGATTTAATTTCGTTTTTAAAAGTTTGAATAATAAATTAAAAACCACATACATTCCTTCCTTAGATCGACCTTGGGAGTATACTTATCATTTTCTACGAAGTGATTAGGTACTATGCGAGTTTTATAAATATAAAACAAAAGTATTGGCAGGATCGCCGATACCGGTTTTCGTTATTCAAGTTTTCGTTCATCAAAGTATTTGGCGATCACGATTCTCGCTCATCAAGTTTTTGGATGGCATCAAGTTTTTGGCGCCGTTGCCGGGGAAGGAATAGCGTTTTTAATTTATTTATCAAAATTTTAAAAATATTTTTGTGCTGTAAATAATTGTGATTTTTTTTTTTTGTTTTTGTAAAAAAACAAAAAAAAAAATAAAACATTTAATCAAATTTCAAATTTCATAAGAAATAATAAAAAAATTAAAAAAAATTAAAAATTTAAAAAAAATTTAAAAAAATATAAAAAAAATTTTAGCTTGAATAGTACAATAATTTATAAATTTGAAATTTGAAGTAAAAAGTTTTTACCGTTCATGAATAGTAAAAAAAAATTAAAAAAAATAACATTTTAAATAAAAATTTTACCGTTAATAATAAAATAATTTAGAAATTTAAAATTTAAAAAAAAATTACCGTTCATGAATAGTAAAAAATAATAAAATAAATTCAAAAAATAAAAAAAATAAAACAAATAAAAAATAAAAATAAATAATAAATAATAAATAAAAAAATAAATAATTAAGTTGGTAAAAAAAATAAATTAAGTTAAGTAAAATAAAATTTTAATTCTTAGGTTTAATTTGGACACCTTGAATAAAGTTTAAACTGCCTAACCCCAACAAATGTAGCATTTAAATGGTTCATTTTCAATCTCTTAGAAAAAGGAATTAATTTAATTAACCAAATTAGTTATCAACCCCACCGATGGGTGTTAATTGATTTGTTTAGTTAACAAAGAATATCTAACCCCACCAAAGGTGGTATTCATACAAAAAAGGGAGAATCAATAAATATAAATTCATATCTTTAATAACCTAAATAATACGAAAGATAATTAACTTAGTTATTATATCCATAAATACTCCACTATTTATAAAAGATAAAATTTGCATGAATGTTTATTGAATCTATGTTTAATTTTACGTATTTAGATTAAAAACACAAAATTCAAAATATCGTGACAGGATGTTTAGGATTTAATTTCGTTTTTAAAAGTTTGAATAATAAATTAAAAACGACATACATTCCTTCCTTAGATTGACCTTGGGAGTAAACTTATCATTTTCTACCAAATGATTCGTGCACTTTATGAGAGTTTTATAAATATAAAACCAAAGTATTGGCGAGGATCAGCGATCTTGGCGTTTTTACCATCAAGTTTTCGTTCATCAAAGTATTTGGCGATCACGATTACGCTTCATCAAGTTTTTTGCGCCATTCTTGGGATGGCATCAAGTTTTTGGCGCCGTTGCCGGGGAAGGAATAGCGTTTTTAATTTATTTATCAAAATTTTAAAAATATTTTTGTGCTGTAAATAATTGTGATTTTTTTTGTTTTTGTAAAAAAAAAATAAATAAAACATTTAATCAAATTTCAAATTTCATAAGAAATAATAAAAAAAATTAAAAAAAAATTAAAAATTAAAAAAAAAATTAAAAATTAAAAAAAAATTTTAGCTTGAATAGTACAATAATTTATAAATTTGAAATTTGAAGTAAAAAGTTTTTACCGTTCATGAATAGTAAAAAAAAATTAAAAAAAATAACATTTTAAATAAAAATTTTACCGTTAATAATAAAATAATTTAGAAATTTAAAATTTAAAAAAAAAATTACCGTTCATGAATAGTAAAAAAAATAATAAAATAAATTCAAAAAAATAAAAAAAAATAAAACAAATAAAAAATAAAAATAAATAATAAATAATAAATAAAAAAATAAATAATTAAGTTGGTAAAAAAAAATAAATTAAGTTAAGTAAAATAAAATTTTAATTCTTAGGTTTAATTTGGACACCTTGAATAAAGTTTAAACTGTCTAACCCCAACAAATGTAGCATTTAAATGGTTCATTTTCAATCTCTTAGAAAAAGGAATTAATTTAATTAACCAAATTAGTTATCAACCCCACCCATAGGTGTTAATTGATTTGTTTAGTTAACAAAGAATATCTAACCCCACCAAAGGTGGTATTCATACAAAAAAGGGAGAATCAATAAATATAAATTCATATCTTTAATAACCTAAATAATACGAGCAAGCATAATTAACTTAGTTATTATATCCATAAATACTCCACTATTTATAAAAGATAAAATTTGCATGAATGTTTATTGAATCTATGTTTAATTTTCTGTATTTAGATTAAAAACACAAAACTCAAAATATCGTGACAGGATGTTTAGGATTTAATTTCGTTTTTAAAAGTTTGAATAATAAATTAAAAACCACATACATTCCTTCCTTAGATCGACCTTGGGAGTATACTTATCATTTTCTACGAAATGATTCGTGCACTTGAGAGTTTTATAAATATAAAACCAAAGTATTAGCGAGGATCAGCGATCTTGGGATTTTTCGCTAAATCAAGTTTTCGTTCATCAAAGTATTTGGCGATCACGATTACCTTTCATCAAGTTTTTGGCGGATTCTTGGTGGATGTCATCAAGTTTTTGGCGGATTCTTGCGTGAAGGAATAGCGTTTTTAATTTATTTATCAAAATTTTAAAAATATTTTTGTGTTGTAAATAATTGTGATTTTTTTTTTGTTTTTGTAAAAAAAAAATAAATAAAACATTTAATCAAATTTCAAATTTCATAAGAAATAATAAAAAAAATTAAAAAATTAAAAAAAATTTAAAAATTTAAAAAAAAAATTGTAGCATGAATAGTACAATAATTTAGAAATTTGAAATTTGAAGTAAAAAGTTTTTACCGTTTATAAATTGTAAAAAAAATAATAAAAACAAATTCAAAAAAATAAAAAAAATAAAACAAATAAAAAATAAAAAAATATAAAATAAAAAATAAAAAATAAATAATTAAGTTGGTAAAATAAAATTAATTAAGTTAAGTAAAAAAAAATATCAATTCTTAGGTTTATTTTGGTCACCTTTAATAAAGTTTAAACTGTCTAACCCCACCAAAGGTGGCATTTAAATGGTTCATTTTCAATCTCTTAGAAAAAGGAATTAATTTAATTAACCAAATTAGTTATCAACCCCACCCATAGGTGTTAATTGATTTGTTTAGTTAACAAAGAATATCTAACCCCACCAAAGGTGGTATTAAATACAAAAAGGGAGAATCAATAAATCTCAATTCATATCTTTAATAACATAAATAATACGAGCAAGCATAATTAACTTAGTTATTATTTCCATAAATACTCCACTATTTATAAAAGATAAAATTTGCATGAATGTTTATTGAATCTATGTTTAATTTTACGTATTTAGATTAAAAACACAAAACTCAAAATATCGAGACAGGATGTTTAGGATTTAATTTCGTTTTTAAAAGTTTGAATAATAAATTAAAAACCACATACATTCCTTCCTTAGATCGACCTTGGGAGTATACTTATCATTTTCTACGAAATGATTCGTGTACTTCGAGAGTTTTATAAATATAAAACCAAAGTATTGGCGAGGATCAGCGATCTTGATTTTTGGCCATCAAGTTTTCGCTCATCAAAGTATTTGGCGATCACGATTACGCTTCATCAAGTTTTTGGCGGATTCTTGGGGATGGCATCAAGTTTTTAGCGGATTCTTAGGAAGGAATAGCGTTTTTAATTTATTTATCAAAATTTTAAAAATATTTTTGTACTGTAAATAATTGTGATTTTTTTTTTGTTTTTGTAAAAAAAAAATAAATAAAACATTTAATCAAATTTCAAATTTCATAAGAAATAATAAAAAAAATTAAAAAAAAATTAAAAATTAAAAAAAAAATTAAAAATTAAAAAAAAATTTTAGCTTGAATAGTACAATAATTTATAAATTTGAAATTTGAAGTAAAAAGTTTTTACCGTTCATGAATAGTAAAAAAAAATTAAAAAAAATAACATTTTAAATAAAAATTTTACCGTTAATAATAAAATAATTTAGAAATTTAAAATTTAAAAAAAGAGTTACCGTTCATGAATAGTAAAAAAATAATAAAATAAATTCAAAAAAATAAAAAAATAAAACAAATAAAAAATAAAAATAAATAATAAATAATAAATAAAAAAAATAAATAATTAAGTTGGTAAAAAAAAATAAATTAAGTTAAGTAAAATAAAATTTTAATTCTTAGGTTTAATTTGGACACCTTGAATAAAGTTTAAACTGTCTAACCCCAACAAATGTAGCATTTAAATGGTTCATTTTCAATCTCTTAGAAAAAGGAATTAATTTAATTAACCAAATTAGTTATCAACCCCACCCATAGGTGTTAATTGATTTGTTTAGTTAACAAAGAATATCTAACCCCACCAAAGGTGGTATTCATACAAAAAAGGGAGAATCAATAAATATAAATTCATATCTTTAATAACCTAAATGATAGGACGAAGCATAATTAACTTAGTTATTATATCCATAAATACTCCACTATTTATAAAAGATAAAATTTGCATGAATGTTTATTGAATCTATGTTTAATTTTCTGTATTTAGATTAAAAACACAAAACTCAAAATATCGTGACAGGATGTTTAGGATTTAATTTCGTTTTTAAAAGTTTGAATAATAAATTAAAAACCACATACATTCCTTCCTTAGATCGACCTTGGGAGTATACTTATCATTTTCTACGAAATGATTCGTGCACTTGCGAGAGTTTTATAAATATAAAACCAAAGTATTGGCAGGATCGGCGATGCCGGTTTTCGCTCATCAAGTTTTCGTTCATCAAAGTATTTGGCGATCACGATTACGCTTTCATCAAGTTTTTGGCGCGTTCTTGGATGTCATCAAGTTTTTGGCCTTGGATTCTTGGAAGGAATAGCGTTTTTAATTTATTTATCAAAATTTTAAAAATATTTTTGTGCTGTAAATAATTGTGATTTTTTTTTTGTTTTTGTAAAAAAAAAATAAATAAAACATTTAATCAAATTTCAAATTTCATAAGAAATAATAAAAAAAATTAAAAAAAAATTAAAAAAAAATTAAAAAAAAATTAAAAATAAAAAAAAATTTAGCTTGAATAGTACAATAATTTATAAATTTGAAATTTGAAGTAAAAAGTTTTTACCGTTCATGAATAGTAAAAAAAATAATAAAAACAAATTCAAAAAAATAAAAAAAATAAAACAAATAAAAAATAAAAAAATAATAAATAATAAATAAAAAATAAATAATTAAGTTGGTAAAATAAAATTAATTAAGTTAAGTAAAAAAAAATATCAATTCTTAGGTTTATTTTGGTCACCTTGAATAAAGTTTAAACTGTCTAACCCCACCAAAGGTGGCATTTAAATGGTTCATTTTCAATCTCTTAGAAAAAGGAATTAATTTAATTAACCAAATTAGTTATCAACCCCACCCATAGGTGTTAATTGATTTGTTTAGTTAACAAAGAATATCTAACCCCACCAAAGGTGGTATTCATACAAAAAAGGGAGAATCAATAAATATCAATTCATATCTTTAATAACCTAAATAATACGAGCAAGCATAATTAACTTAGTTATTATATCCATAAATACTCCACTATTTATAAAAGATAAAATTTGCATGAATGTTTATTGAATCTATGTTTAATTTTCTGTATTTAGATTAAAAACACAAAACTCAAAATATCGTGACAGGATGTTTAGGATTTAATTTCGTTTTTAAAAGTTTGAATAATAAATTAAAAACCACATACATTCCTTCCTTAGATCGACCTTGGGAGTATACTTATCATTTTCTACGAAATGATTCGCGGCACTTCATGAGAGTTTTATAAATATAAAACCAAAGTATTGGCGAGGATCAGCGATCTTGGTTTTCGCCATCAAGTTTTCGTTCATCAAAGTATTTGGCGATCACGATTACGCCATCAAGTTTTTGGCGGATTGCGGGATGGCATCAAGTTTTTGGCGCCGTTGCCGGGGAAGGAATAGCGTTTTTAATTTATTTATCAAAATTTTAAAAATATTTTTGTCAGAATAATTGTGATTTTTTTTGTTTTTGTAAAAAAAATAAATAAAACATTTAATCAAATTTCAAATTTCATAAGAAATAATAAAAAAATTAAAAAATTAAAAAAAATTAAAAAAAAATTAAAAATTAAAAAAAAATTTTAGCTTGAATAGTACAATAATTTATAAATTTGAAATTTGAAGTAAAAAGTTTTTCCGGTACGAGAATAGTAAAAAAAAAATTAAAAAAATAACATTTTAAATAAAAATTTTACCGTTAATAATAAAATAATTTAGAAATTTAAAATTTAAAAAAAAAATTACCGTTCATGAATAGTAAAAAAAATAATAAAATAAATTCAAAAAAATAAAAAAAATAAAACAAATAAAAAATAAAAATAAATAATAAATAAAAAATAAAAAATAAATAATTAAGTTGGTAAAAAAATTAATTTAGTTAAGTGAAAAGGAATTGTAATTCGTAGTTTTAATTTGGACACCTTGAATAAAGTTTAAACTATCTAACCCCAACAAAGGTAGCATTTAAATGGTTCATTTTCAATCTCTTAGAAAAAGGAATTAATTTAATTAACCAAATTAGTTATCAACCCCACCCATAGGTGTTAATTGATTTGTTTAGTTAACAAAGAATATCTAACCCCACCAAAGGTGGTATTCATACAAAAAAGGGAGAATCAATAAATATCAATTCATATCTTTAATAACCTAAATAATACGAGCAAGCATAATTAACTTAGTTATTATATCCATAAATACTCCACTATTTATAAAAGATAAAATTTGCATGAATGTTTATTGAATCTATGTTTAATTAGATTAAAAACACAAAACCCAAAATATCGTGACGGGATGTTTAGGATTTAATTTCGTTTTTAAAAGTTTGAATAATAAATTAAAAACCACATACATTCCTTCCTTAGATCGACCTTGGGAGTATACTTATCATTTTCTAAGAAATGATTAGGTGCACTTCTTGAGAGTTTTATAAATATAAAACCAAAGTATTTGCGAGGATCAGCGATCTGGGATTTTTAAGCCATCAAGTTTTCGTTCATCAAAGTATTTGGCGATCACGATTACGCTTCATCAAGTTTTTGGCGCTCTTGGGATGGCATCAAGTTTTTGGCGGATTCTTGGGAATGAATAGCGTTTTTAATTTATTTATCAAATTTTTAAAAATATTTTTGTGCTGTAAATAATTGTGATTTTTTTTGTTTTTGTAAAAAAAAAATAAAACATTTAATCAAATTTCAAATTTCATAAGAAATAATAATAAAAAATTAAAAAATTAAAAAAAAAATTAAAAAAAAATTAAAATAAAATTAAAATAAAATTAAAAAAAATTAAAAATAAAAAACAAATTTAGCATGAATAGTACAATAATTTAGAAATGTGAAATTTGAAGTAAAAAGTTTTTACCGTTCATGAATAGTAAAAAAAATTAAAAAAATAACATTTTAAATAAAAATTTTACCGTGAATAATAAAATAATTTAGAAATTTTAAATTTTAAAAAAAATTACCGTTCATGAATAGTAAAAATACTAATAAAAACAAAATCAAAAAAATAAAAAATAAAACAAATAAAAAATAAAAAAATAATAAATAAAAAATAATAAATAAATAATTAAGTTGGTAAAATAAAATTAATTAAGTTAAGTAAAAAAAAATATCAATTCTTAGGTTTAATTTGGTCACCTTGAATAAAGTTTAAACTGTCTAACCCCACCAAAGGTGGCATTTAAATGGTTCATTTTCAATCTCTTAGAAAAAGGAATTAATTTAATTAACCAAATTAGTTATCAACCCCACCCATAGGTGTTAATTGACTTATTTAGTTAACAAAGAATATCTAACCCCACCAAATGTGTTATTCATACAAAAAAGGGAGAATCAATAAATATCAATTCATATCTTTAATAACCTAAATAATACGAGCAAGGATAATTAACTTAGTTATTATATCCATAAATACTCCACTATTTATAAAAGATAAAATTTGCATGAATGTTTATTTAATCTATGTTTAATTTTCTGTATTTAGATTAAAAACACAAAACTCAAAATATCGTGACAGGATGTTTAGGATTTAATTTCGTTTTTAAAAGTTTGAATAATAAATTAAAAACCACATACATTCCTTCCTTAGATCGACCTTGGGAGTATACTTATCATTTTCTAAGAAATGATTCGTGCACTTGCGAGAGTTTTATAAATATAAAACCAAAGTATTTGCAGGATCGGCGATCTTAGGTTTTAGCTAAATCAAGTTTTTCGCTCATCAAAGTATTTGGCGATCACGATTACGCTTTCATCAAGTTTTTGGCCATTGCGTGATGGCATCAAGTTTTTGGTAGTTCTTGGGAATGAATAAGCGTTTTTAATTTATTTATCAAAATTTTAAAAATATTTTTGTGCTGTAAATAATTGTGATTTTTTTTGTTTTTGTAAAAAAAAAATAAAACATTTAATCAAATTTCTAATTTCATAAGAAACAATAATAAAAAATTAAAAAATTAAAAAAAATTAAAAAATTAAAAAAAAGAACTAAAAAAAAATTAAAAAAAATTAAAAATAAAAAACAAATTTAGCATGAATAGTACAATAATTTAGAAATGTGAAATTTGAAGTAAAAAGTTTTTACCGTTCATGAATAGTAAAAAAAATTAAAAAAATAACATTTTAAATAAAAATTTTACCGTGAATAATAAAATAATTTAGAAATTTTAAATTTTAAAAAAAATTACCGTTCATGAATAGTAAAAATAATAATAAAAACAAATTCAAAAAAATAAAAAAAATAAAACAAATAAAAAATAAAAAAATAATAAATAAAAAATAATAAATAAATAATTAAGTTGGTAAAATAAAATTAATTAAGTTAAGTAAAAAAAAATATCAATTCTTAGGTTTAATTTGGTCACCTTGAATAAAGTTTAAACTGTCTAACCCCACCAAAGGTGGCATTTAAATGGTTCATTTTCAATCTCTTAGAAAAAGGAATTAATTTAATTAACCAAATTAGTTATCAACCCCACCCATAGGTGTTAATTGACTTATTTAGTTAACAAAGAATATCTAACCCCACCAAATGTGTTATTCATACAAAAAAGGGAGAATCAATAAATATCAATTCATATCTTTAATAACCTAAATAATACGAGCAAGGATAATTAACTTAGTTATTATATCCATAAATACTCCACTATTTATAAAAGATAAAATTTGCAAGAATGTTTATTTAATCTATGTTTAATTTTCCGTATTTAAGTTAAAAACACAAAACTCAAAATATCGTGACAGGATGTTTAGGATTTAATTTCGTTTTTAAAAGTTTGAATAATAAATTAAAAACCACATACATTCCTTCCTTAGATCGACCTTGGGAGTATACTTATCATTTTCTACGAAATGATTCGTGCACTTGCGAGAGTTTTATAAATATAAAACCAAAGTATTAGCGAGGATCGGCGATGGGTTTTTCGCCATCAAGTTTTCGTTCATCAAAGTATTTGGCGATCACGATTCGCTTTCATCAAGTTTTTGGCGCCGTTCTTGGTGATGTCATCAAGTTTTTGGCCTTGGATTCTTGCAGGAAGGAATAGCGTTTTTAATTTATTTATCAAAATTTTAAAAATATTTTTGTGCTGTAAATAATTGTGATTTTTTTTTGTTTTTGTAAAAAAAAAATAAATAAAACATTTAATCAAATTTCAAATTTCATAAGAAATAATAAAAAAAATTAAAAAATTAAAAAAAAATTAAAAAAAATTAAAAATTAAAAAAAAAATTTAGCTTGAATAGTACAATAATTTATAAATTTGAAATTTGAAGTAAAAAGTTTTTACCGTTCATGAATAGTAAAAAAAATAATAAAAACAAATTCAAAAAAATAAAAAAAATAAAAAAAATAAAACAAATAAAAAATAAAAAAATAATAAATAATAAATAAAAAATAAATAATTAAGTTGGTAAAATAAAATTAATTAAGTTAAGTAAAAAAAAATATCAATTCTTAGGTTTATTTTGGTCACCTTGAATAAAGTTTAAAGCTGTCTAACTCACCAAAGGTGGCATTTAAATGGTTCATTTTCAATCTCTTAGAAAAAGGAATTAATTTAATTAACCAAATTAGTTATCAACCCCACCCATAGGTGTTAATTGATTTGTTTAGTTAACAAAGAATATCTAACCCACCAAAGGTGGTATTCATACAAAAAGGGAGAATCAATAAATATCAATTCATATCTTTAATAACCTAAATAATACGAGCAAGCATAATTAACTTAGTTATTATATCCATAAATACTCCACTATTTATAAAAGATAAAATTTGCATGAATGTTTATTGAATCTATGTTTAATTTTACGTATTTAGATTAAAAACACAAAACTCAAAATATCGTGACAGGATGTTTAGGATTTAATTTCGTTTTTAAAAGTTTGAATAATAAATTAAAAACCACATACATTCCTTCCTTAGATCGACTTGGGAGTATACTTATCATTTTCTACGAAATGATTCGTGCACTTGAGAGTTTTATAAATATAAAACCAAAGTATTGGCGAGGATCAGCGATCTGCTTTCGCTAAATCAAGTTTTCGTTCATCAAAGTATTTGGCGATCACGATTACGCTTCATCAAGTTTTGGCGCGTTCTGGGGATGGCATCAAGTTTTTAGCGGATTCTTGGGGAAGGAATAGCGTTTTTAATTTATTTATCAAAATTTTAAAAATATTTTTGTGCCGTAAATAATTGTGATTTTTTTTGTTTTTGTAAAAAAAAATAAATAAAACATTTAATCAAATTTCAAATTTCATAAGAAATAATAAAAAAAATTAAAAAATTAAAAAAAAATTAAAAATTAAAAAAAAATTTTAGCTTGAATAGTACAATAATTTATAAATTTGAAATTTGAAGTAAAAAGTTTTTACCGTTCATGAATAGTAAAAAAAAATTAAAAAAAATAACATTTTAAATAAAAATTTTACAATTAATAATAAAATAATTTAGAAATTTAAAATTTAAAAAAAAATTACCGTTCATGAATAGTAAAAAAAATAATAAAATAAATTCAAAAAAATAAAAAAATAAAACAAATAAAAAATAAAAATAAATAATAAATAATAAATAATAAATAATAAATAAAAAAATAAATAATTAAGTTGGTAAAAAAAAATTAATTAAGTTAAGTAAAAAAAAATTTTAATTCTTAGGTTTAATTTGGACACCTTGAATAAAGTTTAAACTGTCTAACCCCAACAAATGTAGCATTTAAATGGTTCATTTTCAATCTCTTAGAAAAAGGAATTAATTTAATTAACCAAATTAGTTATCAACCCCACCCATAGGTGTTAATTGATTTGTTTAGTTAACAAAGAATATCTAACCCCACCAAAGGTGGTATTCATACAAAAAAGGGAGAATCAATAAATATCAATTCATATCTTTAATAAGCTAAATAATACGAGGAAGCATAATTAACTTAGTTATTATATCCATAAATACTCCACTATTTATAAAAGATAAAATTTGCATGAATGTTTATTGAATCTATGTTTAATTTTCTGTATTTAGATTAAAAACACAAAACTCAAAATATCGTGACAGGATGTTTAGGATTTAATTTCGTTTTTAAAAGTTTGAATAATAAATTAAAAACCACATACATTCCTTCCTTAGATCGACCTTGGGAGTATACTTATCATTTTCTACGAAATGATTCGTGCACTCATGAGAGTTTTATAAATATAAAACCAAAGTATTGGCGAGGATCAGCGATCTTAGGTTTCGCTACCATCAAGTTTTCGCTCATCAAAGTATTTGGCGATCACGATTACGCTTCGTCAAGTTTTTGGCCGAATTCTTGGATGGCATCAAGTTTTTGGCCGGATTCTTGGGAAGGAATAGCGTTTTTAATTTATTTATCAAAATTTTAAAAATATTTTTGTCTTGTAAATAATTGTGATTTTTTTTGTTTTTGTAAAAAAAATAAATAAAACATTTAATCAAATTTCAAATTTCATAAGAAATAATAAAAAAATTAAAAAATTAAAAAAATTAAAAAAAATTAAAATTTAAAAAAAAATTTAGTTTGAATAGTACAATAATTTATAAATTTGAAATTTGAAGTAAAAAGGTTTTACCTTTAATTTAAAGTAGAAAAAATAACAAAATCAAATGCAAAAAAAAAAAAAAAATAAAACAAATAAAAAATAAAAAAAAAATAATTAATAAATAAAAAATAATTTTTTAAGTTGGTAAAATAAAATTAATTAAGTTAAGTAAAAAAAAATATCAATTCTTAGGTTTATTTTGGTCACCTTGAATAAAGTTTAAATCGTTTAACTCACCAAAGGTGGCATTTAAATGGTTCATTTTCAATCTCTTAGAAAAAGGAATTAATTTAATTAACCAAATTAGTTATCAACCCCACCCATAGGTGTTAATTGATTTGTTTAGTTAACAAAGAATATCTAACCCCACCAAAGGTGGTATTCATACAAAAAAGGGAGAATCAATAAATATCAATTCATATATTTAATAACCTAAATAATACGACAAGCATAATTAACTTAGTTATTATATCCATAAATACTCCACTATTTATAAAAGATAAAATTTGCATGAATGTTTATTGAATCTATGTTTAATTTTACGTATTTAGATTAAAAACACAAAACTCAAAATATCGTGACGGGATGTTTAGGATTTAATTTCGTTTTTAAAAGTTTGAATAATAAATTAAAAACCACATACATTCCTTCCTTAGATCGACTTGGGAGTATACTTATCATTTTCTACGAAATGATTCGTGCACTTCATGAGAGTTTTATAAATATAAAACCAAAGTATTGGCGAGGATCGGCGATCTTAGGTTTTAAGCCATCAAGTTTTCGTTCATCAAAGTATTTGGCGATCACGATTACGCTTTCATCAAGTTTTTGGCGATTCTTACGGGATGGCATCAAGTTTTGGCGGATTCTTGAAGGAAGGAATAAGCGTTTTTAATTTATTTATCAAAATTTTAAAAATATTTTTGTCTTTGTAAATAATTGTGATTTTTTTTTTGTAAAAAAAAATAAATAAAACATTTAATCAAATTTCAAATTTCATAAGAAATAATAAAAAAAATTAAAAAATTAAAAAAAAATTAAAAATTAAAAAAAAATTTTAGCTTGAATAGTACAATAATTTATAAATTTGAAATTTGAAGTAAAAAGTTTTTACCGTTCATGAATAGTAAAAAAAAATTAAAAAAAATAACATTTTAAATAAAAATTTTACAGTTAATAATAAAATAATTTAGAAATTTAAAATTTAAAAAAAAAATTACCGTTCATGAATAGTAAAAAAAATAATAAAATAAATTCAAAAAAATAATAAAAAATAAAACAAATAAAAAATAAAAAAAAATAATAAAAATAAAAAATAAATATTAAATAAAAAAATAAATAGTTAAGTTGTAAAAAAAAAATTAATTAAGTTAAGTAAAAAAAAATTTTAATTCTTAGGTTTAATTTGGACACCTTGAATAAAGTTTAAACTGTCTAACCCCAACAAATGTAGCATTTAAATGGTTCATTTTCAATCTCTTAGAAAAAGGAATTAATTTAATTAACCAAATTAGTTATCAACCCCACCCATAGGTGTTAATTGATTTGTTTAGTTAACAAAGAATATCTAACCCCACCAAAGCGTGGTATTCATACAAAAAAGGAGAATCAATAAATATCAATTCATATCTTTAATAACCTAAATAATACGAATGAAAGATAATTAACTTAGTTATTATATCCATAAATACTCCACTATTTATAAAAGATAAAATTTGCGTGAATGTTTATTGAATCTATGTTTAATTTTCTGTATTTAGATTAAAAACACAAAACTCAAAATATCGTGACAGGATGTTTAGGATTTAATTTCGTTTTTAAAAGTTTGAATAATAAATTAAAAACCACATACATTCCTTCCTTAGATCGACCTTGGGAGTATACTTATCATTTTCTACGAAATGATTCGTGCACTTGCGAGAGTTTTATAAATATAAAACCAAAGTATTGGCGAGATCAGCGATCTTAGGTTTTTTCATCAAGTTTTCGTTCATCAAAGTATTTGGCGATCACGATTACGCTCATCAAGTTTTTGGCGGATTCTTGGATGGCATCAAGTTTTGGCGCGTTCTTGCGGAAGGAATAGCGTTTTTAATTTATTTATCAAAATTTTAAAAATATTTTTGTGCTGTAAATAATTGTGATTTTTTTTTGTTTTTGTAAAAAAAAAATAAATAAAACATTTAATCAAATTTCAAATTTCATAAGAAATAATAAAAAAAATTAAAAAATTAAAAAAAAATTAAAAAAAATTAAAAATTAAAAAAAAAATTTAGCTTGAATAGTACAATAATTTATAAATTTGAAATTTGAAGTAAAAAGTTTTTACCGTTCATGAATAGTAAAAAAAATAATAAAAACAAATTCAAAAAAATAAAAAAAATAAAACAAATAAAAAATAAAAAAATAATAAATAATAAATAAAAAATAAATAATTAAGTTGGTAAAATAAAATTAATTAAGTTAAGTAAAAAAAAATAACTATTCTTAGGTTTATTTTGGTCACCTTGAATAAAGTTTAAATCGTCTATCTCACCAAAGGTGGCATTTAAATGGTTCATTTTCAATCTCTTAGAAAAAGGAATTAATTTAATTAACCAAATTAGTTATCAACCCCACCCATAGGTGTTAATTGATTTGTTTAGTTAACAAAGAATATCTAACTCACCAAAGGTGGTATTCATACAAAAAAGGGAGAATCAATAAATATCAATTCATATCTTTAATAACCTAAATAATACGAAGCAAGCATAATTAACTTAGTTATTATATCCATAAATACTCCACTATTTATAAAAGATAAAATTTGCATGAATGTTTATTGAATCTATGTTTAATTTTACGTATTTAGATTAAAAACACAAAACTCAAAATATCGTGACGGGATGTTTAGGATTTAATTTTCGTTTTTAAAATTTTGAATAATAAATTAAAAACCACATACATTCCTTCCTTAGATCGACTGGGAGTATACTTATCATTTTCTACGAAATGATTAGGTGCACTGCGAGAGTTTTATAAATATAAAACCAAAGTATTGGCGAGGATCAGCGATCTGGTTTTTACCATCAAGTTTTCGCTCATCAAAGTATTTGGCGATCACGATTACGCTTTCATCAAGTTTTTGGCGTTCGGGGATGGCATCAAGTTTTTGGCGCTGTTGCCGGAGAAGGAATAGCGTTTTTAATTTATTTATCAAACTTTTAAAAATATTTTTGTGCTGTAAATAATTGTGATTTTGTTTTATTTTTGTAAAAAAATAAAAAAAAAATAAAACATTTAATCAAATTTCAAATTTCATAAGAAATAATAAAAAAAATTTAAAAAATTAAAAAAATTTAAAAAATTTAAAAAAATTTTAAAAAATTTTAAAAAATAAAATAAAATTAAAATAAAATTAAAAAAAATTAAAAAAAAAAAAAAATTAGCATGAATAGTACAATAATTTAGAAATGTGAAATTTGAAGTAAAAAGTTTTTACCGCTCATGAATAGTAAAAAAAATTAAAAAATAACATTTTAAATAAAAATTTTACCGTGAATAATAAAATAATTTAGAAATTTAAAATTAAAAAAAAATTACCGTTCATGAATAGTAAAAATAATAATAAAAAAAAATTCAAAAAAATAAAAAAAATAACACAAATAAAAAATAAAAAAATAATAAATAAAAAATAAAAAATAAATAATTAAGTTGGTAAAATAAAATTAATTAAGTTAAGTAAAAAAAATATCAATTCTTAGGATTTAATTTCGTTTTTAAAAGTTTGAATAATAAATTAAAAACCACATACATTCCTTCCTTAGATCGACCTTGGGAGTATACTTATCATTTTCTACGAAATGATTCGTGCACTTGCGAGAGTTTTATAAATATTAACCCAAAGCATTGGCGAGGATCAGCGATCTGCTTTAAGCTAAATCAAGTTTTCGTTCATCAAAGTATTTGGCGATCACGATTCTGCTCATCAAGTTTTTGGCGCCGTTGCCGGGGATGGCATCAAGTTTTTGGCGCCGTTGCCGGGGAAGGAATAGCGTTTTTAATTTATTTATCAAAATTTTAAAAATATTTTTGTGCTGTAAATAATTGTGATTTTTTTTTTGTTTTTGTAAAAAAAAAATAAATAAAACATTTAATCAAATTTCAAATTTCATAAGAAATAATAAAAAAAATTAAAAAATTAAAAAAAAAATTAAAAAAAAAATTAAAAATTAAAAAAATTTTTAGCTTGAATAGTACAATAATTTATAAATTTGAAATTTGAAGTAAAAAGTTTTTACCGTTCATGAATAGTAAAAACAAATTAAAAAAAAATAACATTTTAAATAAAAATTTTACCGTTAATAATAAAATAATTTAGAAATTTAAAATTTAAAAAAAAATTACCGTTCATGAATAGTAAAAAAAATAATAAAAACAAATTGAAAAAAATAAAAAAAATAAAACAAATAAAAAATAAAAAAATAATAAATAAAAAATAAAAAATAAATAATTAAGTTGGTAAAATAAAATTAATTAAGTTAAGTAAAAAAAATATCAATTCTTAGGTTTATTTTGGTCACCTTGAATAAAGTTTAAACTGTCTAACCCCACCAAAGGTGGCATTTAAATGGTTCATTTTCAATCTCTTAGAAAAAGGAATTAATTTAATTAACCAAATTAGTTATCATCCCCACCCATAGGTGTTAATTGACTTATTTAGTTAACAAAGAATATCTAACCCACCAAAGGTGGTATTCATACAAAAAAGGAGAATCAATAAATATCAATTCATATCTTTAATAACCTAAATAATACGAAGCAAGATAATTAACTTAGTTATTATATCCATAAATACTCCACTATTTATAAAAGATAAAATTTGCATGAATGTTTATTGAATCTATGTTTAATTTTCTGTATTTAGATTAGGAACACAAAAATCATAATATCGTGACAGGATGTTTAGGATTTAATTTCGCTTTTAAAAGTTTGAATAATAAATTAAAAACCACATACATTCCTTCCTTAGATCGACCTTGGGAGTATACTTATCATTTTCTACGAAATGATTCGTGCACTTGCCAGCGTATTATACATACAAAACCAAAGATATGGCAGGAGCGGCGATCTTGCCGTTTTCATCAAGTTTTCGTTCATCAAAGTATTTGGCGATCACGATTACGCTTTCATCAAGTTTTTGGCGCGTTGCGGATGGCATCAAGTTTTTGGTAGCGTTCTTGGGAAGGAATAGCGTTTTTAATTTATTTATCAAAATTTTAAAAATATTTTTGTGCTGTAAATAATTGTGATTTTTTTTTTTGTTTTTGTAAAAAAAAAATAAATAAAACATTTAATCAAATTTCAAATTTCATAAGAAATAATAAAAAAAATTAAAAAATTAAAAAAAAAATTAAAAAAAAATTAAAAATTAAAAAAACATTTTAGCTTGAATAGTACAATAATTTATAAATTTGAAATTTGAAGTAAAAAGTTTTTACCGTTCATGAATAGTAAAAAAAAATTAAAAAAAATAACATTTTAAATAAAAATTTTACCGTTAATAATAAAATAATTTAGAAATTTAAAATTTAAAAAAAAATTACCGTTCATGAATAGTAAAAAAAATAATAAAATAAATTCAAAAAAATAAAAAAAAATAAAACAAATAAAAAATAAAAATAAATAATAAAAATAAATAATAAATAATAAATAAAAAAATAAATAATTAAGTTGGTAAAAAAAAATTAATTAAGTTAAGTAAAAAAAAATTTTAATTCTTAGGTTTAATTTGGACACCTTGAATAAAGTTTAAACTGTCTAACCCCAACAAATGTAGCATTTAAATGGTTCATTTTCAATCTCTTAGAAAAAGGAATTAATTTAATTAACCAAATTAGTTATCAACCCCACCCATAGGTGTTAATTGATTTGTTTAGTTAACAAAGAATATCTAACCCCACCAAAGGTGGTATTCATACAAAAAAGGGAGAATCAATAAATATCAATTCATATCTTTAATAACCTAAATAATACGAGCAAGCATAATTAACTTAGTTATTATATCCATAAATACTCCACTATTTATAAAAGATAAAATTTGCATGAATGTTTATTGAATCTATGTTTAATTTTCTGTATTTAGATTAAAAACACAAAACTCAAAATATCGTGACAGGATGTTTAGGATTTAATTTCGTTTTTAAAAGTTTGAATAATAAATTAAAAACCACATACATTCCTTCCTTAGATCGACCTTGGGAGTATACTTATCATTTTCTACGAAATGATTCGTGCACTTGCGAGAGTTTTATAAATATAAAACCAAAGTATTGGCGAGGATCAGCGATGCGGTTTTCGCTAAATCAAGTTTTCGTTCATCAAAGTATTTGGCGATCACGATTACGCTTCATCAAGTTTTTGGCGCGGATTGCCGTGATGTCATCAAGTTTTTGTGGCGTTCTTGGAAGGAATAGCGTTTTTAATTTATTTATCAAAATTTTAAAAATATTTTTCTGCTGTAAATAATTGTGATTTTTTTTGTTTTTGTAAAAAAAAATAAAACATTTAATCAAATTTCATAAGAAATAATAAAAAAATTAAAAAAATTAAAAAAAATTAAAAAAAATTAAAAAAACATTTAGCGTTAATAGTAACATAATTTAGAAATTTGAAATTTGAAGTAAAAAAGTTTTTACCGTTCATGAATAGTAAAAAAAATAATAAAAACAAATTCAAAAAAATAAAAAAATAAAACAAATAAAAAATAAAAAAATAATAAATAATAAATAAAAAATAAATAATTAAGTTGGTAAAATAAAATTAATTAAGTTAAGTAAAAAAATATCAATTCTTAGGTTTATTTTGGTCACCTTGAATAAAGTTTAAATCGTCTAACCCCACCAAAGGTGGCATTTAAATGGTTCATTTTCAATCTCTTAGAAAAAGGAATTAATTTAATTAACCAAATTAGTTATCAACCCCACCCATAGGTGTTAATTGATTTGTTTAGTTAACAAAGAATATCTAACCCCACCAAAGGTGGTATTCATACAAAAAGGAGAATCAATAAATATCAATTCATATCTTTAATAACCTAAATAATACGAGCAAGCATAATTAACTTAGTTATTATATCCATAAATACTCCACTATTTATAAAAGATAAAATTTGCATGAATGTTTATTGAATCTATGTTTAATTTTACGTATTTAGATTAAAAACACAAAACTCAAAATATCGTGACAAGGATGTTTAGGATTTAATTTCGTTTTTAAAAGTTTGAATAATAAATTAAAAACCACATACATTCCTTCCTTAGATCGACCTTGGGAGTATACTTATCATTTTCTAAGAAATGATTCGTGCACTTCATGAGAGTTTTATAAATATAAAACCAAAGTATTAGCGAGGATCGGCGATCTGCGGTTTTACATTTCGTCAAGTTTTTAAGTTCATCAAAGTATTTGGCGATCACGATTACGCTCGTCAAGTTTTTAGCGCCGGGATTCGCAGATGGCATCAAGTTTTTGGCGCGTTCTTGTGAATGAATAGCGTTTTTAATTTATTTATCAAAATTTTAAAAATATTTTTGTGCTGTAAATAATTGTGATTTTTTTTTGTTTTTGTAAAAAAAAAAATAAAACATTTAATCAAATTTCAAATTTCATAAGAAATAATAATAAAAAATTAAAAAAAAAATTAAAAAAAAATTAAAATAAAATTAAAATAAAATTAAAAAAAATTAAAAAAAAAAAAAAATTAGCATGAATAGTACAATAATTTAGAAATGTGAAATTTGAATTAAAAAGTTTTTACCGTTCATGAATAGTAAAAAAAATTAAAAAAATAACATTTTAAATAAAAATTTTACCGTGAATAATAAAATAATTTAGAAATTTAAAATTAAAAAAAAATTACCGTTCATGAATAGTAAAAATAATAATAAAAAAAATTCAAAAAAATAAAAAAAATAAAACAAATAAAAAATAAAAAAATAATAAAAAAAAATAAAAAATAAATAATTAAGTTGGTAAAATAAAATTAATTAAGTTAAGTAAAAAAAAATATCAATTCTTAGGATTTAATTTCATTTTTAAAAGTTTGAATAATAAATTAAAAACCACATACATTCCTTCCTTAGATCGACCTTGGGAGTATACTTATCATTTTCTACGAAATGATTAGGTGCACTACTTGAGAGTTTTATAAATATAAAACCAAAGTATTGGCGAGGATCAGCGATCTTGATTTTTTAAATCAAGTTTTCGTTCATCAAAGTATTTGGCGATCACGATTACGCTTTCATCAAGTTTTTGGCGCGGATTGTTATGGCATCAAGTTTTTGGCCAGATTCTTGAGTGAAGGAATAGCGTTTTTAATTTATTTATCAAAATTTTAAAAATATTTTTGTGCTGTAAATAATTGTGATTTTTTTTTTGTTTTTGTAAAAAAAAAAATAAATAAAACATTTAATCAAATTTCAAATTTCATAAGAAATAATAAAAAAATTAAAAAATTAAAAAAAAAATTAAAAAAAAATTAAAAATTAAAAAAAAATTTTAGCTTGAATAGTACAATAATTTATAAATTTGAAATTTGAAGTAAAAAGTTTTTACCGTTCATGAATAGTAAAAACAAATTAAAAAAAATAACATTTTAAATAAAAATTTTACCGTTAATAATAAAATAATTTAGAAATTTAAAATTTAAAAAAAAATTACCGTTCATGAATAGTAAAAAAAATAATAAAAACAAATTGAAAAAAATAAAAAAAATAAAACAAATAAAAAATAAAAAAATAATAAATAAAAAATAAAAAATAAATAATTAAGTTGGTAAAATAAAATTAATTAAGATAAGTAAAAAAAATATCAATTCTCAGGTTTAATTTGGTCACCTTGAATAAAGTTTAAATCGGTCTAACCTCACCAAAGGTGGCATTTAAATGGTTCATTTTCAATCTCTTAGAAAAAGGAATTAATTTAATTAACCAAATTAGTTATCAACCCCACCCATAGGTGTTAATTGACTTATTTAGTTAACAAAGAATATCTAACTCACCAAAGGTGGTATTCATACAAAAAGGGAGAATCAATAAATATCAATTCATATCTTTAATAACCTAAATAATACGGCAAAGATAATTAACTTAGTTATTATATCCATAAATACTCCACTATTTATAAAAGATAAAATTTGCATGAATGTTTATTGAATCTATGTTTAATTTTCTCGTATTTAGATTAAAAACACAAAACTCAAAATATCGTGACAGGATGTTTAGGATTTAATTTCGCTTTTTAAAAGTTTGAATAATAAATTAAAAACCACATACATTCCTTCCTTAGATCGACCTTGGGAGTATACTTATCATTTTCTACGAAATGATTCGTGCACTTGCGAGAGTTTTATAAATATAAAACCAAAGTATTGGCGGATCGGCGATCTTGGGTTTTGGCTAAATCAAGTTTTCGTTCATCAAAGTATTTGGCGATCACGATTACGCTTCATCAAGTTTTTGGCGCGGATTGCGGGATGGCATCAAGTTTTTGGCGTAGATTCTTGAAGGAATAGCGTTTTTAATTTATTTATCAAAATTTTAAAAATATTTTTTGTCTTGTAAATAATTGTGATTTTTTTGTTTTTGTAAAAAAAAATAAATAAATCATTTAATCAAATTTCAAATTTCATAAGAAATAATAAAAAAATTAAAAAATTAAAAAAAATTAAAAAAGTTAAAAATTAAAAAAAAATTTACCTTGAATAGTACAATAATTTATAAATTTGAAATTTGAAGTAAAAAGTTTTTACCGTTCATGAATAGTAAAAAAATTAAAAAAATAACATTTTAAATAAAAATTTTACCGTTAATAATAAAATAATTTAGAAATTTAAAATTTAAAAAAAAATTACCGTTCATGAATAGTAAAAAAATAATAAAATAAATTCAAAAAAATAAAAAAAAATAAAACAAATAAAAAATAAAAATAAATAATAAATAAAAAATAAAAAATAAATAATTAAGTTGGTAAAAAAAAATTAATTAAGTTAAGTAAAAAAAAATTTTAATTCTTAGGTTTAATTTGGACACCTTGAATAAAGTTTAAACTGTCTAACCCCAACAAAGGTGGCATTTAAATGGTTCATTTTCAATCTCTTAGAAAAAGGAATTAATTTAATTAACCAAATTAGTTTTCAACCCCACCCATAGGTGTTAATTGATTTGTTTAGTTAACAAAGAATATCTAACCCCACCATAGGTGGTATTCATACAAAAAAGGGAGAATCAATAAATATCAATTCATATCTTTAATAACCTAAATAATACGAGCAAGCATAATTAACTTAGTTATTATATCCATAAATACTCCACTATTTATAAAAGATAAAATTTGCATCAATGTTTATTGAATCTATGTTTAATTTTCTGTATTTAGATTAAAAACACAAAACCCAAAATATGGTGACACGATGTTTAGGATTTAATTTCGTTTTTAAAAGTTTGAATAATAAATTAAAAACCACATACATTCCTTCCTTAGATCGACCTTGGGAGTATACTTATCATTTTCTAAGAAATGATTCGCAAGACTTCATGAGAGTTTTATAAATATAAAACCAAAGTATTAGCAGGATCAGCGATCTGATTTTAAGCTAAATCAAGTTTTCGCTCATCAAAGTATTTGGCGATCACGATTACGCTTTCATCAAGTTTTTGGCCGATTCTTGGGATGGCATCGAAGTTTTTGGCGCGGATTCTTGGAGAATGAATAGCGTTTTTAATTTATTTATCAAAATTTTAAAAATATTTTTGTGGTGTAAATAATTGTGATTTTTTTTTGTTTTTGTAAAAAAAAAAAAAGAAAACATTTAATCAAATTTCAAATTTCATAAGAAATAATAATAAAAAATTAAAAAATTAAAAAAAAAAATTAAAAAAATATAAAAATTAAAAAAAAAATTAGCGTGAATAGTACAATAATTTAGAAATTTGAAATTTGAAGTAAAAAGTTTTTACCGTTCATGAATAGTAAAAAAAAAATTAAAAAAAATAACATTTTAAATAAAAATTTTACCGTGAATAATAAAATAATTTAGGAATTTAAAATTTAAAAAAAAATTACTGTTCATGAATAGTAAAAAAAACTAATAAAAAAAAAATTCAAAACTTTTAGGTTAAAAAAGACATTGTAAATCGTAAAATAAAGTTACCATTCATAAATAGTAAAAATAAAAAAAAATAAAAATAAAAATAAAAAATTCTAATTTTAAATTGTTTAATAAATATAGTGTTAATAGTAAAATAATTTTGGAATTTGAAATTTCGAAAAAAAAAATAAAAAAAAAATAAAACAAATAAAAAAAATAAATAATAAATAATAAATAATTAAGTTGGTAAAAAAAATTAATTAAGTTAAGTAAAAAAAAATATCAATTCTTAGGTTTAATTTGGACACCTTGAATAAAGTTTAAACTGTCTAACCCCACCAAAGGTGACATTTAAATGGTTCATTTTCAATCTCTTAGAAAAAGGAATTAATTTAATTAACCAAATTAGTTATCAACCCCACCCATAGGTGTTAATTGATTTGTTTAGTTAACAAAGAATATCTAACCCCACCAAAGGTGGTATTCATACAAAAAAGGGAGAATCAATAAATATCAATTCATATCTTTAATAACCTAAATAATACGAGCAATCATAATTAACTTAGTTATTATATCCATAAATACTCCACTATTTATAAAAGATAAAATTTGCATGAATGTTTATTGAATCTATGTTTAATTTTCTGTATTTAGATTAAAAACACAAAACTCAAAATATCGTGACAGGATGTTTAGGATTTAATTTCGTTTTTAAAAGTTTGAATAATAAATTAAAAACCACATACATTCCTTCCTTAGATCGACTCGTGGGAGTATACTTATCATTTTCTACAAAATGATTCGTGCACTCGCGAGAGTTTTATAAATATAAAACCAAAGTATTGGCGAGGATCAGCGATCTGGTTTTTCGCTAAATCAAGTTTTCGTTCATCAAAGTATTTGGCGATCACGATTACGCTTCATCAAGTTTTTGGCGGATTCTTGGGATGGCATCAAGTTTTTCTTGCCATTCTTGAGGATGGCATCAAGTTTTTGACGTCGTTGCCGGGAAAGAATAACGTTTTTAATTTATTTATTAAAATTTTAAAAATATTTTTGTGTTGTAAATAATTGTGATTTTTTTTTGTTTTTGTAAAAAAATAAAACATTTAATCAAATTTCAAATTTCATAAGAAATAATAAAAAAATAAAAAAAATTAAAAAAAAACTAAAAATAATTAAAAATAATTAAAAATAAAAAAAAAATTTAGCGTGAATAGTACAATAATTTAGAAATTTGAAATTTGAAGTAAAAAGTTTTTACCGTTCATGAATAGTAAAAAAATTAAAAAAAATAACATTTTAAATAAAAAATTTATCGTGAATAATAAAATAATTTAGAAATTTAAAATTTAAAAAAAAAATTACCGTTCATGAATAGTAAAAAAAAATAATAAAAAAAAAATTCAAAAATTTTAGGTTAAAAAAAACATTGTAAATAGTAAAATAAAGTTACCATTCATAAATAGTAAAAATAAAAATAAAAAATTCTAATTTTAAATTTTTTAATAAATATAGTGTTAATAGTAAAATAATTTTGGAATTTGAAATTTCGAAAAAAAAAATAAAAAATAATAAAACAAATAAATAAAATAAAAAATAATAAATAAAAAATAAATAAAAATAAAATTGAAATAAAAAAATAAAAAAAAATAAAAAATAAAAAAAACCAAAATTTTATTTTTTGTGTTTAATTTTTACTAAATTTTTTAATTATTTTAAAATATAATTTTATTTTTTTTATTTTCTCTTACTTTTTTTAATTTAATTTAATTTTATTATTTTTTATTTTTCTTTCTTTAACTTAATTAACTTAGATTGTTTTTAACATTAACTTAGGTTTTTACTTAAATTTTTATTAACTTAATTAACTTTTTTTTTTTACTTCACTTAACTTAATTAACTTAGATTTCTTACTTCACTTAACTTAATTAACTTTTTCACTTAACTTAATTAACTTAGATTTTTTTTACTTCACTTAACTTAACTAACTTTTTTTTCACTTAACTTAATTATCTTAGATTTTCATTAACTTAATTAACTTTTTTTCACTTAATTAACTTAGATTTTTTACTTAACTTAGCTTAATTAATATTTTTTACTAACTTAATTAACTTAGATTTTGTTAACTTAACTTAATTAACTTAGATTTTTTTTACTTCAATTAACTTAGATTTTTATTAACTTAATTAACTTAAATTTTTATTTAACTTAACTTAATAACATGAAAAGTAAAGATCTAAGGGAGTTCTGTCTAGGAGACTAGTTCTTGGAAGCCTTTGTGCCACTAGTCTTTCCTGGGAACGTTGTTCTGTCTAGGAGGATGGTTAATACTTATTATGTTATTTTTTTTTCTTCTTAAAAACAAAAAAAAAACATAAATTCTGAAACTACCTCCAAAATTTGAAAGTTTTAATTATAATCTAAGGAGTTAGTTGCTTTGTTTAATCTAGGTACAATTGTGTTTTTTATGCCTTAATTATTTGATTTGTACCTAGATGTGGGTTATCTAAAACTCAAAATATGCCTCTAGTTTTAAGTACAGAAAGAAATCTGAAAATCAATAGGGCATGACTGAAAAAGTATAGGTAGACAACCTTGTCTTACCTGCAGGTTTGATTGACTAAATGATGAGGGGACATTGAGTTTACTTAAAATGCAATCCCCAAGTTACGTCTTGCTAAGACGTTAAACTAAGCGCTGGATGGGAGGCAACCCATCATTTTAGGTAATTTTCTTTTATTTCTTTTATTTACTTAATTTTATTGTTTATTTCATTTTAATTACATGTGAATAATTTTTAAATTGTTAAAACTAAAAATATTTGTTGAGATGTTAGAAGTTCACAAATGATATGTCTCAGATACACTTTAATGATGAATATGATTGATGCACCTGCATTTTCCATTACTACTTGCACATTCTCAGGAAATAGGTATATTCTTCTCTATTTTCTTTATCTTTAATTTACAGTTGTTACATTGAGGACAATGTAAGTTTTAGGTTGTGGGTGGTGAAAAGTTACCATGCTTAATTAAAAAAAAAAGTTTTAACAATTTAAAAATAAAAAAATATATATTTAAAAAAAATAATAAAAAAATATACTTTTTCATTTTTTGTGTGTTTGGTTTTATTTCTATTTTGTGTGATTTAGTAATTTTTGGAATAAAAAAAAACTTTTCTCACAAATTTATCATTTCTTTAAATCAAATTTAAGTAAATAGTTAAGTCTTTTGTACTGTTAGATTAATTTTTGAAAACATATCATGAAATATTTTGTAATTATTTTTTGATAATTAGTTAGTTTTTGTCATAACTAGTATTTCTTGATAAGATGTAGAAATTATATTAAACCCAAAATCGGTGTTTATGAATTTTTTTAGTGGAGACTACCTTTGTGAGATATAATTTGAGCCTAATTTCCTTTATTCAGAGTGAAATATATATTTTTCTACTCCAAACACATTTCTTATTTCTTCAAATTTTTAGATGATCTCTATAGGTATTAGCATTGAATGTATGAATTTTTTTCTCATCTTAATAGAGTATCATATATATTTTTTTATTATTTTTGCTTAGATTAAATGATTTGAGTAGAAATTGATAGTATATGCTTATATCTCGTTCATGCATGACTGCTACAAAAAAAAGACATATATAGGGTTACCTAAACCAAGATCAAACAGAAAAGCCACAAAATTAACCACTCACCAAAAAAACAATGTACAATCTGTACATGGGTTGACTCTCTAAAATACATATATTGAGAAATATCTTCAGAAAAAAATAGAGAGATAAAGAATATATAGTATAATCTACATACTGTAACCCACATTGCCTACAAAGTTGTGAGTAAAAGTTAATTACAAAAGAAAGATATAGGAAATAATTCCCTAAAAAGTCATTGCACTCTCTTCATTTGTAAAAGGCATATATCTTGAAATTCTTTCTTAATGATTTTGATTTATGCATGAAAATAATTTTTATATATGATATCTTTATAATTTATACATTTGATTCCTTTCATGAGATCAATGTTAAAATAACACTTTGAGCCTTTATTCTTTATACATATGCGAACATATTAGTTCATTTCTATACATCAACTCTTTCGCATATAAATTAGTATGAGTGTTTGAACCCATAGGATTCAGTGTTTCGAGAGTATTGACTTGTGAGGAATAGAGTCGAAGCGAATTCTAATTCATGACGCTAAAATTGGGTGAAATTAAATTGATACATTTTTGACATGAAATATGAAAATGATTTTCGACTAATTATTATAATAAATCATGATTGTTTAAAGAGATTAAAATAACTTATGCTTGAGATTTTAATTATGATCTTAAAGGAGATTAAAAAGTATGAGACATTTTTGTGAGATGTTGTTAATTTGTGATTTTGTTGTAAATTTAATTTTTAATTTGTTTGTTTTTATTGTTTCTTTTGATTTTTACATTTAGTTCAATGTTTGTGGGTATCATTACTGAAAACCCTCACGAGACTCAAACTCGTCCACTAGGGCAACCTAGGGGTTTAACGGCTTGTTGCATAGGCTAAATGCAACCGTGTCAATCCACGGAAGTGATTTAGCATAGTTTAATTTTTAGTTTTTATCGCTTCTCTTGCTAAGGGACTAGCAAGAAACTTGAAAGTTAGTACTCGGATAACTAAATTCTTAGGTTTAATTTAGACACCTTGAATAAAGTTTAAACTGTCTAACCCCACCAAAGGTGGCATTTAAATGGTTCATTTTCAATCTCTTAGAAAAAGGAATTAATTTAATTAACCAAATTAGTTATCAACCCCACCCATAGGTGTTAATTGATTTGTTTAGTTAACAAAGAATATCTAACCCCACCAAAGGTGGTATTCATACAAAAAAGGGAGAATCAATAAATATCAATTCATATCTTTAATAACCTAAATAATACGAGCAAGCATAATTAACTTAGTTATTATATCCATAAATACTCCACTATTTATAAAAGATAAAATTTGCATGAATGTTTATTGAATCTATGTTTAATTTTCTGTATTTAGATTAAAAACACAAAACCCAAAATATTGTGACAGGATATTTAGGATTTAATTTCGTTTTTAAAAGTTTGAATAATAAATTAAAAACCACATACATTCCTTCCTTAGATCGACCTTGGGAGTATACTTATCATTTTCTACGAAATGATTCGTGCACTTGCGAGAGTTTTATAAATATAAAACCAAAGTATTGGCAGGATCGGCGATGCCGGTTTTCGCTCATCAAGTTTTCGTTCATCAAAGTATTTGGCGATCACGATTCTGCTCATCAAGGACACGTGGCATGTGTTGGTTAAAATAAAAACACAGAAACAATGCGCGTTTCCAGCAGCTTCTGTGTGCCCAACGTGTCTTGTTATTTATTGTAGCCAATTATTTATTGACACATGGCATGCGTAAATTGAATTAAAAAATTCCAGAAACACACACATTGTCCTCGATTTTCGATTGCACAATATTCTTTTTGCGCGTTTCGAGAATGTCCCCCATGCGTGTATAAATTAATATTTTTGATGTATTATTTGTCCCCTGCGTGTGTAAAAAAATATATTTTATGATGTATTTTTTTTAGAAGGTGGAGCTATAAATAGGAGATATTTGTGATAAATTTAGGAGGTTGGGTGGGAGAGTTTGGATTGTTGGACGGTGGTACAAGCAGAATCCATTTTTGGCTTCTGTTGTATTCTGCGTGTGCCATAAAAAGTTAAGACCATAAATGTTTTAATTTTCTTTCTGTTCTTTAACTGATATTCCTTAAATTCTGTAATTTTAATTTTGTTTATGAAGTAATTTAATTTTTCTAGGGTTGCGTTGTAGCTAAATTTATGAAGCTTGAATAAATTATTTTTGAAAGATTTATAAGATTTTTAATTTGTTTATTTTATTTGTGCTTAATGCTTTTGATTATTAGAAAATTTATCAATTGATTTGTGGCACTTAAATAAACTTGGAAGAGGCATTTTTGTGTATATTGCTCATAGATAGAATAACATGTATATAAGGGATAGGAATATACCTTTATTTTACGTGTGACCATTTGAGAAATTTGAATGTAATGAATCTTGGTGAATTTAATTTTCATAGGAATATATTGAATTAATTTAGCCATATGTGTCTATATGGAGCTCGGAAGAGATGTATGGATAAAATTAGAAGTTCTTGGTTGACAAATTAAATTTACAAAAAAATAAATCAAGAGAAAATAATATGATTCGAGTGGATTAATTTGGTGAAACTGCAATCCTAGAATGTTTTTTATATTTTGTTATAAAACTTTTAATTTGTTAAACTCGAAACAATTTTCATTTATTTGGATAAAATCAGAGTGAAATAATGTTAGTACTTGACAAACTGTAGTGACAAATCTCCGTGGGAATGAAAATTTACTTATCAAATTTTATTACTTGTGACCGTGTATACTTGCACGTTTTTATGTTCTCTTAAAGAGACAACAAGTTTTTGGCGCCGTTGCCGGGGATTTGGTTTACTATTTTTTGTTGATATTAATACCAATCAAACTGGTTTTAATTCAAAAAATATTTATACTTCTTGTTACCTGCTTAATTCATTTTTCAATTTTCTGGTAAATTGAGATTTTGTTTTTCACACAATATCTTAACCCCCCTAAAAGAAAAAAATTGAGAATTCAAGTTGATGACTATAAATCAAGCACTTCTTGGGAGTAAACCCAAGTGTTCTATTTTTTATTTTTCTTATTTAGTTTAAGATGTATTAGTTTGCATATTTCTTTATTTTGTTATTTTATTTTGTGTAGGTGCAAATTGGAGGAATTAAAGCTATTTTTGAATGTCAATCTTACAAACCAAACCAGGAAGTTTCTTTAAACCCATCTCATGTGTTCTTTAATTTCGCACATTGAGGAAAATGTGCATATTAAGTTTGGGGGTGGTAGAGAGATTGAACTTAATTAAAATATTTTCTGGGTATTGTTGCTTGCTAAGCTTTATTTGTTTGGTTGATTGAAGATATTTTGCTTTTAATGGTGATTTATTTTTATTTCTTTGGTTTAAATAATGCATAACTCTTTGAAACATTTGAATATTGTCTAAGTTTTTGTATTGTTTTTGCGTATGTTTCATTTTTACAAGAATATATATTTATGAATATTAGTCTTGATGTTTGAGTTGTTATGCTAATTTAGAGAAGGTTTATGTGAGTATATAATTCGATTGATATTTTTTTGGTGTCACAATTCTTAGAATTATTTAATTTTCTCTCAAGGCGAAATTATCGATAACCCTTAAATATGAAAATGATTTAGGTCATCTTTAGATCGTTTGAGCCTTTCTATCTACCTTAACATGTTTTATCCATAGTATACCCCTTTTGAGCTTCAAAGTTTATATATATATATATATTTTTGTCTCCTTTCAAAATCCTAGTAAATATATATATATATATATATTTATTTACTAGATATATATGTATGTATGTATATACATTTTTATCTGTATGTATGTATATATGTATATACATTTTTCAAAATCCTAGTAAATATAAATATATATTTTTATCTGCTTGTAATGTATGTATGTATGTATGTATGTATAGATATATCGATTTTTCTTATCTCACTAACACGTGACCATTGTTAGTAAATTTTTAAAGATATATCGAAAAAAGAGGATATTGAAAAAAAGAAAGAAAAAAACAAAAAAAAAGAGAAAAAAGGATAATTGTATGTGATGTTAAATCCCAAATTGGGGAGTATTCATTGAGATGGTAGAAAGTATCTTGTTTCAATCCTAAAATGATGTGTTTAGGAAAAATTTGAGCCAAAATATTATCTTTTATCCTACCTTTACCTAAGCCATACATTACAAGCAGAATAAAATCCTATTGATTTTTGGTTTTGTGTTTGTTTACATTAGTGGAGAGAGAAATGAAAAATGAACTTATGAGATTTGTGATTTCATTAAAAATTAATTGCATCCATATTTGCATAAACTTATCCGGATTTCATGTGATGAAATATGAAAAGACTTCACACACACACACTAAAAGTTCATTGTAAAAATGTAACATACTTTTAAATTGATTTCAATGCTTAGATAAAATTCTTGTATTTCTTTGAGTTATGTTAATTGAAATGACCAAAAAGAAATTTTTTGAAAATCACTATTTTAAATGCATATATCCTTGTTTTATTTCTTTCATTTTTCTCGAGGACTAGCAAAATCTTAAGTTTGGGGTCTCTTTAGGAGAACATATAACTTTTACATCTCCAACCTAGAACTTACATTGCCCTCAATGGAACAATTGTAAGTTAAAAAAAGTAAAGAATATAAAAGTTAATATTTGTTGAACCAACTCAAGTATTGATGTGGAATTATAGGTGCATCCATCGTTCCTTACATTTAAATTTACACAATATGAATAATGTGTACTTCTCACATAATTCAACAAACAATTATAAAATTAATAGTTCTAAACCATATTCACATGATAGGGGAAAAAATAAATATAAAAGAAATAATATTACCTAAAACGATGGATTGCCTCACATCCAATGCCATTTTAACATCTTAGCAAGACTCTTCTTAGGGGATTTCTATTTTCATAATTTAAAATACTCAATGCCCTGCTCGTTATTGAGTTTGTATCATTATGTGTTTGAAAATGTATATTCTTTGCCCAAAGATTGTCATTGAAAAATTGCCTTAATGGATACTAACAAATGTTTTTATAAAGGCATGCCAATAAGTACATTATGTTTTTTTTATCTAATTTTAGGTTTCTTGCACAAATGAAATAACAAAATTTATAGGTATGAAAATGTTGTCTACTTATATAATTAAATCATTATAATATACCCTTTGGATATATTAGAAATTATCCATTAATTTTAGGGACAAGGTCGTGTGTTTTAGATCATCCATCCTTGCTAAGTATAATGCTAAGTCATTAAATTTTGTACATATATCCGGCATAGCAACTAAACTCTTTTTTATCCTCGATGGTGATATTAAAAATTTTAAAATCCTTGGAGTTAGCTTCTGATTTTTTTAATTAATACTACAACTAAACTAATTTTAAGTACTAAATAAAAAAATTAATTACTAAACAAAAAAAAAATAAAATAAAGAAAATAAATAACTAAAAGTAAATAAATAATACAAATAATACAAATAAAATAAAGAAGTAGATAAAGGAAAATAATAAATGAAAATAAAATAAATAACAAAAAAATAAATAAAAAGAAACAAATAACAAAAATAAATAAAGTTAGTAGATTATTAAACTAAAAATAAAAGAAAAAAGAAAATAAATATAAATAAAAGTTAGTAAACAAAATTAGTTTGATAAAAAGTTACTAAATAACAATAATAAGAAAAAATAAATAAAAATAATTAAATAATTAAATAATTAAATAAAAAAATCAATCTAAATTTAAAATAAAAATTCAAATTATTATATAAGAATAATAAAAATAAAAATTTAAAAAGAAATTAAATTAATAATTAATATCTAAGTTAACTAAAAACAAAATAGTTAAAAAAAATAAATTATAATATTTTTAGATTTTTTATTTTTTAAAAAATGTATATTTTTTTAAGTTAACAATTAAAGATTATCTACTTTTTTAAATCAAAACTTGATGCTTACAAATGTTATCTTGTTTTTTTAGTAATATTACTAGTATACTTGATAATGAAGTCCAAAACTTAATATCTCAAAATTAGGTATAAAAGTTTGGTATGATTTATAAAATAACTAATAAATACACGAATCACTTATAGAAAATGATAAGTATATCTTCAAGGTTGGTCTAAATATAAATCATGTGGTTTTTAAATAATTCAAAACATTCTTAAAAATAAAAATAAAACTTAAATATTATGTTACAAGGTTTGGGTTTGAAGATCCAAACTAATGACATAAAAAAAATATTCAATAAACATTTATGCAATTAAACATTTATCATGTAGTGAAATAATACATTAGTCAATTAATTATGTTTGCTCAATTAAGTAAGTTATTAAAAATATGAATTAAGATAATTGATTCTTCATTTTTTATAATAAATTATCCTAAGGTAGAGATCAATATCGTTATTAATCAATTATCAATTAAAGTCTTTTGACAAAAATAAGTAATTGATAGTTAAGTAAATTATGCTTTCTTCCTAATAAATTAATAAACCATTTAATTGGTGCTTTTAGTAGGACTATTAATTTAAACTCTTCAAGGTGTTTAAGGTAGGTTAATGATTTACGTATATGGAAACTAACTTTCAGATTTTAAATCTATTATGAAAATGTGTTATCAATATATTTTTCAATAATAAATCTTATAAAAATCTTTAAAATAGAGTTCTCTAAATCAGAACTAGAATATTTCACCTAATATCTAAGAGCTGAATGTAAATCAGATTCATATAATTAAATCCTAAATCTAATTATCCTATTTATTATGAAAAATACTTTGTTAATATTTTTTTTACAAACTTCGTTTTAATCTGGATGAGAAAATAAAACTTAAATTTATTTTATAAAAATTAATAATCTACTTTAATATTTCTCAAGTGTAATAATATTACTTATAGCTAGATATACATACTTTAATAAATGATTAATAAATTAAATATAACTTGTAAAACAACACATAATGATAATCTAAAAAGAATACATTTAAATATATCTCAACAGAATCTCAATATCATTTCTGTTCTTGAAAATCTTCAAATAGAATTGCCAATATCATTTATTGAACTGAAACTAGAATTACTAAATAGACTAAAATTGTTCAACTCTCAAATCAGAGAAGAACTTGAAACTACTGAAAGAAAAGCTAAGAAAGCTTAAGAGACTAAGAAATCAGCTTAAGAATGAAGTTATAGGATATGGATTACAATAGAATTAGGACACTATTTATAGGTGTAGGAAAGGACAAAAATATGGATAAGATGATAAGCGTGGCGATATATGTGTTGATACACAAGATGTTCAATTTTTGGAGCTCGATCCACTACACTTGCACCATACAACATTTTCACGCCGTATCCTGCACTAATTTTGGGATGCATAATTCCCAATCCTTTTGACTCATATCGCAACATATAAAACTTCCATGCCACGCAACCTACGTTGTTCTGAAAACTTGAAACCCTTATATTTTTTTGTACAACCTTTTTCATATTTTGGAACATATGTGATGCCTCACATATGGTATCTTTTAAGCTTGTAAAGTTGTAATGGAAGCTTTCAGATATATTCTTCAAATGTTTGATCAATTAAATCTTTTTGAAACTAAAATACCTAAAAAATAACAAAACATACCCGTGATTCTGAAAAACAAATATAAATATATTTGATCAATTACGATATATTAAGTTATTTTAAATACTCATCACAAAGATGTCAAAATCCTTCTCTACTCGACCACTTGGAGTCAAAAGGAAAATAGAAGACCCCAAAGAAACCATTTGTAAGTTGTCTTTGAGAACTCAACATCTTAATGATATGTTGAAGATTGAAATATTTCATAGTGATATGAGAGGTCTAGGATATTTTGATGATCAAGTTACTCATTCTCTTTCTTCTATTCAGTTTGTTCATGTAACAAAGGCTAAATTTGATGTGGCTTATGATTGTTCCTCTAATGATATGAGTTCCAATTTTTTTCTCTTTCCGTCCTTTTGAATCCTCTAAATTCTTCTCTTACTTCTTCTCAAGGTGAAACTTCTTGAACATATCATAATGTTATAAGTTATATGTCCATGACCTACTGAGTTAGGCCATAAGCCTCATTAACAAAGCCTTAATTTTATAGAATGAAGTTTTCATGTGTTTAGAAGAGTACATGTCTTTCCAGTTTCATCATAGTGATCAACCTGAGTTATAATTTTGTGCATATTACTTTAAAATCCCAAACATTTGGATGCTGATATTTTTACAGCAGGTGTTCTAGGCATATGAATGGAGATAATTTCTTCTTTATTAGTTTAGATAAACTTGATAAAGGCTCTGTAACTTTTGGTAATGGAATGAAAGCTAAGATATAAGAAAATGCAATATTTGTGCTCCAAGGATTCCCGAGCTTAAAGATGCCATCTTTGTGGATGGACTCAAAGGAAATATTATTAGCATAAGTCAAATCTCTGATGATATGTGTTTTTTTAAGTTTACATATAAAGAGTGTACCATGTATGATATCATTAGGAATATTGCTATTAAAGGAACCAGATCTAATGATAATTTCTATTGCGTAAGCTCTCCTATTCCTCTCTTAAGCAAAAGAGCCAACCTAAGTATAGAAGAACTTTGGCATCAATGTCTAGGCTATGAAAACTACAAGCTATTGAATAAAATTTTGATGCTCAAGATTGTCAATAGCCTTTCAAGGATCTCTTCTCAACATAATCATTTGTGTGGTCCTTCTAGTTAGGCAAGCATAATAAAATTCAACATAAGAAGAACCAACATATTTCTGTAGCTAGACCTATTGAGTTACTTCATATGGACTGATGAGACCAATAAGGAAACTTTTAGCTCAGTAATGAAGCCAACTGCAATTCATCTTGAAATAACTTTATCTCTTTATCTAAATTGGAGCATGCATAAACTAGATGTCAAAATTGCCTTCTTACATGGAAAACTCAAAAAAGTTATGTATATGGAGTAGCCACCCTAGTTCATTGACTAAGAATTGCATGATCGCATTTTCTCATTGAAGAAATCCTTGTATGGTCTCAAACAAGCACTGTGTGCTTGATTTGACTACCTTTCATAGTTCTTACTTCATCTTGGTCTCTATTGTAGTAAAGCGAATTCTTGTTTGTTTGTGTATTACAACAACATCATTAGTATAGTTCTTCTTATATATGTTAACAATATTCTGATTTCTTGGAATAATAATATCTCCATCATGGACTTATTGTCAAACTTAGTAGTGAATTTGCAATTAAAGATCTTGGTTCATTACATTGCTTTCTAGTTGTAGAGGTTAAACAATTTCTTGAAACTTTTCCCTTATAGATAAAATACATCCATAATCTCCTCACAAGAATACTAATGCTTGAAACTTCAACTATTGGTACACCTACGGCAATTAAAAACAAACACACACCAATAGATGGTAACACAATTGATCCTTTTGTTTATAGAAACACTATTAATGGAGCTTTACAATATTTAACTTTTACAAGACCTGGCATTGTCCATACTGTTAATCAGGTTTCTTAACATTTAACAACCCCTACTTTAACACATTTGAAAGCTATAAAAAGGATTTTGTGATATCTTAAGGGTACTCAATAATTTGGAGTTTGTTATCTTTCAAAAAGCCCCATATCTCTTTATAGAATTAGGGATGCAGATTGTGTAGGTTTTCCTATCAAAAGAAGAAGCACAATAATTTTTGTGTTTATCTCAAAGCTAATTTCATTTCAAGGTGTTCGAACAAACAACCAATAATAGCTTGCTCTAGTTCATAAGTGAAATATCGCTCAATTGCATCAATTATAATTGAGATATCTCCTTCTTGTTAAGATATATTGGTATACCACTTCCAAGGCCAACCCAATTGTTTTGAGATAATGATAGTGTTTTGCATATGTCAATTAACCCAATGTTTCATGCTTGTCCTAAACACATTGAATTTGACTTCCACTTTTTCTGTGAAAAGGTTTCCATGGGAACTCTAGTCACTCGGTACATCTCTTGTAGCTTTCAACTAGCAGATGTCTATACATTACAAAAATATTTAGCTATAACTACGAATATTTAGTTAGGAAAGAGACTTCGTAACTATTTTGCTACAAAAACTTATGACAAAAAATACAAACCATATATCCAAAAATCCTCGCTCAAACATCATTTATTCTTACAAATTTTCATAGCAACTAAGCAAAAAATTCGTAGCAATTTTAGGTTGTAGCTAAATTTGCCACAATATTTTTTCTAATTGGTGTCAAAAATTTAACTAAAACTCTTCACATTTTTATAGCAAATTTTCATGAGAAATTGTGAAAAACTTTGAAAATGTTTAACTATGAAATATTCTGACAATTTAGCTACTATTCATATTTTTATAGCAAATTAGGATGAATAGTTGTAGGAAACTTTTTATGCTTAATATGAATCTTATAAAAGATTGCTTCAACTATATTTAAAAAATAAGATAATTATGAAAATTCTTATTTTTTTAATTAGTTTACACTTGAAATTTTTAAAAATATATTATAATTTAATTTATGAAATGGAAATGAGTTTAGTCACAAACTTTTGAATTAAATTTTTATAAAATTTTCAAAGGAAAATTTTGTGCCTAAACTAATAAAATGACATCAATTATTTTGCTATGAATGTTAAAATTTTGGCACTAATATTTGTGAAAAAAATATTTGCTAAAGAAATTGTTACTTTAACTTAATAGCTATAATTTCAATGTAAAACAATTAAAAATTCATAATAGTTAAAATTTAAAAATTTAAAAAAAATTATTGAGATTTTTTAGTTATTAATTAATTTTTAAAACATAAATTTAAGTTTAATTTTCAAGATTTTTAAAGTGAATACAACTTTATATTTCACGCCTTCCACCTCACTTATAAAACATAAGTTTAATTTTAATTTTAATTTTTAGAAATATTTCAATACTTCTGTCTATTATAGGAATGGCCTAATGGCCTCTGATATTCTGTAATTTCACGTGCCATTCTACATTACATAATAGAATATGCACATATATTGCTTTTATCTTTTTTCTTTAAACTAACATTGTTCATCAAAATTTATTAAAAATAATAATAATTTAAATCACTACTAGGCATATAATAAAGTTACAAAAATTACTCAAAATATCATCATTTTCATGACTTTTATGTTCTATCTTTGTATATTTTATATATATAATATCCTACGCGATAAGTATTTTTTTTAGTTTTTATTCACTTACTAAAGAAATGTATAAATAGGGCATTGATTTGTAAGATCAGTCTCAGTGGTGTGTAACAAGTACAAGGACTCAAAATTTAAGATATTTTTACGTCAAATTTGCACGCTCACTCATTCTATATTATTGAAAACTTTATTTTACTAGAACATATGATTATTTTTTAGAAACGATCATTAATAAATAAAGAGATTGGCAAGAAGGAGAAGTATGTACATAGAGGTGACTTTAGATCTTTCCCACAACATGTTGAAAAGAATGTATGATATAACTTATTCTTAGTATAAATAAATTCATTATCATATTCAATTTTGCTAAGGGGATAACCAATTATATTAATTGTAGGATCTTGAACCTAGAGTCCGTTAGTACAAATGTTTTTTATTTCATGATGTCCATTGTAATTCGAAGAAAGGTTGAGGCTTAGAGCACTATAAAATTGCTTATATAAGTAATTATTATATGTTGTGCGTGTTTTTCAACTTATGTTTTGTATTATTTGTAAACTTAATTGAATATACTAACATCATTTTAATTAATAATAATTTCTACACTTTTGGTGTTCTTAATTAACTTCCAAACTATGCACCTTAAAATGCATTTATGTTTTTATTTTAATGCCCTTAAAGCACTTAAAGTAGCTTATGTTATTATTATTTCTTTGTGATAATTTTGGGCTTTAAATAAATTTTCTTTTTGAGTAACTTAGGAGGGGATGAAGGAAGATCAGGAGAAACCTTCAATGGTTGAAGAGAAATGGCCAGCAAAACCTATGACTAAAAAGTAAATATGCAAAAAAAATCCATGAAGTCCATTTTAGTTTTATTTTTTTGGTAGATATCATTCACAATCTAGCACCTCTAAACTCTCAGAATTAAGATATGAGGTTCATCATTTATGAAATAAGGAGATTGTAACTGATGTGAAAGTAAATGTTATACTTAGTTTTGTGTTGTAAGTCTCATAGTTCTTGTGTCTGTGTATTGGCTTTCTATGTACAAACATGATGTCTGTTTTATTTTACTCAGTGTTTTGTCATACTCAATGTAAGGTTGGTTACTATATATCAGTAATACACACAAGCACATAGTTAATAACATTTTGTATGCAATACCCCCTCATTTCTTCTTCTTTGATATCCAAAAAATATAGTAGAGTTATATCAAATTGACATCTTATTTTTCTATTTTTGGATCACTAATACCTTGAGTGTTGTTCAATATTAGTGATTCATGATTGTGTGAGAAAAATCATATTTATGAGTGTTGAGTACTCGAGATGGTGTTTGTAAGTGGGTTGTGTATGAGTCGTGTGTTCACTGGGAGTTTCTTAGATGAAACTATTTATTTGTGAGAACCTCATTGTGAGAGTGAGTTAAGTTAAATGCTTTAAGTTCTTATATCTCTTGTTATGTGTAATAAGAGATTGAGAGTAGTCCTAAAGATTGAGAGTAGTTATACTTTTAGTTACTAATATGTAGTCACTGATCACACTACATTAGGTGATGTGGGCTTTGGAGGAGAGTCGATTCCGTGTGTTAAACTAGGTCATTATGAAAGCAGCAGGTAAGAAGCAATAATAGGCAGTTAGGAAAGAGGTCTTGGCTGATAAAGGTAATGGTGGTTTTATTTGTCTCAGAGTGTAAATGTTTTATTATTTAATGGATTGTTTACTATTGAGTGATTAACTTAAGAAACCCAAGGATGTTACCATATAGATAGGATTTCTATGTGGGTTTACCTTGATATATTTGTTGTTATGAATTATCTACTTTTGTGTTAGTATAATATGAGTTTATATTGTGTATTCTCCATCATAATAACTTTAGACTCTGATTAAAAAATTTATTTTTTTAGTAGTTGCATTATTTCTTTCCTTTCCTTGTAGCATGCCTATAGCTTTCTAATTATTACTTGTACTTTTTGATCATGCATTTTTAGTATGAGTCTTTATTTCCTTATCCTAGCAATGTATCGGGTGTTGGACTCTTTATTATGATTTGTTATGTAATATATGATTCCATGCAGTAAAAGTAAAATCATCATTTATTGAATATGTTTCCACATATGAGGTCTTAAAGAGATTGGAAATCCCTTATAGATTTTCAGTATGTATGATTGTCTTGCATGCTGTGTGATGTTTACTATGTTTGTGCATGTTGCTAGCCTAGATAGGAGTATATAAGGCATAACGTTATGTGTTTATTACATTTTTTTCTTTCTGAATGTAAGTTGTTTTTATTGTGTGTTGAAATGAGAATATTATTTTGTACTTTCACTGTGTTAATTAGTCAATTCATTTTGTGAGGTATACTTGGCCGAATTGATATATACTTGTGAAAAGACACTAGATGTTGGTTACCTATTTGAGTTAGAAGAATAATTAACCTTCATGTAATTATTTCAACATATGGGAATCTTCAATTGGTATCAGAATGGATAACCTCTTTTTAGGCTTAACCACTTGGGTACTTAATCCTAGAGCTTTATCTACATACACACATGCCTTGTATATTTGTTTCCTATATCCCTAGTGGTGTGGGTTGTTTTTTGTTCTGTGAGGTTGTTTATCTCCCTGAACTTTTATTGTCAACATGTTCCATGTTTACTTATTCATGCATATCGCTTTATCTCTCTTTACTTTTTTGTCATGCATAGTATGCTAATTACTTTACTTGCTGCTATGTCAAATAGTTTGATCCTTTACTTGTTTTCTCTCATCTTAGTTGCTTTGAAATGCTCTTATTATGTGTTTTCCTTGCTTATTGCTTACTTTTTCTATGGTTTTTTGCATATGCATCATGTCACATATTTGTTAGCCTATAGCTTCAAAGTATTAGGATCTTTCTTCTTACAATCTTATCATTTATATGTCATGCCATATAGAATGCATATCTTCTATTTTACTGAGTTCTTCTCTGTTATACCTAATATGTTGGGTGTTAGTTCTTTGTTTGTCTCTTGTTGATTTTTGTTCCTTTTTTCCTTATTTTGTGCTTTAGATGTTTGCTTGGAGAATTATAAGGTGTGTTAAAAGTTTGAGTACATGAGTGTTTATTTGTACTATGCTTGTTTGGGTTTGCCATGTGTATTTGTATGTTATATAGATTATGTACCTATCTTTAGGATGACTTACATGTATTGTTATGATTGGACTTATGTGTTTAGTTGGCATTCCTGGTGTTTGGGATCTTGAGCCTATCTAAGTATTTCTCTCTTTTTTTTTTTGCTAGAACCTGAGCATTTCTCACATGCATGGATTTTTTGTAGCATCCCTTGTTTGTTTTCTCTCTTAGGGGTGTTACATGTGTTGCTCATTAGTTAGTCAGTTTTCTTTCTTCTCTTGACTAGCAATGATGTGAGTGTTACTGATGATATCTTTAAAGGAAATTAGGTGTAGTTTGTTTCCTTTTCTCTCTTTACAGGCAACATTATACAATTTGTGCTGATAATCTTTCTTAATGCATATCCTTGTCTATTTCGCCTATGATCTTCTTTAAGGCCATCATTGTCATCTAGTTTATGTATTGTATTTGACTTTTTAACACTCTATTTCCCTCTTTCTCTCTTTCTCTCTTTCTCTCTTCCAAGGATAGTTATACATGTTCTTTTGTCTTGCTATCCTTTTGCATGTAAAATGATTTTAGAAGAACCACTGTTTTTTATGATTAACTTGTCTTTGACTTAAATTTCAATCAGACTATCTTAATGTGTGTATTTCTTGAAGGGTATGTATGACTAGATTCTTTTATCCTTCTTAAAAAGAAATATTTCTTACCCGTGTCTTAACGTTGTGAATTTATGTGGATATTTTGAAAAGAATCCATGTTTAGTGTCTCTCGAAACAAAATCATAGGTGGTACTTAGATAGAAAGACGATTTAGGTCATCTTTGAATTGTTTGATCCTTCTTACCACTCTTGTCTTTTTATCCTCAACCTCCCCTCTTGGTCCTTTTTGTTAAACTTCAATTTTTTTGCACCTTCTAACCTAGCTTAAATAATAAAAATCCTACTTACCTGGCACTCTTTTTGTTTAGTTTCAAATTTTCCTAGTCGAATGGTTTTGCTTTGGGATTGGTTATGTTTCTTTCAAGCATAGAGAAAATAAAAAGTAGAAAGAAATATATATAAAAAAGGGAGAAGAAAAAAAAAGAAAAAGAGTGGTTCAATGAATAATAGTAAAATCCCCCCAAACGTAAGTTTTTGCTAGTCCTCGAGCAAAAGGAAGAAAATGAAACAAAGATAACTGCATTTAAAATAGTGATTTTCAAAATATTTCTTTTTAAACATTCCAAATAACATAACTCAAAGAAATAAAATAATTTTATCTAAGCATCAAAATCAATTTAAAAGTATATAACCTTTTTACAATGAACTTTTAAGTGAGTGTGTGAAGTCTTTTCAAATTTCATCACACGTATGCAATCGGATCGGTTTATACAAATATAAAATCAAACAAATTATCCTTGAAATCCACAAATCTCATAGTCTATTTTTCATTTCTCTCTCCACTAATGTAGACAAACACAAAACACCAAATCAATAGGACTTTATTAAGCTTGTAATGTATGGCTTAGGTAAAGGTAGAAATGAAGGATAATATTTAGCTTAAAAATTTTCCCGGGCGTAACATTTCAGGATTGAAAAAGATAATTCTATCCTCACAATAATAACAACCCAATTTGGGATTTATCATCACATACAATAATCATATTTGTTTGTTTGTTTTTTCATTTCTGTTTTTTTTCTTTCCTTTTTCTTTTTCTTTTTTTTTTCAGAATCTGTTTTTTTTTCTTTTCTGCTTTTTTTTTCAGTAACCCTTTTTTTTCCGATATATCCTTCAACTTTTACTAACAATTGTACATGTTAGTCGAATAAGAACAATAGGTATATCTAAACACATATATATATACTTTTTAGATAGGGTTTTGAAATGACAAAAATATATATGTACTTTGAAGCTCAAAAGGGGTATACTATGGATTATGCATGTGAAGGTGGATAGAAAGGCTCAAACGATCCAAAGATGGCCTAAATCATTTTCTTAGTTAAATGTTATCTATAATTTATATCGAGAGAAAATCAAACAAATTCTAAGAACTGTGACACCACAAAAATAAATCGAATTCAATACTCACATAAACATTCTCTAAATTAGCATAGCAATTCAAAAATCAAGACTAGTGCTCATGAATATTAATTCTCGTAAAAATGAAACATACATAAAAATTATTCATCGCTTACACAATATTCAAATTTTTCAAAGAATCATGCATCATTTAAATCACTATTCATAGCAAAATATCTTCAAATAACCAAACAAAACAAAAAAAAAATTCACAAGCAATCACATCCAGAAAGTATTTTAATTCGGTTAAGTATATACACCACCCCCAAACTTAATATACACATTGTCCTCAATGTGTGAAAGTTAAAGAACATATGAGATGGGTTTAAGAAACTTCCTGGTTTGTTTGATTGGTTAAGCCAAAATAGCTTCATTACCTCCAATTTGCACCTACGAAAAAAATAAAAATAAAATAACAACATAACAAAATAAAAAAAAACATCCGAAAAATTAAAAAATAATAATAAATATAAAACACATGGGTTGCCTCCCAAGAAGCGCTTGTTTTATAGTCTTCAGCTTGACTTCTCAATTTGTTTTTCTTTTTATAAGTTCAGATTTGTGTGTCAAACAAAATCTCAACTTACGAGAAAATTGAAAAATAAATTAAGCAATAATAACCATAAATTTTTTTATTTTTATTTTCTTTTGTGAATTAAGATTTGCGTGTCAAACAAAATCTCAATACACGAGAAAATTGAAAATTAAAATAAACACAAACAATAAGCAAAAAAAAGATTTATTTTTCTATTTGTGAGGTAAAATTTATGTGTCAAACAAAATCTCAACCCACGAGAAAATTGAAAAATAAATTAAACACCCAAAAATAATTTTTTTTTTAATTAAAATCAGATTGATTGGTATTAATATCAACAATGAAAATAGTAAAACAAATCCCCGGCAACGGCGCCAAAAACTTGTTGTGAGTTTTCCAACATACAGAAATCGTGCAAGTATACACGGTCACAAGTAATAAAGATTTGTAAGTAGAGTATCGTTCCCACGAGGATTTGTACTATAGTTTGTTGAGTATTCAAAATTGTATCTCTCTGATTTTATCCAAAATAATCATTAATTAAGAAAATGTTTAAAAATAAAAAATAAGAGAACTCTAGGATTGCAATTTTTTCACCAAACTAATCCACTCCAATCATATTATTTTCTTTGGATTTATATTTTTTAGTACATTTAATTTGTCAACCGAAAACTTCTTTTTTATTCATACATCTCTTCGAGAAACAAACACACCTCGTTAAATTAATTCACTATATCTCTATGAAATTAAATTTAATAAGATTCATTAAGTTCTAAGTTTTCAATATTACATTACAATTAGGGTATATTCACATCCTTCGTAAATACATGTCATTCTATTCTGACAATATACCACAATGCATTTCTCAAGTTTATTTTTATGCCACAAATCGTTTTGATAAAATTAAGTAAATAATCAAAAAGCATTAAGCAAAAATAGAGCGAACAAATCGAACGTCTTATAAATCTTTCAAAAAATAATTAAAATCAAGCTTATATATTTAGATCAAATCTGACACAGAAAAATTAAATTACTTCATTAATTAAAAATTAAAATTACACAGTTAGAATAATTAGAAGAACAAGAAGGAAAATTAAAACATCAAGTAACAAAAATATTTGGCACACGCGAGAACACGACAAAAGCCAAAAAAAATGGCTTACTGCGTGTTACTGCGGTCCAAAAGCAGAACACCCTGAGAAATTTCTAAACTAAAAAAACTCTTCTCCCGACCATACTAAAACTCTTTTACAACTAAAAACTATCTCCTATTTATAGAAAAAAAATACATCAATAAAATATTAAATTTAAATCTATGCGGGGGACAAAAAGGTGTGGGGAAAATAATAAATTAAAAGCGTAGGGGGCAAAAAGTGTATGGAAAATGGGATTGAGGGACGGCTGCGCGTTTGTTTTAATTCTCTTCCATGCTGCACGTGTCGCGTTCGATTCGCGGACACAGTGTAGTGGGACACGTGGCGGCGTCCCGGTCGTTGAGGGGAAACGGGCGCACGATGAATGGTCGCACGGGAGCAGCGAACACACGGGCTTGATCCGGCGCGGTCGCGCTCGTATGGCACATGCCACGTGTCGGTATATATTGCTTTGAAATATTAAGTTCAACCGGGCTCACGTGGATCGGTGCGCGGTGTCGGACGGTAGGTCCCACGCGCGCACTGCAGCGCTGTGGCGGTGGGCCCCAGCTCGGGCAGAGAGCCGCGAAAAGAGAATTTCCTGCGTCGGCTCTCCTTTGTCGGGTTCTGCGGATTACGCGCCGCTGTCCCCGAACCGTTCATTCTTTGATGTGACGGTCCACGATGGAAGCGTGGGTAGCAGCCGTGGAATGTTTCTCTACGAAAAAAAAAAAAACTTATTTTTATTAATTATATTTTTAACCACAAATATATTTCAATTTACATTTTAAACTTTATTTAATTGCAATACAGCCCTTTTGTAATTTAAATTAAATTTTAAACTTTTAATAATTGAAATTAATCCCAATTTTAATTTAAATTATATTTTCAACTTTTGTAAATTGCAATTAATAATACTTTTATTTGAAATTATATTTTTGGACACAAATTTGCATTTAAGTACGTTTTCGATACAATTTACTTAATTTTATTTAAAATATATAAAAAATAGTACATCCTAATTTATTAAACTAAAATTAACTAAAAATAGGGAGAATCTAGCAATTATAATTAATAAAATAGGTGAAAATAACTATATAAAATACAGTTATCAGTGGTACTTAGATAGAAAGACGATTTAGGTCATCTTTGAATTGTTTGATCCTTCTTACCACCCTTGTCTTTTTATCCTCAACCTCCCCTCTTGGTCCTTTTTGTTAAACTTCAATTTTTTTGCACCTTCTAACCTAGCTTAAATAATAAAAATCCTACTTACCTGGCACTCTTTTTGTTTAGTTTCAAATTTCCCTAGTTGAATGGTTTTGCTTTGGGATTGGTTATGTTTCTTTCAAGCCCAGAGAAAATAAAAAGTAGAAAGAAATATATATAAAAAAGGGAGAAGAAAAAAAAAGAAAAAGAGTGGTTCAATGAATAATAGTAAAATCACAAATGAATAAGTTCCCTTATTTGGAAAATTTAAGTGTTTCAATTTTAAAAGTACAAGAAAAATATCCTTTGTTTAAAGGATTAGCTCTTATGGTTGCAAACTTTATGCTTAAAGTGAAATTTTGTTTGCTAAAGAAGTGGCTTTCCTTAAATGATTCTTCTCTTCTACCCAAACATGGGGCTATTTTTACAAGCCTTGAAAGACCTTTTGATTTATTCCTAGCTTGCACGTACATTAGTGGACAGACATGCTACATGTGGACTTATGAATTTTAGTTCAATTTGAGTCTATATTTCTATTTTCTTGATTCATTTAAGCATTTCCTGATGATATATAGAGTAAACATATTTTGCACAGCATATACTGAGCATGAAATCAATATTTTAGTCATACTTCTACTTGAATGCATTATAGATTGATTGCCTTATGGATATTTTCGTTGAATGTTTTTCTTTGTCTCAAAGGGCCCTATAGCTTTTTTACTACACTACATCTTGTTTCTTCCTTTTGTTTATCTACCACTTTTGTGCTCAGCAGACGTAGAGTTATCTTTTCTCAAGATATTAATAATTTATTATCCTTTCATATTGTTCAAGTTTCTTTCTTTTCTCGTTGTCCTTTTTGAGTTTGAAATGTCTTGGATTCGCAACTATTTCAAGCTTTTACTCAGGGTTTTGTAGCTTCTTTTCAACCAGTTGTACCTTCTATTCATGGTTTACCCATTTATTTAGCCTCAATTAGACCTCGCCATACCAATTTCAAAGATCCTCTTCACTCTAGTACTTCTTATATTGGCCATTTGTTCTCCTTGCTTTCTTTGTTGGTGGAGATGTACACAATGTTCTAATGAGTACTTAAAAAGCATTAAAACTACCATGATTTAATGTACTCTAATTGATTAAATATATTTATATTTGCATGATTTTATCATATTTTTATATAAATTTATCTTTTCGGAATTACAGGCATTTTTATTATTTTTTAGGCATTTTCGTTCAAAAATAACTTAAAGACATGAAGAAAAATACTAAAGATAATACAACACAAATATATTGAGAAAAGAAAGAGAAAAATTCAAAAAGATGTAAAAATATTGGACAAAAAGGGTCAAAATGGTCAAAAATATCAAAAAGGTCGAAATCCCTCGCGTAATAGCCCATCTGCGTCGAGTACCACACACACTAGTATGCGTAGTAGCCCATCCGCGTTGAATCCTACGCACAGTAGCCCATCAGTGCCGAGTCCTTCTCACAAATGCCCACACGCAGCTAACGCCCAACCAATACATTCCCGACACACGTCGCACTAACTTCCACACGCGCTAACCGCCGGTATGCGAAGATTTTTGCACGCCATACACGTGCCAACTTGTCCAAACGCATCCAAATTCAAATTTTGAAATATTTTCCCCCATTTTTTGGCCTCCTCACCTATAAAAGGACCTTCTTCCCACATTGTAAAAAACATAATTTTCTAAGCTCTTTCTCTCCCTAGAAAGTTTTCATTTTTTGTAGTTTTTAGTTTTTATGTTCTTCTCCTTTTTAGACGAACTAGCTATGTTTTTATAGATTTTTAGTTTTTGATTCAATAAGCAGAGATGTAAATCCGTTTGGAGATTTTCCAACAATAGAATTAGCATCAAACTACTGTAAGGATTCTTTTAAGGTATAATTTTAATGGATTCTTTACAATTATCTTTTTATGTATTATTCTTATATGTTATATTTAATTTGTCTGAAATTCAATTTAACATAGTTGACTGTATGTAAATATGATATAATTATAACGTTGTTATGCATACGAAATATTAATTAGGTAAATCATCTCTATAAAATAAATTGATTTCGTTTTTATTCAAGATTTTATATTAAATATGTTAGAGAGAAATATATTATTTTTCATTACAAACTTAAATCTGAAAATTAGATTAAAAGGTTTAATTATTAGGTCTGATTTAGAGTAGTACTTTTTAATTTATTGGTACAATCGCCTGGTAGTTAGAGTAAAACTTTATTTCAAAAGTTTTTTATAAGAACTATTATTTCAAAAATGTATTGACTACATATTTTTAGTAATGATTTTAAAACTTGAAAGTTAGTACTCAGATAATTAAATTCTTAGGTTTAATTTGGACACCTTGAATAAAGTTTAAAATGTCTAACCCCATCAAAGGTGGCATTTAAATGGTTCATTTTCAATTTCTTAGAAAAAAGAATTAATTTAATTAATCTAATTAATTATTGACCTCACCCATAGGGGTTAATTGATTTGTTTAATTCATAAAGAATATTTAACCCCACCAAATGTGATATTCATATAAAAAAATCAATAAATATCAGTTTATATCTGTAATAACCTAAATAATATGAGCAAGCATAATTAACTTAATTATTATATCGTTAAATACTCCATTTTATGAATGATAAAATTTGCATTATTGTTTATTTAATCTATATCTATGTTTATGTTTTTATTAGATTAGAAAACAAAATCAAAATATCGTAACAAGATGTTTAAGATTTAATTTCATTTTTAATATTTTAAATAATAAATTAAAAACCACATAAATTCCTTTCTTAGATCAACCTTGGGAGTATAATTATCATTTTCTATAAAATGATTCATGCACTTGCAAGAGTTTTAAAAATATAAAACCAAAAGATTTTGCAAGATCAATATTTGTAATGCCGGTCTTGTGACTCATCATGTTCCCTTTGAGCTTGACCATTACTTTTGAACATTTAGCTACAAATGTTCTTAATCCTCATTCTATTTCACTACCTTCCACCCCTAACATTGTTGGATAGTCTACTTACTGTGGTGTTCTTGGGATTGTTGATGTAGAAAATGGAGACTCAGAGTGTTGAACTTCTTTTATTTTTCTTGTTACTTTAGTTTGTTTCAACTCTGTCCTTTAAAAGTTCGTAAAAAATTTGTTCACTTAATGAGATAGAGTTTGTTGTATTCCTTACTCTCTGTTTGTTTATCCTTACATGTTATGTGTATTTTGTTTGTTTCCATTTTTCTATATTCCTTGTTTTCTTCAGTGAGTAGGTGTTTACTGCCTCACATGCATACTTTTAGGGGGAGAATATGTGTAAAATGCATGTGGGTAAGGGGAATGTTATAAATTTTCTAAATTCTTGTTGTTTTTCCTGTTTATGAATTTGTTTTATGTTTTTATGTTGTGATGCCTCCTTCTTCTTGACAACACTTTGTATGAATCTTGCATAAATAGGATTTTTAGTATGACATCTTGCATGTATAGTTTCATTTTCTATTTAAATGTATTTTATGTGTCTACCTACTTCCTTATTATAATGAGTTATTGCATGTTTATCACTTGTACTTGATAGCTTGGTATTTTTTGTTCGAATGAACAACATATGTTTTCTTTTGTAGATTAGATGTTTTTTAATATGCGTGCGCAACTATGGGGTGAGGTTATAGGATTGAATACACCCAAGTATTATTAGAGGAATATTATTGAATCACTAAAAGTGTGTCAAAATGGAAGATAGCTAGACTCCTAATCAATTACTTCTTAGGGATTCATTGACACATTTAAGTTGCATTAATGTTTGGGGAAAACTGCTGAGTCGCTAGGAGTATGCCAACTTAGAAGATAGTTGGACTCCTAGTTAACATCTTCTTTTATATTCGTTGATACATTTATGTGCCATTAGTGTTTGATCGTCCTTCGTGTCGATGTGTTGTATGCACATTGCAAAGCCTCTTATACCTTCCCACAACAAGTATAGATGTTGGGCTTTATGCTATGTATTGCATTAGGGATATATTTTTTTATCTACAACACTCTTTGTTTGTCTTTGCATTTAGGTTATGGTTTGTTACATGCTTTTATGTAGTTGTTGTCTCAGTGTTATTATTTGTCTTTTTTGCTTGACTGTATGTGTTACTTCTTTTTGTATTTGTTATAATCTTCTCTATTATGTTGCACAAGTGTTAAGATTATTGCATTTCTTTTTGACTTCTCTCCTTTATATAGAGGTGTGGTATATTGCATACCTATGTGTGCTTGCTTTGACGTAAAAAAGAGGAAGAAATGTGCACAACTTCTATTTTTTGTGTTTGATTGTTAACACGCTATTAGTTGCATGAGGTCATGAGTGTAGTCTTCATTGCATTATTGCATCATGTTTATATAATATGCATACACTTTGGAAAAGTGTTGCATATTTGTGTTGCATGTAGATTGTATAGTTTGCATATTTGTATTACATGTAGTTTGTGCTTGTTTGTGCTACATGTTAACTATGCTTAACTTATCGTGTGTACCAATATAAGAGTAACATAATAGTATTTGGATAGACTATAAATGTTTATTTGTGTAGGGGTAACACGATAGTATTTGGATAGACTACATGTTATGTTTGCATGATACATTCATGTGGTACATGTTTGTTTAGTGTGTGTAGGTTATAGGCGTATAGTGAAGTCTTCGTGCTTCAAGTGTGATCTGTGTGCAGTGGTGTTTAGCTTTTTATGATAGAGGCTTGGATGAGTTGATTCGTGAAGTTGGATGGAGCACTCAAGATGGACACACTTGGAATATGTGTATCTTTTTGGTTTTGGTGTATGTTATTGTGTTGTTCATGGGAACAAACAACTTTAGGACATCTTCATGTAAATCATGTTGTTCTTGTGTCTTTGTGCTGGCTTTCTGTGTATAAAACATGGTGTCTATTTTATTTTACTCATTTTTCTATCATCCTTAATGTAAGATGGGTTACTCTAAGTCAATAATACACACACGTACATAGTTAAGAACACTTTTTATGCAAGCGTGTTTACACATACCATGGGGTTGGTTTTTGTAGTGTGAATGCTAAATGGAGTGTTGGTTTTGGATGAGCAAGCGTGTGAGCAAACCAATGTTGTCACTAGTATTTTTGGTTCATTTTGAATGTGGATATTTATGGAAAGTACTCAACAATTTTTAGAGAAAAAAATGTCTTTTTAGAACCTCACCGCCAAGCTCACCAAGGACCTCATCACAGGTGGTGGTGAGATAATTGGCAAGGTGGAAAATCCGAGTTCTATAAATACCTCCTTATTACTTCTTCTTTGTTATATAGAAAATGTAGTAAAGCTCTATCAAATTGACATCTCATTTTCTATTTTTGGATCACTAATACCTCGAGTGTTGTGTGATATTTGTGATCCATGATTGTGTGAGCAAAATCATACTTGTGAGTATTAAGTACTCGAGACAGTGTTTTCAAGTGGATTGTATGTGAGAAGTGTGTTGCCTGGGAGTTTCTTGGATGCAACTTTTTATTTGTAAGAACCACATTATGAGAGTGAGCTACGTTTAATGCTTTGAGTTCTCACATCTCTTGTTGTGTGCAATAAGAGATCGGTTTTTTGAGTTTGATGATGGTTCTCAAGATTGGGAATAGTTACACTTTTGGTAACTAATCTGTAGTCACTGATCACACCACATTAGGGGTGTAGGTTTTGGAGGATAGTCGGATTTATGTGTCAAATCAAGTTGTTGCAGAAGTAGCAAGCAAGAGTAGCAATAGGCCGTTAGGATAGTGGACCCAATTGATAGAGATAATGGTGGTTTTATTTTTCTCAGAGTGTAAATGTTTTATTAGGTAGTGGCTTGTTTGCTTTTGATGGTTGCCTTAAGTAACCAGAGGATGTAACCATATAAATAGGGTTCCTATGTGGGTTTACTTCATTATATTTGTTTTTATGCATCATTTGTTTTTGTATTAGTATAATTTGAGTTTCTATTGTGTATATTCCATCATACTAGATTTAGACGCTTATTAGAAAGCTTATTTGTTTTGCGTAGCTCCATGATTTCTTTCCATTCCTTATAGCATGCCTATAGCTTTTTAATTATTACTTTTGATTTTTTATCATGTATTTTTAATGTGTCTCTAAGGAGTTTATATCTCCTTACCTTGGTAATGTACCAGGTGTTGGGCTATTTATTATGATTTATTATGTAATGTATGATTTCATGCTGTAAAATTACAATCATCATTTATCGAATATGTTTCCATATATGAGGTTTTGAAGAGATTGGACATCCCTTATATCTTTTTAGTATGTATGATTGTCTTGATTACGATGTGATATTTGCTATATTTTTACATGTTGTTGGCCTGGACAGAAGCCTATGAGACGCACCATTAATAATATATTTACTGTAGTTTCTTCTTTCTTACTACATATTATTTTTGTTACGTATTGAATTGAGAATTTTAATTTTTAATTTCACTGTGTTAATTGCTTAATTCATGTTGTGAGGTCTGCTTGGTTATATCGATATAATGTTCACAAAAAGATTTCATATGTTGGTATTTTTATTTCTCATCTAGGTCCTGATTACTTATTTAAATAAGAAAAACAATTCATCTTTGTATAATTATCCTTACATATGGGGATCTTTACATTCAAACATTACTCTAAGAGGATCAAATATCACAAATGATATCTCATCTTTTACAAATGAATTCCTTTGGTGAAAATTTAGCCTTCGGTGGGTCGTTGATTTCTTTTTTCGATATGTAAGCTTTGTATGGGTTATATACTACTAAAAAGGTAACTTTTTGACAAAAAATTATAACGGGGTAGTTTAAAAAACTTACAAGATAGGATACATTGTAGGTTTCTTAAAAATCGCCATGATATAAAATTACTAACTTGGTAATTTTTCAATAAAATTGAATATATGTATAAATAAGTCTAAGTGAAACAAAATTAAAAGTAAAAAGAAGTATTTTTATAAAGGAAAAAAGAGAATGAATTTTTTTAATGAAAAAAAGATAATATATATAATAAATAAAAGTAAGTTTAAAAATTTGAAAAAAGAATATAACGCTTACCACGATGCTAAAAGTGTAACAAAACTTTTTAAGTACTAGAGGGTGTGTCCTGACATCATATGTGTTGACATATATACACAATCCAATATTAGTACTTTTTTAAGTTCCTTGCTTTTGACTCACTACTCTGCCTTTAAAAGTTAATGTTTTGATTATACTTCGAAATATAATTGTTACATGTTTTTATACAACACGGTAAATAGTAAATACCCATTTTATTTATTTGCCTTGTTATTTAACACATGATAAATAGTGAATAATATGCTCATATTGTAACATTTAAATATGAAATGTATAACTGTTACTAGTTTTTGATGAAATGTTATTCTCAAATTATAAATTGTTTAATTTTTTATTTTGTTTGTGTTTGGTATCAAATATAAAGTGGATGATTAGTAGTAGATTCAATGATGCCTTGGTTCAAAGTAACATGAAGTTATGTTTAATTTAATTAAAATGTTTCTTATAATTTGTTTTTATAAATGAAACTAGAGATATTTATATTTATGATATACTTTGAATTAGTAAATGATGCTTTGGATATTAATTATACCATAAGCTGTGTATATATATTATTCGGTCATTTTATTTATATTAATTGATTATAAATTATTATAATTTACATATTATATATATATATATGGGGTAAAATTTGCTACAAAATTCTACCATTTGTGATATTTATTTTTGAATATAATAAATTTTACTATAGAGTTATTTTATTCATAACAAAATTGTTACAAATTTTATAGTAAAAATTGCTACGAACATTTAATGTTCATAGCAAATATGCTACGAACATTCAATGTACATAGAAAATTTGATACGAACGTTCAATGTTCGTAACAAATTTGTTACGAAATTAAAATATTCTTGGATTTGTATCAAATTTGCTATAGGCTTTTAATATTTGTAGCAAACTTGCTATGAAATTAAGATATTTGTGGACAAAATTTTGTAACAATTTTTTTTTATTCTTAGCAAATTTGCTAGGAAGTTAAGATATTCATGGGAAAATATTTTACTATGAAAATGTTTTATTCGTATCAAATTTGTTACGAACTTTACAAAATTTCATAGCAAATTTGGCTACAAAAATATCATGTTTGTAGAAAAGTTCACTTAGCAACGGAGTTATAGCTACAGTTTTACTACGAGCGTATTTTGTAGCTAGTAGAAAATTTATTACGAAATTATCATATATTACTATGAAATGTTTGTAGCTAAAAACCTGTTTTCATATAGTAGCAAAACCATTGGAAAATGGAATTTTCCAAAACTTTTGAAGCAAGTTAGGTGTTCATAGTAATTCCCACCAACTAGAGAAGAGTGTTAAAGGAACAAATTCCATAGATGATGGAGAAATTCAAATGAAAAAATCAAGTAAATCTCAAGCCATGTCAATATGACAAACAAGCATAAATTAAGCAAATTCCATCATTAAGGATTAACTATTGGATCATTAATCTAAACTTATATATGAATAATTATGTATTGTAAACTGTTATATAGGGTTAAGTCCATTTAAGAATGATCAGTTAAGATTTAAGTAATATAGAGTTTAATGCATCTAATAGGGTGTGGGCCTTTAATGTGTAGAGATCTAAAGATAATTTTTATTTTAATGATGAATTAAAATAGATATACAATTATTAATTATATATACAGTAGTTGTGGTTCCTATATTACACGTATTTTATTCTTCTTATCTGATATCCCATTATTAAAGAGAACAGAGAGAAAACGAAAATATTATCTAAGGAAAACGTATAAATTTGAAAGACTAACTACTCAACTATAGAATTAATTAATAGCTATGTATTTAGGTGCGTTTCCATGTATCTATCTTTCATTCATAGTGATACAACATGAATGTATTAGATTGAAGCACAAAAGTAATTAATTTTTTTTAAAGCCCACAAATATTTTTGATTTAAAGAAAACTTTCATTGATTTGAAGATATGAATTTGGGTTAATGGGTCAAAATATGGATATGTGTTTCATGACCTAATAAGAAGGCATTCTCTTAGGAGAAGCATGCCACCTTAGTATATTAAAAGGATGATATTTAATAGTGGAAGGGGAAGTCATCTCGAAGCGTAACCATACTCTTGTTCTTCCTCTTCAGTGGCCAAAGCAATAAGTAGATGTTTTGACTGTTGATCGATGTTGAATGGTGTTGACTGTTGAATTTGACATTTTTTTACAGCTTAAAATTTAAATATTATTATTCTTCATAAATATTTTTTGAGATAAATTAATTGAAAGACATCTCTCGTAAAAATTAATTAATTTTAAAATATAAATAGTTATGTGCATGTAACTTACGTGAATAATGATCGACCCAAAGGAAGGTTAATATTTAACATAATTACATGTATACTTATGGTAATAAATGCATGATGATTATTCGATTTTTTACATGTGAATAATAATTCACACCAAAATATTACTTACAATCTAATATTGTTGTCCAAAGATAAAAATTAATTGAATGTTTGATATCTTCAGATGGGCATTGTCTTTGTTTGAATTTGTTATTTTAGTTTAAAGAGTTATGTGAGCTTGTTTTGTTTGTTATTGTTTTCTAGATTCAATTATGAATAACCCTACTAATATTAATGCCAACATCAACTCTATTCATATGCTAAATGGAACTAACTTCAAATCATGGTATGATAACTTCTTGATAGTTATCGGAGTCATGGATTTAGACCTTACGATGAGGGCTAATTCTCCTACACATCTAACGGATAATAATACTTCTAATCAAAAGAAGGAAAAAGAAAGGTGGGAGAGATCAAATCTCATGTGTATGATAATCATAAACAATTCCGTTTTGAATGCATTCAGGGTCACAATTTTTGAAAAAATAACTACTGTGAAGGAAAAAAAGTTTGTCAAGAACGAAAAGGCTAAAATAGGTACGATCTTGACAAGTCTAGTTTCAGTGAGGTATAAGGGAAAAGGAAATATTAGGAGTATATCATGGGTATGTCACATCTTTCTTCCAAATTGAGCACACTTAAGCTAGAACTCTTTGAGAACTTACTGGTGCATCTAGTTTTGATACCCCCTTTGACATAGTTTAGCTAGTATAAGAAGAGCTACAATTTTTCTGAAAGAGACTTAGTCTCTAAATGAACTCATCTAACACTATGATAAAGAAGAGGAAAGGCTAAAGCAAGATCATACAAAGAATACTCACATGACCTCAACCTCTAAGCACAAGAACAAGGAAAAGAAAAGAAAGAATGATAAGGAAACTTCAATTAAGTATATGAGGTATAAAAAGAAAATTAACAATTGAAAATTCAACTACGTTATGACATAAGATATTAGGTCACATCTTCAAACGAATAATATAATGACATATGTTTGATGGAATTTTAAGCCCCTTAAATATCACAAATTTTATGGTTTGTATTAAATTTGTAAAGGGGAAATAAACCAATAAAATTAAATTTGAAGTCAACAAGATTTTAAAAGTCTTAGAGCTTATACATACAGATATTTGTGGTCCATTTCCTAAAGTTACTTAGAATGGTCAACAATATTTTATAATGTTAATAGACGATTTTCTAGATATGGTTATTTATTTCTCATTCATCGAAAGTCACAATCATTGGATGTGTTCAAAAATTATAAAGCTGAAGTTGAGAATCAACTCAGTAAGAGGATCAAAAGTGAAAGATCTAATCATGGTAGTGAGTACTATGATAGATATGATGGTTCAGGTGAAAAAAATCCAAGACCATTTGTTAAGTTCCAAGAGGAATGTGGTATTGTCCCACAGTACACTATGCCAGGTTTACCAACTACGAATAGTGTTGCTAAAAGAAAAAAATAGGGTGCTTGAGGATATGGTGAGGAATATGATTTATCATTCTATCTTACTAGAATCACTTTGGGGATATTCACTTAAGATTGTAGCATATATATTTAATAGGGTTCTAACTAAAGAAACAACCAAAAACCCTTATGAACTTTGGACAGACAAGAAGCCTAGTTTAAAGCACTTGCATATCTAGGGATGCCCAATTAAGGTAAAGCCTTATAGGCTTAAGGAAAGGAAACTAGACTCGAGGATGGTGAGTTACTATTTTATTGGATATTCTGAAAAATTCAGTGGGTACAAGTTTTATGATCTCACACCTAAGTCTATTTTCGAGTCAAGAAATGCTCGATTCTTTAAGAATATCGAGTTTTTAGGGGGAGATACAATTAGGGATTTTGTCTTTGAAGAGGAATATATTGATATTCTCACATTTGTTATTGGCATTGATTAGGATCATATTCATGACTTTGATTAAGATACAACAAATTAAGATGATCTCGAAGAACTTTCTATTCAAGAAATTATTCTTGAATAACAAACTCTACCACCTCAAAACTTATGCCATTGAGAATATCCATTGTGGAAAGGAGAAGTTCAATTCCAGATGATTACATTGTATTTATCCAAGAACATAAGTTTGATATTGGAGTGATGGAAACAGATCCAATCAACTTCCGTTAAGCCATGGAAAGTCCTAACTCTCAAAAGTGGATTGATGCCATGAATGAAGAGATTAAATCCATGAAGAGCAATGACATGTGTTATCTTGTCTCATTTCCAAAAGGTGCAAAATACATTGGTTGTAGATGGATATTTAAGACCAATAGGGATTCGAAAGGCGATGTGGAGTGATACAAGACTCATCTTGTCACATGAGGCTTTACACATAAAGAAGGCATCAACTATAGAGGGACTTTCTTTGAAAGACTATTTCATGATTATAATGGCATTAGTAGTGCATTTTAATCTTAGAGTTACATCAAATGGACGTAAAGATGGTTTTTCTCAATGGTGACATTGATGAGACGATCTATATGATGCAACTAGAAAACTAGCTAAGAATCTTGAAATGAAAGATCTTGGAGCCTATTTTGTATTAGGCATACAGATATTTAGAGATCACTTTTAAAGTATTTTAAGATTATCACAAAAAAACTATATCGAAAAGGTTCTCAATAGATATAGCATGCATAATTGCAAACTAGGTGATACCCATATTGATAAGGAGGATAAATTTAGTCTCAATTAGTGCCTTAAGAATGATTTTGAGGAAAATAAAATACATAAGGTTCCTTATGCATCAATAGTAGGGAGTCTGATGTATGCTTAGATATGTACTCATCTTGACATTGCATAAATTTTTGGGATGTTAGATAGATATTTAAGCAATCTAGGATTAGGCCATTGGAAGGCAACCAAACTAGTCTTGTGGTACTTACAGAGAACAAAATACCATTGCTCAAGTATCGGAGATCAGATCAGCTAGAGATAATTGGGTATACTGACTCCAATTTTGTTGGATGCCAAGATAGTATGAAATCTATGTCAGGCTATGTCTACCTACTAGTTGGGGGTGATATCTCCTATAATAGTGTTAACAGTCTCTTATTATAGGCTCTTCTACCATGGTGAAAAAATTCATAGCATGATATGAGGCATCCAATCACAAAATATAGTTGCAAAATTTTACACAAGGTTATGCATAGTAGATGATATTGAAAGACTACTTAAGTTATTTTGTGACGATATTACACTAATAACAGGAGCTCGATAAAGCTGAAACATATAGAGATCAAGTTTTTAGTTGTTAAGGAAAGAGTTCAAAGTGTACATATGTCTATAGAAAAAAATCAATACAAACTCCATGATTATGGATCTGTTTACTAAAGGATTGCCACCCAAAATATTTCAAGAGAATAATGCTCATATGGGTGTTATGTCATTTGAGGATATTCAGTTTTACTGGGATTTTGTAATTTTAAATGTTTTTCTATAGAAGCAATTTTAATTATTTCAATTATGAAATTTTAAGGTTACTTTCTACAGAAGTAAATTTTTTGGTTTATTTACACTTTGATTTTTGTATAGTTTGATCTCACTACGGTTTAAGGTTGGACTAGTTGGAAATATGTATGTTAAGATCACATTACATCAAATTTTCATGCTATACATCCACATCATAATCTATATCATTTAGTTGTATCGGCATATATGACAATTGATGGGTTGAGTTACGAAAAATGTAACAAAGATTGCTTTGATCCTATGTTGTATAATTGATGGACCAAATTGATTATAAATATATTTCGGTAATAACAAAAAAGTTGAGCTCATACGATTGTTCTTGCAATGCATAATTATAAGGATACACATATAGCCCAAGTGGGAGATTGTTGGATCCTTAATCTAGCGTTAAGCTTATATATGAATATTTATGTATTGTAAAGTGTCATAAAATGTTAAGCCCATTTAAAAGTGATCTATTAAAGTTTAAGTAATTTGGGTTTTAATGTATCTAACAAGGTGTAGACTATTAATATGTAGAGACCTAAGAATAATATATGTTTTAATGTTATGATAAAATGGATATATATTTATTAACTATATATATAGTGGTTATGATCCCCATATCACACATACTTTATTATTCTTATCTAATATCATATTGTCAGAGAGAGCAGAAAAAAAACTAAAGAGTTCTCTAAGGAAAACATGTATATCTGGAAGACTAACTACTCAACTACATAATTAATTAATAGTTATGGCTTCAAGTATGCTTTCATATATTTGTCTTTGATTTCTAGTGATACAACAAAAATATTCGTAAGTTATTTTTTAGCGATGATTTTGTTCTAACATTATTTTATATTTGTCATATTTGTTAAATTCTGTCGTTAAAAACTTCATTTTTTAGCTTATTTAATTAACTCTCGTGGTGTATATATAGTGTTACTGTATATCTGTTAATGTATATTATATTTGTAAATGTATATCATGTTATGGACTTTAGGCACATCTAGTTTACTTGTAACTCTTATATAAAGGCACTATGTATATTCCTTAAGACACAAAATACAATACAATCATCCAGTATTTCTAACATGGTATCAGAGTCACTACTCTGACCTTTCTTTTAGTAGTCTTGTCTCTTCTAATGTTACTCCATGTTTATCACTTCCATCATCACAACAGCCGCTGTAGTCACTCACCATTGAACCTCCAATGTATTTCAGCTATTGTCCTTAGGTTCTAGGCTTGCAATTTCTGTTGTTGAGGAGTCTCGTACTACACAGACCATTGCAATCACCATCTTCGTCATGCATATTGCTCCGATAACCTTTTTGAAGGTACCACTATGATCAGCTCGACCAGATCTACACAATCATGGAAGTCTCACATGTATTGGAGTACGCATGTGCCCCCACACACCTCCAATAGAAGCTACACATCAGATTCACGTGCCTCACATGCTACACTCAAGTCCTATGACGTCATTCATGACACGTCACCTACGGCTAACATCATTACCTCTTCTACTCACATCACCGACAACCATTCACATCTGTTACACCATTGACTGTTGACCAATGTTGACTATTGGTTGTTGATTATTGACCATCGTTGACTTTTGACTTTTTTAGATCAGGTTCTTCCTACCCAGTTTTTCACAAAGACTTCGTTTTTGCATTCTGTTTTTTCATATTGTGTTTCTAAATGGATAAAAAGGACGTTTTTATTCCTTTCCCTATGAATACTATATTGGAAGGGATGAAGAATTACTTATCTTGGTCTCAAGCTATGCGTAGTTTTCTTAAGGGTCGCATGCTCTAGCATTACTGTACTGGTGCAATTACCATTCTTGTCAAAGGAGAAAGTGAAGAAGATGTAGCCTTACTTGGTCACATGATTGAATGGGATAGTCACAACTATATGATCCTAACATGGATTCAGAATAATTTCATTCCCTCCATCTCTAATCTATTGGGAAACTTCGATGATGCAAAATCAGCATGGGATATGCTGGCCAAAAGGTACTCCACTACTCATGAATCCATGAAATATTAGTTAGTAGTTGAATTGCATCAACTTTGAAAATAACTAGGGTAATCCATCAATGACTACTATGATCAGCTTTGATTTCTTTGGGACCAAATTGATCTTTGTGATCCAATTTGGGCATGCTTAGCAAAATGCTACAATTAGAGATGAATTTCGTCTCTATAAGTTCCTGATGTCACTTCATAAGGAATTTGAGCCCATCCTAGGTCAGCTTCTTAATTGCATTCCTTCTCTCTCTTTCTTGATATTGCTGCAAACGAGTTGGTTAAAGAAGAAGCTTGACTTATAACACTTCAAAGACATAATAAGTTCAATGTTTTGGCTATTACTCATTCTACTCCTACTATTGAGCAACCTCAATAGTTAGGTGATTCATTTGGCTCTAAAAATTGTCACAAGCAAACCAACAAAAAGTTATGCAATTATTGCAAGCGTCATGGCCACACCATTGAGACTTGTTACCGTCGCAACAAATCTACTATTGTTGTTGCTAATACTAAACCTACTTTACTGATACCTTCCAGTTCAATAGAGTCCTAGTGTTTGGATCCACTATCAACCTCTCCCCCACTGAACTACAGAAGATCATAACTCAGGTTGTTCGTATGGCTGGTAATACATCTCTTTCCACTACTTTCTCAATTTTGCCCAATAAGTCTCAAACTTGGCTCTTTGATTCTACCTGTTGTAATCACATGACACCTCACTCATATTTATTCTCTAAACTTGACCTTGCACCCCATCCACTTAATATTCATATAGCTGATGGTTCCACCATGCATGGGAATAGTCTAGGTTTTGTTTCGACCTCTAACCTCTATGTTCCTAAGGTCTTCCATGTACCTGACTTGTCCTATAATTTATGTTATGTGGGACAATTAACTAAACTAGGATATCGCCTTATTTTTTACTATTCAGGGTGTATTGTGCAGGATCCGAGGATGGGACAAGAGCTTAGAATCGGTCCTAGGGTTGGCCATATGTTTCCAGTGGACAATCTTCATCTTCCGCCTGTTGCTCCTGTCTCTGTTGCTGCTACAATTGCTGCAGTTTCTTCCTTACCTTTTCTCACACTTTGGCATTCTTGTCTTGGTCATGCCCTATCCATTCGGGTATAACAGTTAGCTTCTAAAGGTCTATTGGGTTCTGTGTCCAAAGACAATTTTGATTATACTTCATGTCAGTTAGGAAAACAGTCAGCTTTACCTTTCAATAATAGTGAATCTTATCTCTAAAAGTATTTTTGAGTTAATTCATTTTGATGTTTTGGGAACTTTTCTTGTTACTAGTATTGGTGGATCTCGTTATTTTGTTGTTTTTATTAATGATTATTCTCATTATAGTTGGATTTTCCCTATGAAATCTCGTTCTGAAGTCTTACCAATATACAGTAACTTTGCAAAAATGGTTGAAACATAATTCTCCAAACATATCAAAACTTTTCGATCTGATAATGCTTTTGAATATACTTAATATGCTTTTCTAGCTCTGTTACATTCATATGGCACTGTACATCATTTAACTTGTCCAGACACCTCTTAACAAAATGGTCGAGCCGAAAGAAAACTTCATCATATTCTTGACACTATCCATGATCTTCTTCTTTCTGCCAAAGTGCTTGCCCCATTTTGGGGTAAAGCCGCTTTTTATGCTGTTCATTCCATTAATCACATTCCAAGCGCTATCATTCATAATCAGCCTCCATACGAGCATCTTTTTAGGTCATCTCCTGACTATCATTATCTTCGCTCCTTCATAACTGCCTGTTTCGTTCTTCTTCAGCCTCATGAGCACAAAAAACTTGAACCTTGATCTAGACTTTTTTGTTTTCTTAGTTATGGTGAAACTCAAAAAGGGTATCGGTGCTATGATCATATCTCTCATCGTCTTCGTGTTTCCCGTAATGCTGTCTTTTGGGAACACCACATATTTGTTGAACTCTCTCACTTTCCTTCTTCCCTAACTAACTTTTTTATTTTAGAAATCTTTCCAGATGGATCTCTTGTTCCTTCTACAAATACTCTTGATCCTCCTTTTACTTCTCTATTCAATCTATAGATATTTTTGATGATTTTCCTAGACTGGTTGTAGATGACACAGGTTGACGATGAAATACCCCACCTTGAGCCTAGGTCCCCTCCTCCTACTCCACGTGAAGATCCTCCATAAGACATTCCACCTAGCCAATCAACCCGGGTAAGATCCATTCCTACACATTTACTTGACTATCATTGTTACACTACCCTTGCTACACTCAATGAGCCTCACACCTTTCGTGAGGCATCTACTGACCATTTATGACAGATTGCAATGAAAGAGGAAATTGATACATTAACCAAAAATCATACTTGGGATCTGGTTACTTTCCATCATGGTCAGTCTATGGTTGGTTGTAAGTGAATCTATAAGGTCAAGACTCGCTCTGATGGGCCCATCGAGCGCTACAAGGCTGATCTTATTGCAAAAGGTTTTACACAAGAATATGTGATTGATTATGAAGAGACTTTTGCTCCAGTTGCCCGTATCTCCTCTATTCGTGCCCTCTTAGTTGTTGTCGCTGCTAGTAAATAAGACCTTTTTTATACGGATGTTAAAAATGCCTTCATTAATAGGGATATGCATGAGAAAGTTTATATAAAACCTCCTCTTGGTCTTTCTGTTGAAACAAATAACGTTTGTCGCCTTCGATGTACATGAAAACACTTCTTAAGAGACGCACTAATAATTTGGTTAACAACCTCAAGCTAGTCTCACGTACACCATGAGTTTGAGGAATTGTTAATATATATCTGTTAATTTATATTATATTTGTAAATGTATATTATATTACGAACTTTAGACACATTTAATTTATTTATAAATTTTATATAAAGATACCATATATATTCTTTAAAATATATTAATCATAAAACAATGATTACAGCTAATTTAATTTAATGTAGTTAAAAATATTCGACAACAAAAATATTAGTAAGTTATTTTTAAGTGATGATTGTATTCTAACGTTATTTGATATTTGTCATCTTTGTTAACTTCTGTCGTTAAAAACTTCATTTTTTCAGCTTATTTAATTAACTCTCATGGTGTATATATATAGCACACTAATCATCGATAGAAAACAATGCTTTACACAGCTAATTTAATTTTCTAGGAAAATCTTCGATCCCAACTTTTTCTCTTTTTTTAGAATTATGAGTGGACATTTTTTTTCAAAAACTGCCGAACTGATTGGACTCATGGCTCAACGAACTTGCACATTTTTTATAGGTTCATTCGTTCGATGAAGGTGGTAATAAAAAAAAACAAAGTTAGTGGTTTGGTCAAGGATTTTAATTTTTAAAAAATGCTAGTAACTAATTGCACGGCTATATTAGCATATATATTTTATTTATACTTTTATGATATTATACCATTTTTACTTTCGAACTTTGAATCATGTTAAGCCTTTTTATATTAATTGTTTAGTATAGAATGCTCTGAGAAAATTTAACACTGTCATATATATAAATAATTTTATCAAATAATTTCATTTTTTAAATAAATATAATATAAATGGTAATATATTTTTAATTATAATTAAAGATTACTTATTAATTTTATATTTATTAACATTTATAATTTAAATTCAAAATCTACTATAATTTAACAATATTATTTATTAAATCATTTTTTCATCATAAATACTCAATACCTTACCTAAAAGTGTAAAGGCAAATGGGGTTTCCATAAATATATTATTAAATGCTTCTTATAATATTAGAGTTTAAAGGTATACAAGCATCAAAAGCTTTACGCAAGTTCGTTATTTCTCGAATTACATCTTCTTCTTTTTTTTAAAAAAAAAAAAACAAATTATGCTTCTTGTCTTAGTAATTTTACTTCATTAAACAAGTGAAATTATAAATATATGTTCTTAAAATTTAGAGTAATGTTTATTATGCAAAATTTTTAATAAAATTTTTTTTAAAATATTTTATATATAAAAAATTATAAAGAAATATTTTAATTAAAAAATTATAATTTAAAATCGACCAAATTAATCACTTAAAATTCAGACGAATGATAAAATAAGATAATATAAATATAATATATTTATAAAAAAAAATTATATAATTTTATATTAATATCTTAAATTTAAATTTAAATTATTTTATTTAATAAATACGATATTAAAATATATTTTTATTAAATTCAATTAAATCAGCTGTTCTTTCATAACTAGTTAAAACACCCCCTTGATGTTTACCGACACATATGTGATGTGATGTGATGTGATGTGATGTGATGTAATTGATTCCAACTTAATCGTTTTGAATACAGCACGCACGCTTGCTTTCCCTCTTCCTTCCAATAATGATGAAAAGGAAATCATTACTACCAAAATACAAAGAAAAAGTTGAAAACTCCATCATCTCTCACTGTCCAATTCTATCCACCGTTCAACTCATTATTTATATTTTACTTCCTCTCATCTTTATGATCTTATCCTTCTTTTTTTCTTCTCGCTTTTAACATTTTTCACTTATACATTAATGATTGATTGTTTTTTTAAATATACGATAATATATTATTTTATTATAATAAATATTTTTTATAAAATAATATAATTGATTTATATATGCCTAACACGATATGTCTTTCGCCGTGATGTATATGATCAATAAGTTGCATTTATACGTGCATGACCTGTACAGAAAAATAATTTAATGCTAATTTAATAACAATTTCAATTTTAAATTTTAAAATTAAGTATAATTTGTTACGTTTTCTTTAAAATTTTATCATATATATATATATATATATAATTTCAAAATTAAGTAACTAAAAATTAGAATTTAAAGTTATCATGAAAGATAATCTTTAAAAGTAAAAATATTCAGTCATTCAGTGAGTATGCATATAACGGTACTATGTATTACTATTCAAATAAATAATGATATAATTATTGAAAAATTATTATTCATTAATTTTAAATTACGTGAATAGTTAATATTTTAAATCAATAAGTTTTAAAATTATTATAATTTTTTAATAAATAAATAAATACTTAATATTTAATAAAAAAGTATAATTAATAACAATATAATCTAAAAATAATAAACAACAGACAATAGTTATTATTATTATTATTATTATTATTATTATTATTATTATTATTGACAAATAACATTTAAACCAAAAGTGGTACCGTTGATTCGAAGGCATTTAAGTTGAGCTGTTTGTCAATCAATAATGAAACCTGATTCGTGAATTTATTTCTGCTCTACAATTCAAATTATTCATAAATGACTACCTTATTTGGTGTATTTTTTTTTATTTTTTATTTTTAATTCTATCAATCTTAAATTTCATCCATATAAAATAACCCACGTACAACAACAATGATGAATAATATCTCCTATATCTGCTTCTCTGTTCCAAGAAAACCTTTTTAAGACAGTAGAAAAGAGATACCCAACAACCTTTTATATGCCTTGGAAAGCCATGTAGAGGAAGAAAAAGTATTTAATACTATTAAAAGTACTGAGAAGAGGATACTCATGATTCATGAACAAATATATTCTTCACGCAATTGAGGAAAAGAAAGTACTTTATTAACAAGCATTTTTATATATATATATATATATATATATATAATATTTTGGATGCTTTAATTTTGGCTTTTAGTTCTAAGTAGTAGCTGCTATGGAGCGTTATGAGATAGTGAAAGATATTGGCTCAGGAAACTATGGGGTTGCTAAACTGATTAGAGAAAAATGTAAAGGTGAACTCTATGCTGTCAAATTTATTGAACGAGGACAGAAGGTACTTTCAATTAGTCTCCATTTGTTGTTAATTATCTGAGTTTTCTTCATTTTTCGTTTTGGTTAACAATTGGGTTTTTTTTTTATTTGGATGTTTTTGGGTTTTTTTACAGATTGATGAGCATGTACAGAGAGAGATTATGAATCACAGGTCCTTGAAGCATCCTAATATTATCAGATTTAAGGAGGTAAGCTTACCAATTTCTCAACTCTGTCTTTTCTAACTTGTAAACGGATGGTAGGTGTGTTAATGTTAGTTCTAGAGAGAATTCTATATCTTGATTAATAGAGAAAGCAAGCTTAAATAGCCTTACAATCAAACAGAAATACATGAAAATAGCCTCCACGTAGTAACAACCCTACCATCGTGGTGGTTCTTAGAGACTAGATCAACAAAGAAAGTAACCTGCGCTGCTCTAGGAGCTTATTGACCATGTTCTACTGCTATCCTAAACTTTTGGTGGCCAACCGGCCACTTATTCAAACATCCTCCCTTAAATTGATTTGCACAAACAATCAGTTTACACATGAGATTGAACATACACCCATCAGTACACGCAATCTGTAAAAAGTATCAAGTTTCAATGGCTTGGTTAATGTGTCCGTAATCTGATCTTAAGTAGGACAATGAACCATTTTTACAATTATGTTCTTTATGAGCTCATGAAGAAAATAAAATCACACATCAATGTATTTACTACGACCATATAGCACAAGATTCCTAGACAACTTAATTGCTGAACTGTTGTCACAGTTCACTTGAGTAGGAGCATGTTGTACATGTCCAAGCACCTCCACCATTCTTCTTAGCCAAATAGCTTGACATGCACGTGAAGCTCCTGGGATAAATTCAATCTCAATAGTAAAAAAAGTGACCACAAGTTCGCTTCTTCGAGGATCAGGAAACAGCACCTAAACTTAACAGAAACAAGTAACTTGAAGTGCTCTTTATATCTTCAAGATCTTCAGCATAGTCATTATTTGTGTATGCAATCAGTTTCTCATTTCCTTCCTTCTTATAGAATACCTCAAAAGACAAAGTTCCCTTCACATGCCTCCGTACCCTCTTAATAGTTGTAAGGTGCAACTCAGTAGGAAATTCCATAAATCTGTTGATTATGCTCACTACAAACATAATATCAAGACATGTTGCAGTTAAGTACATGAAACTTCTTACAATCTTCTTGTATAAAGTGTTAATCCACTTTTACTCTATGCCCATCATTTATGAGCTTGAATCTAGGAACAATGGAGCTGTGAATATAATTGCATTCTATCAATTTGAACTTTTCTAGCACCTTATATGCATATTTTCTTTGATCAATGAAAATTTCTTTCGATTCCTGTATCACTTCAATACCAAGAAAGTACCTCATCTTTCCAAGATCATTCATATTGAATTCATTCATCATAAATTGTTTGAATTTAACAAACAACTCCTCATCATTCCCAATAAAGACCAGATTATCAACATAAAGACATATGATTAGAATTTTACCTTCAATAGATACTTTGGTAAACATGGTTTGCTCATATAGACATTTCTAAAAACCATCATCCTTAAAGTAGGACTCTATGCGGTTGTACTAGGCTCGAAAAGCCTGTTTGAGCCTATATAGGGCCTTTTTCAATTTGTACACCTTTTGTTCTTCACCCTGTTTGACATATCCCAATGGCTGCTCAACATACACCTCCTCACTTAGTTCTCCATGCAAAAAGGCAAATTTCACGTCGAATTAATAAATTGTCCACTCCTTTTGTGCAGCAAGAGATATTACCAAGCGAATTATGTCTAGTCGAGCTACAGGAGCAAACACATCTTCATAGTCAACTCCATGCTTTTGAGCATACCCTTTTACTACAAGCCTGATACTTATCCACTTCTTCATTTTCATTAAGTTTTGTCCTATAAATCCATTTCACTCCAATCTTCTTCCCTTTTGGTGGTAAATCTGTCAATTCCCACGTGTTGTTCCTTTCTATAGCCTTCATTTCCTTATTCATTACTTTCCTCCATTTTTCACTTCTTATTGCATGAATAGGATCATACTGAGTAAACATAGTTAAGTGTACCTCATCATCTTCAGAAGAGATCCCTTTTCTACTCACATAATCCCTCATCTAGATTGGTGATGTTTGAGTTCTTCTTTCATTCGATCTAATTGAACTCTCTTCTGAGGAGTCAATAGAAATATCATGCCCTGGTTCTTCTCCTGATATAGTGTTGAAATCATCATTTATTTTGGCATTATCACCATATGAATTAATGAGACTAGCAGCATTTGTGTCATCACCATTCCAATTTAGAAGATATTGAATTGTCTCATTATGACTCTCCCCCATTCCCAGCTTCTGTATTCTTCAAATACCTTATCTCTACTTATCATGATCTTTTGAGAAAGTGGATTATACAATCTGTAAGCCTTTGACTTCTCACTTACTTCAAGCAAAACACAACTTTGGCTCTTATCTTCAAGTTTTTTTTCTTTTACTATCAGGAACATGAGCATAAGAGACATCCAAATACTCTAAAGTGATCCACAGATGGCTTGGATCCACTCCATGGTTCCTTAGGTGTCATATTTTCAGGGTGAGAGTTGGACTTCTATTTAGAACATAGATAGTTTAGTTCACTACTTCAGGCCAAAAGGTCTTGGGAAGCTTCTTCTCATATAGTATACATCGAACCAAATTCATGACTCAAGATACCATGTTTCTTCATTACTTGGTTTTTGCATATTCATATGGGCCATCAGTAAGACCTTTTCACTAGTGTTTGCATAATTGGCTTTTATCTACTCCTCCATTTTTGGACATTCGTATTGGAAGTGTCCAAGCTCGTGATAATGGTAACACTCCACAGTGGATTTGTCAAAACTCTTCCTACTTCTACCTCTTCCACGTCCTCGATATCCATCTCGACCCTATCCTTGTCTACTAGGTTGATCATCAATAGCTACCTTCAATGCTTGTTCTTCCACAACATGTGTATTCATACATTGCTCGTGTATTAGAAGGCTACTCTGCAGCTCATCGATGGACAGTGAGTCCAAATCATAAGATTCTTCAATGGAACACACAATGTAGTCAAACTTAAGGCTCATTAATCTCAGTATCTTCTCAATAATAATAATGTTACCCATCTTTTCCCCATGAATCCTCATCTTATTGAAAATGGTGAGAGTACAAAAAAAGTACTTGTTCACAGATTCTCCTACCTTCATGTGGAGAGTTTCAAAATCTTTGTGAAAGGCTTATAATTGTGCTCGTTTTACTTGAGTAGTTCCCTGGTGCTTCTGCTTGAGAGAGTCCCAGATATCTTTCGATGTTTCTTTATTCAAAATCATTTCCAAAATGGAACGATCAATCGCTTGAAAAAGATAGCTCTTGGCTTTTAAATCTTTCAGTTTGTGATCATTAAACACCTTTTTTTGGTTCTTCGGTGATCTCAGCACCTTCTGCTTCGATAGGGACACTTTCTTCTATCAAACCCTAGTACTCTTTTGAACGTAGAAAATTCTCCATGAGCTCTGATGATCGTAGTGTCTATTCAGTTTTGGGATCGCTGGTTGAACAAAGTTATTTTCGGCTACCATATTCTCACACGCCACGTGAGGAAGCTTTGATACCAAATATTAATGTTAGTTCTAAAGAGAATTATATATCTTGATTAATAGAGAAAACAAGTTTAAATAGCCTTTTACAATCAAACGAAAATATATGAAAATAGCCTCTACCACTACTACAAAAAGGGGCATTAAAGTCGATTAAAAACCGACTTTAAATGAAATGACTTAAAATGTAAAGTTGGTTCACGCGATGAACTAACTTTACGTTTAAAGTCGGTTCACGTGGTGAATCGACTTTAAATTTTATTTATTTTTTTCTAAATTCACTTATTTTCAATTATACTTAAATAATTTAGTAAATAGTTTAAATAATACAAATAATTAAAAAATAAAATATTAATTAATAGTAGAAAAATTACCATGGTGTATTCTTCTCCTCATGTTATAATACAAACCTACATATATAAAACAAAAATTTATACACAAATAACAACACATAATAACAGAATAAATATGAATAATAAATGCGTAGAATTAATAAAAATACTTATAAGAGTAAATGAAGTGACAAAATGAAAGAAATGAAGAAAAAATTGTGTTTTGTAAGTGATAAATGGGTATAAAAAATTTGAGTATTTCGCTTAAAAAATAGGGGATCTAAAAGATTATTTAGAGAGGAAGTAAACCCACTAACCAGCATTGGAAATGGTGGTCATAGGTGGCCAGAAAATGAGAAAGAGTGGATGAGAAATGGAAGAGGTTTTGAGTTTTTGAGAGTTATGCAACGCTTGGAATAGTTTCTGTCTGGGGAAGAAAGAAAAGAAAAGAAAAGAAAAGAATTTATCCACGTGTGTAGCGTCGGTTCTACGTGTCAACCGACGCTATCCACGTGTGTAGCGTCGGTTCCAGGTGTAAACCGACGCTATACGTGGATGTAGTGTTGGTTCCAGGTGTCAACCGACGCTATGTGTGGACATAGCATCGGTTCACCACGTCAACCGACGCTACGTCCACGTGTAGCATTAGTTCGACACGTCAATCGACACTACGTCTCATGTGGATAGCGTTGGTTCTACACCGAACCGACTTTAAATTCATTATAAGTCGGTTTTTTCTAAAACCGACTTTACATATCAACTTAAATACCTCTTTTTGTAGTAATACACGTAGTAATAATCCTACTATCATGGTAATTCCTAGAGATTAGATCAACAAAGGAAGGTAACCTGTGTTGCTCCTAAACAATAGGAGCTTATTGACCATGTTCTACTTATATCGGTGTCCAACCGGACACTAATTCCAACAAGGTGATAGCACTAAGTTTATTAATTATATGAAAAGGTTGAGTTTATTCATTTTGTTATTTTTTTAAATTCATTTTTTCATAAAAAAAGTTATAAATATAAGTACCAATGATCAATATTTTTATTTATTTCTCATATATTTTGTTAACTGTTATTTATATATAATTTTTATAGATTTTGTTTAACAATAGAAAACAATGAAAATAAAATTAATAAAAAATAAAATAAAAATAAAAAATATTTAAAATTTGATCATTTGTTTTTGTAGTATCACTTTCTCGGAATAAAATGATTAAGATGTTACAAAAATTAATAAATAAAAACATAACTAAAGGACCTTTTAGTATTATGTATCCTATATATTTAATATACATAAAAAACCTTAGTTGAAACATTAAATATGATCAATTGGATACATTTAATGTTATTAATATGTTTTTTTATAGATAGAACTTTGAGATGTTTGAATCCTCTCTTAACTTTTTTCTATTGATGTTTACTCATATTTAAATCTTAATCTTTAAAAATATATTTAATGGTACACGTTATTATATAGTATTAAAAAAAATTAACAAAAAATTAATGATAGAAAAATATCAATATATAAAAAAAATCAAAATCTAAGCCCCTTTGAGATGGCAAGAGCGTATGTTCCTAGGAATGGAATGTAATTTGGAGTTCCAACTTCGAAGAGTTTTGTATTATTTTTTTCCTTGTTACTTAGTTGTGATGCTAAGTTTTATAATAATTACCATTTTTTTATCGGGATCTCCGGAAGTCATAAAAGCACTTTATATGTATTAACCAATTTGATTAACTTACCAATACGATGCATAGTACAGTTAGTTTCTGAACCATTAATTAAATATAAACTGAAAAGGAATAGTGAGAACTAAACAAGTTCTTGTTATTTTTGTTTATCTTTTTTTAATTGGAAGTAATATATTAGAATGTTTTAAAAAAATGTTCCTCGAATGGGTTATTGGTTCGATCATAGCAAACCACAACGAATTTTTGATACTTCTAACGCTTTTTTCTTAAAGACAATGGTAAGGCCATTTATTATTATTATTATTATTATTATTATTTAATCATTTAATAATTTTGTGCAGGTATTGCTGACTACAACTCATTTAGCCATAGTTATGGAATATGCAGCTGGTGGAGAGCTTTTTGAAAGGATATGCAATGCAGGAAGATTTGGTGAAGATGAGGTTAATTCCAAAATTATAATTAATTTATGTGATTTTAATTATCAATTATGGTATTGATGTCTTTGTGTGTACTGATCAGAGACGTGGTTCGAACTTCAAACTCCATCAATATATTGTATATATATATATATATATATATATATATATATTTACACATTTGCTTGTCTAATTATTATTTAAAAAATATTAAGATGATTAACATCCTAATTGGCATTTAAATAATATCCAAATCAAGCACGTCTATCTCTCTGGCATATTCCTGCATGTGAAATTTTATAATTTTTAAGACAAAATCGTTTGTTTTAAAAATCTAGAGAGACATGTATAAATTTTATCGAAGTTGGATACTAATGAATTATTTAACCCTTTCTATTTTTCATATATAAATTCATATTTCTTCTTAATTTTGTTTGGTGTTTTATAAAGTCATTTTAACTGTGTCATCTTTTTCACATGTGTAACAGGCAAGGTTTTATTTCCAACAACTAATCTCGGGAGTTAGTTATTGTCAGTTTATGGTATTAAATATTTATATGTATGCTCAATCTATTTGGTCATAAAATATTTAGTCTTTATGCTTGCTAATGAATTTGACCATCTTTTTCTTATGTTCCCAGGATATTTGTCACAGAGATCTTAAGTTGGAAAATACACTTCTAGATGGAAGTTCAGCTCCACGTCTTAAGATTTGTGATTTTGGTTATTCCAAGGTTCTCATTTTCGTTCACATTGTAGTAGTAACGTGAATATATAAGACTCTTATCTTCGCTTCAAGTAACTTTCGAATCATATCGAGTACCGTTTGATCTTTAGAAAAAGATATTACATGTTATTATTAGTAGCCATTAAAATGATATTAGTAACTCTTTTATGTTAAATTTTGCAGTCATCTGTATTACATTCACAACCTAAATCAACAGTTGGAACACCAGCCTACATTGCACCAGAGATCTTGTCAAAAAAAGAATATGATGGGAAGGTAATCACTACTACAAAAATAGGATTTTGTGAAGGTTATTAACCGTCACTCTATGTCTATTATTTGTTACTACGACGCCCAATAACATCATCTTTTTAGCTGTCATAATGTGTTGTTGAGAAATAACGCAAATTCCCGATAAACCAGATTTATGAGAAAGCAAGAATAGAAAAATAACACACAAATTTGATAACGGAGTTCGGCCAATCTTGCTTACGTTTCCGAACCTACTATAGATCTTTTTACTGAAAGGGGAGAAATTACACAATGTGTTTACAACACTCACAACTCACAACCTAATAACACCCAAGAAAATTACTCTCAATTTTCTCTAACAAAATCTTTTTCTCTCTAAGCTTTTCTCTCAATTGGAATGAACACTTTGGATGATAAATTCATTACAATTACACATCTATTTATAGGAAAATTCACTCCTTGAATTACTCCTTAAATTAATGGTTCCTTAAATTGCTCCTTGAATTAAGCTCCTTGTTTTGCTCCATGAATTGCTCCATGTTTTGTCCCTTGTTTTGCTCCATGTTTTACTCCATGTTATGCTCCTTAATTTGCTCCTTAAATTAAGGAGCTTTATAACAATCTCCAACATAGATTATATTGACGGTTTCTAACCGTCGTGAAACCGTTTTTGTAACCATCACAATAAGTTTTTTGAAATTACAACAACTGTAACAATATATTTTTGTAACCGTCACCTTTTTTATCGTCAATCGTCACAATGAGTTTTTTTTTCTCGTAATCAAATGGTAAAATTCTAAATCAATATTTTCACCAGAGATCTTGTTAAGGGAAGGTAATTTTTGTTTCTTTTATGTTTGGTCCTTAGAACTAATTAATCAATATAATCACATTTTGTTCATTTATTTTTTATGATTGAGAATCATAGATGGCGGATGTTTGGTCTTGTGGGGTTACCTTATATGTGATGCTAGTGGGGGCTTATCCCTTTGAAGATACAGAAGATCCAAAAAACTTCAGAAAAACACTTCAGGTTTTGTTTATTTATCTACATTCCCTCCGATTTTCTAATTGTCTAATACTAGATCTATATATGCCTAATTGCTTTTGCCTAAATAAGGTGACATTCTAATGGTTAATGGCAGAGAATTCTTAGTGTTCACTATTCGATTCCTGACTATGTTCGAATTTCTCGTGAATGCAAGCATCTTCTGTCGAGAATTTTTGTTGCCAACCCAGAAAAGGTAATAATTAATAAATAAAGACTAAATAACTTTTTTCTCCCCAAAAGTTTTACACTTCTTGACACGAAGATCCCAAAAAAAAATACATCACAAAATATTAAAAGTTAATATGTAAATATTAAATTGTTAAGTGTGACATGCACGTAAGCCTTAAATAAACCATGATAACGTTTGTGTCATTACATAAGCATTTAAAGTTAATTGGTTGATATGATGAATGGAAAATATAATCCCATGTGCATGTGACGAGAGTTCTTAACTGTTCTTAACTTTAATTGACTTATGTCACTGATGAAAAATGAAAAATATAATCTCACGTTAGTGTCAAATGGAAAAAAAAATTAATTGACTGATGTGGTGAATGAAAAATACAATTTAGGAATAATTAATTTAGGAAATAAAATATTAAGCTTTTAAGTTTGTAGACCTTTGTGTCAAGGAGTGTAAAGTTTGTGAATCAATGAAAGTGCAACTTTCAAATGCACTACTTAAATACTTTAAGTTATAAAAGTCTTTGCAATTATTAATTTTGCTAATTTGAGTTATGGTTGGAGTAGAGAATAACAATACCAGAGATTATTCAGCACCCATGGTTCCTAAAGAACTTGCCTATAGAATTCATGGATGAAATAGGCCAAGTTGGTCAACAAAATGGAAATGAGAATCATGAATCATCGTCACAAAATGTTGAAGAAATATTGTACTTAATTGAAGAGGCAAGAAAAACTGAAGAGGGTCCTAAAGTTGGTGGGAATTTTGTGGGGGGTACTACGGATCTTGATGAGATTGGTGACATTGACATTGATGATATTGAAACAAGTGTAGATTTTGTTTGTGCATTATGAATTTCATGTATTTGTAGCATATATTCATCCTGCTTTAAATAAAAGTAGTTGTTAAAGATAAGGCATTACACCTCGTGGAAGAGAAAATCTTATATATGAATTAATGTATATGTCTCTTAATATTAGACATTTATTTATTTCTCATATTCTATATTTTTTTATTTTTTATAAAAATAAAGAGTTAGGATAAACTTATTATTTCATGGGCCTGTTAAGAAATTTAGATCAAATAGTATAATCATAAATTCTTCTTCATAAGATCATACTTTGCAAAATATCAAATAATAGAGAAATAGAAAATATACAATACAAGATTTATAGTAGAAACTTCAAATTGTAAAAAATTACTTTCGTTGTTTAAAGACAACTAGAGAAAAATTCATTATATGAAAAATTGTTACTATCACACTTTTAGTAATTTTTTCACACTTCAAAGATAATTACAAACCTAAGAGAATTTTCACACAAAATTCTCACTCAAACTTTTTATGCAAGTTTTTCTCTATTTTTAAGATGATTTACAATGAATAAATGAAACTATATTTATAACCTTCAAGTTTTCATTTCATATACCAAACATTTCTTTATTGACTAAAATTAGGCTATCTAATTTTCTCATTCTTCATTCAAACAAGGTTAGACACCTTCATATTTGATAATATGAGAAGTCATCTTCTATGAATTTTCTTATAAATTAGGCATCTTATATTTTGACTAACAAATCCAATATTATTTTTAATCAATCACAACAATCTTCACATTGATTAAAAATAAACATAGTTACCGTTACAACATTGTCTACACCAACAGTCATAATTCTCTGCACTGAGAATTATCATACTCCACCATAAAGAGCACACCTACTTAGAATTAATCACCAATTCTAAGAATTTCACATCGACTCATGTTGAAAAACTTGCTAAAATTTATGGTGCAACTCTTACACTTGGTTTTCTCGAGAGTTCCCCAGCAGCCATCAAGATCCTTTTCACCACACACTTTGCTTTTATACCAAGCCAATGCCCATGTACAAACTTGTGGACCCGATAGCAGTAACACACCCCCTTTCATGGCAATATTTGGAGACCAGCGGCATGTCATGAGGATGTACATGCTCTTTTCAAAGAGCATCATCATAGTCTTCGAAAACAGACATACTGTTAGCGTCATCGTTGGTATTTGGGCTTCTTGTCGAATCAGCTCTACCTTTCGAACAATTTCTTTTAAGGTGCCCACATTCTCAGCACACTATCTTCTTTTTCATGAAATTCTTTTTCTTCCGGCTGTCAACTACCAATGTTGAGTTTTCAGGCGAAACATTATTCCCACTACTCATCCTTTTTTTTCTTCAGAAAACAACTTGTTGGTAACTTCTGAAAAAATTATTTTCTCATTTCCATGAATCAAGATAGGTTTCATGTGTTCATAAGAAGATGGAAGAGACCAGATGAACCTTAAAGCTATATCTTCGTAATCAAGTTTAACTCCAATGGTTTACAGTTTAGACAATACAATTGAGAACAATGAGATGGTCAAACATAATAGTTCCTTCATTTATACGCAAAGTATGAAATTGCTCCTTCAGATACACCCGATTTAAGACACCTTTTGCCTGATACAATTCTTCAAGCTTTTCCCAGAGTTCTTTGGCCATAGATATTCCATTCACATTTGCAAGAATATTTTTAACCAAACAAAGTCGAATTGCATTTGTAGCTCTTAGATCAAGATCTTCTCAATCTCTATTACTTATGCCGATTTTACTAGACTTAGTACTGATAACAGGGGTTGGCTTCCCCTTTAATGCCTTGTGTAACCCGTATTGGATCAACAAATCTTTGACTTGTACTTGAGCCAAAATTGATTCTCCCATCAAATTTCTCAATGTTAATCTTAACTCTTGATATTTCTGCTTCTTTCTTTGAAATTGGCTCTAATACGAGTTGTTAGGATATTTAGATCAATTAGTATAATCATAAATTTTCTCTCCCATGATCCTACTTAACAAAATATCAAATAACAAAGAAATAAAAAGTACACAACACAAGAATTATAGTGAAAATCCTAAATTAGAAAAAATGACTTTCGTAGTCAAAAGACAACTAGAGAAAAATTCACTATGTGAAAAATTGTTATAACCATACTCTCAGTAATTTTCTCACACACCCAAAAGACAAAAACAATTACAAGTCCAAGAGAATTTTTCCACAAAATTCTCTCACTCAAAAACTTCTTATACAAGTTTTTCTCTATTTTTAGGATGATCAATAATGAAGAAATGAAGTCATATTTATAACCTTCAAGTTCTCATTTCATATCCCAAATATTTCTTCATTCACTAAAATTAGACAACTTAATTTTTTCATTTTTCATTCAAACAAAGATTGGCACCTCCTTCTTTAACAACATGAAAAACCATATTTCATGAATTTTCTTATAAATTAGACACATCTTATTTTAACTAATAAATTCAATATTATTTTTAATCAATCACAAAATATGTTTTACATGTTGAAACTTAATACTGCTTTGCTTGCCTATTATGCAGTGTTCACCAAAGTTTAAATTACTAAATTTTACACTACCAAAACATTTGTTTTCATGTAAAATATGCAATCACTTGGAACTTATAATATATATATATATATATTACTTTGTGTTTCTATTTCGGTATGATAGAGATGTCTAATGAACTTATCACCCAATGCCACGGTAAATGGCTAATGTTTAGTTTTATTGTTCATGATTTTTAGAAATAACAAAAATAAAGAATAAAACTCAAAATTTGATATTAATATTAAATTGTATTTTATCAAACTATCTTCTAAGTCAAAAATCTTATTCCAATCCAAACCAACAAGAAACGTTAATGTTATTTTACTCTCCCAAGCCACTTACGTACTATTTTATTGGAGCTTTGATCACACACGGATGATTTCACCGAAGTTCAGGTGTGATCGTCAATGACCTCACTAGAAGTGATATAATATATTAAATCCAACGAGAAAGGTAATGTACCATGTTGTTTTAAAATATAAAAATAATATAATGTATTACCTACAAATATATAAAAGTGATATAACATCTTACATTAAAAAAATGAATTGATATAATATGTTATTCCAAAGATAACTATAAAAATAAAAATTATATAATATATTATATTTAAATATAAAGATATATATTCAATAAAACAAAAAGGAATAACCATGTTTGCCTCACACAATCATATTTAAGATCGTTTATAACGTATCTAACACAATGTACCATCTATTAGGCATATAATCAAACAGCTAATGTGCACAAATTCAATTACCCTTCTAGTCCTCCATTTGAGGGCTTCACCACTGCTTTAATTCTTGTTCTTCAAAAGAAGAACACAGATGGGGAAAGCTTTGAGAGGCGGGAGACACAAAAGAAAAATTCTCAGTCCGGTGGTACATTGTTCGTTCTTGGTCCTTACTATCACTGACTTTAGAAAAAGTAAGTGATGGCAAAGGACAGCAGTTGGATCGATTAGGCCATGTCCATTGTTCCATCGTTGTTATGGTCTTTACCTCTGAGACAATCTTAAAGCAAAGAAGAAGGAGGAAGAAATTGTGTGACAAAGAGTTCAGTTACTCTGAAAATGGCAGAAAATTCAAAGAAATTCGATTGCTGCATTTGCTCTATAATTCATATTATTAATTAGGTAGTACGGGAGAGAGCGAGAAATGCATCTGAAATGGAGAACGAAGAACAAAAACGTAATCTCATTGTGCAAACGAAATCGTGTACCGATTAAAGGAAAACCAATCATATATTTTATTTAACTACTATATGAGGCCATTAACACCAGGTAGCATTCTCACATAATTTATACTTAATTGTTCTATACCTAAATATAATCCACCCCATTTAAAATTCTTTCCATCCCACCCCACTCCAAATAAAGATATGAATTATCATATAAATTAAATTTAAATTTAATTAAACTTTTTTCTTATTTTATTTTACTTTTTTTTAATAAGATGACATGATTATTAACTTAAATTTTTCAAAAAATATTTTTAAGATTTCTTTAATAATATAACATGTTTTTTCAATAACCTCATTTTTTTTCTTTTGACAAACAGTACTCAGACTTCTTTTAATAATATGAAATTTCCTTCTTCTTTTTTAAATAACTTGTATAATAAGATAACTTAAATAATCCTTAAAAATTGAAAATAATTATTAATAAAATGATCATAATTTTTTATAGAAATTTAAAATTACAATTTATAAATTTTTTTAAAAACTAGAATTTTAATGTTTTCTAATAATATACACCAGAAATCATAATCATTAAAAAATATACACAATAAACCATAATCATTATATTTTATTAGCTTCTTAATTCAAAGTATCTTATTTATTAATATATTTAACTATAAATATCAATGTATCTCCCTTAAATAAAAAATTAAGAATGAATTAGATAAATAATCAATAATTTAAAAAAAAATTATACTCCCAAAACAAATTATTATAAAACATCATGTGTTTCGTTAATTTTATTTATTTACTTCCATTTCTAAATGAATGAAAAATAATCTATTTCAAAACTATTGGGACAAATAAGATATACCACATTTTCTCACACTAATATCATCCCAATCCATTATAAATATAAATGGTAAGATGGGATAAATTCCCAAATAGCATGAGTTTTACCATTGATTAAATGATAACACATCTCATTTTACATTTATAGGTGATAACTCTATGAAAGTGGATTTATTAACACATTTTCTTATTTAATATGTACTTTTTTACTCAATAAATAGTATTTTTTAGATCAAAAATATTAAAATATAAATTTTTTAGTGAAAAATAACGAAAATATATTTTTTTTGAAATTTTTAGAGATTTTTATGGATTTTTTATAAATTTTTAATCTAGCACCAATAACGAGCTGTCACGTGGCCTGTCACGCAACCAAGGGAGTTAACTGGGCAAACCACGCAAACACCATGCAAGAACGGACATCGAATCATGTTACACCATATGTGAGGAGGATAAATCGTGTGCCACGTGTTAGCACGATGTTCAATTCGACTTTTGGAGATCGGTTAAACCGCCTTACCACGTGTCGCCATGCCATTGCTCCCTACATTCCACCCGTGCGCCACACCATCCGTTTTTGCAAATCTTTCGCAAATCACCTTGCATTACATGTTGTTGAATCAACATGTGTTGACTCTAGCTGGTCTCCCTTGCCACAGGTCGTGCTTTGATTCGCCCAGTGAATTATGTATGCCAAGTGTCGTGGTGTGATTGGTTGGCACTGTCAGTTTGGCTTGTTTTGATCTCAGCCCTTGATATGAAGCTGATTTGACGGTCTAGATCGCACCTGAGCTTTATTTAAGCCCCTAATCACTCCATAAACCCTAAGGGACCATCATTAACATAATTTTGATCAGTTTTTGGAGTTTAAAAGAGAAAAAAATATAGAAAAATTCAAAAGGAGACAATTTTGGTAGAAATTCAAGAGGAAATTAACACTACAATTCAAGAGATTGATTGTATTTCTTCTACTACTCTTTTTTTTATCAATTTTTATGTCATTCTTTATGAAAAATATGAGCTTTATGATCACAATTATGTATAGTTAATTTATTAATCTAGAGATCTTTTGAACCCAATTTTAACAATGTGATGATCTAATATTTTACCTCAATTATAATTTTAATTTAATTATATTATTTAATCTTATTTTTATGCTATTAATTGTTTGGGCAACAATTTATCTATAAAGATAATTAAATAGATTTGAGAGATATATTTAATTGTTTGTTTTGATTAAATAACATGCATAGTTTATAGGCAGAGTATGATTCTATGTATGTGATCCATAATTGATAAACTTAATGAATAGTATGCAATTTAATTAGCATGAGAGTTTGATTAAATTAATAACTTTATAGTGTATAGTTTAATTGAGAGAAGAATACATATTAAATTATATTCAATTTATCATATAATTAATTGATAATTATATTAGAAAAATTTTAACAATTCGCATGTTAAAAAAATTGAGAGATTAAATATTCTTAGATATTTTCTCATTTGTCTTTTTAGTTGTAAAACTTAATTTAATTAATTATTACTATTTATTTTTAATTATTTTAATTTTGCTTTCTTAAAATATAATAACATAAAAAAATTTAATATTTTAGTTTTAAAAATTAATTCTAATAAAATAATCTCCGTATAAACGATTGTTTTTATCATTATATATTACTTGTTGTAATACATATAGTTACGTATTTATTGCACAAATTTTGTGTGTCACAATCAATAGGGTATGGTATGCTAGAAGATATATCATCTACAATTCTAAATTCTCTTTCATAAAAACAATCCCAACGCAAATGAAACTTCTCTTAATCAGATTTTCACCCCATAAGTTTCTCTAATATTACCTGAGCCATTAAATGCAGCAAAAAAAAATTACATTTAAGTCCATACCAGTACCAATGACACTTATGGTGTATAAAAAAAAATTATGTAAACCAATATTCCTACTTAAGTCATCAAAATCATGATGTACAACACATATTGCTCTTATGTGGGATTACTTGTGCCGGGCCTGGAACGATGATCTTCTTCCCAGCTAGGTTTGCAAGATTACCATTACCATCATTTTCAGCAGCAATTAAGCTCTTTTTGTTTACGATGTTGAAGATTTCTGTTAGCACGGTCGAGAAGGCTATCTCTACATTTGTTGCTTCCAGTGCTGAGGTCTCCAAGAAAAACAATCCTTCTTTTTGTGCAAATTCTTTAGCATCTTCGGTAGGAACAGTACGTTGGTTCTCAAGATCACACTTGTTGCCAATCAGAATGATGACAAGGTTCTTGTCGGCATGACTTCGCAGCTCTTCCAACCATCGTGGAATATGATCGAAAGTTTGGCGTTTTGTTATGTCATAGACCAGCATTGCACCAACAGCACCCCTGTAGTATGCACTTGTAACTGCTCTATACCTGTTCAATCGTCATATAAGAAGTAATCACATGTATGTCCAAACATCATCTTGTACAAGTTGACAGGAACACATACTCTAAAGATGATACGCTATTTTATACAATAAATTTAGTCATACCAAAGGTTCAAAAGCCAGTTTAGCAGGGCTTTTCCTAGAAGTGATTTACAGCAATGTGGTTAAAATGAAGAGATTTGATCGAAAGTAGTTTTAGACATAAGCATTTAGGTACTTTATATGAAAAAGTTAAAAAGGATTTATGAGTCTTATATTAGTAATCATATTAGGAAATGCATCCTAAACTAATTCTCTTAAAAGAAATTATTTACTTCTTCAAAAATTACTAATAATACTTTTCACTTCACTTAAAACTATCAAACAACAGTGTTTTGGCTCATTTGAAGGCACTTTTGGTTCAAAAGAGAAGCAATTCCAAACTGGCCCTCAATCTACTTAATCTTACATATCAAACAGAAGTCACAGAAGCTAATAAATGGAAGCATTGAAACTTATTTCAGCGAAACGAAATTATCCTATAAGACCACTTTATAGATGACTAAGGTATTGAAACCCCATAACAACATGTACAGGTTGTATGTAATTGTATTGGCTTCAAAATAATGTCATTTATACATAGCATATAAATACATATACATCTAGTTTATTTACAATACATACATAAATAAATGTACATTATGTACGGTATATATTAACACGCTATGTAAAATTGACGTGTCATTTTGGTGCTACTAAAATTATTTACAACATTTACATGCTATTTAAAGCCCAAACTCAATGACTAAAATGCAAAGATTTCCCTGTTCTTCTATCTTTTTTACAATAAACTAGAGTAATGTAAGGATACAACCCAACAGAAGACCAATGATTCATCATTCAGATTTCAAACTATACATCAGAGACTTCATTACCATGAAATATTGTCCAAGTCTCTCTTAGACATGTTTAAGGAAAGGCAATTAGGCATCCTGGCATAATGGAAACTCGAGAATATAAAGAAAATAGTCAAAAAGAAAGAAGAAATTATAGTAGTTAACTACTTTTTATGAGCATAAAAGAAATCCTCCATCCAACAAATGATAAAGGGTGTTTTTTGGCTCCAAGAAAAGAAAAAGAGGCAAAAGTATTTATCATTCTGTCACCCAGTGAGATCTAAACAGATATCAAGTGGTACCCAAAATTCATAAGATCAAAACAAGTAGTTTTCATCCATATTAGGTTCATAACTATGACATCCATGATCCAATGCCTTTTCTTATCACATCTGCTTGCCAACCTCGATATTAATAACTAAATGAAAATATTGATTCACTCCCTGCTGTGCATTCAAAGAAGTGCATGGATGGTGGTAATCTACATAGGAATGGAACAACTATTCCTTTTCCTTTTTTTGTTTGCGACTTCTAACGACAGGAATTGCAATTCCATATGAACACCAATTCCTATTTGGGAAGAAATATGAACTCTTCACTGAATGAGAATAGTTACTATTTTTCATAAAGGATTATGACTAAATTGTTTTTACCAAAGAGCCATTACTAATAAAATTATTTTCATTGGGAGGATATTTTGGGAAAAATAGATAAAAAAATTAATTCATTCATTCTCCTTATTCAGTTCCTATTCATAGTTTTCTATTCCCATTAAATGATGTTTCTAATCAATGGTAATTTCAATTCTTTGAATCAAACATGCCCTAAGAGTTCCATGAAAGTGAAGTTACATAAAAAGATCACCAAAACCAATAGGAACACAACAGGCCCCACATTCCCAATTCACAAGTCAATACACTATGAGTCTAAGCAATGACTGAGCCACCATGTGACCAGAAGGAGCACATGCCCCCTCAGTCTTAGATAGTGTGGAGAATAACTGTAATGAAACTAATGTTGATGTATCGGCGATGACTAGGAGATAGTCTCGTCGAGAGCCATGATTTTCTTAAGTTTAAACTGCAGAGGGCTTGGGAACCCTTGTGCGGTGTTATAGCTTTAAAGGGATTATTAAAATCCCGCTCCCCCGACATTGTTTTCCTATGCGAAACAAAGTTAGTTCAAGCTGAGTTTTCAAATTAAAACATTCCCTAAATTTTAGTAATGTTTTTGTTGTTGATAGTGTAGGTAAAAGTAGAGGCATGACTCTATTATGGAAACTAAACATTGACTTAATGATTCAAAATTCCACAAAATATCATATTGACGCCATTATTAATTTCTCTGACCCAACCACAGTTGGCTATTAACTGGTTTTTATAGGGCTGCAAATGTCTCTACTTGAAAGGAAGCTTGGTCAACCCTCAAGGATCTCGCTATTTTGTTCCATATTCTTTGGCTCTACTTGGGGGACTTTAATGAAATAGAGGCTAATCATGAATATGAAGGCTTGGCAGGTCGAGCTCAGTGGAAAATGAACAATTTTAAAGAAGCCTCTTCAGATGCCCATTTGTCTAACTTAGGGTTCATTGGGCCTCAATTTACTTGGTGGAATAAAACTTCGGGACAAGGATCCGTTCGGGCCCGTTTAGACAAGGGATTGACCTCATAAAGCTGGATTGGGCTTAACCCTCAGTTTCGATTGGCCCATATTGAGTCCGATAACTATTGTTCCATTACAGTTTTCGGATTATTGCTCCATTCTAGTTTTCGGACTCCTTTACCAGCCAGACCCAAAGAGCTCTTAAGGTTTGAGTTCTAATGGACCTTAGTTAAGGAGTGTGAGTCAATCATCAGTCACGGGTGGAGAGGGGTGGCATCTTCCTTGCTTTCTTCTCCAACTTTGCAAGTACTGACTAATATTCAGCACTGTCGCAACCAGTTGGCCGATTGGAGCAAACGATCGATCCCTTGAATACCATCTCTAATATGAGGGGTGGAGGATTCCTTGCTTAAGTTCCACCAGCTGCCTTCTTCACCAACAAGAACTACAAGTATCTTATCTTTGAAGAGGGAGTCGGTGCACCGCTCCGACATGAGGTGTATAGGAAGCAATGATAAAAAATGATGTGGCTCAAAAAGGGAGATCGAAATACAAAATATTTCCATGCTCGGGCCTCTCAAAGAAAAAAGAACAACTACATATCCAGTCTCCTAGGTGGAGTTGGTGTTAGAGTCTCAACAGTCCTGGACATTCAGCGCCTCTCGATAAGTTGTTTTGCCTCTTGATTTTCCTCTGATTTACTTGATGTGGATAATGGGCTTTTAAGATTGGTAGAGCCTATAGTGTCCCTGGATATGAATAATGAACTTGTCAAGTCCTTTGAAGCAAGGGAGGTAAAAGAAATACCTTTTTTCAAATGAGTCCTAATAAATCATCAGGACTTAACGGTAGGTCCGCTACTTTTTTCCAAAATTATTGGTATATTGTAAGCTTAGATGTGATCCAATATGTACTTGATTGTCTAAATAATAATGTTATGATCCTTGAGGTGAACTTTACTTTCATCACTTAGATTTTTGTGCAGGGTATTGAAAGGAAAATAAAACATGCTTATGAAAGGAATTTTATTTAAAAATCATCTCATCTTTGAGTACAGAAGATTGCTATGTATATAAATACCAAGTCACTAAATAAGGAAACAAAATAAAACTAAATCAGAAAAAATAAAATCAGATCCTTTCCTTAAGGTTGACTACTGCATAAGCTGTCTAGAAGAATAAAATTTGACCCTTTCCATAATAAAATCAGATTGCAAGGGCTGTCCATTAAAATCAGATTGCATGAGCTGCCCATATTCATGGGTAACAACAGCTCACTCTAGAGATAGTCCTCAACACTCTCCCTCAAGCTAGATTGTAAGCATCAAATGATCCAAGCTTGCTTAGCATTTTTTCAAAGTTAGGCCTTGGTAATCCCTTGGTTAAAATATCAGCTATTTGCTAGGACGAGGAACATAAGGAATGCAAATCGTTCCATTTTTAATCTTCTCTCTTATAAAATGTCGATTAATTTCCATATGGTTAGTTTGGTCATGATGCATAGGACTGTGAGCAATAGTTATTACTAACTTCTTGTCGCAGTATAACTTCATTGATTTCTTGAATGAAACTTCTCAAAAACGGAAGAAAGGGGGAAAGTGAGGAAGAAACAGATGTAGAAATAGAAACAACTTAAGAACACAATCTATTTTTTGCTTCACCAAGTCCCAAGACTACCCCATACATAAGAGCAATACCCCAAAGTGGATCATTTATCGACAGTTGAACTTGTTTAGTCAGCATCAATATGGGCTTCAACCTCTTAATATTTTCTCTTTTTAAAGAAAAGTCCTCTCCTAAGATTTCTTTTCAAATACTTTATAATTTGTATAACTGCATCAAGGTGTTCTTCACAGGAAACGTGCATAAATTGACTTACCAAACTGACAGAAAATGCTATATTTGATCTTGTGTGAGCCAAAAAAATAAGTTTCCAAATGAGTCTCTAATATCTACCCTTGTCAACCTGGAGTTGAAGTAGTTTGGTCATTCTATTTCATATTATAGGATAAACTGGGGTGTCAACTGGTTTACAACCAAGTAGCCCAGCTTCCTTCAAAAGATCTAGGACATTTCTCTAGGACACAAATATACCAGATGGATTCCTTGCAATTCCATACCTAGAAATATCTAAAAGAGCCCAAATCTTTGAATTCAAACTCCACTGTTAGTTTTTTTCAACGGACTCATCTCAGAGATATAGGGTAATGTCATTAACATCTACAATCAATATACTTGGTTTATCCCCCCTTATATTTATAGAAAAGGGTATGCTCCGTGTGAGCCTGTTTATACCCCAGTTGATTAATAGCTTTAGTAAATCTTTCAAACCATGCTCTTAGTGGCTGCTTGAATCCATAGAAAGACTTCTTCAACTTGCACACTTGATTCAATTTTCCTATACCTTTAAACCCAATAAGAAGGTCCATGTAGACTTCTTTGGAAAGATCCTCATCTAAAAAAGCATTTTCAATGTTAAGTTTCTGAAATGACCAGTCCAAACTCTGACCGTGTTAAGTTTAGTTATTGGAGAAAATGTTTCCTGATAGTGTATGCCGTTACCTAAGTAAATCCTTTTGCGACTAATTATGCCTTATAAGTTCAATTGACCCATCATATTTATATTTCACTGTAAATACCCATTAACATCCTACAAGCATAGCACTTTTGGGTTTAGAAACAACATCCCAAGTCCCTTTTTTTTATCAAGGCCTTCATTTCTTCTTTCACTACATCTCCCCATTCTTTCTTTTGAAGAGCTTCTTCAATTGTCTAAGGAATCTCAACCTTTTCTAGATTGGACACCAAGGCTTTAAGTGTAGAGGACAAGTGATCATATTTCACAACTTGGGCTATGGGACGCTGTGTACAGGAGCAGACACCTTTACTTAAGGCAATAGGCAAATCATCACTATAACCAAGGGTAAAGGAAGTGGTGAATTACCTGAGTTCAAGTCATATTCATGACAAGTTTCAAGAGGAAGAGGGACATCACTATTTGTAGATTTTGCCTACGAGAGTAAACACGTTGCTTAAGTGCATGTTGTTGGGTTGGTTCTTGGGAATTATTGGTTGGAATTGAGTCCACCGAGGGTAGTAGTGAGCTTGAAAATGGTGGTGGAGAAGTGGGTGAGATTGGTAACATGGGATGATCATACCAGTAGCGTGATGTATGCTAGAGCAGTCAAATTGTACCATGTGGCCTCTTCCCTTGTTGCTGAACTTTTTGCACTAAAGGAGGGTGCTAAACTTGCTTTTGATTTGGGCTTGCAGAATATTGTCTTGGAAAGTGATTCACTAGTGGCAGTTAACAAGCAGGGTTCGTCTAATAGATCTTAATTGGGATTCATCGTCAGAGATAACTTTGATAACAATGTTCACAATTTGTAGCATTATATGCTACATTTTTAAGAAGATGCACTTCATAATATATATTTGAAGGGTTGAATTTTCTACCTCAAACATCGTATACATATTTGTTCATAAAGTGTAAATTAAAATATTAAAATTAATAAAAATGGTGTCCCCATATCCAAAATTATCAACACACCTAAATCTGCTACATCATCAGACAACTCAATATATCCAAAACCCATAAAACATTCAACATGAAAGACGAAAACAGTCGATATTAATATGGGAAATTAGGGGGACTACTAAAAAAAGAATAGGATAAAAAAAGAACTAAAAAGGTCGGTGCTTTAGATGGTTTACCGTTCTTGACCAGCAGTGTCCCAGATCTGAGCTTTAACACTCTTTTGCTCGATGACAAGGGTCCTGGTCTGAAACTCAACGCCGATTGTAGCCTTTGAATCCAAACTGAACTCATTCCTAGCAAATCTTGCTAGTATCTGAGACTTGCCCACCGCTGAGTCTCCAATCAACACCACTTTGAACACATAGTCTATCTTCTGGCTTGGATCACCATACCCACCTCTATTACTCACCATACCCACCTATATTACTCACCACTATAACTCAATTATATCTCTGAGATTGTGTTTGAGAATACGATGTCTTTTGCGAGCAACTTAAGCTTTCATCGATTACCCTCTGGATTGGGTATTTGTCATTAAGGAAGTGGTATAAAACATCAGGTTTAGAATTTAGCTTTCAGAATAATAAATTCAGATCATTTCAATTAATGAACGTCTGTAAAACACTTTGACTCCATCGCAACGAAAAAGCCAATAATAACTTGCCACATTTGTATAGGATGTGCTGTATTTTCACGGATGTTTTATTAGTTATCAATAGCATTGGACATATAATAATTAATAAAAAAATTATTTTATTTATGGGTTGTGATGAGGTTGGAATTACGAAATAATTAAAAAAATTAAATTTGTTTATAATTACACATTTATATTAATTATGATATTATATATAATTAAATAATTTTATAAATAGAAAAAATATTTATTTTAAAGAAAATTTATTTACATGTTATATTATTATTAATGTGTATATAAATTTATAGCATTACTAGTACAACATTTGAGGAAAAAGAGATGGGTGATCACGATGATAACTTAAATAAATGTATCTTAGAGAAAGAGTTAGAAATATAAGATAGGCAATGGTGGAGATGTTTCAAAGTACAGATTTTTTCTAATTCCCTAGGTAATCTTTTAGCATAAAATATATTAAATTGATCAAACAAATTTTTGATTATATCTATGTAATGTTGAGCTTTCTAAAATATTGTAAAAAGTTATCTTTAAATGTAGCTTTTAAAATGCTTAGAATAACTAGTTCGATATATATTAATTAAGATTGAAGCAAAGAATATTATGCGTTTGTTTTGTCGAATTTAATCGAAATCAGAATCGGAATTGAAATAAAATGGAATGAAAAGAAAATAGTGTTATTTGATTTGATCACTGAAATCAAGTTCGGAATCAAAATTACAATGTTTGGTTTATCGCTGGAATGGAATGGAAAAAATTGTAAATTATCTTAATATCCCCACATTCAATAAATTTCAAATAATATCATTTAATTATTATTTTTTCGTCAGACAAAATACATTATTAAAATCATTATTTTTCTAAATAAATATTACTTAATTAAAAAGAAATATATTATTAAAATTATTATTTTTCTAAATAAGGTTTAGGGTTTTGAGGTTTTTGATTTGGGATTAAGGGTTTAGGGATTTAGGATTTGGGGTTTAGGGTTTAGGGTTATATTTGTGTGTTAAGGTTTAGGGTTAAAATTATTATTTTTCTAAAAAAGGGTTTAGAGTTTTAGAATTTGGGATTTTGGATTTAGGGTTTAGGGTTTTAGAATTTGGAGTTTAGGATTTAAGGTTAAAGGATTTGAGGTTTAGGAGTTTAGGGTTTAGGGTTAAGGGTTTTAGGATTTATGGTTTAGGGTTTAGGGTTTAGAGATTTGGGATTTGGGATTTGAGGTTTAGAGTTTACGGATTTGGAGCTTAGGGTTTTGGGATTTTGGGTTTAGGGTTTTAGCATCTTCAATCTTTGAAATGACGGAAGACAAGCCGCTAGGATCAGAAGCTGAAAGTTCATCGGTGCTTTCCTTCATGAATATGCATGGGGTGGATGTCAACCCAAATCAAAGATTAAGCTCAGTCTTGTTGAATGAGTTTAATTACTTGCCTTGGTCAAGAGCAGTGTCTCTGGCTCTAGGTGGAAGGTCCAAGTTGGGGTTCATAAATGAAAGCATCGAAGTACCTGATGTTTCCTCACTAACCTATGAATCCTGGCTTAGTAAGGATCAGCTGGTTATGTCATGGCTCCTAAATTCCATGGAACGTAAATTAGCTGAAATATTCAGTTACTCTGAATCTGCATACCAACTATGGTAGACGGTCAAGGAAATGTATGGCAGTCAAAACAATGCTGCACGAGTTTTTCAATAAGAGAAGGACAACTCAAATCTGCAACAAGATGGTAAGCCTTTTGTACAACTCTTAGGAAGCATGAAAAGCATGTGGAATGAGTTAGAAATATATCATCCTCATACAATCGATGTAGCTCTGCTACGAAAAAGAGCGGAAGAAGATAAGATATTTCAACTTCTGTCCAGTCTCGATTCAACATATGAAGATATACGATGCCACATACTCATGAATACTGAACTTCCTTCCTTCACCAATGTATGTGCGACAATTCAGCGTGAAGAAGTAAGGAGGAAAGTCATGAACAAGGATACAATGGCTCGTGCACCTGAGGCAAGAGCCTATCTAACCAACGAGAGAAAGTACAAAGGGAAGCATCCAAACTTGAAGTGTCAACACTGCAACTATACGAGTCATATTAAGGACACATGTTGGATTCTACATCCAGAATTAAAACCTTATTTTATAAAGGATAAGGGTTCTACGAAAGTGAATCGCATGCGCACACCGTGCAAATCATGCTTCGCCTCTACCTCTAATGGGTCCGATCCATTTAAAAACTTCACAAATAATCCAAATTTGAACTTATGAATGAATTTATGTTGTATCTTCAAAGCAAGACAGCAGGCGCTAGAATTGACCGTGCGGCTAGCATAGAACAAGGAAACTCGACAAAGATTGCTAGGCAAGTTTGCAGGTTTCTTGGCAGATACAAAACTCATACCACAAGAGGACATGCAAGGTATCATAAAAGCCTTTTAAACTGCTCTTAAAATAAATATGTTGCATGATTTTTGGGTTGTAGATTCAGGTGCCACAGATCATATGACAAACCATGTGTCAAAGTCTCATAAGTTTGAAAAATTAGCAAATCATTCTCAAGTTTCAATTGCAAATGGTGAGAATGTAAAGGTTTTAGGAAAGGAAAAAATAAAATTAATGTGAGATGAAATCGAGTCGGCGGTTTTATATGTACCTTCCTTTCCCTTCCAACTTCTGTCTGTAGGAAAAATCACAAATACCTTGAATTGCTTAGCCATTTTTTCTCCTCACAATGTCATTTTTCAGGATTATGCCACCAAAAAGACGATTGGTGAAGGGTTTTACTTAGATGGTCTCTATTACATATCCAAGAGCAATCCTAGAGGGTTTCAAGCCAAGTTTAACCCTATCCAAGATAATCAATTGTGGCATCAACGTTTAGCTCACCCTTCTCCACCAATTTTTTCAACTTTATTTCCAAACTTAGGAAATGATGCAATTGCATGTGAAACTTGCCACTTGTCTAAGGCCACTAGATTGCCTTTTAATTCTTCCTTGTCTAGGGCTAGTAAGTGTTTTGAACTAGTTTATTCAGATGTATAGGGACCAACTAATGAATCTTTTGATGGTTATAAGTATTTTGTGATTTTTGTTGATAATTTTTCTCGAGTCACATGGTTATATCTTTTAAAGTCTAAGAATGAAGTTATGGAAGTATTTAAGGACTTTCATAACCTTGTTAAAAATCATTTCTCCTCTAAAATTCAAACCTTAAGGTCTGACAATGGCACCGAATACATGTCCCATATCATGAAACAATATTTGAGCATTCATGGCATTATGCATCAAACAAGTTATGTTGGCACACCTCAACAAAATGGTGTAGCTGAACGCAAAAAGTGGGACTTGAAAAAACTAGAGCATTAATGCTACAAATGAATGTACCAAAGAGATTCTGGTCCCAAGGGGTTATGACAGCTGCTTACATCATCAATAGATTACCCAGCCGAGTCTTGGATTTCAAGTCTCCCCTAGTGGTCATGAAAGGAAGGAAAATTAACCTCTCACACTTTAGAGTCTTTGGCTGTATATGTTTTGTACATATTCAATCTCATCATCGAGATAAATTAGATCCTAGAGCTTTTAAATGTATTTTTCTTGGATCCTAAGCTTAGTTCTCACTAGTGTTGGTTTCAAAAGCAGCAATGCCGATTCTTCACTATTTGTTCGCACAGGAGCTATGGGAAAATTAGTTGTGCTGATTTATGTAGATGATCTGATAATTATAGGTGATAATGCTGACGAGATTTTCAACCTCAAACAGTCCCTTAGACAAAGGTTTGCAATTAAAGACCTTGGGATATTGAAGTACTTTCTTAGTATAGAAATGGCAACCTCGCACAAGGGACTCTTTCTTAACCAAAGGAAATATGTCCTAGATTTGCTCAAGGAAGCTAACATGAGTGATGCTAAACTAGCTATTACCCCTCTTGACAGCAAGCTCAAACCTAGCTTGAAGGGCACGCCACTCACGGATATAAGTTATTACAAACTACTGGTTGGTAAGTTGATCTACCTAACAATCACCAGACCTGACATCACATATTCTGTAAGTATTGTGAGCCAATTCATGCACTCCCCGACACTTGAGCATTTGACCCTTGTTAAAAGGATCTTACGCTACTTAAAAGGATCAGTGGGTCGTGGTATCATCATGAAGAAGAATGACAACACATAAATCATGGGGTATTGTGATGCTGATTGGGCAGGGAATGCAATCGATCGCAAGTCCACCACTGGCTACTGTACATTTGTCGGTGGAAACTTGGTCACATGAAAGAGTAAGAAGCAAACTGTCATCGCCAGATCAAGTGCCGAAGCTGAGTATCGTGCAATGGCTTCAACTGCGTGTGAGTTGATATGGCTTAAAGGTCTTCTATGTGATTTAGGTGTTCCTACAACTCTTCGTATGTCCTTGTTTTGTGACAATCAGGCAACCATGCATATAGCATCAAACCCAGTGTTTCACGAGAGGAAGAAACACATTGAAGTTGATTGTCATTGCATTCGTGAACAAGTTCAATCACAAGTGATTCAGACACATTATACAAGAAGCTTCGACCAACTGGCTGACATCTTCACCAAGCCCTTGGCTTCTCATCAGTTTCAACGACTTTTGTCCAAACTTGGATCCATAAATCTTTTGGATCCAGCTTGAAGGGGGAGTATTGGATATTAGTTCTTAATTCATGGAATAAAACAAGGACCTTAATTCAAGGAGCAAAACAAGAAGCTTAATTCAAGGAGTAAAACAAGGAATCCTTGATTCAAGGAGTAAAACAAGGAATCCTTGATTTAAGGAGTAAAACAATGAATTCTTAATTCAATGAGTAAATCAAGGGATGCTTAATTCAAAGAGTAATTGAAGGAGTAAAATTTCCTTATAAATAACTATACAATTGTAATGAAAACATGAAAAAAATAATAAAAACTAAAGAGCTTTTTTGTGTAGAGTTATTTCTTGTTTTTTCAACACATTCACTCCAACCAAACATCAACAAAGAGTAAAAAAGCCCTTGCATCTCCAACTTTTGGTGAATCTCCTTGAAACAATTTAGTAAACTATAAATGTCATCAACAGAATTATTTATGATGATCAGAGCAACACGATTTGTACCTTCTTCTATTGTTATATCAAAATTGATATTAAAAGATCTCAAAAGAAGAGGTAGCCAAGTTGATAGAAAGTTCATTTTAGATATGGCTTCGAATGAATCCAAAGTCTAAATATATAACTATGGAGAGATTAAGGTTTTAAACTCTGAAAAAAGAACATCTAAAACGTTGATGATTTGCTTCACTTTTGAAGAGACTTCTTTAAAAATGATGTCATTTATTGTTCTCTAAACTTGATCAAAAATGATCGTGGCTGTTAATGAAGTTTCCAATGAACTTGAATTGGCATTTGGAATTAGAAGTTGACAAATTAATTTATGAACGGAGTTGAAGTGATATACATATATAGATATGAAAGTATATTCTCCAGTTGCTCCAGATATTCTGAATAAGTTGGCATGATGAAAATATGATCAATAGTTTCAGGGTCCATACCACAGAGATGACAAACAATAGAATGAATTGGGAATTTTAAGTCAATATTACTTCTAGTAGGAAAAGTGTTTGTAAGAATTCTTCATATGAAGATTTTGTGCCTTTTCATGTAATTTAGATGGCCACCAATTTTTCCATATTACTGAAGAGAGTTTGCAGTCTACTTGCAATAATTGATCGATATACTTGTTTTAACACTAAAAATATCTGGAAGAAGAACCAACCCATATCCAATCATCCATTTTACCAAAAAAAACATGCAGTTTAGTCTTTGGATCATTTGAATTATATTTGGGCCCTCAATGAAGAGAAAGAGCATCTGAGTTCCAAACAATTCCATCTGAATTGCCAAAATCTAATAACCTCTGGTCTAGCTGAGTTTGGGGTACATTTGGATTTTCAGATAAAGGACTTGTGAATGGTGGTAGCCAAGGCTTCGATGGATCCTTTCAAAAATAAATTGTTGATTCATCCCTGATTAACTTGTAAGCATTTGTCTTTAATAAAGCCTTAGTTGAGTAAATTCTTTTTTAAATGAAAGAGTCCAATTGCTTTTGATGGGTTGTGAAGAAGGAATTTGGATTTTCATATTTATATTTGAAGAGATTTAACCAAAGATGAGACTCTTTGTTGGGAAATTGCCATGCAAGGTTTAATAATAATGTCATATTGAAATCTTCAAATCTTCAAATCTTCAAATTTCCGGAATCCAATCACTATTAACTTTAGTGCTAACACAAATTATCATAATTTAGAAGCTTATGTATTATGAGTGTTGGTTATTTTTGTGAATAAAATATTTACCTATAAATTTATTTTTAAGCCAATTATCAAATCTATCGAGAAAAACCGAAGAAATTATTGAGTTTCAAATAATCACACTTGAGATATATCTTTTATAACTATGACATATATGATTACATTTATGTATTTAATAACACATGTTCATAAATCTAAAATTATTTTTTATGCTAAAATATTTATTTAAGTTTGAATCAATTTATGAAATTATTAATTAAATATTTTTAGATGTGATAAGAATTTTAAAAAAATGATTATTATTATGTATTTATACATAAGTTAAGATTATGGGGAGATATATATATAAAAAAAAACAATTGCTGCGGCAAAGCCCAAAAAGATTTAAATATGATATTATTAGATTTTAATGATTACCTATATATATATATATAATAGGTGAGAAAACCTAAGAGTGTGCAGAATAATAAAGAAAGACTAGAGCGGCCAAACAGCGGAAAAAAAATAAAAGAATGAAAAACAAAGTGCATATAAAGTTATTCATTGCGTACAAGGAATCAATGTTTATATATTACATATGATAGAGAGTTTGCACAATGGTGGTATGGTTTTCTAAGTCTTCTTTGATGAAAATTTTGAAGTTAATTGATTAATATTATCATAATTTTAATTTTAATAATATTTGATTTTTTAAATTCTCGTATCTATTAGTTTATTTGTTTCAAATTTTTCATATTTATATAACTTCTTTTTTTATTAAGATCTTTCATATTTAAATCAAATAGTTGTATGAGAAATCATGATTATTTGATTTAATTATTAAATTTTAAAGAAGTTATTTTTATGAAACTTATGCTTAATTTTCTTGCTCTAGAATTTACTATTTGATTTTATTTAAGTGATATATATTTTGATTTATCTAGTTAGGATTATTAATTGTTAAATCCGTTCTATAACACATACGGACACTTGTGTTTCTTTTTGTGCTAACCTTTTTTTGTAGTTAATTTGTGAATGATTTGATTGGCGAGGAGTTTATTAGAACGTTGGTATGGAAACTGCTCATGCTAATTTTAGAAACTATGAAAATAGAGCAATGGCTCGTAAGTAAAGTACATTTGGAAAGTATCCTAGGGAGTGTAGCATAAGACCAAGTTTGTACTTAAACATTTGATTTTCATAGTGGAAAGTTAGGTGGTTTGGTAGACCGGTGGTTTTTCTTTTAGGTCATGGTTGTGACCTAAGTTGTTTCCACCTAAAAATATCGTGTGTTATTATTTTATTTTTGCACTTTATTCTTATACGGGATTGCATGCCTAGCCGCTTTGTTTAGGTTATTAAGTTATAAATTGATAAAAATTAAAAATAACTTATTCACCCTGTCTAGGTTAATTAGGTCTATATCTTATAAATTTTCAAGAAGTGATAAATATCTCGAACTTTTATTATTAACATTTAATTTCTACCAAATTATTTTAACAATAGAATCACTTTTTTTGTAGAGAGATTTTGGAAATTTGAACACTCATTGAATAGTACTTGGATAACATAAAAGCTTTTCAACTTGTAGTTTTGTGGTTAGAGATTCTACTGAATTCTCTGCATTTGCTTTGTTGTATGAATAAGTTGTGGCATACATATTTGATTCCTCTAACTGTTCCAAAAATTTGCATAAAATCTTGTATTTGATTTTTTAAGTTAGGGAAGACATTCGAGGAATATAAAATACAAGATTTGACAAGTTTGCTTTATGACCTAACCAAACAAAATATTTATTAAGCACATTGTTAATGGCATTTACTTCAATCATATTTGCATAACAAAATAGAATAACACCGATGACTGATAGTTAAAGCTCGTCTAGCCTTTTGATTACTATGAATGACATGTTGAGATTCTTGATTTTGGATTAGACAAGATAATCCTCTATTCTAATGACAAATAAGTAAGGCAAAATTGGATGTCATTGTCTTAGTCCTCTAGATGGCTTAATATTTCCAAAAGGTGAGTCATTTTATAAAATGGAATCAGACAGTGTTTAAACAAACTTCAATAAATTTAAAAAATTTATTAAAGAATCCTAGAGCTGATATGATTTGGATAATGAACTCTATCATGAGCTTTTTGCATGTCAATTTTGATTCCTATCAAGCTACCATGTCATTTTTTTCCTTTTTATTATATGAACTACTTCATTACCAATTATAATGTTTCCAAAATTCATCTATCTTGAATGAATGCATATTGATAAACTGATTTGAATTTTGATAAATGAATTTTTTTAAACTTATTTGCCAATAACTTGAATATTACTTTGTAAATGACATTTCATAGGCTAATAGGACGAAATTAATATATCTTTATATGATTATTCGCTTTTTGTGTAAGAGTGATAAAAGTTTTGTTGAGTTAAAGGTGAGGTCTTCCGGTGACAAAGAAATGCTACACCACTTGAGTTACACTACGACTTAAAATATCTCAGTAATTTTGAACACCAAGCTTGTAATCCATTTGGGTCAGGGGCTTTAAATGATCCCATAGAAAAATATACTTTTTTATCTCTTACAGTTCAAAAGTTTTGCACAATTCAATATTATCTTTAGGGAGAATACAAGGAATAAAAAATGATTTAAAATCAACTTTTAATAATGTTGATTAGATCAAACAAATTCTAATCCGATTCGGATTATGCTCAAAAATATACTATATAAACGACATAAGGGATCATCAAAACACAACAATTACTATGAGGAATAAATGAGATCGAAGAGCACATCTAGAACAATTTTTTGAGGAAATTTTAAAAAGAACATTATAGATTGAATATTAGAGCTACATTGGCTACATCCTTTACCTTACATATGTTTTTCTCAATCATTTTATTTATATTTTTTCATGATTCAAATGATGATTCTTATAGAATCTATGTCTAGCTAATTTCATAATGTGATTATGGGCAATTCCAAGTCTTATTTTAATTAATTTAATGTCATAATAATTTTTAGTTTCAATTCTTTACTATGCTTGAATGTCAAAACTATGGGTGTTATGGATTTAGGATATTAGTACGTAATTGCTAATATTCGTATTCGAAGTACGACCATGTGGTTGTTGTCACAAGTAGGTTAAGTGTATAAGTTAAATATTAGGAATGATTTTAATCTTGCCTAGTTTAGTTATCATATTTTTAGATCTGAATGAAATGAATAAATTAAATCTAGTAACTGTACCTTTAGTTGTTCAGGATTTAGGTTGATTAGCAATCGTATCATCAATTAATTACAAGGTAAGAAAATATCTGAAGTTTAGTAAACCAAGACTTCTAAAACTAAAGTTAAGAATTCACTAAAGATTTTAAATTTCTAAATCAATTTAGTGGTGAAGATAATCACATTATCACATATCTCTCAATATTTGTTGTGCAATTCACCTTTATTGTTTTATGTTATTTTCTTCACAAATAATAAAAACCCATATTTGCTAACTTTAACTAATTTACTAATGAACTAATAGCTATGAGTAGAATTATTACCAATCCTTTACGAGTTTGACTCTTACTTGAAACTATTTACATCGATACAATTTTAAGGGAAATAAAGTTTAATATTTTGACGTGTTCTTTTGGGATGTTTCAATGTTTTGGCATTGTATCGTTGATGATTGTTCTAGCAATTTTCTAATAATTTCAAGTTTACTTTTAATTCTTTAATTATTTTTAGTTACTAATTCTTTGTTAATTATTGTTTTACTAATTATCCCTTTCTTGAAGTGTGAATCCAACCAAGATATAACTACAACTTGAGATAAAAAGGATGCGTTGAACCAGTACAAGAAGAGATGGCTAATATCAATCCAACTTTCACAGAGTTAGTTGCACCTAATTTGGAGCAACAACCCCTATGCATCCTATACTCCAACTTGGAGGTATGTTTTGAACTCAAATCCTGTAATAGTTCATTTTTTATGTATTTTCAGAGGTTTTGTTAGAGAAGGCCCAAACAAATCTTTGAAGGAATTCCATCTATTTTACTCTAGTATGAAACTAGTTAGGAACACATAGAAGAAAATCAAGCTTAAAACTTTTCCATTCTCACTAGCTGATAATGCCAATGAGTGGCTTTATTACCTCCTATCAGGTACCATCATCACATAGGTTGATATTATTTTATGTTATTTTCTTCACAAATAAGCAAAACCTCATATGCTAATTTTAATTAATTTACTAGCAAACTAGTAATTAGGAGTAGAATTGTTACCAATCCTACGTGGGTTCAACCCTTGAAACTATAATTACCTTGATACAATTTTAGAAGAATTTAGGTTTTATATTTTGATGTGCCCTTTTGGGTGAGACAATCACACCCAAATGAAACTCATTAGTCCATAAACGTGTCGTAGTTTTAATGACCAAAAACTTGCATAAACATGTTGAAGTCTAAATCATAAGAAAAGTTGGGAACCTGAATATGTGCATTGAGATAGATCACCAAAGAATAGGATTGTTTCCTAACCATGGCTTCCCAAATCCTATCTAACAAGCTATTCTCCATCCAAACCCTAATCATCCATATACCGCATGACAAAGTGCCATATTGTAACACATTACTCAATAAGTGTTGCACGACTGTAAGTTGTCTGGATATAGATCATCCAAATATGTCTCATCCTCTGCAATCACACCTACTATCATTGTATATGAGCATAGTGATCCGTACTCGTGCCATAAAAGGTTAGACCAAAGGTAATGTACCATATAGATTTCTTATGTCCCGATTGACAAGACATAATAGAAAAAGATTATGGTTCCAAGAGACTATTCAATCGTGTAGACTTTCAAAATTCACATCTCAATCCTAGATGTAATAAAGTGAAACTCTACACAAGTAAAATTGCAAGCTATTCACATGGTTTCAAGGCCTTCTACCATAGTTGGAAGGTGAGGTCATCTCACTACATAATGGAAGGTTCAAAATCTATGTTAAGTATTGATAAAGAAAAATGATCAAATGTTTGAACTTATATGAAATATAAGCTCAATATATCCCTACCATTAGGCACAAACTGAGTAAGAGTGGAGATCGTGCTGCAAAAAAGAAAGTACAGAAGCAAAAACATTCAAAGTGATAATTCCTCTCCGATCTCTAAGGCCAATTGAAAGAACACTATTAGTATCAAGTAAACTCTTATGAACTTCTAACATACAGGCCGTAAATCTAGAGTTCTACCTTACAGGTAACGAAGTACAAACTTTTACCTTACATGTTGTGAAGCACACAATACTACCAAATGGGCCATAAAGCCCTATACACTACCTTTTTAGGCCATGCCACATTACATATCCTCCCAAAGATTGAAAACCTTCTACGAGCATCTCTATACATTATCCTTTACCAATTTTCTTCCTAAGGGTTCAATTATATGTTTACATTCTATATAAAGTCCAAACATGAGTGAAGCACAAAATTAGTTAAGTTAACTAGGATAATAGTCCTATAGTAGGACTTAAGGTGATTAAGACATTACGCCAAAAGAGACTATTAAAGTTAGTTAGATGAATTGACTTTAAATTGGGAGGCTTAAAATTTAAAGTAGGTTCAACCCATAAAACGACTTTAAATTCTTTATTTTTTTTACACATTTTACTTATTTTCTACTATTCTCAAAACCTATATTCGATCACATAATAACAGAAAAAACCAAAATCTATTTAAAAGAGTTTAAATACTACAAATAATTGAAAAACTAAATATTAATTAATTACTTGAGAATTAAATTTATTACAAGAAAATAATTTACATGTAATATATATATATATATATATATATATATATATATATATATATATATACATATATATATCTACAATTTGACATCGAAGATTTATCCATTTTGTATTAATGATATTAAGTATATTAAATATGTATCCAACCAATATATTTCAGATATTATTATATATGAATTCCATAATTATTAAAATATCTATCAAAACATCATATAAAAATAAATATATAAAAACCAAACATAACAAATATATAATATATAATAATTTATATATATAAATTCATGTAATTAATAAAAATATATATTTTATACATATATATAATTATAAATATTAATAAGCCCATTATACATTATATACATATAAAAATACATCTTATATATATTTCATGTACATGTAAATAATTTTCAAAAGTTATTTGTTTAAAATAAATTAATATATATTAAACACCTAAATACATAAAATTATTAAAATAAATAAATGAATAAAAATATATTTTTCTCTTCTATGCTTGAATAAAAATACAAAACCTATATAACACAACAATTTATACACAAATAATAAGACATAATATACAAAAATAAATAAATATGAATAATAAGTGTAAAATAATTCATAGAAATACTTATAAGAGTAAATGAAGTGAAAAAATAAAAAGAAATGAAGAAAAATTTGTGTTTTATAAGTGAGAAAATGATTATAAATCTTTTTAGTATTATGCAAAAAAATAATAAGAGATATAGAAGAGAAATTAGAGAGGAAGAAAACCCACTAAATGGCGCCAAAATTGGTGGTTAGAGGTGGCCAAAAAATGAGAAAGATTCGAGGAGGGAGTCGTCATTTTAGGGTTACAGCAATTGAAAAATACGTTCTTCTGAAAAATGGGGGAGAAAGAAGAGAAAAGAAAAATAAAAACATGTGTAGCGTCGGTTCTACGTGTCAACCAACGCTATTATTTTATTTTTCTTTAATTTTTTAAGTCGATTGACACGTAGAACCGACTTAAAATCTTATGTGTAGCATCGGTTCTACGTGTCAACCGACTTAAAAAATTAAAGAAAAATAAAATAGTAGCATCGGTTGAAACGTAGAACCAATGTTATACGTAAGATTTTAAGTCGGTTCTACGTGTCAACCAACGCTACACATCGCTTAAGTCGGTTGACACATAGAACCGACTTAAAATCCTATGTGTAGTGTCGGTTCTACATGTCAACAGACTTAAAAAATATAAAATAAAAACTAAAATGGTAGCATCGATTGATACGTAGAACCGATGCTACACATAGGATTTTAAGATGGTTCTACATGTCAACCGAAGCTACACGTGGCTTAAGTCGGTTGACACGTAGAATCGACATAAAATCCTATGTATAGTATCGATTCTATGTGTCAACCGACATAAAAAAAATAAAATAAAAATAGTACCGTTAGTTGACACATAGAACCAACTTAAAATCCTACATATTGCGATGATTGACACGTATGATCGGTGCTATTTTTTAATTTTTTAAGTCAGTCTTTCAATATACCAACTTAAAATTCATTATAAGTCAGTTTTTCCAAAAACCAACTTTAAATCCCGACTTAATTGCTCCTTTTGTTTTTGCAAAGAGTTACAACAAAGAAAATTTTAAGTTTTTAAAAAATAGGAATACCTATAAAAAATGTATCAAAACTCTCAAAACTTATGCAATCCTTCTAAAAAAAGGAGTCATGTCATCAACAAATCCTACTAAGATTGTAGAACCTTTATCGTTGACTAACCAAAAGGATCAAGCCATCGGGAAGGACCAGACATGTCACATGAACCGAAAGCCCTTGACTATAACTTCACTAACTTGAGGTGCATTGAATAGAACCCATTGGGATGGAAAGTTGTTAGATAGATTCATGTTGACGGACCACCACTAGACAGGCCCTTGTCGGGCAAAGGCTCGTAGCACATACCTTTCCTACACGAAACCTCTTCCACCACACTCTTATATATCCTATCCTTAACTCAATCACCAGCTCGTGTAGCTCACTTTCATTTGCATCTTCCTCAATACATACCCATTTTGGCCATATCCAACCATGTTTATCCATCATTATCGATAAATTTATACTACAAGAAAAAGTAATGAATGGGACAAATGTTTTATAAAAAAAAATTGTCCTTGAAATTTTATATTTAGGGACAAAATTTTGTTATTCGTTCTTGATTATGTTGAGTAGATATTTGACCAATAAAAATTAATAATGATAAAAAATTGGGACCAATTTTTATACAAAAAACATCATTAAGGATAAACTTTTTATTTGTCTTTGAAAAGGTTGAGGAATTTCCCACCAAAAAAGTTTTGATAAAAACTTTCGTTGTTGAAAATGAAAAAAATGGCGAGAAATTTATGCCAAATTTTGTGGCAAAATTTTTTGTCCCTAATAATTCAAAATATTAATGATGAAATTTAACACTACATTAAAAAGGAATTTTTTGATTCTTAAAAACCCTTAAATTTGGGACAAAAATTTGTAACACATTAAGGACAAAAAAAATTTCACTACAAAATAAAAAAAAAGAATTAATTTATTAGGAACAAACATTTGAGAGAATTCTTTTTCTTTAAGAAATGAAATAATTAAGTTATTAGAATATATAACAATAGAATTTGTATTTTGTTATAAGAATATTACATTATATAATACATCCTTTTAATTTTTTTATTTATAAGTAAATATTTTGTACTTTGTTTTTGGTTAAATTTCTTAAATTCTTATATTTAACTTTTTGCTACATTTTATATTGTATTGGTCAATTCTAAATAAGATAAATAGATAGAAAAAAATGATTTTGATTACTAAAATATAATTAAATATTTCTTAAAATAAAAAAAAATGTTTGATCAAGTAGCAAATGTTGAATGTTACTTATTAAACCAAATTTGTAGGTGAGATCGATATAATAAATTAGATATTTGACTGATTGCATTTAAAAAATTTCGAACTTAATTATTGATTTGGCTAGAAACTTGTGATTATTACTGGTTGCACCTTCCTAACCATGAGTAATTGTTTAGGAGTGTTATGTAAATATACTCAGAGAATAATAAGTATTATGTTAAAGGATGAGAGAATTTTTAATATGTTGTATATTTTATTAACAAGAAGTGATAATTAAAAGTGGAAAAACAAAAGAATAGATTTTCTAGAAAAGAATTTATAAGCTTTAAGCCAATTAAATGGATAGAAAAATGATATATCAATTAATATTATACAATGAGAGGTGTTATAAAAGTTTTGGAAAGTTAGTATCATTTATTCATTTATATTACAAAATGTGCTTTTAATTTTGAAAAAATAAATGAATAATTTAAAATAAATAATATTATTTTAATAATTTTTTTATTAAAATATCTTTTCACTATCTCTATGATTACAATACAATTAAAATGGTTAGACATTATTAAGTAAAATTGTAATTTATATGAAATTATTTAAGAAAAAATCAATATAATAATATTTTGAATATGAAATTATTGAAATATATTTTTTTTTCCTTAAAAATTTAAAAATAATAAATTATGTTATTTTTATTATTAAATACTTGATTGTTAATAGATTTTAATTATTTAATAAAAAATAATATTAATTATATTTAATTAATATCTTTTTTCGTAGCTAAAAAAAACATATTTTACAGTATCAAAAACTAAACGCACAATAAAATTTAATATAATTGACTTAACTTACACTTTTTATAATTATATATTATATAAGATATGTGATTAATAAGATTTAGATAAAGCAAGCACACTAATGTCAAATTCAAATATTTGAAGCTGGCTCTTATCCGTGCAAATTTCCAAAACAAAAAAAAAAAACACGTACGTAAACAGTTAGTAAGTTTTTGAGCTCGTTCATTTTGTGCTGTAAAGATCTCATATTTAAGGTGAATTTGTTGGGCACTATGTCACTGTACTTGAAATCTGGATTTTGTTTTTTCTTTTACTACGTAGTCATCAGATTAGTTGAAAACTTGTTTTACACAACTGAGTTTCTCTAAGATTTCTCAATTTCACAAATGGGTATGTTATAGTTCCCTAATCTGTGTTATATATAATCACTATAGCTAGTATTTTGTCAATCTGGTTGAACAGTAAATGTTCAAGATGAGCAACTCAATTTAGTGAAGAAAAAGGTCTTGAAGAGTTTACTTTTATTTATTATTTTTACATCAGCTGGTTGGAGCTAGCTATGTCAAAATTATGAACGTACGTAAACATTTGATTTGATTTGATGTTACCAAGGAAGAATTTATGTTGATTGTTGCGTCCGGGTATGATAAGCATGTGTAAGGATGTGTTAGATTCAAACAAGTATTTGGTATTTTAAGAGACAAGGTTTAACCTGGTCGAAGGTTTCTACTTTCTAGACGGTGCATGATTGAGATGTTTTTAATTAAACCTTAATATGTGTTTTCTTCTTTCATGAAGATGTTTTTTTATTATTATTATTAGTTTTTTTATATATATATACAACAGATTCTTGCCTCATGATAATTCAATGGAAACCTTATACTTGCTAGTATGTAAACCCCTAAACTATTTTGGAGCCTTATGTCTCTCAATTGGATATGATAATGAATTTGAAATTTAATTCTAACTACATGACTGATTTTATGGTTTGTTCTAGCTACTTCAATATTGTTTTTTCCGAATATAGGAAACTGTTCATGTGAATAAAAATCAATTACTTCCATCCTTTGTTACTGTTGTTTTTAATTCACGCAAGATTGCTTCAATTTAATTGCAGTTTTCTTGAATGAATTCTATAGTTGTTGGTGAGCTTTCTTCGATTTGTATGATTTTTAACCTTTTCACATAATTTTTTCTTTTTATTAATTTGACTTTAGAAAGCTTACATTTATTGGATCATAAACTTTATTTATTATTATTTTTAGATTATCTAAAAATTTTGTAGAAGTACTTTTAGATTTTTTTTTTAGCCCCTGAATAAGCTCTTATTGTAGCACACCAACCTTTATAACATGGTTACTCATCCATCTTGGTTTTCTCAGACCCAAACTCTGTCTATTATGAATTTTTTATTGATCTGATTGGCATGGCAGCAGTTTCTTAGCATCTTTCTTCTTCTTTTTTCTTGCTTTTTTTTCTTTTTTTTAGCTTTATGTCCATTCATATAGAGTATCAAGCATCTTCCTTTGCTTATATCAATTATCTTTTTCACAAGCGGAGGAGTTTGGATTGTTTTTTATAACTTGAAACTTTTTTGTGTGCTTTTCCTATTAAGAATGTGAACATGATCTTCTGTTTGGTTTTTGTGTTTTTTCACTTTTATGTAGTTGTGAGCTTTAATAGCATGTATTATAGTTACTTTAATAGCCAGCATACAAGATACAAGTTGTGAGCTTCCTAACAGATTTGTTTGCTTGGTATTTTTCATGTAACTAATTGTGTTTATTTTTTCATTCAACTATTTTATTTTATTTTATTCACGATGCAGGACATAAAAGTTGACAGAATCATTTGGGATGGGCTATCAAATTATGTTATTAAACATTATTTTTTTTATAATTAGAAATGAATGTAATATACATATTCATTTTTTAAGTTTACATTCAATATACTCTGTATACTGCTTTGTTGAAATAAATAAATAAAAATTGTTTTTCAATCTGTACTCCTATAATTTTGTCTTTACTTTGTCTCATAATATGTTTTTCGACACAAATAGTTGTTACTATTTTGGTCACAATGTTGTATCAAAATATTTCTCCCAAAAATTTTATTAAGAAAGTTAATATGTTGTAGTGTCGAAATTATTCTAAATTAAGACAAAATTATTTGTCTTAGAAAATAAATTTTAGGGACAAACCTTTAGCATGATTTCTTAAACTTTTATTGATAAATATTATCCTTAAAATATTTTTTAACAAGTTATATAATTGTATTCAAGAACGAATTATATTATTTAAGGATAAAACTATTTTTTCATAAATCTATTAATTTTTCGAACAAAATAGACATATGTTTTTCCCTAATTCACTTTTGAGATAAATTCTTGATTTTAAAGGAAAGTCCTCTCTCAAAAAACATATTTTGTTGTTGTGATAGTAGGATACAAGGTGTTTGAACGGTAGGATAATAAATAGCATAAATTTTCTAGTTGAGATAGAAAAATAAACCAAAATGAAAAAATCGAAAGAAAATAACTAACCAAAACTTTGGAGACTTGCTTCTCTCTTCTACCGTTTTTTCTCCACAAAGTGACTTATTCAAAACTTTGAGTAACTTTTGTGGAATAAGAGAATGAGAGAATGGAATGGCTTGTGTTTATAAGGAGATGGACGTGATGAAGCCCGTTCACATAGAATCCCATATGAGGATCACATATCATTGGTTGCATTCATGGGCTCCGACATAAGGTTTGAACTTCAAATTCCCCCTAAAATAAAAGAAAAGATGATTTTTTAAAAGTTAATTTTGACTTAACTCTTTAATCATGAGTTCAATTAAAAATATAGAAATATCATTACGATAGGAAGCCATTATGCACGTTTTGAAAGGTTAGATAGAATACAAAATCCTTTGATTGGATAGGTGAAACACGACACAAAAATTGACTCACATGCCAACCCAATACATGTTGAGTCATCAAATGAGCATATATGTTAGATAATCATCTAAAGGAATAAATAATCATTAAATATTTTCCTAATTTTCTACAAGATGTATTACATAAAATTTATCTAAATGGGCAAGAGATACACGTTTGATAAAATCTAATCTAAATATATATTCACCTTTGTAATTTACACAATAACTCAAATCTCATAACTGATAACAATGATAAACATTATATTTTCTTTAATTAGGTAACATAAACTAAAATTATTTATTTCTTATCAACTTTCATACTAATTTAAACAAATATCAAAAACCACCATCATTATGATGACTAAGATTTTAACACCACCATCATTAGGATGATTGGAGATTTTAACCAATTATTTTCATGATTATAGGATTACTTAAAAGAAAAAATATAAAATAAAATAAAATAATAATTTTTCAAATATATTAATTTATTATTTTTGAAATATGTTACTAACCATCAATATCTTCGTTGTTTTCTTAATCAAACAAGGACATTTGTTGTTTCCAAGAAATAACATACCAATTTTATATTACATTAATTTAAAATATTATATTATCAATTATTTCAATTAGGATCAATAATTTGCCCTTTTTCAGCCATCTCAATTTTAATCCAATTCGTTTAAAGAACATAAAAAGCAAATGGGCAATTTAATGTTGTACTTTTCTTACCATGATAGTTAATGAGACTGTTGTTTTCACGGGAAAAAAAAGTTTAAATTATTGAAAATATCTAAAAATATTGAATTAAAGCTTTAGCTACCAATCGCAGCAGCCAGCAGCTATAAATACTAATACTCCAAGTGATCATATGTGAAATTATCTCACCCACCACGATCTCTCTTCTTGGTCCACAAAGTGTACCCTCTTCCTTAATTAACTTCTATTGATCATCATCACCTTTCTTTTGTTTAAAAGATTCCTGAATATTAAACAACTTGCACTACTCTTGCATGGAGATTCAATCTCCACCACACGTTCCAAGATGGGCACCAACTCCATCTCCAACAACAACCTTAATGAAAGATGTAAAGAGCACCCCAAGTGATCTAGAAACGCAGAGCGTTGTTTCTGATCATAGCGTGGTCTCAGTCTCACGCTCTAATAGTGATCATGTGGATCCAAATAATTTCCCATTTAGCAGTGGTTTTATTGACAAGACTCGTCCTGATCATCCTTCACAACCAACAATACTTACTAGAAGGGCACTAGACTTGGCACATGATATTACTAGTAGTATTGATCATGAACTTAATTATACTAGTTTATTTGCATCGAGTACTAGATCAACAACATCAAGATCAGATGGTATTTCTTTGACATGGAAGGACCTTAGAATTACAGTCTCAAATGGGAATAATGGACAAAGAATAATTCTCAACGATCTTAATGGGTTTGCTGAAGATGGTGAAGTTCTCGCAATCATGGGTCCTTCTGGTTGTGGCAAGTCAACCCTCTTAGACGCCTTGGCTGGTATAAATATTCATATATCTTATTTATATAAATAAACATATTAATAATTATTAGGTTGGAGGTAATCATCGAGAGAATAAAACCGATAATGAAAAATAAGATCTAAATTAAATTTTATAATACGAGTTCAAATAAACTTATATTATTTATTAAAATTATATATCATGTTATAATAAATATATAAATTTATTTATATTTTAATTTTTTTTAAAGATTCATTTATATTCAAAATTGAAATTAATTATAAGTAATATATTATATATTTTACAACATAATATTATGTATTAAAATTAAGTTTTATTTTTTTTATTTTTTTAAAACATCGATAATAATTCTCAAATATATCCTTGAAAACTTTTAAGTAAGAATGGTCAAATTAATTATTGTTTTGAGTATTCATAGTTTTCTCCATCATTGATTCCATTTTTTCTAATAAATTTACGAGATGGAGATGATTTTGAGTATTACAGTTTCGATATGGATACAATTATATTAATATCTATCTCTTTCCATATTTGATATATATTATATATTATATTTTATTTATTTATATATTTATTAAAATATTTTTAATTTAAATATTATTTATTATCCGTCCCATTCCCTAAATCGCGGATAAAAACTATACCCAAACGATTTTTAGATAATTTTAAATACAAATTTTATATTTTAATTTGAGTAAAGTTATATTAAAAAATGTCCATGATTGTTTCTATACTAATCTTAATTTTAAGTATGAATTGGCAAATTAATTATGATTTCAGGTATCCGTAGTTGTCTACACTGTCGGTTCGATATTTTCTCGACAATTTTTTAGGACGAAAACGATTTCGGGTATTATCCGATCATGAAGTAACCGTTTCAAAATGACTATAGTTATATTGATATTCTTCATTGTTCGTATCCAATATATATTATATTTATTTATATATTTATTATAATATTTTTAATTTCGAGTACTACTTATTACCCGTCCTGTCTCATTAATCACGAATAAAAACCGTACTCAAATGATTTTTAAACAATTTTAAATACAAACTTTATACTTTAATTTACAAACAATTATATAAAAAATATCATACCCATTTTTTGTGTCCATCTTAATTTTATGTAAAGTTATTGTTTTTTTTTGTCTAAATGAAGAGAAAGAAAAAGGAAAGAGAAAGAAAAAGTAAAGAGAGGGATTTAAACCGTCGACATTTCTTTGTTTTGAACTATACCGATTTTCAAGATCGGGACTATCAACCATTCAGTCATCTCTCTGATATCTATCTTCTTCTTTTTTATATCAAATAGAACATGACTTAGGAGTTGATATCACTTTTATTTATAAAAAATATGAGTATAAATCTATAGATATGATTTATCTATCTGTATATATATTCACTTATATCGTATATCTAGACTCTCTTGTCCAAATCATAGCATCTATTAAAGAGATATTTTATATCTTACATCAATATTTGTTTTATTAATGATTTATGAAATTCACCCTCCATCTGACCAAATACAACATCTATTGCAACACAGCCCAAACTCATGGAAAATCTTAATTATAAATATATTATAATTTAAATAAAATTATATAACTTTGATTATAAATACATTATAACATTGGGATATATATATATATATATATTGGGATATATATATATATATATATAAACTTTTCAAAATCGCTTTCGTCTTCATCCTTTTTTCTACGTAGCTTTTCCCTTTTCATCACAACTGAACATGTTTCGTACCTTAATCTGTTCAAAAACAATTCCATTTGAATCCGTGTTCGTGGTCAAAAACTATATCTTGGAGACTTTGCTTAGTTCATTGTGATCTGGCAGCGATCGCCTATCATTGACGCCATACTTATTCCAAAAATTCTATTTGTTATAATTTTAATATTATTAAAATGGATTTCTCAGTAAATTTAATATTAATGTCGGGCCCCGATAAGTACTTTATATACTTTTAAACGTCCATAACAAAAAATTAGAAAAATAATTAGAATTAAACCACTTAAACTAATAGTAATCAAAGTTAAACACTCAATCTACTAGCTAGTCATGGGATTTAATCTAATTTTTAATAAATACTGGTTCAAAAAACCAGCAAAGAATTTAATTTTTTTAAATAATTACATTATTTATATATTTATAATTATAATTCAAATTCTATATTTTCTAGGTACATTATATATTATTATTATTATTTAACCACAAACTTGTTTTAAATTATTTTAAAATATAATGATATATTTATTCAAAATTGTTTTAAATGTATTTTATATTTTTATATATAATATGAATAATTGCATGTGATCATAGATGAACCCTAATTTTTTTGAAATTGACTACTTAAATATAATAATATTCAGCTTTATCACATTAAATACAATTCGAATTACAATCAATTTATTCCAATTATGATGAATAATTTCCCCTTTTTCAGCCGTCTCAATTATTTCTCACATTCGTTTGTGGAATAAAAAACGCAAATTGACAATTTATTATTGTATTTGTCATGCCATAATAATTAATGAGGCTGCTGCTTTTATGGGGAAAATGTCTAAAAACATTGAATTAAAGCTTTAGCTACCAATTAATGCATACAGCCGCTATAAGTACTATTAATACTCCAAGTGATCATATATGAAATTAACTCATCCACCACCACGATATCTCTTCTTGGTCCATAAAGTGTGCCCTCTTCCTCAATTAACTTCTATTAAACAACTTGCATGGAGATTCAATCTCCACCACACTTTCCAAGATGGGCACCAACTCCATCTCCAACAAGAGCCTTAATGAAAGATGTAAAGAGCACCCCAAGTGATAGATTTGATTTAGAAACGCAGAGCGTTGTTTCTGATCATAGCGTGATCTCAGTCCCACACTCTAATAGTGATCATGTGGATCCAAATAATTTCCCATTTAGCAGTGGTTTTATTGACAAGACTCGTCCTGATCATCCTTCACAACCAACAATACTTACTAGAAGGGCACTAGACTTGGCTCATAATATTACTAGTAGTCATGATCATGAACTTAATTATACTAGTTTATTTGCATCGAGTACTAGATCAACAACATCAAGATCAGATGGTATTTCTTTGACATGGAAGGATCTTAGAATTACAGTCTCAAATGGGAATAGTGGACAAAAAACAATTCTCAACGATCTTACTGGGTTTGCTGAAACTGGTGAAGTTCTCGCAATCATGGGTCCTTCTGGTTGTGGCAAGTCCACCCTCTTAGACGCCTTGGCTGGTACACATATTCATACATCTTATTTATATAAATAAACATATTAATAATTATTAGGTTGGAGGTAATCATCGAGAGAATAAAATTGATAATAAAAAATGAGATATAAATTAAATAAATTTATACCGTTTTTTTAAAAAATTATATGTCATAATTTAATATATATAAAAATTTATTTATATTTTAAATATTATCATAAATTTAATTATATTTATAATCATATTAATCATAAATAATGTATTAAATATTTTATATTTTATTTTAATTTATATTTTTTATTCTTGTATGATATTAATAATAATTTTTATAAAAATTATTTATATAAAATTTAAAATCTTATAATTATTTTATAACTTATTTTTATTATTTCAAAATAATTTATAACAAAATTCTATAAATATTTTTATTATAAAATAATTACCAATTTTAAAATAGTTTTTAAAAAATTCTATCAATATATTTATTATAAAATAATTACATATTTATTTGTTATATATATATATATTTTTTTTTTCTGTTTCACGTAAATATTATTTATTAATTCAAAATTTTCTTTTTTTTAATAAAATATTTATTATTAACTTAATTTTTTTTATAATTTTTATAATAAAATAAAAAATTATTAAAAAATAATATTTAAAATATGATTTATTATTTTTTATTTGAATATCCTCCTTATATCCCAATATAAAATAATTACAAATTTTAAATTAGTTTTTAAAAACTTTTATCAATATATTTATTATAAAATAATTACATATTTATTTGTTATATATATATATTTTTCTGTTTCACATAGATATTATTTATTAGTTTTAATTTTTTTTCATTATAAAATATTTATTATTAACTTAATTTTTTTATAATTTTTATAATAAAATAAAAAATAATATTTAAAATATGATATATTATTTTTTATTTAAAGATACCCGTTGTATCCCAATATATCCTTGCAAAATTTCAAGTAAAAATGGATAAATAAATCACGATTTCGAATATCCATAATTTTATTCATCGTTGGTTTGATTTTTTGTCAATACATTTCTGAAATGAAGACGGTTTTGAATATTATCTAATCATAAAATAGTAGTTTTAAGATGGGTATAGTTATACTCATATTAGTTATGGTCTGTATTTGTTATATATTATATTTATTTAATTAATTGATATATTTATTAAAATATTTTAAATTTTGGATATTATTTATTATCCAACGAATAAAAACCATACTCAAAATATTTTGGGATAGTTTTAAAAATCATAGTTTTTTTTTTTTTGGTCTAAATTTTTTCTCATTTTGTCCAAGTCACTTATATCTTCCAGACTCTAGTGTCCAACGCATGAAATATTTTCTATCTTACATCAATCCTTGTTTTATTAATGATCTATGAAATTCTATTGCAACACAACCCAAACTCATTACCAATCTTAATTATAAATATATTATAATTTAAATATAATTATATAACTTTTATTATAAATACATTATAATCAGATAATTCGTACCAGCTTAATCTGTTAAAAAACAATTCCATTTGAATCCTTGTTCGTGGTCAAAAACTATATCTTGGAGACTTTGCTTAGTTCATTGTGATCTGGCAGCTATCGCCTATCATTGACGCCATACTTATTCCAAAAATTCTATTTGTTATAATTTTAATATTATTAAAATGAATTTCTCATATTAATGTAGGCCCCCGAGAAGTACTTCATATACTTTTAAACGTTCATAACAAAAAATTAGAAAAATAATTAGAATTAAACCACTTAAACTAATAGTAATCAAAGTTAAACACTCAATCTGCTAGCTAGTCATGGGATTTAATCTATTTTTTAATAAATACTGGTTCAAAGCACCAGCGAAGACTTTAGTTTTTTTTTTAATAATTACATTATTTATATATTTATAATTATAACTCAAATTCTATATTTTCTAGGTACATTATATATTATTTATTGAACCACAAACTTTATTGTTTACATCTTACACGTGATTTGTTTTACTTTCTTTTATATTTATATTTTTTAAATTTTACAATTAATTTGAAGTAAAACATACAAACCTAAATTTTTTAATTTCTTTATGGTGAAAGTAGAATTATTAAAGTTCAAATATTTAAATAAATTAAAAATGTATTATTATAAAATTATTTGAAAATACACCTTTTAATATTCCAATTTTATTTATTTATAAACTTAAATTATTTTTTATTAAAAAATTACGTAACCTAATATTATAGAATTCTTTTCATTTAAGGTGTTTAGTTTAATTTAAAATAAAATATACGGATATTATATGATTTTATTTTAAAATATAATGATATATTTATTCAAAATTGTTTTAAATATAATTTATATTTTTATATATAATATAAATAAGTGCATGTGATCATAAATTTCTATTAATTTTTAAAAATTGAACACTTTAATCTAATAATTTTTTATGATAATTTGGTTTACTAACTTTAAAAATTGTTACCACATATCTAAATAATTAAATTTTATGTTTTTTTTATTTTCACTTTTTTACATTTTTATTTTAAATTGCTTCAATAATTATTATTATTAAAACTTTATTTATTAAATATAGCTAAAAATAAAAGAATCAAAATTTAAAATTTAAAATTTAAAAATTGATTATTTAAATATATAATATCATTTTTTAAAACTATTATATTTATATATTTTAATTATAATAATTAGTGAATTGTTGAGATATATATTAATAAATTATATATATATATATAAAGGTGATATAAGCATATAACTAAAATAAAAGGTTTTACGAGACTGTCAAAAAGAAAATAAATATGAAGTTATTAATTTTTTAAATTATTTTGTTTATGTTATTAAAAACTTTTTATTTACATAATTTTTATAAAAAATATTTAAATTATTTTATTTTTAAAATCAAGATGTTTTAATCACATAATTTTATAATAAATAAAAATATTTTAATTCATAGTTATAAATTTATATAATAAAAAGTTAAATTAATTGGCAGACAATAATGAATTAAATTATCGCAGGAAGACTAGGTTCAAACAGACAACAGACAGGAGAGATTCTAATCAATGGCCGTAAAGAGACGCTTGCTTATGGAACCTCGGTAAGTCAACATGTTGGAATACAATGATTTTTCTAATAGTAAGTAATTCATTTCAATTAATACATTATATTATATTAAAAGAAACTCAATCCTAATTCACATGTTAAAATACAATGTTTTTTCTTATATAATTAGAAATATAATCTAATAAGATCATTGTAAGTTAAAGATTGTTAAGTTTATAAACAGTTTTGTTGTTTTGTTCCTAGTCGATGTGGAATAAGAATACTTAACACTCCCTTACACACAGCGGACAAAGGTAGACATTAACGCCATAGTGAGACTGTGATAGAGCCCAATTAGATCCAAGCACATAAAGACTAGGTACAACTTTGATATTATATTAAAAAATTAGGCTTAACTCAATCCAATAAAATCTTTTTAAATTAAAGTTTACCCAAATTTATAATCAGTTTTATTGCTTTGTTCCTAATCTATGTGTGACAAAGATACTTAACATATATTAAGTAATTCATTTTGATTAATACATTATATTAAAATTAATATTATATATTCATTTTAATTATCTTTATTAAAATATTATTTTTAAAGTAATATAAAAGTATAAAAAATGTTAAAATAATATAATTTATCATAATTCAATAAAAGGATTAAATAATACAAATCACCTCTATTATACTTTTATTTTTTATTTATTTTACTGTTAAAATTAAAAATAATAATCTCATGACTAGGCATACGTGACTCAAGATGATACACTAATGACAACACTAACAGTAAAAGAAGCAGTATACTACTCAGCAGAGCTTCAATTGCCAGACTCAATGTCAATATCAGAAAAGAAAGAAAGAGCAGATTTGACAATAAGAGAAATGGGTCTTCAAGACTCAATGGACACAAGAATTGGAGGTTGGAGTGTCAAAGGTCTGAGTGGTGGTCAAAAAAGAAGAGTTAGCATTTGCATTGAAATCTTAACACGCCCCAAGCTTCTCTTCCTTGATGAACCTACAAGTGGTCTTGACAGTGCAGCTTCTTTTCATGTCATGAATAGAATTGTCAAAATTGCTCGTATGGATGGAAGAACAGTTATTGCTTCAATTCATCAACCTAGTAGTGAAGTTTTTGAGCTCTTTCAAAATCTCTGTCTTCTCTCCTCTGGTATAACCGTCTATTTTGGACCCGTTTCCATCGCAGAACAGGTATATATATATTACTTTAGCCTTACTACTAGGTTGATAAATTAGTAATTTAGCCTTACTTTTGATCTTAAAAAGTACATTTTGATCTTAAAAAAATTAACCATTTTGCTGCAGTTTTTTGCTTCCTGTGGATTCCCATGTTCAACTCTGAGAAACCCATCTGATCACTATCTTAGAACTATCAACAAAGACTTTGATGCTGTAAGTGATCTCTGTTTTCATAATAAATTCTATCAATCTACTTCTTTTATAAATTGATTTTTAGCTATAGCTGGTAAGTATTATCAGTAGACAGTGTTGATCAACTTAATCGCTGAATCTCTAGTAATGTTTACAAAGTTGTTAATGTTATTTTTGATATATTAGGACTTGGAGCAAGGGCTTGATGGTATGACGAATGCTGAAGAAGCCATTAACGTTCTCATAAAGTCCTACAAGTCTTCTCATATTTGTCAGCAAGTTTGGCAGAGAGTATCAGAGATAAACCAAAGGGTAAATTAATCCTAAATTTCATTTAGAAATTTAAAAAGTTGGTGAAAATTAAACGAAGTAGCTAATTTGGTTGATTTGTTGTATAGAAAGGAGCAACTTTGGAGAAGAAGGGAAGTCAAGCAAGCTTCATAACTCAAAGCTTTGTTCTCACTAGGAGATCGTTTGTGAACATGTATCGTGATCTGGGCTATTACTGGCTTCGCCTTGCTATTTATATTGCCTTGTGTTTATGTGTTGGCACTATCTTTTATGACATTGGCTCCGATTATGGTTCAATTCAGGTTGTAATTACTTGCTCACAAGATACTTTCTTATTTTTTATTGAAAATGTGAATATAAATGTTATATATTTATTCTAAAAATGATACTTAAATCTTATATTTATTTTTTTATAACAATTTAATTATAAATTTACCTTTATTCTTTTAAAGTTATTTTTTCATAATAATATGACTAAACTATTTTAAAAAATAAGTATTGTATCTAAGTATCATTTTTACAGTAAATAAATATATTTTTCTTACTTATTTGATTTGTTTAATAACTCAGGCTAGAGGTTCAATGCTTATGTTTGTTGCATCTTTCCTTACATTCATGGCAATAGGTGGTTTCCCATCTTTTGTAGAGGACATGAAGGTTAGTCACTCTCACTTACTTTGGTCAACATAAAATTTGTTTACACCTTATTTTTTTTCAACTTGGTCTTGACATTGTTAGAGTTGTGTTATTAATTAATGATGTATTTGTGGTGGTTTTCTTAAAATTAGTTTCATAAAAAGTGACTTTAGAAGAAAGCAATCTTAAGAATAAAATATGCTTCTTGATGTATGAAACACTTAAAGATAAATTAAGCTATTTGGTCCAAAAAGCTTTTTACAAGATGTTAGACATATAAAAAAATGGTACATTAGTGTATGTTGTTTATGCTTTTTGAAGATTGTAAAAGTATTTATGATAATAACAAAATATTTTAAAACAAAATAACAAATGTTATATTCACTTTTAGAGCTTAGAAAACACAATTTTTGCTTACAAATAAAGCACAAGTTATGTGTTTCTTCTTGGAAACACATTCTCGTAAAACCATTTTAACATAAAACACTATAATAACAAGCAAACATACCTAGTTAATTCTGCATTTCACATTTTGCTCGAACTTTAAATTTTATTAAAAGAAAAAATCACAAAAAATTAGTTTAATAGAAGAAACCCTCTTGTAATAACTAAAACATTTTCATATCTATCTTGATCAGATTTTTGAGAGAGAAAGACTAAATGGACATTATGGTGTTACTGCATTTGTGTTGGGAAACACGTGTTCTTCATCTCCTTACCTGTTGCTCATATCTTTGATTCCTGGAGTAATAGCCTATTTCCTTGTTGGGCTTCAAAAGAACTTTGAGCATTTTGCCTACTTTGCTTTGGTGCTATTTGCGACCATGATGCTAGTTGAGAGCTTAATGATGATTGTAGCAAGTATAGTTCCAGATTTTCTTATGGGAATCATAACTGGAGCTGGAATTCAAGGAGTAATGATGTTAAATGGAGGTTTCTTTCGCTTACCAAATGATCTTCCTAAGCCTTTTTGGAGATACCCAATGTACTACATTGCATTCCATAAGTATTCTTATCAAGGATTCTACAAGAATGAGTTTGAAGGATTGACATTCCCTAATAATCAAGCTGGAGGGTCACAGACTATTACAGGCGAAGAAATATTAAGTAGTATTTGGCAAGTTGAGATGGGTTATTCCAAGTGGGTTGATCTCGCTATCTTGTTTGGAATGGTCATTGTTTATAGAAGCATGTTTTTGGGAATTTTAAAGACTCTGGAGAAAGCTAAACCTGTTATTATGGCTTTTGGTTCTTCTTTTCCCAAGCATGACAATCAGTTAGTAAAATCCTAAAAATCCACTCATTTCTTCCCACACACAAAAGTTTCCTATGGATGGACCTAAAATCAAAATAAAGGAAATTTTGTGTGCTTTTTTAGTTCTACAGTAATACAAGCAAATTTACAAGTTATGTTGTATACAATGTACTATTTTAGTTGAAATAATGACCTCGGTTTTTTAAGTGGATATTATATTATATTACACTAGTGGCGTTTCATTTTAATATTACATTTGTTAAGATAAAGAAATAAATTTTAAAAATAAAAATTGTTAATTTAGCTAGCCAAATTTTAACCACAAAAATATACATATTTTTTATTTAATGTATTTGTCAAGTATGAATGTGCTTAGCATTTTTATTTTTTTCTCCTTCTATGTGGAAAGGACCTACAATTTATACACTCGAAGGAACAAAAGTTTTGATACTATTATTATAAGAAAAATACTAGATGAAGCAATTGGTAGTTCATATGAGATGTTATTATTACTTTTAGTTTTTATTTTTAACAAACCTTTTTACCATTTCAGACCATTGCCCAATTATCATACAAGTCAACAAAGAAAGAACCTTTCATCAAGTCCCTTTTCAATTCTTTGAGGCTTGGTGCCATGATCTTTCATGTGAAAAGGTAATTATTCAAACTTGAGCACAACATGTAAATGAAATTACAACTCTTAAGGTATGATTAAAAATTTGAAATTTTTTTATAGATTGAAACATTGGAATAAACATGTGTTTGGTTTATGTCACGAAAGAATTAAAGAATTTGAAATAAAACTAGGAAACATTCAGCAAGGAAGCTTTGACGCTTCAGCACAAAACAAATGTCTCCAAATATCAAGAAAAACTCAATGAACAAATAATTAAACAAGAATAGATTTAAAAACAACAATCAAGAAAAATTTAGATAAAAGAGGGGACCGAAACACCAAATTATTTAACCTTTCAAATCTCTTTAGAAGGAGAACATGATTTGGTCTATTTAGATTGAAAGAGGAATTTGAATACATAGGAGAAAAGAACTAGGAAATTTTATTTGCGACCATTTTTAAGATACTTTTCATTCAATCAATCAAGATTTCTCTCGATTAGACACTATGTTCTCACCTTGCCTAGAAAATGGGGAAAATGAAATGTTATGCAAAATTTCATATATCGGAGAAGTCAAGAAAGGTTTATGTAGTCTTCACAGTATGAAAATTATATGGTTTAGATGGAATGTCAGCAAGTTTTTTTAATAAAAAAAATTAGGATATGATTAGGTTGGATATTGTCAATTATGTTCAAAAATATTTTGTAAGAACTCTTCTACCTGAAATTAATGAAAATGTGATCATCTTGCTATGAAAATGAAATAAAAATGAACTTTCCTACCTTAAGCTCCCATTTCAGACCAATCAATCTATGCAATGTCACCTATAAAATCGTTTCAAAAATTTGGTCAATAAAATGGGCCTTTTTTAAAAAAGCTTTGTACCCGGTACATGGATTTTTGAAGACACAATACCCACACAAGAATTGATCCATGGTATGAAAAAGAAGAAAGGAAAGGGATCTCTAACAGAGATGAAATTTGATTTGAATAAAACTCATGATAAAATAGAATGTGACCTTATAATTTAAGTCATGAAAAGATTGGGTTTTTAGAACAGTTTTTCACTACAAGACTGATTACAAAGGTAGAAAGAGAAAATCTAATAAATAAAATTAAAGTATTAGGATAAGCGATTCAAATTAGTAATTTATTTTATAAAAATGATATCTTACTCTTTAGGAGGGCTAAAGAGACTAAAACCTAAACTCTTCTAGACATTTTGAATAATTACAACATGATGTTAGGTCAGTCTCTTAATTTGTCAAAGTCTAGCATTTTATTTTCTATCAATGCTAATGGAAATATGAAAAGTAATCTAGTAAAATTTTTAAACATTCAAGAGACTAACAAAAATATAACTTATCAAGGAAACCCTATGTTCATCTAACAAAATACAGCCAACTAGTTTAAAAATATATTTTCTTCATTAGCTAGTAAAATTGAGGGTCAAAAAACAAAACTCTTATCTAGTGCAGGTAAGGCTACCTTGGTGAGATCATTGTTGCAATCTATACCAATGTATACCATGAGTTCTTTCATATTATTAAAATCAATTTGTAAGAAAGCAGATTCAATAGTAACTATATTCTGATGGAATTCAAAGGCTAATTCATTACTGTGCTCAGAAGAGCTGAAAATCAAATTGTAAACTAAAAGAAATGGAAGGGTAGGTTCTGAAGCTTGTATAATATAAATTAGGCTCTTCTATAAAAATTGGCTTGGAAATGGCTACTAAGTCAAATGAGTTTTGGGTAAAAATCCTCAACCAAAAATATTTTCATGCAGATAATTTGTTGAATGTTAAGGTGAAAAATGGTGATTCATTTGTATGGAAATGAAGTTATAGCACAAGAAACAATGTGAAAAAAGGTATTTGTATTCAAATTGGAAATGAGTTAGGAGTTAATGTTGTTTCAGATATGTAGCTCCCGGGTGCTATAAATTTAGAAATCCTTATTACATGAACATCACAAGGTATTCTTTTGGAAAATCATTTCGAATGCTTTAGCTATGAAACATAGAGGAACTAGAAACATTATAACACATGTTTGTTAGTTGCAAATTTATGCATGGACTTTGGATGTTTGGAAGGGGATGTATTCTCCTACAACAATTAACAAGGTTGGATATGAAATCCTTCTTAGAGTTTTGTCTTTCTCCTCCTAGATCACTAATAAAATAACTTGAGAGCAAAAAGGACTTCACTTTGGCACTAACTCTAACCATGTAGCTCTATGGAAGATAAGGAATGACATAAGTTTTCAGAAATATCAACCTAAATTCCATGTCTTGTGCTTCTACTTCAGAAAAACTTTCAATGAATTTCATGGCTCAAATAATGCAAGTATAGTTGAAGAATTGGACAATTTTCATCTATTTAATCCTAACATTTTTTATGAACTATCCTTTTGATCTAAACCCCTTATATATATATGAAATTCAATTGTAATGTTGCATTCATAGATCATAATTCAACAATTGTCACTATTATTAGGGGTCACTTTAGAAATATGAAAGAAGTAGCAGCTCGAGTTGTTATGTACATTAGTGATTGAATTGACAAAGAAGATAAAAATATACTTAATAATTGTTGAGGGTGACTACAAATATGTTATCGATTACATTGTCAATCAACCTATCAAATATCTTGAGAATCAAAATAATTTTCTTGAAAGAGAGCATTACCTATTACTTATCACTTAATTCTCACAATGTGTTGCTAATTAGGTGCTTAGAAAGTGCAATTTTTGAACTCAAGTAATAACCTAATCTTTATGAGAATCCAAATAAAAAGTTGTAATATTTTAGAGGTTCTAATAATATATGAAATATAATTTAATTAATTAATATAATTTTTTTTAGTCAAAAAAAAATATAAAACCATCAAGGTTTATATATATATATCAAATAGTAATTAATATCTTTTGATAAAAATTTATTTAATGTTATTTAAATACGTGATTTTAAATAATAAGAAATATACATTTTACTATGAGAATATTTAGTCAATCACTTAAGTCTGTTTAGTCAATTGTAATGCAATAAAAGAAAAAAAAAAGAGCAATTCTACATATTCTTCTATAGCTTTTTTTAAAATTTCTCTCATTTTCTTATTAAGTAACGACAAGCTTTCTCATAATTCTTCTCTGCTCGAACAATAAAATATTCAAAAAACAATATTTATATCATTATTTAAAACATAATTTTATTTTTAATCATCTCAAAAAAAATTATAATTTTTATATTATTTAAAAAAACAATTATATATATCGCATTTTTAAAATACAAAAGATATGCTTTTAAGTTATTAAAAAACATATATGTACTGTGAGTCGAGAGAATTTAAATGAAACTCTATTTATAAAAAATAATTATGTTATACAATTAAAACAAATTTTAATTATAAAAATATTATTTTTCATGTTTAGCACACGAATCATCGCTACGAAGTACCAATGGGCACGGGTATATTGCTATTAATTTTGAGTGTTGTTATTAGTATACTTGTTTTCGTTACCTTATATTTAATTTTTAATCGAAATTATACTCATTTTTAAAATTTATTGGATATAAACCGAGTTAGATGCATTAAATAATACGTAATAATATTATCTAATGTATTAAAAAAAAATAGGAATTAAGATAAACCTCCAAACTTATAAATTTCTATTAATTAAGAGTTAGTTAAATATTCATTTCAATTCCAATCTTTCATTTAAATTTTTAAATTTGTAAATTTTAAATTAAGTATTTGGTAATTCATTTATATTTATATTTTTAAAATTTGACTAAGTTTTGAAAGTAAAAAAATTGGATATTATTATCTTCTTTTTTATTGCTTCTTACTAAAAATTCATAATACAACTATACTCAATCTTATTTAAAATAATTAAAGTAAAAATTAAATAAAATTTTATTAAAAATAAGTTTAAAATTGATTATTGCTTATAAAGTTGAAAATTAAAAGTTACAAATTGATTATCAAACAAGAAATATCTAATTTTTAATTTATACTCTTTAAAATAATAATTAAAATATATTATTTTATTATATATTTTTGTTTAGTTATTAAAACTATTAAAACATGATTATTTGATAATAATGATAAAGTGATAATTAATTTGAAAAAAATAAAAAAAATTATTTTAATATTTTAAGATTTTTGACTATTTTATTCTAACATTTTTTAAAAAAACTAAAATATATATTTAAATATTTGTTTGTTGAAATATTATATTTGTTAATTTTTATCAAATATTTTTATATTAAACTTAATATTTACTCTTGTTAAAGTCTAATACTTTAATCATATAATAATATTTTAATAAATATTTAATAAATTAATATAATTTTTAAAATAACGACAATACTTTTAATAATATAAGAAATCAAAAAAACTAATAGTATAATATAAATAACCTATATGACACAATTCCCTATGTAATCATATATTAACAAGAGTAATTTTATATGTACAAATTTACTAAAGTTACAACGGTAGTATTTTAGAATTAATTTAGTTAATGCATTGATATCTTAAAGTATAGATGCAAAGTAAGTTGTATTATTTAATTTTATATTTAATTTATTATGTTTAATAAATTCGTAATACAACTTATTTTATTTAAATATTATATTATCTCATTTAGATTGTAATCCAAATGTGTCTAACTTTAAATATATATTATATTATTTTTTATTAAACTTGTATTATAAATAATCATATTTTATAATTTCTATTATTTTTGTATCCTTACTTATTTCATATTTACATATTATATATAAATGATATATCTCAATTAGTATTATATCATTATCATCTTATTTTATTAAAAATTAAATAAGACAATATAAGATAAACTTTAAAAATTGATTAATTTTATCATAAATTGATTAATTTTTATTTTAATTTACACTTTTATCATAAAGTAGTCACAAACATGGTAGGAGTTACATGTGATCATAAAATAATATAATTTTTATTAAAAATTACTTAGTATAGATTTACCCATTTTTATATTTGTTGTCCTTGTAAGTTAATAAAATAATTTCATTGTTAATATTAAATTTTTAATTTTGAGAACGTGATATATTATAAATGTATTACTAAAATTAAAATAATTAAATATAATTAAATAATTGAAAAATTATAAAAACATTTAGGTAAAGAGAGAAAATGTAGTTCATTATATATTCTATTTTATTTTTCTTTTTGTTATTTTTTATAATTATTTTTTTATAATTTGTTAATTAGTGAGAGTTATAAAAAAATTAATGTTAGGTGTAAAAGGACAAAAACATTTTAGTTATCTCGTACTTTAATAATTTCTAGTATCACTGTTATAATTAACAGAATAATTTAACATTATTAACCTCTTAAGACTAATTTGACCTATTAAAGAAAATAATGGGACTTGTATAGCTATTGAAAACAATTTTGATACTCAAGATTAATTTCAAGTAAGATTGTAAGACTAATCCAACACTTTTCCCCAAACTTTAATGTGAAAGTTATAGATTTTTTTTTGTTGTAATATAGCATAAAAGATTTAGACTTCAACCACTTTGAAAAATATTTATGGCTATATAATATATTGGATATTAGTTCTTAATTCAAGGAGCAAAACAAAGAGCTTAATTCAAGGAGCAAAACAAAGAGCTTAATTCAAGGATCAAAACAAAGAATCCTTAATTCAAGGAGTAAAACAAGGAATTCTTAATTCAAGTAGTAAATCAAGGGATGCTTAATTCAAAAGAGTAATTGAAGGAGTAAAATTTTCTTATAAATAGCTATACAATTGTAATAAAAACAAGAAGAAAATAATAAGAGCTCTTTTGTGTAGAGTTATTTCTTGTTTTTTCAACATAATAAGTAATAATTTATACATATTTTTAATTATTAATTTCTACAAACTTATATTTATTTTATAGTTCTTATAATGAGTTTTTTAAAATTTATTTGATAGATAAATGTACTTAGAATAAAATGTAAATGTACTTAAACAAACGTATATGCACTTAGCAAAGAAGCACCCAATAAGGACTGCATGCTAAAAGATATCCAGCTAACTTATTGTTCCTCCAAAGGTGAGCCAAACAATGTGTCATTTGGTGCTCCTTTAGTCCAACCAGCACAAAGATGTGTTGTTCGGCCATCAGCTTCCCGCGCCAACCTATCGTGTCATTTCGTTGTTCATGCATTGATCTAGAATTTTGACATGTGGCATGTTGAGAAGCATCTTTTTGAATTCATCCGATGGACTTGATTTAATCTGACCATAAAATCTAATTTAAAACCATATAAATACCTATAAAATATCCATTTTGAAAGAAATAAGGAGATAATTCAAAAAAATAGAGAGAAAATTAAAAAAACTATTTTAAAACATTTTGAAGAATTTTCAAAAAAAAAATCAAGAACAAGTTTAGATATTATTGTATCTAATTGATTTAGTTTTACTTTCTAATAAAAAATAAAATTATTATATCTTTATTGTGTTTATAATTATGAATTATTTAGTTATCTTTTTATATATGTTAAATTTTATATCTAATTAAATAATTTATTATGATTATTAGCAATTTCAAATCTTAAATTATGATTTAATGTGAATTATGTTATGATTTGAAAGTTTCAATTATTGATTTCTTGATGTGCATAATTTTATATTTAAATATCAAAACATGTTAATTCTTGAATTAAGTATACAATTAATTCGATATTTAGTTTTGTTTATTGTTAGATTATTAATTTAATATAAAATTACTAATTTTTAATTGAAGTAATAAGTTGTAATTTTTATTACAATTGGAGTTAAATAATTAGGATAAAATTTTTTAATGATATCAAATTTATTTATTATTTTTTAATTATAATGCAAAAAAATAAATTAAATATAGTAATCATAATTTTAAGTTGTTCAAGAGTTAGATTGATTAATAATTGAGTTATTAGTTAATTAAAAAGTAAGAAAAATATAAAATTTTAGGGAACATTAAATTCTTAAAATTGAAATTGAAAAAAAAACAGAAAAAAAAATTATATAATAAATTTAGGATTTGAAAGATGTATATATCATAACATGATAAATTTAATTATAATTTAGTGGCAAGAATAATGCCATAATCACATGTTTTTTATTGATCTAAAAATTTGTAATTTTTGTTATGTTATTATTCTTTTATATTCTTTTATTGTTTTGCAAAACTATTTAAAAAAATCCTTTGTTTTATTTGTTTCATTTTAAGATTTTATTTTTAAACTAGTTATTAATAATTAATTTTTTTAATAGTTTGCAAATATTGACCTCTCTTTTTAGAAAATAAAATTTTATTAAAAAACTAGCATATACAATCTAGATAAGAAAGTATCAAACCAAATATATTAATAATCAAAATTATTAAATCAAAACTAAAAGTATTCTTAAATACACGGAGAAACCCTTAAGATTTTATATTTCATTGTTCCAAATAATATATTAATCGTTATTAAAAATATTTGATACTAAATTATAATTCTCATGATCTTAAACACTTGGAATCTAAATAAAAAATTTAATTGATAATAAAATAAAAAATTTATGACATAAATAATTATAAATAAATACTTTGATGGGAAAAGTTCATCTAGAAGTCATATCTCATTGAAAAAACAACATAAATATATTTTTATTTCAAAATAACTAATAAAAAAGAGAAATATAAACAAAACAAATCTTCTCCGAGTTTTTAAAGAAAAAGTTTCTCACAAAAAGCAAAATAACTTCTCAAAGACTTCGAGATTTTGATAATTATCTTTATTTGTAATTATATTTATAACGATATAATTTATTTATTTTTAAATAAAAAATAAATTTAAATATTTAATAATTTAATTTATACAATTCATTCTGCTTCAATCCTAGAGTTACTTAGTTAACATATTGATACCCTTGATGTTTCATAATATTTTTTTAATATAATAATTTAAATATTGATATTTTTTTTAGTTATTTTAATAGTATTTGTTTCTTCTTTGTTGTTAAAATTTGTTGAGTGATAAATTAGATAAAGATATTTATAAAAATTAAAAAAAACACAATAAAAAACTATGATTATATTTCCTACAAGATATAAAAATTAAAAAATAAAGTGTTACATATTTATAGTAATCACAATAAAAATGCAAAAATTAAAATTTTTAGTTTCATAATTATTTAAAATTTCGCCTAATTATTTTTAAATGAAGTTTTCATAAATAAACTTTTTTGATAATAATATATAAAATTGTGATAATATTATCACTCAAATTATAATAATAAGTATATTTTTTTCTAATTTCATTTTGTAAAATGTTTTAATTTGAGATGATAATAACAATATATTAACATACATAAATAAACAATAAACAATAAATTTAAAGAATTCTAATTATTGTTCTGTAGGTTTTTTAGTTACTATACTATTCTTTTATATTAACATGATATTAAAATATTTTATTTTATTATCTCAATTTAATTATTGATATTTTTTAGTAATTAATTTTTTTTCTATTGTTTCTTTTCTTTTCTTTTTTCAAATTCTTACCCGTGTCCCTATCCAAGACACAGTTAATTTTGATTAAAATAAAGTTAATATTTTGATAAAAAAATATAAAATATTTAAATATCATCGTAAGAAAAATATGAATATATTAAGTAAAATACCTCTAAATACCAAATCATAACTCATATATAAGAATAGTGATGCTGTGGGCCACATATATGTACTCGTGTGACCTACAGGAATTTATATAACATCTATTTTGCTTTTGAGTAGTGATGCACAGTTGGAAAAGAAGGAGAAGAAAAAAATAAAAATAATGATGCAGCAGAATGGTATCAGATGGGGTTTTACTTGTACCAATCAACAGGTGATAAGTGATATGAGTAAAAATGCTCGAGCTATAGCACACACAGTAGTCGAGGCTCAGAAGAGGATCCCAACGGTACAAAACGCAACGCAACGTTCGTGAGCAACATTTGGGCACATATGGTTACAAAACTGAGCACAGAGGGGGGACCGTGAAAAGGCAAGTGAGCACATAGAATTTCAGAATTAATTAGAATATTTTCATGCACTTCCATCCATGTATGGTTATATATAAAGCCACAAGAATTCAGCAAGAAAACAAGAAATATTATACAATTTACCTTTCTTTCTCAGCTTCTCTTATTCCCCCTACTTCTCTGAAATTTTTGCTCATATCAATGGTATCAAAGTCGGTTCCAATCATGGACAACCGGAATTGATCTAGCACAGAGACCTCTGATGAGGAATCTGATTCCTTCGTGCCATCTGGGTTCGATATAAAGAGATTCAACGCCATCCTACATGCGTTGCAAGATGAGGTGATAGCTCTATGAGCTCTTCGTACCTCCCATAGCACACCTCTGAATCCAAAACTCATACCCGAATTTGAATCAAACCCTTACCCAGCAATAATTCTTCAATCTGGGATTTCTAACTTCAAGAACACAGTTCAAATGTTCTCTACATCTTTAGAAAAGTTTGAACACCAATCATCACCTTCACCTAAACCCCACCCTCGTGCTTCACCTGAGATCGATGATAAATTTGTAACTCAACCCACTGGTTCCCTCGCGATGAGAGAACCTCAACCAATAGAAATCAGAGGCAGTAAGAACTGCATTTCTAGGATACAAAAAGAGAACACGATGACTTGTTTAGAACCCAAATGGTGCTTTGGTGGGTCACTACTAGCTGGGCTCCTTGATAACTGTATTTTATATAGTTATTTTCATCAATTTTAGTAATGATAATTGCTATGTTCTTTTAATATTTAGTTAATTTTTGTTAAATAAATTAATATTTTCCTTTTATGTGCTAAAAATACATTTTTAATATAATTAAATAATTTGTATCGAAAATGTACTTAATTTCATATATCTGTCCACAAATATAATTTCATATAATATAGTTTCTTAATTACAATTTATAAAAATCGAAAATATAATTTAAATTAAATTTGGGCTTAATTATAATTATTAAAAGTTTAAAAATTTAATTTAAAATTAACAAAGTGGCTTAATCACATTTAAGAAAGTGCAAAATGTAATTTGGATTAAATTTCGTGGTCAAAATACAATTAATGAAAGCTTTTAAATTTCAAGAAAGTAGTTAAGCCACGCGCTATTATTCAAGTCACGCGAACCCGACCGTCCGATCGTAAAATAAACGGCTAAGATGCGTCCGTGATCAAGCCCGACCAAATCACGCCACACAGAGATTCTTTCACGCGGCTCGACAGGTCGCCGCCCACCTTCCGCGCTGCCGGCCGTACGCATGAGCGGACCCACGTGTCGGCCGCGCAGATTTCCCGAGGCACATCGTCGACCGTCGATCTCGAACGGTCAAGATTGTGCCGCATGGAACCAAGTCGCAAGATCGAACCTGCCTTCATGTAACAATCCAGGACGCGGCATGCGGAAGCCGCGGCATCCTCGCTTTTGCTTAAGACAAGAATCTCGCCACGTGTCCCACTAATATTTAAGCAAATAATATGCCGACACGTGGCATGTTATCACGAGCGTGAGAAATGTCACAGGATTACGCCCATGTTTCGAGTTTTCCCGTGCGACAATCCTTCGCACGCCCGTTTCCCGCAGCCAATGAGCTCGCCACGTGTCCGCATTAAATCCTCGTAGCGAATCGATGCCGACACGTGAATGCACTTTGAATTTTAAAAATCAAAATTTACAGCTCCTGCTTCACGTTTGCAGAAATTAAAATACGAAATTTATTTTCGCGTGGACACCGATTTCTAAGTGGAAAATGTCGGGTTTGTTTTTCGATATAATTTTTTTTACGCGTTTAAAAAAATGTATTATTTTTGATGTATTTTTTAGCTATAAATAGTGATATTATGACAGTAGGTTAAGAAGTTTTTTTTTGTTTAGAATTTTTTGTGTTGTTCTGCTTTTGGATCATAGAACACGCAGGCTTCATTTTTTGGCTTTTGTCAGAGCCAAGGTGGTGCCAAATATTTTTTCTACGTGATGTTTTAAATTTCCTTCTTGTTCTTTTAATTTTTATGAATATGTTGTAATTTTTATTTTAAATTTATGAAGTAATTTAATTTTTCTAGGGTTGTATTTGATCTAAATTTATGAAGCTTTGACTTTAATTATTTTTTGATAGATTTATAAGACGTTCCGATTTGTTTGTTCTATTTTGTGCTTAATGCTTTTTGATTATTTACGAATTTTATCAAAACGATTCAGGGCATAAAAATAAACTCGAGAAAGGTATTTTTCAGGTATATCGTCAGAATAGAATGACATGTACGATGATAAGATGTAATATACCATAATTGTACGCATGTGGCGACCATTTCGAGAACTTAAAACCTAATGAATCTTATTAAATTTAATTCTCATAGAGATATAGTGAATTAATTTAATGAGGTGTGTTTATACGAGCTCGGAAGAGATGTATGAATAAAAGAAGTTTTCGTCGACAAATTAAATGTACTAAAAAATATAAATCCAAAGAAAATAATATGATCGAGTTGAATTAATTTGGTGAAAAGTTGCAATCCTAGAGTTCTCTTATTTTCTTTTTACCTTTTTCTTAATCATCGATTGTTTTGGATAAAATCAGAGAGATACAATTTTAGTACTCAACAAACTATAGTAACAAATCCTCGTGGGAACGATACTCTACTTACAAATCTTTATTACTTGTGACCGTGTATACTTGCACGATTTTCTGTGTGTTGCAAACCACACAACACTCCCAAAATTAACCCGTATACTGGCTCATAAAGTGAGTCCATATCGTGAAGATAGCCTTCCGCCTTCAACTGGGCTCCCTCGCAATGGGCTTGATCTCAAGCCTTTAGACGAGTCTCTAGACCCGAGCCACGAAGAAATGGTTGCTCCGTATGAAAAGGTTAACCACGAGAAACTCTATTGGGTGAAATTCCTAGATCATTAGGATGCCAGTAGCGCAAAATTGTGCAGGTGGAGGTGCTCGCAGAGGTGGTTGGAGAACTTCAGGAAATAAGGGCCGAGGAGGTCATATGTTCGATCCCGATAAGATATGGCAACGGTGGCATGGTAGGACTAAACAGAAACAATACACTCTTGTATCAATTAGGGCTGCTTCTAGTAATTCATTTGTGGTTATGACGCATGATTGAAGTCTTGAGGTTGTTCCAGAAGGAACCCTTGCCGTTCTGGAGTCAACTGAATGTGATGCAAAAACCCCAACAATGATTAGAACTTGGAAGCATCCCAGAGTTTTCTCTGAAGCTGAGGAGATCTCCATCTCACCCTGCCTTCCTAATTAGCCTATGATTAAGGCTAAGATAACATTTCATAGAGGTAACACCAGTAGCCCAACTCCTTCTATGGGTAATAATCAAACACTTGTGGGGTAGATTACTGAAAAGAATTGGGTTGAGAAGGTGTTCTTCGTGAACATTAACTCTCTCTACTATGAAGAAAACATTTCCAACTTGCGTTCCTTGGTCATTCGGTTCCCTTGTTCTTCCATCAAGGAGTTTTCTCTGGTTATACTGGTTATACTTGCTTGCTATGAAGAAGTTGAGAGCCTTGCCATTGCGAATAGAGGGAGGGTTTCAAAATGAGCTGCAGATTCTAGGTGGGTTGAGATCATCATTTTTGGTGACCCTTTTGGGTTATTGTGTTGAAAAGAGTAATAGAATCCCTATTTATGAGTATAAACCTAATAGTCGTCTTCAAGAATCACTTTCTAGAGATGAAAATTTAAGTTTCGATAGGGAAAGGGGAAGTGATCATGGAAGAATGTCATTACTTTCATATAAGGCCCATAGGTGGAAATTCTTAGGGCAGCTTTCAAAGGGTCAAGTTGGAAGGTTATATCACTATGAGGGTTTTTGTAAACTAAAATAGATGGATCTCAAGCTTAAGGGTTGTAGAGGTACTTCAATCAAGAAAGTTGTTGTTCAAAAAACCAAATCTTACTCTGCCACTAAGATTATTGTAAGAACCAGTATGAGCCATCATAAGAATCTGTCATCAACCTCTGTTGCCAAGTACTATGATAAGAAGCTACCAAATGATTGTGGAGTTCTTGTGGTGAAAGACAAGAAAGTTGTCTTCAAGAGAGATGGCTCTTATATAAGCGATTGTTACCCTCAAGAAGTTCAAGATCGTCCCAGAAATGGTTTCTTTGATGCTTTTAGCTTTACATTAAAGAAATCATCCAAGGTTCCAAGCAATGTCAATGTGGTCTTGAAGGAAACAATTCGAAGTCGGAGTCATAGCCAATCTTTGGAGCAGTATTTTGCCAAAATAACTCTGGATAGTGGACAAGAAAGTAGTGTTCAAAAGAACTACTCTATTTGTACACCAGTTTTTCCTTTGCCTGATAAATCAGTTAGAAGAAGAGCCTTTTATAGTGGACAATAGGAATATCAACCCCCTAGCTGTAGAGATAGTGCATAGGGTACCAGCAGTACTAAGTTCAGTTTCTATGTTAATAAGAGAATTGATTGGAGTTAGACCTGGTTGGCTTATGACCTGGTTGCTAATACTAAAGTTGAGAAGAAGCATAGTTGGAGCTATTATTGCACATAACACATCTTGGTGGCTCATTGTTATTGGCCAATTGTTGTACACCTTCATTACTAAGTCGGATGGTGTTTGGACTGGTTTCTCATGGCTTGCATTTTTTGACTTATATGGCTTTGTTAAGCTTTCTTTGGCTTCAGTTGTTATGTTATGTTTAGAGTTTTGGTACTTGATGGTATTAGTGGACATTATAGGCCATTTTCCAAATCCTTTGATAGTAGTTGGTGTCAATTCAATCGACATGAACATACAAGGATGGGATGCTTGAATTGCACTTGGGTTTAATATAGCATTAAATGTGAGAGTATCAAATGAACTTGGGGTTGGTAAAGTCATTGGAGAAGCCTTGAAGGCTTATGCTTACAAAAAATTGCAAAATCTCATTAAGGAGATGGTTCATTCCAGAGACATGGTAAATTACTTCTCTATATTGGATTCAATTGTGTGGTTTCTTGAGAGGAGTCAAGTTTCTTGGAATTCATTAATAGCAGCTTTATGTTGGGTTGAGGAATGAAAAAATGTTTTACAAGCGTTCCAATCCATTTTTTCTAGGAAAAGGGCACTCATATTTTTATCAACTCATATCCCAACTTCATCCTTGAGGATAAGGATTCTAAAAGGGGGAAGTAATGATATGAGTAAAAATGCTCGAGCTGCTTGACATAGCACACACGGCGCGCGAGGCTCAGAAGAGGATCCCAACAACACAAAACGCAATGCAATGCTCGTGAGCAACGGTTGTGCACATATGGTTACAAAACTGAGCACAGAGGGGGGACCACGGATGGCGTGAGAAGGCAGGCGAGAAGCAAGGAATGAAGGACCACAGATTCAATTAGGATGTTAGAATTAGTTAGAATATTGTCATGCAATTCCATCCATATATGGCTATATATAAAGCCACAGGAATTCAGCAAGAAAACAAGAAATATTATACAATTTATCTCTCTTTCTCAACTTCTCTTCTTCCCTCTACCTCTTTGAAATTTCTGCTCGTATCAATAAGATACTATTCTTTAGAGGGTTGGAAAAGAACGAATTAAAATATAATTATTCTTTTTAAACTAATAATGAATATAATCTGTTGAGTTTTATGAATAATATTAAAATTAGAAAATTATTTACAAAACTTTAAAAAAATTATAGATATAATTTTAATAAATTTTAATCCAAATAAAATTATTTGTATTATATTTGAAAAAACATTATTAGTAATAAAACTTACCATTATATGTTTTCATATTTATTTAGTTTTAGAAAATTTTATTGTTAGAATTATTAACCAAGCAGGTAAAGATTTTTTGTATAGCAAAAGAAATAATCTTGAAAGAAAAAAATTAAAATGGTATAACCAAATTCCCATATATAGTTTTGAAGTAGAATATTTAAAAGACAGTAATAACTTTATCACATATTATTTAAACAAAAATGTTTATAAAGACCATTAATTGGATGAAAGTTTAGTTTTACATGTAAAAACACCCTAAGAGATTGGATTGCTATTGTTAAGAGGACAGAATTAATGAAACAAATAATTATTCCAAAAAGAAAATATTAGGTCGTATTCAAAGGTCATTGTTCGAGGATATATGTTTCTTGGAGTACTTGTCACTACCAAGTAAATAAGGTAAAAAAATGCTTGCTATCAAACATATAATTCTCTTAAAGAATCTAAACAAACTTTTAAAGTATATTAAATAGAGTATAATTTTGCTCATTTTATGTCTAAACAAATAGTTTAGACAACACATTATTCAATTAGTAGAAGTATCAAATCTTAAAGAACTATGTTTTCAAATCATTAAACAGGTGAATTGAGATGATAATATTAATTTTGAAAAAATAATAAATTTTCTTCAATTATTAGATATACATAGAATTGAATTTTTTTATCTAATTTTTGAAAAATTCAAAAGGATCTACTTATTTGAAAAAACTAAAACATTATTAAAATCTGGATATAAAAAAATATAACAGAATATCAAAAAATATAATTGAAGATCATAAAACTAAAATAAAAGAAATGTTTCAAAAGGATGGTTCATTAATTAATCTTATTGATGAATTTCTTAAATTAATTATATATGTTAATTATAATTTATGACATATGAAAGATGTTAAAAGGTAAATTATTAAACTGGATTAAATTAAATTGAATCTTCTCGTTACAACATTTTTATTAACTAAACGGATCAATTAGCCAACCTAATAAAATCCAAAAAATCCATTCTATAAGTATGAGTCTATAATAATGTGCATAAGCAACATAGAAAATCTTTCGTAATAATTTTCTACAATAAATTTTTTTGTAAAATATAATTCTATTATAATAGTAATTTTATCTTTATAATAATAAGATTATTATTTTTTTATCTTTATACAATTTCATTTATTCTTATAAAATTATAGTTATATCTCCTCATTTTTGTAGTATCTATATATGTTTATAGTACTCATGTTTTGTTAAAAATCATAATTAATTTTTTTTTTGTATTTGAAAAATATTAATTCATTTTTTAAATTCACTTATAATTACAAACTATATTTTTTTAATATTCATGATTATTTTTAAAATAATACATAAATAAATTAGTAAACGAACGCAGAGGTTTACGTGTCGGAACCAACATCAATATTATTGAAAATTGACAAATTCATTAAAGGACGTAAATGTTTACAAACAAATAAAGTAACACACAAACGTTCAAAATCAACGAAGCGTTGGACAAACTCACAATGACATTGACAACTTGACAAGAACACTAATTTTAACAGAAACATGTAAAAGCATCCGAACTGGAAAAAGGCAATATAATTCCTTAACCCACACAAATCCCAATAGAGAGAATCAACTAAATTCTAAAAGGGCAATCCTGGTACACAAATTATGTTGCCACCAAATAAAGATAGCCATGATAATTTGTTTCTTCCACACTTCCTCAGAAAAAGTTGCATTTAAAGGATCTGCATCAAATATTACAAGGCATTAATTTTAGGAAGAACAGCTCCTGTAATCCGGATAAATAACTTCTTGGTCTCGTAGCTTTGAATAATTATTGTTTTAATTCTATAATTTTTAACTATAATATTTTATTCTTATAATTTTAAAAAATATATTTTAATCTTATAAATTTAAATTATATATTTTAAAAATTATATTGAGATTAAAAATTACAAAAGATATCTGATCTCATGTGTCGGCCACCTTTTATATTTACTCAAATATTATTTATGGGGTCATATCATATCCAAAATTGCAATCCTCATCATCTCAAGATTCCTTTTTTTTTCACCATTTATCCACGTAACAAAAATAAAAAAGTGGATAGATTTTTTTTCTTTTGGTATCTTTGTAGACAAAAAAGGATAATATTTAGTAAACGATTAAAGTTTTTATTTTTTATATTAATAAATATTTAAATAATAAATATAATTTTATTTTTTTACACTAATAAATATTTTTATTAAATGAAAATTTAATTTTTTATTTTAGAATTTAAAATAATAATAATTTTTAATTAATAATTAATATTATTATATATTTATCAAGATACAAAATTAGTTGTAACATAAAAAGTGAAAAGAAAAAATAAAATTAATTATTTTTATAATCCTATTGATAACATATAAAATATTACAGTTGAATTTGTTACTTGCCAAAAATATCAATGCAGTGACAAACCGCCATGATAAGAGCAGTAAATCTCATCTATAAGAAACAACATTAGGAGACTGCAGCCACCAGAATACTTTAACACCATATTTGGGTAGCTTACAATGGCAGAGACAGCTAGGAATATTAATGAGTGATAATCTTTTAACACTTATTAATATCACCATATATAGTACTCTCTGTTGGTACAACTACGTGTGTCAGTAAATTTGAGAAATAATGGTGGGTGGTTTGCGTTGAAAGAAGAAGAAGAAAAGAAGAAAAAAAAAGGTCAATTTTTTTTTCATATAATTCGAAGAGAAAAATAGAGTTTCGATTCTATAAAAACCTTTGTTTCATATCAATAGAAATCACATAAGTTAAGAGGAAAAGAAAATATAAAATCTAAACAAAAAATTTTCTTAGAGAAGAAAATTAAGAGAGATAATTTGTGAAGTTAAAACATATAAATTGAATATACGTATTTGTTGTATTTTTATGAGAGATACACCTAAAGGTGGAGTTTGTAATCTCATCTTATTATAGTGAAAGTTTTTAAGTGGTCTATAGGTCCCGTGATTGTTAATTTCATTTAAGAAGGTTTTTCACCCGAAAAATTTTTGATGTTATTTTTGTTTTATTTTGGTTTGAGAATTTATCTTGGTTGTCTGAAATTTATTTCTTTATAACTATTCATTTTTCCCATCAAAGGTTGTTTTTAGTGAGACTATTGTTCACATATATAGTACTATTCATATATACTGTATTGTATTATCGGCGGTACTATTCACAGAATACTATTCGAAAGGTACTATTGGCGGGTACTATTAATCGTCAGAAAAGTACCAAGTTTGACTAAACCTGTTGACTGACGATTCAAATGGAAGAGAACACAGGTAATATGATAAAGTTGATCGCATTTAATTATACAATTTGGAAGCCGAAGATGAAAGATCTTTTATACATTAAAGATCTATGGAAGTCAATTATAATACTGAAGGAGAAATAAGTAACCAGTATAGACATTGAATAGGCCGTTCTGAACCGAAAGTGTGATGCTCAAATCAGACAATGGATCGACAAGAGCATTTTTCAAAATTTTGCTAATGAACACGATGCTTACGTTCTTTGGCAAAAGTTGGAGAAAATGTATGCGAGGACAACCGCACAGAATAAAACTAATTTGATGCAACGATTAGTCAATTTGAAGTATAAAGACGAAAGCAACGTATCAAAACATATGAGTGAGTTCTAAGAGATTGTAGATCAATTCAACTCTATGAAGATGATTGTAGATGATGAGCTACAAGCGTTGTTAATGTTGAGTTATCTACCAAAAAGTTGGGATACTCTAGTTGTATCAGTTAGCAACTCGGCTCATGATGGCAAGCTTACCATGGATATGGTAAAAGATAGAATGCTAAACGAAGAGTCTAGACGAAAACATGAAGGATATACTCTTGATACTGAAGCGCTTGTCATGTAGAAACAAGGCAAGCAAGAATGGCACGGGAGAAGTAAAAGTAGAAATCCTCATAACCAAAGTCAACAAAGAGGACAGTCGAAGTCTAGATCAGGGTATGTCATCACTGCGGCAAGCCTGGACACTTCATTCAAGAATTTAGAAGGTTAAAGGCGAAATAATCTAGAAATCAAGAAACAGAAACCCAAACAAATGACACCACAACTGTCACTGAAGAATTTGTCATTGTTCGAGATGCTGATTATGTCAATCTTGCATGCCAAGACACTACTTGGGTAGTTGACTCAGACGCTTCCTATCATGTCACCTCACGACGAGAATTCTTCTCAGCTTACACTCAAGGTGATTTTGGACGTGTGAGGATGGAAAATGATGATGCATCAAAAATTGTAAGCATTGGCAATATTTATCTAGAGACTAATCTTGGATGCAGATTACTTCTGAAAGATGTGAGGCATGTTTCTGATATCCGCCTCAATTTGATCTCTATCGGTATGCTTGATGATGATGGATACAATAATTATTTTGGTGAAGGAAAGTGGAAGCTCACCAAAGGCAATTTGCGAAAGGTAAGAAAGATACATCACTCTACATCACAGAAGCCAGGCTATGTAGAGGAGAAGTAAATACCACTAGGAAAGAACTTCCTACCGAGTTATGGCATAAGCGACTCGGCCACATGAGTAAAAAAGGTCTCAGAATTCTTTCCAAGAAAGAGCTCTTGCCAGGAATGAAAGGTACACCCTTGCAAACTTGTGTAGACTATATTATGGGAAAACAACATAGAGTTGCATTTCATAGTCTCGCACTATCTAGAAAGAAAAATATTCAAGATTTAATACACACAGATGTATGCACAATGAGTTGTAAGTCACTAGAAGGTGCTCACTATTTTGTGACCTTTATTGATGACCATTCTAGAAAAGTATGGACTTTTTTTTTGAAAACTAAAGATCAAGTGCATGAAGTTTTCAAGTAGTTTCATGTAAAAGTGGAGAGAGAAACTGGCAGACGTTTGAAGTGTGTACGTGCATATAATGGTGGTGAGTATCGTGGACCATTCGAGGAGTAATGTAGAAGTTTCGGTATTAGGCTAGAAAAATCAGTACCAAAGACACTTCAACACAACAGTGTCGTTGAGAGGATGAATAGAACCATCTGTGAAAGAGTCATATGTATGCTCTCAAATGCAAAACTACCAAACTCCTTTTGGAAGGAGGCAATGAGGCCAACAGTCGATTTAATCAACCTTTCTCCATCAGTTCCACTGAACTACGATGTACCAGAAAGAGTTTGGACGGGGAAAGACGTTTCTTACAAACACTTGAAAGTATTCGGCTGCAGAGCATTTGTTCACATTCCAAGAGATGAATGGTCCAAGTTGGATGGAAAAGCGAAGCAGTGTATATTTATGGGATATACCCATGAAGAATTTGGCTACAAACTTTGGGATCCTATTTGCAAAAGGATTGTCAGAAGTAGAGACGTGGTGTTTCTTGAAGACCAAACAATCGAGGATTTTGAGAAATCTGAAAAACCACAATCAAATGAAATTCCAGTTAATCTGGACTGAGTCTCTCCACTAAAAAATCCTAATGACGGGGGAGTTACACCAGATACTAATGATGTTAATCCACCAACTAGCAATTCAGAACCAGAACAAGTTTTTGAACAAGTCGTATATATTCTCCTAACGAGTATGTGATGCTCACTGAAGGGGGAGAACTAGAGAGTTATGATAAATTTATCACTGATCAGCATAAGACTGAGTGGTTAAAAGCCATGCAGGAATAAATGAAATCTCTGCATGAGAACCACACATTTGACCTGATGAAACTACCACAGGGAAGAAAAGCTCTTAAGAATAAGTGGGTGTACAGAATCAAAAGTGAAGAAGACAGCTCACAACCACGTTACAAAGCAAGATTGGTTGTAAAAGGATTCGAGGAGAAGAAAGGTGTTAACTTCGATGGAATATTCTCACCAGTAGTTAAAATGTCTTCAATCCGAGTTGTTCTTGGTTTGGCAGCTAGCCTTAATCTGGAGGTTGAACAACTTGATGTAAAGGCTGCATTCTTACACGGTGATCTTGATGAGGAAATCTATATGGACCAGCCCGAAGGTTTCCGAGTAAAAAGCAAAGATAAGTCGGTATACATACTAAAGAAGAGCTTGTATGGTCTGAAGCAAGCACCAAGGTAGTGGTACAAAAATTTTGACTCATTCATGGAGAAAAATGAATACAATAGAATGACGATTGATCACTGCGTCTTCATCAAGAAATTCACTACTTTATGTTGATGACATAATAATTGTAGGTCAAAATATTGACAAGATTAACAAGTTGAAGAAAGAGTTAAGCAAGTTCTTTGCAATGAAGGACTTAGGACCTGCTAAGTAGATTCTTGGCATGATGATTACCTGCAATAGGCAAAATCAAAAGATCTGGCTCTCCCAAAAATGATATGTTGAAAAAGTTCTTGAAAGATTCAACATGAGCAAAGCTAAACCTGTTACTTGTCCACTTACGAGCCATTTCAAGCTTAATGTGAGTCAAAGTCCCTCAAGTGAGTAGGATGAGTAAGGTGCCTTATGCATCGGTGATTGGTAGTCTAATGTATGCTATGGTATGCACCAGACCAGACATTACACATGCTATTGGCGTTGTGAGTCGATTTCTATCAAATCTTGGAAAGGAACATTGGGAAACTGTCAAATGTATACTCAAGTATCTCAAAGGAACCTCCGGTCATTGTTTATGCTTTGGTAATAATAAACTTGTATTAGAAGGATATATAAATTCAAATATGGCTGGCAACGTAGATATGAAGAAATCTATATCCAGGTACCTAATAACATTTGGAGGGGGAGCTATTTCATGGCAATCACGATTACAAAAATGTATTGCCTTAAGTACCATAGAAGCATAGTACATTGCAATCATTGAAAGTTGTAAGGAGATCCTATGGATGAAAAAGTTCCTACAAGAATTGCATCAGAACCAAGAAAATTATGTTCTTTATTGTGACAGTCAGAATGCCATTCACCTTAGCAAGAACCCAACCTTCCACTCAAGATCTAAACACATCGATGTAAGGTATCATTGGATTTGTGATGTGTTGAAACATAAACTACTACAAGTTGAGAAGGTTCACACTAATGATAATGGGGCAGATATGATGACAAAGACCATGACTAGAGAAAAACTTGTTATTTGTAAAAAGATTGTAGATGTGGAAGAACCTTGTCCCACATAAGGTGGAGGGGCAAATTTGTTGGTCCAACTATGTGTGCCAACAAATTGAAGAAATAATGATGGATATGTGGCGTCGAAAGAAGAAGAAAAGAAGAAAAAAAAGAGTCAAAAACTTATCCATATAATCCGAAAAAAAGGATGGAGCTTTGGCTCTATAAAAACCTTGCTTCATCTCAATAAAAATCACAAAAGCTGAGAGGAAAAAAAACATAAAACCTTATCACAAAAATTTCTTAGAGAAGAAAATTAAAAGAACCAATTTGTAAAGTTAAAACTCACAAATTGAAGATACATATTTGTTGTATTTTTATGAGATATCCACATAAAGGTAAAATTTGTAATCACATCTTATTATAGTGAAAGTTTTTATGTGTCATATGGATCATATGGTCGTTACTTTCATTTAAGAAGGTTTTTACACGTAAAAAATTTTTGACATTATTTTTCTTATATTTTAATTTAAAAATTTATTGTGAAATTTATTTCTTCGAGGACTTATTTTTTCGGACCATCTCCTAATTTATATTCCACCAGAATACTCTTAATTTATAGTCCTCTCCTACCATGGCAGAGAAAGCTTGGAATATCAGGATCTGACAGGAAAAAGTATTATGTATATACATAAATTTATAACCCAAGAAACGGAGCTGGACTTTAATGGGTGTCCGGTGTCGCTTTTGGACCTTTGAGGTCATAATTGATATTTCATTTCACAAAACGACAATCCAACTTATCCGATCACCAGAATTGAATCAGATATGTCACCTTCCAACATAAAGGTCAAAACGTGATTCTGATAAATATAGATCCTCTGTTCTAGCCCTGTTCCTGAGAGGTCAGAGTCAGAAGTAGAAACCCAAATACAGAAACTTAACCAGATTCCACCAATCTACAATTTCGCTTCTGCCTCCATAATTCCTACTCTTTCCGCAACTTTCTGCCTCTTCAAAATTCAAACTTGATCCTCATGAAATCGCCCTCTTTGATTTTGACCACTCTTCACACCTTGTTTCTCCTTTCCATATATATATATATAACACCACAAATTAACAACAAACAAATAAAACTCAAGAAGTACAAGTTAGAGAAAGCAACATGAGCTCCATCTTCAACTCTATAGACAACACTCTTAATGCATGGACTTGCATCTTCACCCTCTTTTTTCTCTTATTCTTATTATAACAGTATTCTTACCTTGAGAAGAAACGCTTTGTTCCAGTATTAAAAAAGGAAGTAAAATATTGTTGAAAAAGTTACTCTTCATTTTATTGATGAAATTAACCTATAAATAGGCATTACATAGATAAAGAAATAATAAATTAATTAACCACTAATTTAAAATCCTATAAAATAGGACAATTAAAAAACACTTTTTACGGCCACAAAATCACAATCCTTTTAATTAATTAAATCACTAAAGATTAGGACAAACTAAGCTACCAAATCTAAATAAATAAATAATAAATCTTAACACCCTCCCTTAAACTGATATCTACAGAGATCAGTTTAAGAATAAACAAATTTTAGCAATTTTTATTAAGTTCCTTGAACAACATCCTTTGAATAACATATCCCAAGCATTCTTCGAAATTTTACAAAGTCGGCTTGCTTAAGTGGTTTAGTCATAATATCAGTCACCTGATTTTCACTTTTACAGAATACCAAATCAATTATACCATCATTGTAAAGATTACGTAAAAAATAGTATCTAACATCAATATGCTTACTCCTTCCATTACAAAAGCCCGGATTTTTGAAATTTTGATTCTTTGAAATGTTATCACTGATGGATTGTTGTTGGACCTTGTTCTTGACTTTGAAGTGTTTCAATCTCGCCAACCAGATAGCTTGACATGAGGATGAAGCGGTATGACAAATTAAACGGCAGTAGTTGACAAAGTCACAATTTGTTGTTTAACTTTGATGACCGTGATCGACTCACGAACTGTCAGTAAAAACAAAACCGGAAGTACTTTTTTGATCTTGATATCTCAAAGATAATCCTGTCTGAAAAACCAATCAAACTTGATTTTCCACCATTTTTATAAAATATTCCAAAGTCTCAATTTTCAAATAACGAAAAATTCTCTTTGCTGATAAGAGATGAACTTCAGTTGGATTCTCCATGTATTGACTGATTATACCAACAGCATGCATAATATCTGGTCTTGTTGACGTTAAATACATGAGGCTCCCAACAATTTGCTTTTAAAGAGTGGCATTCACCTTTTTTTTGTTCCATATCTTGTGAGTTTCAGACCAAGTTCAGATGGAGGTAAAACTGGATTGCAATCCTTCATTTGGAACCTATCTAAAATTTCCAAGACATATTTCTTTTGTGAAAAAAATATACCAATGAGATTGCACTACTTGATGCGAAAAATAGTGCATCAAATCCCCAATCGACATTTCAAATTCATTCATCATAGATTTCTTAAAATTAGCTAGCGTGACTCGAAATCATTACTAACATAAATAAGGTCATCAACATATAAACATACAATAATTATCTTCCCGTACGCTCCCAATTTAATATAGAGTGTGTGTTCATAAGGACATTTAAGAAAACCTTCTTTAGCAAAGTAAGCATTAATACGACTATACCAAGCTCTACAGGTGCTTGTTTTAGTCCAATATAATGCCTTTTTAGCTTGTATACCTTGTTTTCGTGACCTTGCTTCATGTATCCAGGTTGATCTATATACACCTCTTTCTTCCAATTCCCATGCAAAAATGATAACTTTACATCAAGTTTGGTAGATAAATGAGTTTTGGGCAGTGATAACACCAATCGAATAGTGTCGAGCACTCTTGGAGGCGAACACTTCTTTGTAGTCAAACCAAATTCTTGTTTGTACCCGCTGTGACAAGTCGAGCCTTGTACTTATCAACTTCTCCATTTTCCTTCAATTTTGTCTTATAAACCCACTTCGCACCAATAGTCTTGTGTCGTTTTGGAAGATCAGTCAACTCCGAGTGTTGTTCTTTCAATAGCGGAAATTTCATCATCCATCGCCTTTCGCCATTTTGAATCTTTGACAATGACATCTTCAAAAGTTGTAGGATCACAATCGAAAAAAGAGCTAAGTAAGTAATTGAATCCTACAATTGGTCAATTAGGGTACCTCGAAATCTCATCCATCCAGAACTCTTTCGAACACGACGTAGGCGTGATTCGGTGCATCGATGGGTCTGTTCAGATTGGTGAGAGTGACGGCGGTGGTGAATTTTCGGGGACATTAGGCTGAATTTTGTTGTTGTAAAAGTGCGCCTTTCTTCTTCATTCTCCATCCAAAAAGGCGGCATTGGTTCTTCTTGTGGACAATTTTTACTCCAATTCCAAGTGTTATTCTCATCAAAAATGACATCTCTGCTGGTCACGATATTTTTTGTGAGCGGATTGAACAATTTGTAAGTTTTGGAAGCTTCACTTATGCCAAGAAAAACACATTTTCACCCTTATCATCAAGTTTCTTCCTTTTCTCATCCAGGATATGTGCATAAGCGATGCAACCAAAAATTCTGAAGTGATCTACAATCGGGTTTAAGCCACTCGAAGCCTCGCCGGTGTCATGTTTTGAACAGAAAAGGTTGGACTTCTATTCAACACACGAATGCTCTAATTTACTGCCTCTGGCCAAAAATTCTTTGGAATGTTCCCTCTTGCTAGCAAGCTTCTCACCATGTTGAGGATAGTTCTATTTTTCCTCCTTGATACACCATTCTGCTGTGGTGTATAAGCAGCTGTGAATTCCCTTCGAATACCTTGATCATCACAAAAAACTTCAAATTCTTTAGAGTTGTATTCTCCATGCGATCAGTCACGAAAAGTTTTAATGGCTTTTCTGCTTCATTTTCAACTCGTGCTCTTGAAGCTTTTAAATGCGAAGAAAAGCTTCGATTTTTTTTGCAAAAAATAAACCCGTGTTTTTCTAGTATAATCATCAATGAAGGTAATTAAATATTTTTACCCCCGTTAGAAGTTGGATTTATCGGTCCCTGAATGTCGAATGTACTGACTCACAGGGACATGTTTTGCTCTCCACGACTTTCCTTGAGGGAATTGAGAACGATGTTGTTTGCTAACAACACATTCTTCACAAACTTGAGAAGGTATATGAATTTGAGGGAGTCCCGTTACCATATCTTTTTCTTGGAGAGTCTTTAATCCACCAAAATTCAAATGGTCATAGCGAAAATGCCAAAGCCATGAAGGGTCTTTTACTTCAGTCATTAAGCTCTGTTGAGTTGTTCTAATCTTCAAAGGAAACAACCTGTTTGAACTCATCTGAACAATAGCAATTGCTCCTCTTGAAGGATCATATATCTCACAAGCACCATTTTGAATAGTTATCACATAACCTTTTTCTTGCAACTGACCAGCACTTAACAAATTGCTCTTCAAGTCAGGAACATAAAAAACATTGGAAATTGTTTCAACAAAACCATTCTTGGTTCTAATATTTATTTCACCTTTTCCCATTACTTCTACTTTAGAAGAATCACCAAAACTAACAGTAGAACGAAAGTCTTCATTTAAATAAGAAAACAAAGACTTACTTCCACACATGTGGTTGCTACAACCTGTATCCACATACCAAACATCTAATTCAGGTTCCTCATTGACATGATAAGCCATTAGCAGAGTTTCAGCTTCCTTATTTTCTGCAAAATTTGATGTCTCTCCTTCTTCTCTCTTGTTAGGCAGTTTAGTATAACATTCGGAACGATAATGACCAAATTTATGACATCTAAAGCATTCTACCTTGGATTTGTCAAATGGTTGCTCTCGTCTATCTTGATCATACCTGCTGCCATCTCTATTGCCTCGATCTCCCCTTCCTCCACTTCTACCTCTACCCCTTCCTCTAAAGTTTGAGAAATGTGTAGAGATAGAGCCTTTTAAAGCTTGCTCTTCTGAAGGTGAACTTCGGTTCATCTTCGTTAAATGGACGACAAAGAAAGAGCTTTGTAAATCATCAAGAGAGAATGTATCTATGTCTTTAGATTCTTGATGGAGCACACTGCATAATTAAATGTTGGTGTTAGGGTACGCAATATCTTCTCCATGATTTTGACATCGTCCATCTTCTCACCATGAAAATGCATTTTGTTGCTTATTTCCATGGAGTTACGGCACGATGGCGGTGATGTGATTCCTCGTTCTTCATTTGTAAAGTCTCAAAAATGCTTCTCAAAGCTTGAAGTCGCACATGACTTCACTCTAGCAGAGCCTTGATATTTTTTTTCATAGAATCCCAAATATCTTTGGAAGTTTCTTTGCAAAGAATTGTTTCCAAGATGGGACGATTAATTGCCTAAAAAAGGTAATTTTTTGCCTTCAAATCTTTTAACTTTCTCGCTTCTAACTCTGTTTTCTGGACGTCTGTCAAAACAATATTTGGTGTTGGTTCTTCAATTCCAAATTCAACAATCGTCCAATACTCTTTTGACCGTAGAAAATTCTCCATTAGCATACTCCAATGATCATAATGACCATCAAAACGTGGAATTGCTGGTTGCACAAAATTTGTTTATGAAGCCATTGTTTGTACAATTTTTTTTTGTTTGGATCTGATACCACTGTTAAAAAAGGAAGTAAAATATTGTTGAAAAAGTTACTCTTCATTTTATTGATGAAATTAGCCTATAAATAGGCATTACATAGATAAAGAAATAACAAATTAACTAACCACTAATTTAAACTCCTATAAAATAGGACAATTAAAAAACACTTTCTACGGCCACAAAATCACAATCCTTTTAACTAATTAAATCCCTAAAGACTAGGACAAACTAAGCTACCAAATCTAAATAAATAAATAATAAATCTTAACATCCAAGTCCAACCTTTGTGTTGCCTTTCTTCGGAAACGCGATCTCATTGGTCCGAAATCCGACCCAGTTCTGGGACCTCCAATCTGGCCTTGACGAATCGTCAGGTATAGGCTTCTCCGTCAACTACATCGTCGGAAAATTCATTCTCTTCATTAGAGACACTGACCTTTCTCACAAGATATTCGCAAATGTACGTGCTGATTCTTTTCATCTCGTTGATCACCCATTTGGAAAAAAGCTCTTCGGCGAACACAACCTTATTGACTTCATAGGTTAAGAACACAAAGATCTTCGCCGTCGAATCGCACCTAACTTCACCCCTAAAGCTCTCGCAACCTACATCGAGCTACAGTAGGTTATTATTCTTCAACATCTCATTAAATGGGAACAACTCTCCTCTGTTTCTGGGAGTAGAAACCCTATCGCTCTCCATTTTCTAGTTCGGGATATGAATCTAGAAACTTCTGAGAGTGTTTTTGTCGGGCCTTATTTGGGTGTAAAAGCCCGCGAAAGTTTCAACTTTGACTACAACTTTTTCAACGTTGGGCTGATGAAACTGCCCATTGACTTCCCCGGAACGAATTTTCGTAACGCTAAGCTCGCCGTTAACCAGCTTATCGAGACCTTAGCCGTTTGCGTTAAAGAAAGCAAAGCCAAAATGGAGCGCGGGGATGAACCTTCGTGTCTTATCCATTTTTGGATGCAAGATATGTTGTTTTGAGTATTCTTCGTAAAGTTTACAAGTACAAAAATTCTTTGAAATATTTTAATCCATTTAAAATTTCGTTTATATAAGTTTCTACGGTGATTATATGAAGAAAAGAAATGAGATATGTGTATGGTTTAAATTATTTTAGTAGTTTTATGTTGTATGATTTAGATTTATTAGTTGTTTTTATAAATGTTTTTCAATAACAATGTAATAATCAAGTAAAAAAAATCAGAAACAAAAGTTTGAGAGTTTTTGAGTGTTTTTGGAAAATTATTTTTAAGTGTTATTGAATTTTGAGAGTTTTGATACATAATATTTCAACAAAGTGGTATCATAGCTGTAGTTGGAAATATAAATATACATTATTGTATATCAAATTGAAGCTCTCGACGAAACAAATCTGATGCCTTGAGAATAATCCTTATCGAAGTTCGGACACGCCTCCACGTTCCTTCGAAAGGTTCTACCAGAAAAGTGAGTTAAACTCAACAAGTCAGCCGAGTTGGAATTGAGTCCAACCGAGTTGGAGCCGAGTTGACTGAGCCGTTGACTATACCGCAGAGTCGTTTGACCGAGCCGCTGAGACCGTTGACCAAAAATTTGACTTTGACCGTTGATTGAAAAATTTCAGATTTTTTCTCAGAGTTACTCACAAGGTTTTTTGATGTTCTGAATCCATCTGTGTGATCAGAATTTACAAATTCTCACTATATTGAGAGTTATGTCAAATGGAGGCATGCCATTGTTTTAAATCGTGACACTCAACAACAACAACTATAATCATTAGAGTATCAAGATGAAGGCTCTTTTAGGTGCACATGATGTATGAGAAGTTGTAGAGAAAGGCTTAAGTGAGCCAGATGATGAAGCTACTCTAACGCAAGTGCAAAAAGAATCTTTGAAGGATTTGAGAAAGAAAGACAAGAAAGCCCTCTTTCTTATCTATCAAGTCTTAAATGGTGATGGGTTTGAGAAAATATTAAATGCAACATCTTCCAAAGCAGCGTGGAATAAACTTCAAATTTCTGTCAAAGGAGCCGAGAAAGTGAAAAAGGTTCGTCTCCAAACACTAAGATGTGAGTTTGAATATCTACATATGAAAGCTTTCGAATCTATTTTCCACTATTTCTCGAGAGTCGTAGTTGTTTCTAATCAATTGAAAAGAAACGGTGATATGTTGGAAGATGTCAGAATAATGGAAAAGATACTTCGTTCATTAGATTCCAAATTTGAACACATCATCGTGACGATTGAGGAAACAAAAGATTTGGAAGAAATGACTATTGATGAACTCAATGGGTCATTACAAGCATACAAAGAAAAGCATAAGAAGAAGCAAGGGATCACTGAGCAATTCTTCAAGATGCAATTCAAGGATAAGCATGAAAGCCAAGGAAATAACAGAAACCAACGTGACTGAGGTAGAGGTAGAGGCCATGGATGAGGTGGAATCCACGATCGTAGACGAGGTTAGAATTACAAAAAAAATTCCAACAACTTCGAGAGAGCGGAAAGCTCAACACGAAGTCATGGAAGAGGCAATATGAACTCAATGTATGGCAAATCTCAAGTTCAATGCTATAATTGTCAGAAATTTGGACATTATGTTTCAGAATGTAGAGCTCCCAACAATAGAGTAGATAAGAAAATCAATTACATGGAAGAGAAGACCGATGAGAAAGAAACTCTTTTTCTAGCACGAAAGAAGGGTGATGGTAGTCAACCAACTGCCTAGTATCTTGACAACTGTGCAAGCAACCATATGTGTGGAAGGAAATACATGTTCATGGAACTAGATGACTCAGTAAGCGAAAATGTCTCATTTGGAGATGATTCTAATGTAGCAGTGAAAGGAAGAGGTAACATTCTTATTCGCTTGAAAGATGGGCGACATCAATTTATTTCCAATGTTTACTATGTCCCAAATATGAAAAGTAACATCTTGAGTTTAGGACAACTGTTAGAGAAAGGTTATGATATTCATATGAAGGATTGTAATCTTTCTATAAAAGATGATAAGAATAACCTCATTGCTAACATGACAATGTCAAAGAATAGAATGTTCTTGATCAACATACAAAATGACATTGCAAAGTGTCTGAAAGCCTGCTACAAAGATGCATCGTGGCTATGACATCTTTGATTCGGGCATCTCAATTTTGGAGGATTGGAGCTACTGTCTAAGAAGGAGATGGTGAAGGGACTACCTTGCATTAACCATCCTGATCAACTTTTTAAAGGGTGCTTACTTGGGAAGCAATTCCGAAAAAGCTTTCCAAAGGAGTCAGACTCAAGAGCCAAGAAGCCACTCGAGCTAATCCATACTGATGTGTGCGGACCGATCTTTTCATTGATGATTTTTCAAGAAAAACTTGGGTATATTTCTTGAAATAGAAATCAGAAGTTTTTGAAGTATTCAAAAGGTTCAAAGCTGTAGTGGAGAGAGAAAGCGATAGAAAGATCAAAGTCATAAGATCCAACCGAGGTGGAGAATTTACATCCAAGGAGTTTCAAGAGTTCTATGAAGCAAATGGAATTCATAGATCTTTAACAATACCAAGATCCCTTCAATAGAATGGTGTAGCTGAAAGAAAGAACCAAACAATCCTCAACATGGCACGAAGCATGCTAAAAAGCAAGAAACTACCCAAAGAGTTATGGGTAGAAGCAGTAGCATGTGCAGTTTACTTGTCAAATCAATCTCCAATAAGAAGTGTATGGGGAAAGACACCGCAAGAGGCATGGAGTGGAAGAAAGCCTGGTATTTCCCACTTAAGAGTCCTTGGAAGTATAGCCCATGTTCATGTACCGGATAAGAGAAGAACGAAGCTTAATGATAAAAGCTAGAGTTTTATCTTTATCGGCTATGATATTAATTCAAAGGGATACAGGTTGTACAATCCAAATAAGAAGAAGATTATGATTAGTCGAGATGTGATATTTGACGAAGAAGGAGAATGAGATTTTAACTCTCATGCAGGTAACTTCTTTCCTCAATTTAAAGAAGATGAGCAGACAATGAGGGAGAAACCTATAGAAATTCAACAAGAGCCAACGACTCTACCTACTTCACCAATGCCAACCACTCATAAAGATTCATCACCTTCATCATCTTCGAGTGGAAGTGAAAGAGTCGTGACACGTACACGAAATCTCCAAGATCTTTATGAGGTAACAGAATGACAAGATAATCTTACCTTATTCTGTTTCTTTGTTGATTGTGAACCAATGAGCTTTCAAGAAGCTGCACAAGAGAAGAAGTGGAGAGATGCGATGGATGAAGAAATCAATGCAATTGAGAAGAATGGCACATGGGAACCTATTCCACTTCCCAAAGGGCATAAGGCAATAGGTGTCAAATGAGTGTACAAGACAAAGAGGAATGCTAAGGGAGAGATTGAAAGGAACAAGGCAAGGTTAGTAGCAAAAGGATATAGTCAAAAGGCAGAAATTGACTATAATGAGGTATTTGCTTATGTTGCTCGATTAGAAACTATAAGACTAATCATTTCTTTGGAAGCTCAAAATAAGTGGAAGATATATCAAATGGATGTAAAATCTACTTTTCTAAACGAAGTGCTTGAAGAAGAAGTCTACATTAAGCAACCATTAGGCTATGAAGCAAAAGGTCACAAAGACAAGGTGTTGAAGTTGAAGAAAGATCTTTATGAGTTAAAGCAAGCACCAAGAACATGAAATAACCACATAGACAAGTACTTTCTGGAGAAAAACTTCACCAAGTGTCCCTATGAACATTCACTCTACGTCAAGATTGAAGATGATGATATTCTAATCATTTGTCTATACATAGATGATCTCATATTTCCGAAAGTAATCCGTAGCTGTTTGAAGATTTTAAGAAGGTAATGACCCGAGGGTTTGAAATGACAGATACCAGGTTAATGACATACTACCTTGGAATTGAAGCGAAGCAAAAATAAGAAGGCATTTTCATCTCTCAAGAAAGTTATGCAAGGGAGATACTAAAGAAGTTCAAGATGAACGATTGCAAGCCAATCAACACACCAATGGAATATGGAATCAAACTATCCAAGTACGAAGATGGTGAAAGTGTGGATCCAACATTTTTTAAAAGTTTAGTTGAAAGTCTGTGTTATCTCATGTGCATAAGACCTGACATCCTGTATGCTGTTGGATTGATTAGTTGTTATTTGAAGAAATCGACAATCACCCATTTCAAAGCCGCAAAAAGAATCCTATGCTATCTAAAAGGTACAATTAATTTTAACTTGTTCTATTCGGCTTCTAATGATTACAAGCTTGTTGGATACAGTGATAAAACATTTGGTGGAGATATAGATGATAAAAAAACACTTCTGGATTTGTGTTTTTCATGGGAGATACTGCTTTTACATGGATGTCGAAAAAGCAACCGATTGTCACCTTGTCTAGCTGTGAAATAGAATATGTAGCAGCTACCTCATGTGTTTGCCATGCAATTTGGATGAGAAACTTGTTAAATGAGCTAAGTATGACACAAGAAGAGCCAACTAAAATTTGTGTCGACAACAAGTCAACCATTACCTTAGCCAAAAATCTTGTTTTCCATGATCGAAGCAAACACATAGATACTCGATATCATTACATCAGGGAGTGCATCACAAGAAAGGATGTACAACTCGAGTATGTAAAATCACAAGATCAAATTGCCGACATCTTCACTAAATCACTCAAGCAAGAAGACTTTGTTAGATTGAGAAATTTGCTTGGTATCATAAAACAAGTTTAAGGGGGAGTGTTGTTTTGTAAACTTGTTTACAAGCCCAAAAACTCTTTGAAATATTCTAGCCCATTTGAAATCCAGCTCATGGAAGCTTCTATGGTGATGATCTGGATTGATAAGGATACAACTCATGGTTGGTGGGTAGAAAGAAGAAAAGAAATGGGTTAGGTAAGGAGATAGGTGTATATTTTAGATTGTTTTGGTAGGTTTATGTTGTATGGCTTAGATTTATTAGTTGTTTTTATAAATACTTTCCAATAGCAATGTAATAATCAAGTTAAAGAAATCAGAAACAAAAGTTTGAAAGTTTCTAGAAAATTGTTCTCGAGTGTTCTCTAGTTTTGAGAGTTTTGATCCATAATATTCCAACAAGATATGGTTAAGGAGCTCTCGTTGGCGGCCTAAGCCGATGAACCTCGACCAACTCACACCAACGATGTTGATATTGGATCTCATCTTTTGGACTTCCTCTTCGCAGCTCAAGTCGTTTCGAGTTCTTCCTTGCTCTGGGCAGTCACATTGCTTGAGTCACACTCGAATGTTTTGGAAAAGATTTGTCGCCTGAATTTGGGTTCCGGAATCTAATTCTCTGATCACGGCTGAGCAATTGGCGCAAATGAAGTACACCCAGGCAGTTGCACGTGAGGTTGTGAGGTGTCGACCTCATACGATGCTAGTGCCTCACATTGCTACCATGGACTTTTCATTAACTGAAACTTACAAAATTCCCAAGGGCACCATTGTCTTCCTTTCAATTTACGATTCAAGCTTTCAAGGGTTTACGAATCCAGAATGGTTCGATCCAGATCAGTTTTTAGATGAGAGACAAGAGGACTATATACTAGAAGAAATACTTGGCGTTTGAAGTTGAAGCCCACAAATGTATGGGATAAAGGTATGCTTTGAACCATCTCGTGCTCTTCATCGCAATGTTCACAACGCTATTGGATTTCAAGAGGTATAAAATGGACGATTGTGATGACATTGCGTACGTTCCAACTATACATCCCAAGGATGATTGCAGGGTGTTTATGTCTAGGAGGTGCGCACGTTATCCCGTCCTTTCTTTACCTTAAGTGTAGGTCAACATTATTCTTTTTACTAAATGATTTTGAAATCCACGTGTTTGTAAGAGGAGGAATGTTGTTTTTGTAATTTTCATTTTTTATTATTATTATTGATTGGACGGACGGACGGATGGTTGGGATTTATTGTAGAAGTGTGTTGTTGGTTCGTTGTTTTGGAAAATAATTAGGAGTGTGGTTTTGGATAATTCAAATAAAATGAGAAAGAATTATCTCATCACATGTAATTAAATTTGATGTTTGGTTTATGTTAAGTAATAATAATAGAAATTATTTTTTATTTTTTATTTTATTGTTAATTTATAATAAAATATAAAATATTTTAATAATAATAAGAATATTTATTTTTTTCATATTTTTTAAAATATGTTAAATTTTTTATTTTTTGGTATATATATATATACACATAATTACTTATTATTTTTTTATCTTATTTAAAAGTTAAAAATGTTATTTTTTAATTTTATAAATTTAATTTTATGATTATTATTTAAATAAATATATTATTATTATTATTATTATTTTATTAAATTTTATTTTTATTTTTATTATAATATCTACTATGTTTTCTTCCTGGAAACTAAATGATCTTCGATGTATTATTTAAATCTTGAATGATTTGGACTTTACAGAGTAGTTTCGTAAAGTGACCAATATATCGAAATTTTAGGGTTTTTGTCTATAAAAGGCTAATAATATACAATAGTTTAGAAATAGGCTTAATTAAGATTTAGTTTAGATATGATAAAAATTAAACTTGCTAAACAATTTATAGTTTATTTATTTTTTCTAACTCCCACACATTCTCTCTTTCTTCATTTATTTTTTCTAACTTCAATAACATTCTCTCTCTCCTTTTTTTAATTAAAAGGTCATTAATCACGTTTTTTTAAAACATAAATATTTTTGTCTTTTACTTCTCTCTCTTTCACTAATTTCGAGAACCTCATTTTTTTAAAATATACTCATTTATCAATTTTTAATAAATAACAATTTATTTTTATTATAAATAAAAAATAATAAAATAATTTATATTTATATAATAAAAATATATATTTTTATAATAAATAACTTATCAAAATTTTATTATAAAATATTTAAAATAAGAATAATAATAATAATAAATTATAAAATTTTAAATTATCAAAAACTTTACTAAATAGTTACAATAATTTTTATAAAAAATTATTGAAATTTTAAAAAATTAAATTATTTAAGATTAAAAAAATTAAAAAATAAATTACATTATAAAAAATATCTCTAATATTATTATAATTATAATTATTACTAAGATAACAAATATCTATTAACAATAATTATATTTAAGTATTAAAATATAATTAATTCAATATAATTTATATATTTTATTATATAATATTTTCTATATTTGTATTATATCTCGTAAAAAATTGGATATAGAGGCTTTATAATTTTTTTTAATAATTTAATTATTTTATGAATATTATTTTTTATATCATAATTATAATTATATTTAATAATAATAATAATAATAATAATGTATTATATTATTTATGAATTATCAAAATATTTAGCATATCATTTTCAATATATGTGTAAATTTATATTTATTTTATTGTAAAATAAATTATTTTTTATTTTTGAAAATAATTTTTTTAATATATAATATGATAAAAAAGATTTATGTATTTAAAATTAATTATAAATTTATAAGATGTTAATTTTTTTTTATGTTTATAATAATTATGTTTTATAAAATAGAATTTTTAAATAAAATTGATTAATTTTTTTTTCAAGTTTAAGGTAAGATTTTGCCTATTTTTTTTTAAAAAATCCTACTTATGTCCATTTTTAAACTATTGTATAAAAATTGGCTTTTATAGACAAAACCCCGAAATTTTATGATTTTGTTTCGATTCAATGTGAATGTGTTTCAAAATTTTGGTTTAGAATTTAATTTGTCGATTTAGTTAATTGAACTAATTTAAATCGGAATAGTTTAAATTTTTTGGGACCCGAAAAGTTACTTAGAATATTAAAATATTTTATAAATTATTTTCAGAACATCCATTTATTTTTATAAATATAAATTTTAAATTAATATTTTGTTAATAAATATTATTATTTATATTTATAATTAAAAAAATTTTAAAAATAAAAAACATTTCTATACAATTATTAAATTATTATAAACATATATATTTATTTTTAAGTTAAAATAATAATCTAATATAATTATGATAAACATAATATTTAAATATAACATATTATAAAATAAAATATGTATTATTTATAATTTAATGGTAATTTGATTCGAATTAGATACAATAAATTATAAAATATTGTAATCTGAATCCGAACTCAATCAAATTATAAAATTTATCGATCTAATCTTATTCGAATATGACGAATCAAATCTAATTTTTCAATTTAAACATATTGGTATGATTAATTTTACTGATTAGAGTAGAATCGTAATGAGATTAATGATTTGTAACTTTAAAAAATTAAAAATAAATCAAATTATCCCCAACAAATTTATAATTTAAGAAGTAATTTTTTTCTAACATTAATATACGTATTAAATTAAGTTTCTATAATTTAAAATAAAAATATACTAATAATATTTATATTAAAAATTAAAAATAAATCAAATTATCAATATTATTAGAAGAATAATAACAACAAATTTGTATCTAAGGAGTACATTTTTTCGAATATTTTCTTTTAACACTTTTTAATTTTCATTTAAATTTGGTTTTTTAAATTGACTTTATGATAAGTTTGTAACAAAATCTGATTTTGACGGTTCGAATTCTTTGCTCTAATAAAATTAAATGTTAAACTAAACTATATATTTACTAAGCCATAAAGAAAATTAATTGAAATCCAAATAAAGCTGGATTGAGAAGAAAAGGAAAAGAAAAATCAGTAAATCTTGTCATGAGCTCAAAATAAAAAAAAATATTAATTTACATAAATAAATTTTTTAAAAATATAAAAAAGTTTTGAAAATTACAAAATATGAATTTAGGAAGTAAATTAATAGTAAAGGCGTGGGAATCAATCGATGAAAGTGAATCAAAAATTTATAAAATTTGTTCTCTTTCCACCACAAAGTAAATAAGAAAATGATAAATAAAAATAAATTCATTAAAATAATATATGGAATAAGATTAATTAACAAAATTTGTTATAAAATTTATTACACTAATATATTTAAACAATTGTGATTAAAAATAATGATTTTTTTCCTCATATTTTTTTAAAATATTAAATTTAATAATATAATAAATTATGTAATAAAATTTAACCAACATTACAAATTTTAAACTTATATATATATATATATATATAAATGACTACAATACTTTAAAAAAAAAATTAGCATTCAACTTGCACGTTTTGAGAAGTAAATATCAGATTTTACATTTATATACTTCAATAAAAACTTTATTACCATTGTAATTGCGACATTAGAATACTACCGGTAATAGAATTGAGTGTGTGTGACTTTAATTATTTATGTTTATTATAAAATAGTAGAAATAGTACGAGTACGAGTACAGACTTCTATATTCGTTTTAAATATTTGTAAGCAATTCCAGAGTCACCCCATAGTCTTTTAGAACCTTCTGCGGAGATGAATAACAAGTGTAACCGTGGTTATCGGTATCATGATTTGTAGTTTGAAGAGTAATATTCCTTTATCAAAATTCTTCTAAGATTAAGTCCATAATCTTAAATTTAAATAAATTTTGAATAATGTAATTTAATATTATTAAGAAATATAATTTAATAAATTTAAATATTAAAATAATATATCATATTTAATTATGATTATAATTTTAAATAATTTGACATGTTAGTTAGTCCCGCCTCCTTTTACGTTCTTTTTGAGTAAGCATGGTTTACTCATTATTTTATTTTTTATTACATTTAATTATTAAATTATTATGAATATTTATTTTTTAAATTAAAATCATAATATAATATAATTATGATATGAATAATATTAAAATATAATATATTATAAAATAAAATGTGTATTTATTTATAATTTAATAGTAATTTAATCAAAATCGGATATAATAGATTATAAAATCTGTCGATCTAATCCGATCTGAATTTGACAGATTGAATTGGATTTTTTAATTTAAACGAACTAATCGGATTATTTATTCACTATTATCAAGATAATATAACAAAATTTTAGGTATGATTATGGAGGTTGATATTAGGACAATTTATTGTTAATATTATAATATGTTTAATAATAATGTTGCATTAAATATATAGAAAAAATTAATTGATGTATTTTCATTATATTAAAATTAGTTATGAAATTAATAAAAATAAATATATTAATAACATTGATTATTATTATTATTATTACTATTATTAATAACGAAGCTTAGAAATTTCATTACTATTTAATCAATATTTTTAATTTTTAATGTCTATTTGAAAATATGCATAATCTAGAAATAAAAGGTTAATATATGCAACGATTTTACAAGTAACCAAATAAAATTTAATTGGGTATATTGGAAATTTGATGTTTGAGTTTTCATTATATATGTATGAGTTATATTATATTAAAAAAATAATATCTTAAAACTTTAATAATATCATATTTAATAATTAAAATATTATTTTATGGAACATTATTTTAAATGCCTCTAAGGTTTGACATATCTTCAATTATATCCCTGAAATTTATAAAATATTAAAAATACTCTTATATTTTAATGATGTTGATTTCCATCAATTACTATTTAGATTACTATTCCTATTTTTTGATACCAATTTTTGAGGATCGATACAATTATTAATTGGGGGTTAATATTGACCTAGTTGATGATTTTTGTCTAATTTTATTTTATATTCATTACAATTGCATAATATATTATGTTCTTTATTATGTTGGTTGCTTAATTTTAATCCTGAATCTATTAATTGTCTTTTAAAATTAAAAATTACTCTTTCATTTGTTAAATCTAATAGTTCTAATTTATGTACTAATGATTCGATGTTCATAAAATATTTTCTTGATAAATCATATGTTTTGAATGTATATTATTTTCTCCTATTCGTAGTATACAAGTAGATAATTCTTATGTATATACAGTGTATTTATAATCTTCAAAGAAGTAATATCCAAACATTAAGTTGTTAAATTCTTCTTCCTCTATTATTCTCACATATTTTTGACTAAATTAGTCTTTTAATGTCCTTTAAACAGGATGGTCTGTGATACTTGTAATAGCTTTAATATAATCTGTATAGATATCTAATAAGATGTTAAATCTTTTAAAAATTTTAAGACAAGTTTCATAGTCTTCATTTTTAAAATATTCATTTAAATGATACTTTTATCAAATGTATCTAATAGAATTAGATTTTTATCTTTGATTTCCATTGAAATTATTAGTTGTTTATTTCTAAAAATAATTTTCATTTTCCTGTTTTAACAATATTATGTTTTGTTGTAAGCAAATATTTAAACATTTCAAGATTCTTTGCTAGCTTAAATTTATAATTATTATACTTGAATTTGATGGGTCCATCATGGTCTTCCCTTTTGTTCGTCTTCTTTTGTTACACGTGTTATGTCTAAGCTTTGCTCAAACTTCAACGCCCTTCTAGCAATGGTGAGCCTTCTACATCTGTACTTAAATGATGTCCAATAGTTGACTTACTAGAGAAAAGTAATTGAACTCCATTTTATTCATAATAATAATTATTACAACTTAAGGACAACTAAGAACCTTGAAAGGGGTGCTTAATTGCTCATAATTATTGGTTTTGAGATTTCTAGATAGAGAGATTCTCTATGCTAGAGTGTTTCAGAGTAGAGATTCTACATTTCTGTGTATTCGAGTGTATTTTGAAATGATAATAAGAGTTTCTTTTATAGAATAAGGAATCCCTGTTTACAAGACTAAAATTATTATTTTACCCTTATCTTAATAATTCATCTACTTTTCCACTTTAAAGGATAGCCACTACTTTTTTCCTTGGCACATGTTGCCGACTAAGATGTGGGGTCTACATCTTTATTTCTTTTGTAGTTTTCTACTGACAATTTATTTTTTTATTTTTCTTTGTCATTTTCTGCCACGGTTGTTTTGATGATGTTGATGATGACGCATCTTCATCTTCTCGATCTTTGATGCAGAGAATACATTTATGGTCTTTGGTGGCTTTTCTGGCATAAAAACAGAATACCTTCATTGTTTCTTGACCAATTTGTAGGTTGTTGTAATTAAAATTGGTTTTATATTTGATGATTTTTTCACCATCTTCTTCTCATAGAGCCATGCTACTGTGGGAAATGATGATGACTTTACTAGTTGAATAATTTACTTTAATCTCAGTAGAATTGTCAATCTTCCTAAGTTCATAGTAAATTTGGCTAAACATTTGACCTCTTAATACATAGAGTTCTTCTGTGTTGAATTCCTTTTCTAGAAGTGCCCTTGGTTTGGAAAATCCTCTGTTTGTATTGGAAATCCATATCTTGATGAAGTGGTAGGGGCTAATACTTCCTTCCTCATTACATTCCATTAATGAACTGAAAAATCTAAGATAAACAAGTTTATCACCTGTTTTAATTTTTCTTCTGAAATTCTTGATCGCTCTTTTAATTTTTTTTGGGAATAATTTAACTTACTTAAATTAATTCCTCGATATATATTTTACATTAGTCCTGCATGAAATGCTTTATACATAAATATTGGATCATCTCCTTCCAATATATTGAATTTTCTTCCTGTAGGAAATTCCTTGTATGTAGTATAGAATTTCATATCTTTAATATGTTCTTGGGTAGATTTTCTTGCCAAATTATAGAGATTCAACCATTGTAGTTTATTGAGGTTTCTATATTGATCATTTTCATCTTCAATGATTGGAGTAGTTCTAGGAGATGTCTCCTTGAATAGTACTAAATGTTTTAATATGTTTGATGCTTCTAGAGGAGATGTTTCTCTAAATAGCACTGAAGGCCTTGCTATCTTTCTAAGATTTGTCAATCTACTTGAAGCTGTTGGTTGTTGTTGTAGTGCTGCAGAATAATTTCTTACTATCTCCTCTAGAGTTATTAGTTTTGGTGTTTTATAGTTGGTATAACTACCTTCAGCTTCTATTCTGTTGGTGAAGGCTCTATGAGTTACTCTACTAATTCCTAGAATAGATTTTCTAACTTCTGCCCAATTGTTATAAATTCCTGATTTTGGGTCATTATAGATCACATAGACTTTTTTATGTTCTTCTTTTTCTACCTCATTTGCCCAATTGAGCTTTGTGGTTTCAAAAGTTTTTTGTGAACTGTTATGTTCTTCCTTTTTTAATGGAGATTCCTCATTTGAGTTTCTGGTCTCTAGAGGTTGTTTTGAACAATTAAGTTCTTCTTATTTCTTTCCTGTCTCCATAAGATATTTCTAGAAATATAGCAACTTGAGTTGTTCCTGTTGGATTTTTATCTCCTTTTCTTTTATCTTGATTTTGATATCAAGATGTTCCATTCCTGAAAGCATAAAAATAATTAGAGGTGCTAATTCTCTGGTAAGGGCATCAGCTAAACTATTTTTATGGCCTAGAAGATGTTCAACATCAAAATTATAATGGTTGAACCATTGTTGCCATCTAACTAATCTTCCTTGTTTGTAATCACCTGCAATATTAGTTCTTAAGAAATAACGTTATCTATTCTAACAATAAATCTGGAGCTTATAACATATATTACAAATTTCTTAATAGCCTTTTTAACAGCTAAATATTCTTTTTCATTACTATGATAATTTAATTCTGAACATGGGAAAGATCTTGATGTATATCTACAAAGATATTCATCTTTGTCATCTACTCTTGCTTTAAGAACTGCTCTCCAATATTCTTGTGAAACATTTGTTTCAATTATCATCTTATCATCTAGTCCTGGATGGTATAAAGTTGATAAATGTTTTACCTTTGCTTTTACCTTATCCATATATAGAGTATCTTTTTCTGTCAATTTCCAAATATGATCTTTTTTCAATTTTACTTGTAATGGTTTTCTCATTTCTGCATGTTTATTGATATATACTTCTACATATGTTAAACATCCTAAAAATCTTTACAATTGATTTTTATCTTTTAATTCACTAGGAAAATCTTGAATATTATTTAGTATATGGGGTTATAGATTATGTTTTCCATCTTCAATTTCCAACCCTAAGTATTTAATTTTTTGTTGAGCAAGTATTGCTTTCTTTTGAGAGAATACAATGCCTTCTTTTCTACATTCTTGTAGAATATTTATAATATCCAAATAATGTTTATTTCATTCATTACTGAAACCAAAATATCATCTATGTAAACATAACAAATATCTTATAATTTCTTAAAAATGTTATCCATATATCTTTGAAAAATATCTGGAGCTTGTTTTAATCCAAATGGTATAACTGTCCATTGGAATTGTCCTTAGGGGCAACTAAATGTTGTTAATTTTTGGGATTCTTCATCTAGTCTTATTTGCCAAAATCCACTTTTGTAATCAAAACTTGAGAAGTATTTCTTTCCTTTTATTAATGATAGTAGTTCTTCCTTTTTTGGAATGAAGTATCCATTATCAATGGTTTCTTTATTCAATACTTTAAATTTTATTACTATTCTCTTTTTTCTCTTCTTTTCTTAGCTTCTTTTTTAACTAAGAATGCTGGACTAGAGTGAGGTAAATTACTTGGAATTATAACTTTTAATTCCAAAAGTTCTTGAATTTATTTTCCAAATTCAATCCTGTCTTCTGGAGTATAAATCATTAGTTTTACTCTTATGATCTTGTTAGAATCTCTTAATTTTATATTGACTATTTTTTTAGATTTATTTCTTTTTTGATCCAAAATAGATTTCTTCAAACGTGCGCCCGGTTATTCCACGAATCATAATATGCCACGTGTCCCACGTAAGATTTCTTCCAATGATATGCCAAAACATGGCATGTTACAAATGACAGCCGATCAAGATCAATCAACCCCTGCTTTCCAACAGATACGATTTTTTCGGACGCGCCGTCCATGTTGCTTCGCTTCAAGTGCGCCCTTTCCTTTCAACAAATGAGATCCGGCCACATGTCCTACTATTTGTTTCAGCGAATCAGCTCGCGACACGTGGCAACGTGGAAAGCAAAAGAAAACACAGAATCGCGCAGCCCTCTCCACGCGTGTCGTAAAATATGAAATTTGATATTCACGTGGCGCAGATTTTAAGGGGAATGTCGGGGTGTTATTTTCGATAAAAAAATTATTATTACGCATTTTATTATTTTTATATTTCTGATGTATTTTTTGGCTATAAATAGGAGATGTTTTGTAAGAGAAAGAAAGTTTTTTTTGGAGAGTTTAGTTTTGGATTTTCTATAGTGTTTTGTTCGTGACGGATTGGAACACGTAGGCTTCATTTTTGGCTTCACATTTGTGTTCTCCATGTGCCAAATATTTACGATCCGAAATGTTTTAATTTTCTTTCTTCTTCTTCTAATTTTTCTGCATATATTGTAATTTTTATTTTAATTTAATGAAGTAATTTAATTTTTCTATGGTTGCATTTGATTCAAATATATGAAGCTTTGATTTTAATTATTTTTGATAGATTTGTAAGACGTTCAATTTGTTCATTCTATTTTGTGCTTAATGCTTTTTGATTATTTACGAATTTTATCAAAACGATTTGTGGCATAAAAATAAACTTGAGAAAGGCATTTTTGTGTATATTGCTTGTAAATAAAATGACATGTATGATGAAGGATAGGAATATACCCTAATTGTATGTGTGACCATTTGAGAACTTAGAACTTAATGAATCTTATTAAATTTAATTCTCATAGAGATATAGTGAATTAATTTAACGAGGTGTGTCTATACGGAGCTCGAAAGAGATGTATGGATAAAAATAGAAGTTTTCGGTTGACAAATTAAATGTACTAAAAAATATAAATCAAAAGAAAATAACACGATTTGAGTGGATTAGTTTGGTAAAAAATTGCAATCCTAGATTTCTTTTATTTTATTTTTAAACCTTTTTCTTAACTTGTTTCCAACAATGATTATTTTGGATAAAATTAGAGAGATACAATTTTAGTAATCAACAAATTATAGTAACAAATCTCCGAGGGAACGATCTTTACTTACAAATCTTTATTACTTGTGACCGTGTATGCTTGCACGTTTTTATGTGTGTTCCAAAACACACAACAAGTTTTTGTAAAAATAGAAGTTTTCGGTTGACAAATTAAATGTACTAAAAAATATAAATCAAAAGAAAATAACACGATTTGAGTGGATTAGTTTGGTGAAAAATTGCAATCCTAGATTTCTTTTATTTTATTTTTAAACCTTTTTCTTAACTTGTTTCCAACAATGATTATTTTGGATAAAATTAGAGAGATACAATTTTAGTAATCAACAAATTATAGTAACAAATCTCCGAGGGAACGATCTTTACTTACAAATCTTTATTACTTGTGATCGTGTATGCTTGCACGTTTTTATATGTGTTCCAAAACACACAACAAGTTTTTGGCACCGTTGCCGGGGATTTGTTTTACTATTTTCATTGTTGATATTAATACCAATCAATCTAATTTTAATTAAAAAAAATTTTTTTTTGCGTGTTTAATTTATTTTTCAATTTTCTCGTGGGTTGAGATTTTGTTTGACACACAAAAAGAAAAATAAATTTTGTTTTTACTTATTGTTTTTTTTATTTATTTTGCAATTTTCTCGTGGGTTGAGATATTGTTTGACACACAATTCTTAATGCACATTAGAAAAAAAAATAATAATAATAATTTTTTTTATGGTTATTGTTTCTTAATTTATTTTTCAATTTTCGCGTAAGTTGAGATTTTGTTTGACCCACAAATCTTAACTTATAAAAAGAAAAACAAATTGAGAAGTCAAGCTGAAGACTATAAATCAAGCGCTTCTTGGGAGGCAACCCATGTGTTTTATTTTTTTTTATTTTTTGCATGTATTATTTTTTATATTTTGTTATGTTATTTTTTTTCCTTCGTAGGTGCAAAGTGGAGGTAATGAAGCAATTTTGGCTTAACCAATCAAACAAACCAGGAAGTTTCTTTAAACCCTTCTCATATGTTCTTTAACTTTCACACATTGAGGATAATGTGTATATTAATTTTGGGGGTGGTGGATATATTGAACCTAATTAAAGTACTTTGTGGATGGTATTGATTGTGAAATTTTGTTTTGTTTGGTTAATTGAAGATATTTTGCTATGAATAGTGATATATTTTTGTTTCTTCGATTGAAATGATGCATATCTCCTTGAAAAATTTGAATATTGTCTAAGCGATGAATAATTTTTACGTATGTTTCATTTTTACAAGGATAAATATTTATGAGCACTAGTCTTGATTTTTGAGTTGCTATGATAATTTAGAGAAGGTTTATGTGAGTATGGAATTCGATTGATATTTGTGTTGTCACAATTCTTAGAATTTGTTTGATTTTCTCTCGAAGCGAAATTATAGATAACATTTAACTAAGAAAATGATTTAGGATATCTTTGGATCGTTTGAGCCTTTCTATCTACCTTCACATACATTATCCATAGTATACCCCTTTTGAGCTTCAAAGTTTATATATATATATATATATACATATATATATATATATATTTATCTCATTTCAAAAGACTACCTTAAAAAATATATATATGTGTGTGTGGATATATCTATTTTCCCTATCTCACTAACATTTACAGTTAGTAAATAATTAAAGATATACCATGAAAAACAAAGAGGTTACTAGAAAAAAAAAACAGATTCTGAAAAGAAGAAAAAAAACCAGATTCTGAAAAGAAGAAAAAAAAACAGATCTGAAAAGAAGAAAAAAAAAACAGTTTCTGAAAAGAAAGAAAGAAAAAAAAAGCAGAAAAGAAACAAAAAAATAGATTCTGAAAAAAAAAGCAGAAATAAAAAAAAGAGGATGGTATGTGATGATAAATCCCAAATTGGAAGTAATTATTGTGATGATAGAAGTTATCTCTTTCAATCCTAAAATGTTATGTTTTAGAAAAGTTTTTGAGCTAAATATTATCTTTTATCCTACCTTTACCCAAACCATACATTACAAGCTTAATAAAGTCCTATTGATTTTGTGTTTTGTGTTTGTCTACGTTAGTGGAGAGAGAAATGAAAAATAAACTTATGAGATTTGTGGTTTCATGAAAATTTGTTTGATTTTATATTTGTATAAACTTATCCGGATTGCATGTTATGAAATATGAAAAGACTTCACACACACACTAACATTCATTGTGAAAATGTAATATATTTTTAAATTAATTTTGATACTTAGATAAAATTCTTTTATATCTTTGAGTTATGTTATTTTTGAATGTTTAAAAAGAAATATTTTGAAAATCACTATTTTAAATGCATTTATCTTTGTTTTATTTCTTCCTTTTGCTCGAGGACTAGCAAAAACTTAAGTTTGGGGGTGTTGATAACTGTATTTTATATAGTTATTTTCATCAATTTTAGTAATGATAATTGCTATGTTCTTTTAATATTTAGTTAATTTTTGTTAAATAAATTAATATTTTCCTTTTATGCATTAAAAATACATTTTTAATAAAATTAAATAATTTGTATCGAAAATGTACTTAATTTCATATTTTTTTGTCAACAAATATAATTTCAAATAATATAGTTCTTAATTACAATTTATAAAAATCGAAAATATAATTTAAATTAGATTTGGGCTTAATTATAATTATTAAAAGTTTAAAAGTTTAATTTAAAATTAGCAAATGGCGTAACTGTAATTTAAGAAAGGTTAATATGTAATTTGAAATATATTTGTGGATGAAAATATAATTAATAAAAGTTATTATTCTTCGCAGATTAGAGGAACCAAGCGCCACAACACGCGCCAATCATGGACCGTCCGATCAAATAAGAAACGGCTACGATGCGCGCGTCCGATCACGTCAGGCCAAATCGCGTGTTCCCGCATTCATTCATCCGCAAGTTGCCCGAGTGGGGCCCACTTGTCGCACGAGGCCGGCGTGCGTAGCTGGGACCACGCTCGACGCGTTCACCATTGTCCCCGCGTTCGCGCGCCTTCCGATCCGTGCGCTGATCTTGCGTGCAAATGGGATTTTCCTCTGAATAAAGTTCGCCGGTGTCCACCTCAATCCATTCCTCGACCGAATTGCCACGTTTCCCGGTCTATTTTTCGTAATAAATTGATGACACGTGACAGTTTACCACAGCCGACACCGCTACTGATCACACTCCTCGATAGCTAGCGCTCCCGTGCGACAAGTAATCGTGCGCCCGTTTTCCCACAACCAATGAAGATCTACCACGTGTCCGCACTAATACATGCAGCGAATCAGACGCTGCCACGTGGCATGCACTTTGATTTTAAAGAATGCAGAATCGACGCCCTGTCTCACGCGTGAATTAATTAACATTTTCGATACGAAAATTGATTCGCGTAATTTTTTTTTTCGATACAAAATTTATACGTGTTTTGATAAAAAATAAAATAAAAAATGTAATATTTGAGATGTATTATTTTAGCTTTAAATAGGAGTTTAGATGATAGTTTTGAAAAGTTTTTTTTTGGAGAGTTTAGTTTTTGATTTTCTGTAGTGTTTGGTGCTGGACGATGGAACACGCAGAAATCATTTTTGGCTTCTGTTGTGTTCTACATGTGCCAAATATTTACGATCCGAAATTTTTTAATTTTCTTTCTTCTTCTTCTAATTTTTCTACATCTATTATAATTTTTATTTTAATTTAATGATGTAATTTAATTTTTCTAGGGTTGCATTTGATTCAAATATATGAAGCTTTGATTTTAATTATTTTTGATAGATTTATAAGACGTTCGATTTGTTCGTTCTATTTTGTGCTTAATGCTTTTTGATTATTTACGAATTTTATCAAAACGATTTGTAGCATAAAAATAAACTTGAGAAAGGCATTTTTGTGTATATTGCTCGTAAATAGAATGACATGTATGATGAAGGATAGGAATACACCCTAATTGTATGTGCGACCATTTGAGAACTTAGAACTTAATGAATCTTATTAAATTTAATTCTCATAGAGATATAGTGAATTAATTTAACGAGGTGTGTTTATACGGAGCTCGGAAGAGATGTATGAATAAAAAAGAAGTTTTCGGTTGACAAATTAAATGTACTAAAAAATATAAATCAAAAGAAAATAACACGATTTGAGTGGATTAGTTTGGTAAAAAATTGCAATCCTAGATTTCTTTTATTTTATTTTTAAACTTTTTTCTTAACTTGTTACCAACAATGATTATTTTGGATAAAATTAGAGAGATACAATTTTAGTAATCAACAAATTATAGTAACAAATCTCCGAGGGAACGATCTTTACTTACAAATCTTTATTACTTATGACCGTGTATGCTTGCACGTTTTTATGTGTGTTCCAAAACACACAACATATCACAGTAGATTTTATCATTTCCTCTTATTTATTTATATTATTTTCTTTCTTGACATTTAATAATGATCCAATATTTAAGGCTTCTTATTCTTCTTCCTAGAGTATATGGTATAGTTTCTTTATTCCTTTGTTCCCAATTTTCTATTAAGATTTTATATAATATTCCATGTAAATTTTGAAAAAAATATTTCTTTATAAGTTGTTTTGCATAGAGGGTGGTAATTTATGGTAATACATTTCATATTCACAAATAAAAAAATTTATGTTACATATGTTACAAATTTCCATATTTGTTAGATGCCATTTAGCTTCATTGATTTCATTTTTACTGGATTCGGTGCTAGTCCTTCCTTTATCTTCTTGTGGAAGAATTTCCTTGCATTAATAAATATTATTGATCTGTTAAGTTTGAAAACCAAACTTTTACATTTCCTATCATTTTATGTATTATAAGCACTCTACAAGTTAAAAGATTTGTTTGGATAGTTTTAGAAGTTTGTACGAGTACACTCATCTCATTAGCTCATTCATCTAAGGCTTTTTTCCTATCTCTTATACAATCTAAATCTAGGATTTCAGATTTATAATTATCATGGAGTTTGAACTCTGGTGGAATACTACCTCTAGTTCCCTAATGCAATCCTTCCTCCATTTTAGGTGGGGTTCTTCTTCTATATGTGGTATCAGGTTGTTCTGTTCTTTGTCTATTTTTTCTCCCCTATGTGGGTCAAATGTTTCTTCTTGGTAAGGATTTGGTAATGAAATTGGTTTCATATGACCTTTTGAGGTCATATTTTTTGGTTTAGAATCAGTTTCATTGATTATTGTCATATCATCCTCTTTTTTCTTCATTGGTTAATGTCAATAAACTGACCAATGTTTCTATATCTCTATTTTTCAGGGTCTATGAATTTTATTTCTAATTATTTTCTATATTCCATTAAATTGGAATTATCTCTTTATTCTTAGATTGTTCCTCATTTTTTCCTTTTTTTCATTTTTAGGAATCAAATAATATGATCTTCTTGGTGGTTCTTCTATTAATCCTTCTAAGGGATCATATTTATAACCTATTATTTCATTATTCCTATATATGTTGTATACATCTTTTCTTAGTTCTGAAAATTCTTTGTGTATATCTTGTTGTAGTTTATTATAACTACATTCCTTTATTTCCTTTAGTAATTCTTTTGGTATATCTATTATTTCCTATAAATATTTTGTGTTTGATTCTTGGACTAAATCAATTTTCTCTGTTAATAATTGTACAGTTTCAAACAATGTTGCTTGATTTTTTGCTACACCTACTAGGCTTCCATTTACTTCTAAATGCATATATTTTTTATTTTATCTCTAACATTATTTTTTCCTAATATACAATCATGAGCTAATGCTTTCATTATTTTAACTTCATTTTCTAGTTTTTTAACTTCTTCTTGGTTAGAAGTTTCTTCTTCATTGTCTATAAAAGTAAATCTTGGTATGCTATTAGTTTTAACAAAATTACTATTTCTTCCTGTTATTAACGGTTTTTCTTTAATATCTAATTTCCATTCTTCTGGTATTTCAAAATTTGTTAGTATTTCTAGTTTTTTTATTTATCCAAGTTCCTTAAAAGTTTTGTCTATATCTATAAATTCATTTTGTCCATATATTGAACTATTATGACTATTGTTAAGGAATATGTTACTAGATAATGTATTGATAATAGATGATTTTTTTCTTTCATTAAATCTCCTATTTTAAATTCATAAGCTACACTTAATACTTGATTTAGATTTTTATCATGTATATTTATAGTAAATCTAGGATATGATGTAAGTTCTAGCTTTTGGTATCCTAAATTACCATGGATCATTCCTAATAAGGCATCCTATCTATTTATTATTCTGTTATCTAATAATGTTATTTTTATTGATGTATCTATTCATCCTTTAAAATGAGTTTTTATTAGTATTTAAATTCCTCCTAAATGGATATCCAATTTTTTCTTTATCTTTACGAAGAATTTTTTATAGCTTGTTTAATATAATTTCTTTATCAATTAAAAGTATATTATATCTCCCTTTTGCATCTGTAATCTTAATACTCATTTCTTTATTACTTATACTATAATAGATTATATTTTTTTTAGAGAATAATTTTCTTAATAAAAATGATGGGTCTTTAAATCTATCTCCTTATTTAAGATTTAACTTTATTTTTTGAATTTTTTGAATTTTCTTTTTACTTATTACAATTTTTTGTGAAAAATATCCTGAAATATCTTCTGTTTCTATGTCTATTATTTTTTGGTTTATTTTTTCTTCTTTCATTTTGAGAAATTTTTTTATTTAACCTTAGGGATATTTTTGATAACTATTAGATTTAACATCTTTTATGTTTTAAGGGGTATTTTTGAATTTATTGAAACCTTGGGGATATTTTTGAAGATTTCTTAAAAATTAGGAGTATTTTTGATTTTTTTCCTATTTTTATAGTTATAAATTTTAAAAATATTATTTTTGTTATTTTAATTTTTATTCTTTAGAAGTCACGTTGCATGAGATGGAGTGGTACGTGGAAGTTTACAATGAACAAGGTGTAGTAATCGTGATATAATATATGTATTTTTTTTAGAAAAAAAAAATCAAGATGTGGATGTTGGGATATTATATTATACACCTGTACTAGTCTAACTGTCTAACATGGATAATGTAAGGAGATATATACTTATCACCATAGCTAGCTTCCAAGTTGGTTAATGTGACATGACCAAATGAATTATGAATATTTTGTTCTCCTCCTATCTTAACCGGGGGCGGTTTGGATTTATTAGAATTTCATAACAAAATATGCATTTATAAAATCCAATATTGTGCGCCAATCAAGCATCATCTCCTATTTTAATACATCGTTGTCGATATCACAAAATTATAAAATGCATGGTATTATAGTTGGGTAATCTTATAACTACTATAAAATTGTGAGTTGACATTTTTATATAATGATCGTATTAGCATCAAAAGTTAAAATTAATTTACGAAAGGTATATCCAATAATTAATATATTTTTTTTATGTATTTTATTGGAGATAATTTATTACATCATATATAACAGGTAAAAAATAATAATCTCAATTAGCAAAAAAAAATTAGGAACTAAGTCCAATAAATATTGAATAATTAGATAAACATGATCACATGATAATCTTGATGAAGAGATACATGATCAACAAGTATCCCTTAATTATACTAAAATGATAGTAACATATAGATGTGCACAAATGTTACAACAAATCTATCTATATGGGTACATAATATGTATCAATTTAACTCTTCTTCCTATATATCTACATCTATACACAATCAACTTGAAATATAACTTCTCTCACATAACAAATAATCACAACCACACACTATATTTTCTCTTAATCATAAAGCGAGATCTATATCTTCTAGTTTTAGATGAGTGCTTAAAAAACATTAAATATATCATGTTTTAATATTATTTAATTAATAAAATAGATTTGTATTTGCTTTACTCTATTATATTTTAGACCAATTTATTTATTTACTCTAATTGGTATATTGTAGTATTTTGCAGATATTTTAATATATAAATATTAAAATAAAGAAAAATACTTGAAGCATATTTATCACATTTTTTGGAGCTTAAATGAATATAATTTATTTGATATTATCGAAAGTGAAGAAACGATATAATGGAAAATAAAGAGGTTTGAGCTGGTCAAAAATCTAGTTGTGATCTGATCGTACCTTGACGAAAACACAAGTTTTTCTCACATTCTTCCTATAAATAGGACCCTCTATATACCAAGAAAATAAGCTCTCAAGTTGCATTTTCTACAACTTTCTCTCCCCATTCTCTATAGCTTTTAGAATTTATTTAGTTATCTCCTCAATTTTGAGCAAGAACATGTTTATATTTTAATAGTTTCTAGTTTTCGATTCAACAAATTCTAGAGTGCAATAACTATTGGAGTTTTTCTAGTCTTAGAATCAACTCCTCAAAGTTCTGTAAGGATATTGTTAAGGTATTACTTATATTCCTTTTCCAATCCATATATCTGTGTTACTTCTTCTGTGTCATTCTAGATTTGTCTGTGATCAATTATAACATGTCTGGTTGATAGTAAATAGATATAATAATAACGTTGTTATGCTTGCAAAATATTGAATAGATAAAACAATTTCTTAAAATAAATTGATTTTATTTTTATTCAATATTTTTATAAATAATGTTATTTGAAGAAGTATATTACTTTTAATAACAAACTTAATATGAGAGTTAAAATTAAGATTTAATTATTTGGGCTTAATTTGGAGTAATACCTTTTTATTTTAGATTTAATTATTTGGATATTTAGAACGAAACTCTATTTGAAAGGTTTTTTACAAAGATTTATTATTTGAAAATATATTGACAACATATTTTTTAAAATAGTTTTAAAACCTGAAAGTTATTTTTCAGATAGTTAAATTCTAAAGTTTAATTTGGACACCTTGAATAAAGTCTAACTAATTAACTCCGCCTAAAGCTATGACAAGATGGTTTGCTATTTTCTCATAAATAAAACAGAAATTTAATACTTAATTAATTAATAGGTCCCACTAGGGGGTGTCCATGGTCCGGTCCGGTCCGGTCCGGTTTTGCCTAAAACAAATTTAACCAAATCGGACCGTTCACATAGTTGAAACCAGATCAGATCGGACCATTTGGCTATCTAAAATGTTATAACCGAACGGTTTGGTCCGTTTGGTTAACGATTTTGAATAATTAATAATACATAAATATGATTCAGTTTAATATGATATAATTTAATAGGATACAATCAAATGTGATGCTCATTTATCATCATACATACATAGATATTATTGTTAAATACATAAATACATAAGATGTTATCAAAATCTAAAATCAAAAAAAGATTAGACATGAAGAAATGAATTCCAAATATCTCGTTTACACATAATTCTTAAACATATACAAACATCCAAACTCACAATCAACAACAATATATCATTAGATAATAATATTTAAAACTTACCCATTATTAATCATCAACGATCATTGTAGTGTCTTTAATGAACTCTACAATAACACAAAATCAACATCTTCATAAATCTCTAGGTCATCATTGTATTCTAGTAAGAGGACATAGTCATTATTAATGGAAGAACGGAACCAATTTTGACAACATACTAATGTCTCTACCATTTTAGGATTCAAAGAACTCCTAAATGGATCAAGAATGCGCCCTCCTGTGCTAAAAGTTGATTCTGATGCAACAGTTGAAACTTGAATTGCTAACACATCACGTGCAATGAGAGAGATGATAGGAAACCTAAAAGAATTTTCCCTCCACCATTTTAATATATCAAACTTATCCAACATGACATTTTCACATGGGGTGTTCAAATATTTCTCAACCTCGGTTTTCAACTCCAAACTATTTTTCTCCTCTAAGCATTTAAGAAATTTCAGCTTTCTTGCTTCCTCAGATGAAGGAATCCTTCCTATTACATCTTGTGATCGAGTCACATTAGATTAAAAATCCTTTCCATGCACTAACATATAGTAAGCTTTGAACATATCCATAAAAGTATTTTTGACATTATCTCTCAACTTTTGAACAATTTCTAAATCATAAATCTCTTCAAATAAGAATTCCAAATACTCTAATTTCTACCTTGGATCAAGTACAAATGCAACATACAACATCTTATTAGTCTTATCTACATTTCCCCAATACTTCTCAAATTTTGTTTTCATGCTAGTAGCCATATTTTTCAACAAGTCATCGGAACCACACCATGTAAGTATTTGAGATTGAATGTTATGCAGTTCTGTAAAATATAAATTTGATATGGTACATAAAGATGCACTGAATGCTAAAGTAGAGTCATAAAAACTTGACAAAAACACTAGCATTCTTCCAATCATCTAATGTTGGCGGCCCAACATTCGATCGCTCCTCATGAAAATAAGAAATAAAGTTTGTTCCTTCCTCTTCTTCAAGACGATCAAATGCTTTTTGAAAATCTAAAGAAGATTTTAACATTAGATATATGGAGTTCCATCTTGTAGGAACGTCTAGCACGACACTTCCTTTGGACTCAATATTTTCCTTAATAGAACACATTTCAAACTTTTTTAATCTCAAAGGAGAGGATCTAATATATCTCACAGCGCAAGGAATACTCATAATAGTACTATGAAGATCTTTAAGTCCTTATCTTACAATCAAATTCAAAATTTGAGCACAACATCGCACATGAAAGAACTCTCCACTCATAACAAGTCCATCATTCCAATTTTTTAGCTTCCTTTTCAAGTATGACATAGCAGTATCATTTGAGGAAGCATTATCAAGTGTTATGGTGAATACCTTACATATACCCCAATCACACAAACTATGTTCTATCACTCTCCTAATTGTATCACCTTTATGATTCTCAACTTGACAAAATTTTATAATTCTCTTTTGTAATTTCCAATCTTTGTCAATATAATGAGTGGTTAGACAAATATAATTAATATTTTGAATTAAAGTCCAACAATCACTAGTAAGACAAACTCTTTGCTTTTTACTTATGAAAAAGTTCCTCAAACTTTTTTTCTTATCTAAATAAAGTTGAAACACATCTATAGAAATTGTTTGACGAGATGGCACATGAAACTTAGGACAAATTTCAGCTATAAAATCTTTAAATCCCTCACCACCAACAAACCTAAAACAATTCATCAATAATAATCATTTTTGCCAAAGCAAATCTAGCACGTTTTGCATCAAATGATACAACAACTAATTTATGAGTTGTCGTATCAACCTCTCCTTTTTGTGTTTGAAAACTTAACATCTTTTGTCCATTATCTACTTCTTTAGGAATCTTCTTACATAAATTTTTGAAGTGATATATTATTGAAGTAGTTCCATTTCTTGTGGGATGAGCAGCATAACTTTTTTTACAATAATGACATGTAGCTCTAGGATTTTCCACATCATAGGGTAAAATATATGAAAAAATATTTTTTGGTTTCTTCATATCAGATTTGTTATCGGGGTGAATATTACTTACTTCTATTCCCCTTTTTGTAGATGAGTCATTTAAATTCTGTGGTGGATTTTTCATTTCATTTGGATGAATTTCAGGTTCAATATCTTCACTCATAGACATAGTAAAGTCTGTAAATTGACTTGGTTCAATAAACTCATGTAAATCATCACCTATATATAGAATATAGATTAGTACATATTCTTAATATATTAAAATATTACTTTTTGTACTTAATCAAAAATCATTTCAAAACTAAAATAATATCAGTGTAACAAATAATACTTTAAGACTGATATCTCACATATATGCGAGAACATTTAAAGTTTAAGTAATTAATAGATTATAGAAAGTTTAAAGAATTTATTTTTATTTTCAACTAAGCTTAATTATAAAGGAAACCAAAAGTGAAGGACATTTTGTGAATTTTTTTTAAATAGCATTTACACTACTCACACACTGAAACAATCCAAGACATTACCTTAAATTAAATTTGAGGGTTTCACAAAATGTTTGGTGCCACTACATTACAAAGCTGGTAATTTTGTACAATTGAATGCTAATAAAAACTTTATTTTTTATTATTTATTAACTTTGTCAAGTTCATTTAAAATATAATTATCTGCATAAATATTTAGTTTATGGTTGTATATATGATACCATGCGTTAATGATTTAATAATACAGTTTGGTATTCATAAACTTTATGCAATCTATAACAATATTAATTTAAACATTGTTTCTGTACATTTTAAAAATTAAGAATTAATATGATTTAATAAGAACCTATATATAAAACAAAACACTACAATTTATGTACATTTTATGACAAAAATACAGATTAATTCATCTATATAAATCACCACAATTTAAATTTAATTAATTAAATTTTTAATTGATTAGTTACAGTTTGATCAATAAAATGTGAGTTCATATATTAAACCATATGAAACCAACTCCTTAAACTCTTGAAATTCATAATGATCAAACATTAATAAAATGAACTAATTTGTAAGATAAATAATATTTATGTTTTTCTATTTTTATTTATTTGATATTTTTTGTTTGAAAATTTAATTTCTTTTTAGTAGATATATATATATATATTAACTAATCATGTTAATAAAAAAATTAATGGTAAAAATCAATTTATTCGATTACATTAATAAATTATATATAAAAAGTTATATTAACAAATCATGTTAATAAAAAAACACATTTAATTGTAAAGATCAATGTATTCTGTGATTATACTAAGGCAATATGTTTAAACACTTTTTAAATGTAGGGGAATAGTCATATAAATAAATAAATATATATTGGATACAAATGCCCTTAAACTTGTGACTTTTTTTTTAAAGAGAAATTTATTATCTAAAAGAGTTCGTGGTTATTGTTCACTTAGAACCAACCCTGAGAACACTCTCCAGACCATCAATAAGATATGAATTTGAGCTCCAAGTTTAATTAATTTTCTAGATCAAACAAATATTGATAACAATTTGATGGGAATTGGAATTGGATCCAACAGGCGAAAAATAACTCTACCTTCTAACAGAAGATCATTGTGGGTATAAGAAAGGTGGAATGCATCTTGATGATTATAATTAGCTTAAAATGAAAAATGAGCTATATAGATGAACAAATTGATAACATAGATTTTTTATTCTCAAGGGTAGAAAATGATGCCTTTGTTACCCCTATTCTTATTAGACATGTACCTCTTGAAATTCATAATGATCAAACATTAATAAAATGAACTATATATATTTAATCTATAAAGAGAACTTAATCAAAATAATTTAGCTTTAAAAGAGGGGGCAACATACGAACAATTTAACTGAAGTTCTAAGTTCTAACAGTATTAATTAGTTTCCACCATTTAAAAAAAAACTAAACTCTGTGAGAAAAAATTGTTTAGACTTCAGAGTTCAGACTAACAAAAAAATGACATACCATTCAGATTTTAGAGTTCAGACTTGTCATTCAGTTTATTCAGGAAAAAACTACTACCAGTAATAGTAGACCACATACCTATTTCATGATTTTCGTTCATGGTTGTCATGATACGACGCGACGCGAGGAGAGGTGGTTAGTTGCTGGTGGAAGTGACGCGAGGAGAGGTAGCTAGCTGCTGGTGGAAGCAACGCAAGGAACGGTGGCTAGCTATTGGTGGAAGCGACGAGGACCAGACCCAGAGCCTAGACGGCGATTTCTAGGGTTAGGGTTAACGGCTTAATGCCTTAACTCAAAAACAATATATATATATATACCTCGGTTTATAATATTTTATAAAAAAAAAATTATTTAATTAATAAAACTGGTCCGATTCGGTCCGACTGGTTTATAATATTTTATAACCGGACTGGGGCATTTGAAAATCGATTTTACTTAATACAGATCAGACCATTTCATTTACAAAACTGCTCAGTTTGGTCCAAACTGGACCATTTTTTTCGATTTAAACCGGTCCGGCCCGGTTTTTGGATAGCACTAGGTCCCACCTAAGGATATTAGTTATTAAACAAAAAAATTTGGCCCCAACTAATGACACTTTCATATCAAAAAGGGAAATCAATAAATATTAATTTATATATTTAATAACCTAAATAATATGAGCAAGTATAATTACTGAATTATTATATCCATTATTCTCCCCTGTTTATAAATATATTAAATTGTTTGAGTATTTGTTGAATCCTCGTCTATCTTTATCTTTATACATTAGAATAGTTTTTTCAAAAATCAAATTATTGTAAGAGAATGTGTAGGTTTAATTTTGTTTTTAAAATTTGAATAATATTCAAAAATCACACAATATTACTTCCTTTAATCAATCTTCTGAGTATAATTATTATTTCTATAAATGATTTGTACACTTGTAAGAATTAATATAATTTAAAATAGATAAGTATTTACAAAATTGGTATTAACCCTCATTTCATTCATCAAGTTTTTGAAGCCGTTGTAGGTGAAGTAACGATGTTTTTTATATCATTATCAAATCTTACAAACTTTATTTGATGTAAATATTGCGATTATTATTTTTAGAAACTAATTTCAAATCAAAAATCAAATAAAAAATATAAAAAAATAATAATAAATCTTAAATTTAATAATTAAATTCAAAAAAATCCAAATATAGTAAATCAAAAATTTTAAATTTTAAATTTAAATTTAAATTAAAAAAATCACAAAATCAAGAGATATAGTTTGTTAACAGTAAATCAAAAATTTAAAATTAAAATTAAAATTAAAATTAAAAAATAAAAATCAAGAGTTATTGTATAGTAACTTAAAAATAAAAAAATCAAAAATTGTTTCGTGAATAGTAATTCAAAAATTTAAAATTTTTAAAAAATCAAAGACTAAAAGCTATTGTTCCGTAAATAGTAAAACAAACATTTTAAATTAAAAAAAATACATCTTAAATTTAAATTTAATTTCAATTAAAAATTAATAAAATTAAATAACAATTAAATTTTTATTTTAAATTTCTTTATCTATATAAATAAAAAATATTAATAATTAATTAAATATAAATTTTAATTTAATTATTAAATATCAATAAATAATATTTAATTAATTAAATAAATTTTAAAATATAAAAAGAAAACTGGAGTTCATACTGAACCGAGTTTGCCACGGCATAAAAAAACAGTTCGTTGTGGCACCATGAAAGAAAAATAAAAATATATAAAAAAAGTAACTGTGTAATAACATGAAAAGTAAATATCTAAGAAAGTTCTGTCTAAAAGGGCAGTAAAAACTTAATTAAATTTTAAGGAGGTTTTGTCCCACCATTATTTTCTAAGAGGACTATTGGTTAATATTTATTATGTTATTTAACTTAGAGATTAAATTAACTTAGGATAGAGAATGAAAAAATGTTTGCATGCCACATACTATGTGAGCAAAACACTCAATGATAACCAAATTAATTATTCTACCATTGAGAAGGAATTCTTGGCTATTGTGTTTTTTTTAGAAAAATTTAGGTCTTACTTAGTCGGTTCGAAAGTAATTGTGCATTTTGATTACGTTGCTTCGAGATACCTATTAAGTAAACCTAATTCTAAGTCAAGATTAATTAGTTGGGTTTTACTCTTACATAAATTTGACTTAGTAGCTTACCATTTATCTAGGTCAATTTTGACTTCAATTCTCTTGAAGGTAAGAGTAAAGAAAATATCATTGAAACCTTTCCTCATGAACATTATTTTCAGTAGGTCCAAACCCTTAGTATGCAGATATCGTTAACTATCTGGCCATTAATGTTTTGAGACCTGATATTTCTTCTCAAGAAAAGAAAAAGGTTAATTTCTAACTTCTTAAAGGCAATACTTTTGGGACAACCCTTATTTATTCAGAATTAGTCAAGATCAAGTCATCCAGATGTGTGTACCTGAAGAAGAACATACGAGCATTTTGTCATGAACTTCATTATGGAGGCCATTTTAGTGGTAAGAAAACTACCCAAAATGTATCATAGTCTCGATTCTATTGGCCAAACTCTTTTCAAGAATGCTAATATGTTTTGTGCATGATGAACAAAATCAAGTCCCCTGTAACAACGCCAAAAACATGATGAGATAAGATCGGAACATGGTTAGCAATACCGATCATACAGATACTTTGATTTTATATTTGTAAAACTCTTTCAAGTGTACGGATCATTTTATAGAAAATGACAAGTATACTCCCAAAGTCGATCTAAGAAAGGATTATATGTGGTTTTTAATTTTTTATTCAAACTTTTAAAAACAAAATTAAATTCTAAACATCATGTCATGATATTTTGATTTTTGTTTCCTAATCTAATGACTTAAAAATTAAACATAGATATGGATTCAATAAACAATAATGAAAATTTTATCATTCATAACAGTGGCGTATTTATAGGTATAATAATTAAGTTAATTATATTTGCTCATATTATTTAGGTTATTAAAGATATAAATTGATATTTATTGATTTTCTCTTTTTGCTATAAAGTATTCTTAGATGGGGCACAAATTCTTTTGTTTAATATTAATTAACTAATATCCTTAGGTGAGACTTATTAATTAATTAAGTATTAAATTTCATCTTTATTTATAAGAAAATAATAAATCATCTAATCACATCTTTAGGTAGAGTCGGTTAATTAGACTTTATTCAAAGTGTTCAAATTAAACCTAATAATTTAATTATCCGAGTACTAACTTTCAAGTTTTAAAATCATTAATAAAAATATATTGTCTATATATTTTTGAATAATAGTTCTTGTAAAATAAATTTTAAATATAGCTTCACTCTAACTACCAGGTGATTGTACCAACAAATAAAAGAGTACTACTCTAAATCAAACCGAATAATTAAACCTTAAAATCTAATTTTAAGATTAAGTTTGTAATAAAAAATAATATATTTCTCTCTCACATCCTTAATATAAAATGTTGAATAAAAACAAAATAAATTTATTTTATAGAAATGTTTTACCTATTTAATATTTTGCAAGTATAGTAACGTTATTGTTATATCATATTTATAAACAGTCAGTCATGTTAAATTTAATCATAGATAAATTAAGTATAACATACACTGCTACAAAAAGGGGTATTTAAGTCGATGTGTAAAGTCCATTTTTGGAAAAAATCGACTTATAATGAATTTAAAGTCGGTTATGTATAGAACTGACGCTATCCACGTTGGACGTAGCGTCGGTTTGCGATGTCAACCGACGTTACACACGTGGCTAGCATCGGTTTGCGACGTCAACCGACACTATGTCCAACGTGGATAGCGTCGGTTTATGTGACAAATCGACGCTACATCCTATTTTTTAAATTAAAAAATGGATGAAGTAAATACAATTAAAATTAATTATTATTTTTATTTGACTATTTAGAATTTAAGTCGGATAAAAATAGTATAATTTTTCCTTTTTTTAGGACAATTATTTTTAAAACTTATATAATTTTGTTTATTTGTTTGGATATTTAAATTTATATATGTACCTATAATATATCTTTATTTAATTTTGTTTATATGTTTTAATTAAATATTATTCTAAAGTTATTATTTTTTCTTTTTCTATAGTACGTAAATGCATAGTCTAAACAAAATAATAATTGACAAAAAAAGAAATTTTAAATTGCGTGGATAGCGTCGGTTGATGTGGCGAACCGATGCTATCCACCTAATATACCCGTTCGGCTCATGTTTTACGCAGAACCCCAATTTCTTCATTTCTCTTCTCCATTTTCTCCCAAAATCGAGCTACATTCACCTTCTTTCTCAATTTTCAGCCCCCTCCGACCACCATTTACAACATCGTTTTGTGAGTTATATTTCTCTTCTCATTATCTTTCATATCTACTATTTTTTTGAGCAAAATACTCAAATTTTTTATACCCATTTTTTCACTTATTCTCACTTACAAAACACCATTTTCTCCTTCTTTCCTCCATTTAGTCACTTCATAACATTCTTGTAAGTATTTCTATTAATTTTTCAGCTTATTATTCAGTTTGTTTTATTTTTTGTATAAACTTTTGATTAGGTATGTTTTTTATTTTACTTTTTATTATGTTTGACTTATTTTGTGTGAAAATAATATCTGAAATGTTGTGGGTTTGATGGATTATATATATTTACTGTGTGTGGATAAATTTATTTATATATAAATAATTATATTTTATTAAATAGAATTTTGCAGCTTATTATTCAGTTTGTTTTATTTTTTGTATAAATTTTTGATTTAGGTATGTGATGAGTGCTCAAAAAGCACTAAAATAACCATGATTTTATGCACATTAATTGATTAAAAATATATATATTTATATGTTTTATCATATATTTATATAAATTTGTCTTTTTGAATCACGAGGTATTTTTATTGTTTTTAGGTATTTTTGGCTTAAAAACGCAATTTAAAGACTTCAAAGAGAATACTTGAAGCAATACATCACAAAAATATCAATAAATAAATGCGTAAAGGTAAACAAATATGGAAAAAGCTGGACAAAATGGGTCGAAAAAGGTCAAAAATGTCAAAAGGAGAAAAACGCGCCGCCGCCGCCCGGCATGCCGCGCGAAGCACCTAGCTCATGGCTGCTGGTGAGAGTCTGTTGTCAGCGGCCAGCTGCGCCCGGTGTATTGTTCATGCGCGCGGCCTTGCCGCGCGGGTTCTTGTTCACCTTGTGGCGGCCGACTTCCAGCCGCGCCTTGTATGGCCATCAAGCACCGCCCCTCCGCGCTTAACGCGTTTTCACCCCATTTTCACGTCTGGCCCAGTTATGGCGTCATCTTGGCGTCATTGATGACCTCGGCATGTCATTTACGTTTTTAATTTTTTAATATTTTTTTAACATTTTTTTACTCATTTTTCTCTCCATTACTCACCTCTAAATACCCCCCTTCCAAACACCTTCAAAACACCTCAAAACCACACTTCTCTCTTCTTTCTTTCTCTTCATTTCTTAGTTTTTGAGTTTTTTTTAGTTTCTTTCTTAGTTTCTAAGCTTTTCTTAGTTTTTCTCTTAGTTTTTAGTTCAATTCTGTTAGGTTTAGAGCTCAGCTCTTTTGGAGAGGAACTTGTAATGTTTTTGTAATATTTTAGCTTTTTGATTCAATAAATGGAAGTGCAAATTCCGCTTGGAGATTTTCTAGCAACGGGAATAGCAGCGAAGTACTGTAAGAATTTTATTTTCTTCTGGAGTTATTTTTATGCTTTATTCTTACATGTTATATTTAATTTATGCCGTGATTAAATTTAAGCGTGCTAGCTGATTCATAATCATGATATAATAATAACGTTGTTATGCTTGCAAAATATTAAATAGGTGAAAATTTCTAAAATGAATTGATTTTATTTTTATTCAAGATTTTATATTAAGGATGTTAGAGAGAAATATATTATTTTTCATTACAAACTTAAATCTGAAGATTAGACTTTAAGGTTTAGTTATCGATCTAATTTAGAGTAGTGCTCTTTTATTTGTTGGTACAATCGCGGTAGTTAGAGTGAAACTCTATTTCAAAAAGTTTTTATAAAATTATTATGTGAAAATGTATTGACAACATGTTTTCAATAGTGGTTTTAAAACTTGAAAGTTAGTACTCGGATAACTAAATTCTTAGGTTTAATTTGGACACCTTGAATAAAGTTTAAACTGTCTAACCCATGAAAGGTGGCATTTAAATAGTTCATTTTCAATCTCTTAGAAAAAGAAATTAATTTAATTAACCAAATTAGTTATCAACTTTGTAGGTGTTAATTGATTTGTTTAGTTAACAAAGAATATCTAACCCCAAAGGTGGTATTCATACAAAAAGAGAGAATCAATAAAATATCAATTTATATCTTTAATAACCTAGATAATATGAGCAAGCATAATTAATTTAGTTATTATATCTATAAATACTCACTAATATAAATGATAAAATTTGCATGAATATTTATTGAATCTGTATTTATATTTATTTTAGATAAATATTTATTGAATTTGTATCTATGTTTATTTTTATTATATTTAATTAATATGTATATATGTTTATTTTATGTTATTAGATTAGGAACACAAAAACCAAACTATCGTGGACGGGATGTTTAGGATTTAATTTCGTTTTTAAAAATTTGAATAATAAATTAAGAACCACGTACATTCCTTCCTTAGATCGACCTTGGGAGTATACTTATCATTTTCTCTGAAATGATTAGGTACATGTAGAGTTTTACAAATATTAAAACCAAAGTATTTGCGAGAATTGGCGATGCCGGTTTTCGCTCATCAAGTTTTCGTTCATCAAAGTATTTGGCGATCACGATTCTGCTCATCAGTATGTTTTTTATTTTGCTTGTTATTATGTTTGACTTATTTTATGTGAAAATAATATCTCAAATGTTGTGGGTTTAATGGATTATATATATTTACTGTGCGTGGATAAATTTATTTATATATAAATAATTATATTTTATTAAGTATAATTTTGCAATTTATTATTCAGTTTGTTTTATTTTTTGTATAAATTTTTGATTTAGGTATGTTTTTTATTTTGCTTGTTATTATGTTTGACTTATTTTATGTGGAAATAATATCTGAAATGTTGTGGGTTTGATGGATTATATATATTTACTGTGTGTGGATAAATTTATTTATATATAAATAATTATATTTTATTAAGTAGAATTTTGCAGCTTATTATTCAGTTTGTTTTATTTTTTGTATAAATTTTATATTTAGGCATGTTTTTTATTTTTCTTGTTATTATGTTTGACTTATTTTATGTGGAAATAATATCTGAAATGTTATGAGTTTACTGTGCGTGGATAAATTTATTTATATATAAATAATTATATTTTATTAAGTAGTGAATAGGGGAAAAATAATATGTTTTTTTTTTAATTTATAAGAAATTATATTGGTAAAAAAATTATAAATATATATTTACAAACACAATAATTTAAATAATATATATATATATATATTAATAAAAATCAAATAATAACTAAAAAGTAAGTAGTATTATTATTTTTATTTATTTATATATGCTACTTATGTGTTAAAATGTTAAATATGTTACTATAGTAGTCCCTACTTCTATAGAATGTTATGTACGTATAATTAATATTACTTTTTAATTATGATATAGTAACATGTTTAGAAATTAGAATAAACCAAAGTGATTGGTTTTTATATATTCATGCTGGCATGTTGCTTATTTTTTAATTTGTATAGAAATAGTTTTGTAAAATGATTAAAATGATAACTGTTTTGTATTATGTATGTTTTGATATATATTCTAATAATTAGAAAATTTATATATAATAATACTTAAAATATATTCATTGGATACATAATTAAGTAATATGTTGAATTAATGTCATTAATAGAAAATGTACAAATCTTGGATGTCAAAGTGTAGAATTGAGCAAGACTATATTTCTAGAGTTGAAAGTTTCATGGAATTCCCTTGTAGAAATAGTAATACTGGAACTAGTATGATTCGATGCTCATGTGTTAAATATAAAAATGAGCGATTTCATGAATTTGATGAGGTTGAGTATCACCTTATCCGTAATGGTATTCTTTTGAGCTATAAATGTTGGTATTATCATGGAGAAAATATTGATAATACTCATGGGGAAAAGATAAATAAGAATGTGAGTGGATTACATACATCTTATCATAATGTACAGACAGAAAATATGTTTCATGGTGTTGAAGATGAATTACGCGAGAATGATCCCGAAACCTTTAAAAAACTTATAGAAGATGCTGAAAAGCTATTGTATTTAAAATGCAAAAAATACACTAAAATGTTGAGATTGGTTCATTTGTACAATGTGAAGGCAAAACATGGTTTTTTTGACAAGGGATTCACATAATTACTAAATCTACTAGTCGATATGTTTCCTGAGGGTATTGAATTGCCATCTTCAATGTATGAAGTGAAGAAATCTCTTAGTCGATTTGGCATGGAATATCATAAGATTCACGCTTGTCCAAATGATTTCATTATTTATAGAAAAGAATATGAGACATTACATGATTGTCCTATGTGTAAAGAATCGAGATGGAAGCATGGTACAAATGAGAGTACAACACATAAGAAAGGCGTGCCTGCAAAGGTTCTTTGGTACTTTCCTTCTATTCCTAACTTTCAAAGGTTGTTCAATAGTAAAGATACATCAAAGATGTTAACTTGGCATTCAGATAATCGATCTGATGATGAGGTGCTACGTCATCCTTGTGATTTTCCAAATTGGAAAGTAGTAGATAATTTATCTCCTCAATTTTCATCTGATCCGCGCAATCTTTGTCTTTCCATTACTGCTGATGTAATTAATCCACATAGTTCCCTCAGTAGTAGATATAGCTGTTGGCCAGTAATTATGGTAACATACAACCTTCCTCCCTGGTTGTGTATGAAAAGAAAATTCATTATGTTAACATTATTGATCTTAGGACCGAAACAACCAGGTGTTGATATTGATGTATATTTGCAGCCTCTGATAGATGATTTAAAGACGTTGTGGAATGATGGTGTAAATGTTTACGATGCACATAAAGAATAACACTTTAACTTGAAGGGGGTCCTTTTATGGACAATTAATGATTTTCCTGCCTATGGAAACTTATCAGGACATACAACAAAAGGTTACAAGGGATGCCCTATAAGTAGTGATGGAACTTTTGCAACTTATCTTGTTCACGAACGAAAGATGTCTTATAGAAGACATAGAAGATTTTTTCCATCTGGACACAAGTTTAGATACCAAAAGAAACCGTTCGATGGTGAAGAAGATCATGATCATGCAACTCGACCTTTGCGAGGTGTTGAGATATTAAGGCAATTGAATGGTATGACAATCAAACGATATGAAAAGATGAAAAAAACTCACTAAGGTAGGGAAACAAAAGAGGTCAACTAATGAAATGGGTGAAAATGAAAAAGAGTTTGAACCGACTTACCATGGTTGTTGGAAAAAAAATCAATATTTTGGGAATTACCTTATTGGAAAGACCTACACATTCATCACATCTTAGATGTTATGCATATTGAGATGAATGTATGTGAAAGCTTGATTGGTACTTTACTTAATATACCTGGAAAAACAAAGGATGGAATTAAAGCAAGATTGGATTTAAAGAAACTAGGCATACGACCTGAATTGGAACCAAGGGTGGAAAATGATAAGAATCGAACATACTTACCACCAACATCATATACAATGTCAACAAAAAGAGAAGGATGTGTTTTGTAAATGTTTGGAAGGTGTGAAAGTTCCTGATGGTTACTCATCCAACTTAAGAAATTTTGTGTCTATCACCGATAAGAGACTGTATGGATTGAAATCACAAGACTGTCATATATTAATGTAACAGTTATTACCAGTTTCTATTAGATCAATTCTTCCAAAACATGTTCGATTATCAATAATTCAGCTTTGTTCATTCTTCAATATAATATGCAAGAAATCTATATCAATTGGCGAGTTAAATTCTTTATAGAAAGATGTTGTAGAGACTTTATGTCTAATTGAAAAATATTTTCCTCCTTTCTTCGATATAATGATTCACTTGTGTGTTCATTTTGTTTGAGAGGTTCAATTGCGTGGTCCTACTTACTTAAGGTGGATGTATCCTTTTTAGAGATATATGCAAGTCCTTAAAGGATATGTAAATAATAGAAATCGACCTGAAGGATGCATGATGGAGCGCTACATTGCTGAATAGGCCATTGAGTTTTGTTCTGAATACTTTAGTGGTTGCACTGAAATTGGGAATCCTATGCACAAGTTGTTCTTAGAACATCACATGATCCAAGTAGGTAACCCTATGATTGGTGGAAGTAATAAATTATTTATTGATCACACTCGATGGGAAAAAGCACACCGAATCATTTTGGTAAATAATAATGAGGCACACACGTACATAGAGTAAGGGATGTTCATTGTTTCATGATTGCAAAAATCATTTTTTATTTAACTATTAACGATGATATATAACCTAATATATATTTAATAACATTATAGGATGCATTTAAACTTATTGAAGATCGATCCTCGTTATAAAAAAAAGAAGGAGAAAAATAGTTGTATGATGAACATAAGCAAGAGCTTATTAATTGGTTTCACAACCATGTAAGTGTCACAAACAAAAATTCATGCATGTATCTTCCTAGATCTATTCAATGTTTTAAAACTTTTCTCTAAACACATTTTGTGTTTTTGTATACATAGATTCGAGATAAACTCAAGAAACTCAGTCATAAAAAATTAGAAAGTTTACAATGGCTTGCACATGGGCCAAAATTTGATGTCAAATCATTTTATAGTTTCACAATAAATGGATCGAGGTTTACGACTCAAGCTAGGGACAAAGTCCGAGTAAATCAAAATAGTGGTGTGAAGATGGTTGCACAAACTATGCAATTTTCCAGTTCAAAAGATGTTAATTCTGTACTTTCTGATAGAACATATTGTGGTATAATACAAGAGATTTGGGAATTGGATTATGAGGTCTTCCATGAAACAGTTTTCTTGTGTGATTGGGTCAAAAATGTTATCAATGTTGGATATAAAATAGATGATTTTGGATTTACCCTTGTAAATTTATCCAGGATAAGTCATAGTGATGATCCTTTCACGTTAGCACTTCATGAAAAACAAGTATTTTACGTGAGCGATCAAATTGATCCAAGATGGTTTGTTGTGTTAACGCCTCCACAAAAAGAGTTTTACCATTGTGATGTTGTAGAAGATGATGACTCTATGCTTGATATATTAACCAATATTAATAATTTCTCAAATAAATTGCCTAATGTATGTGATGATCTAATTGATGATGATGATTCTTCATCATGGGCTTGAAGTGATTGTGAAGGAATATATGTATACGATTAACAACCTAATTAAACATAACGTATGTTCTATATTGTTGTAATAACTCTTATATATATGTATGTTCCTAAAATTGTCAATTAATTTATATTTCTTCATTGTTTGCAAATATTTCATTTATCTTCGGATAACAAAGCTTGTAGATCCAAATGATCCATTGGGGTATTTGAAAAGAAGGGGTTGGGCGAATATACTTGATGCTCCACTTAACCCAGATGATAGAATACCTATTCTATTTGATGCTACTAGTAATCCAATAGGGGAAAATGGTCAACAATTGAAATCCTTTATTGTTCAACTTGCGAAGTCCAGTATACCAATCAATATAAATGATTGGTCTGAGGTTGACCATGCTTTATATCATGCATTCGGACGTGAGCATCCTGGTCATGTTAGGAAAGGTAGCCAATATGATGGTTCTATGGAGTATTTTAACATTCCAAAACAAAAGCCTCAGACGGTAAGTAAGGAGAAGTACACTAAAATTGAAGAAGAATTCAACTCCTTTAAGGCCTCAGTGTTAAGTGAGATTTCCACTCTAAAAGAACATCAATCACAATAAATGCCTGCCATGGCATCATGCTACAACCATGGCATGCCATATTGGTCAAGCATGCAACCATCCATGCCAGGCATGCCAAAATCCATGCCAGGCATGCCAAAATCCATGCCAAGCATGCCACCATCCATGCCAAGCATGCCACCATCCATGCCAGGCATGCCACAATCCATGCCAAGCATGCCACCATCCATGACAGGCAAGTCACCATCTATGCCAGGCATGCCACCCACACAATCTCATTACGCTCAAACTACATCCAGTATAGGCTATAGCCATCCTATTGGTCCTCACTATACGCCAGGAATGCATATTTAATCAAGTAGTGGTTCATTTTCTCCAATGCAATCTGCACATTCTTACCATCAATCAAACCACGATGAACGTTTTGGTGAGAATGTACATCCAATAGCTACCCCACATGTGACTCCTCTTCTATTTGATGAATCATATGTGGTAAGATTTTAATTTCTGGTGTATATAATCTATTATTTTTAAATTCTTATTATATGTTTTATTTTTTATATATAACACTTAAATTTTTAATAGAATATGAAATGTTTGTTGAAACATCATTTGCCAATATACTTTGTTGCTATTGAAATGGTACAACAATTGAGCGATGATCGGATGATTCATAATCAATATTTGCCTAATCATTGGCAAATAGTAATTGATCAATCATTGTTTCATAATTGTCCACTACTTGTGCCTTCTGATGCTACCACAGTCCAAGAGGCGATTGGACAGTATGTGGCTTGGCTGTCGATTCAAGTTGTTCTAAATTTTGATGTGGTACTATTTTTTAACTTAAAAGATAACACTTGTTTACTACTATTATTTTATTATATCTTATATTGTTACTAAAATACATATATAATACTTTTTTTAGTCTATTATACCATAACTCTTAAATGCGGCACATTTAAGAGATACGAAGCAAGTATCTCGTGCTAAATCTATGTCTAATGGCCAATCATCGCACACCAAGTCATTCAAGAAGAAGACTTTGAAATAGTATAGTTGTAATTATGCTTTAAACTTCAACAGAAATCTTGGCACTTTGATGACTATTGTTGGGAGGGCATCTAGCATAAATGATGGATGGACTGTGCCACTTCCTATAGAAATTTATGGTGTATACCTCGGCCAAACTTATATATCGATCAAGTGCTTATTGCAACTATTTGAATATCAAATGATCAATTTAAGTATAATTCAAGTGTAGACAAGGTGAGTCCTCAATCTATTTATTTTTCTTTCATTTATGTAGGACACATATAATTATATTTATATTATCTAATTATATATATATATATATATATATATATATATATCTTTTATATAAGGCATGCTATTATTGACTTCAACATAATCACTCATCACATTTAGCAATGTTCTATGATTCTTTATATGTCAATCAATATCAAGAAATGGATGTTAGCATCAGAGCTAAAAAATTATATGATAGGGCATTAACTCATAAAAGAAATCAAAAGTTGATAATCTCTTGGCCATTAAGGTTTGAATAAGGCCAAGATTATTGGATGTTGGTAATCATTGATCTGTTCAATAATCATGCTTGGTACTGTGACTCAACTTCCATAGAATTGAGTAAAGATACAAAAGCAGTTGTTGAAATGTAAGACTTATAGCTACATATTAGTTTCTTCTATTATTTTTTGTAATATTTAATAAAAACTAACCATTTTAAACCTTGATATGGCATGGAAGTTGTGGAACAAGTTTAAGGGCATTGCCCTTAAAAAACCTCATAAGCTTATATGGAAAAAAGTTATGGTATGTACAAGCCAATATTAATAATTTTATTAATTTTATAATTGAATAATAAAGATGTTCGAATATGAAAACTCATGTACACTTTTTTTTTGTAGGTTCCACAACAAAATAATGGAGTCATGTGTAGTTATTATGTCATGAAGTTTATGAGCGAAATCATCACAAATATCAAAATTCCAATTGATGATGTGGTAATATCTTTTACCCATATACATAAAAGTTTTTAACATATTTGAGTTTGTTTTTGTAAATAAATGAAATTACATTCTTATTTTGATTTTAAATGCATGTAGTTCTTTGGTTGGAACAAGACAGGCTACGACCATCAATTTTTTGATGATTTATGAGAGGAATGGGCAGAACACATGGTTCAAATTATATCATCACAAGAAGAATCAAGAGAAGATTTTGATGATCTTGAATAGCATATGACAACATAACAGTAAATTTTTTAATGATTTAATTTCTCTATCTATTCCTGTGTTTGAAGTCACTTGTTTGATGGATGATTATATGCTCATGTATTTAGGGGAATGCATTGTTTTATGGACCTATTTTTGGCCCAAACTACATCTCATCTCTCTTTCCTACTTTCCTTACGAACTCATATTAGTACTTTATTTAATCATTTGTTTATAAATATGAAGTTATCTGGAATGTCTGCTAGTATTCTTAATGTTATAATGAGCTCTAAATATGAAATCAGATGTACGTAACTCTGATTTGTTTCTTGGTTTGTATGAGTTTTGGTGCCGATGAACGTGTTCCATATGTTTAAGGGCACCAAAACTCACACAAGCCAAGTAAGAAATCAGATTTACACTTGATTTCATATTTAGAGTTCATTATAGCATTAAAAAATACTAGCAGAGATTCCAGATAACTTCATATTTATAGACAAATGATTAATAAAGTGCTAATATGAGTTCGTCGAAGGGTTATATCACTCGGATGTCGCTGTGGTAATCTCTTTTTGATGGTAATATTTATAATGATTTAATTTCTACATTCGTATGTCTCTGAAGTTTAGACTGCTTGTTTGATGGATGTTTACATGCTCATATATGTAGGGAATATGAATCGTTATATGAATCAACTGTTTTTTGTCTAGTTTTCTTGTCATAATGCTGGTGATTAGGCCAACCAAGATTCTAAGCCAACCAAGCTTACTCGCATCCAATTACACTTTGAAGACATTATTTTATTTGTAATTTAAGTTAACTATATGTATTGTATATATATTATTTGTTTTTGTAATAAATTTAATTATCAAGTAATTAATTATATTTAAATTTTTAATATTTGTATTATTATTTATATTTTTTTATGCTATATATATATTGAATAATACGAAAAATGAGAATAAAAATAAAAAAATGCATAAAATGTACGTGTAAAGTCGGTTCATCGCGTGAACCGAATTTACATTTTAAGTCGCTTAGCTGAACCGAGTTTAAATTTGTTTAAAGTCGGTTTTTAACCAACTTTAATGACTATTTTTGTAGTAGTGATATAAGAATAAAACATAAAATAACTATAAAAAATTCATCTTAAAATTATACCTCAAAAGAATCCTTACAGAACTTTGATGCTAATTATGCTTTTAGAAAACCTCCAAATGGATTTACATTTCCCTTTATTGAATCAAAAACTAGAAATTTACAAAAGCATTGCTAGTTCTTCTCAAAAAGAGAAGAAATTTAAAACTAAGAAAACTAAAAAAAAAACTAAGAAAGATTTCTAGAGAGAGAAGAGCTAAGATTTTTAGGCTTGAATTTTATAATGGGAGAGATGGGTCCTTTTATAGATTAGTAAAAGGCTAAAAAAAGTGAAAAAAATAATAATAAAAAATGGTCTTGGATGTATTTGGACAGGCTGGCGCGCACAGTTGAGCGCAGATAGGCGACATGGATCTCAGCGTGATTAGCACTGGCACACGTAGGACTGGGTGTGGATTCTTGATGTGACAAGCATTAGTGCGAGTGGGACTCAACGAATGAGCTCTTGACAAGGAATTTTTACCCATTTTTTCATTTTTTTTTAACTTTTCTTCATTTTTTTCTCAACATATTTGTAATGTATTGCCTCTAGTATTTTTTTCGAGTCTTCAAATTATTTTTGAACGAAATACCTAAAAACAAACAAAACATATATGTGATTCTCAGAAGACAAATTAATATAAAAAATCATAAAATTATACAAATATAAATTTATTTAATCAATTAAATTACATTAAATTATGATAATTTTAGTGATTTTTAAGCACTCGTCACAACCCCCAACTAGTTTATTGCTAGTCCCTTACCAAGAGAAGCAGTAAAAACTAAAAATTAAACTATCCTAAATCACTTATGTGGATGGACACTGTTGCATTTAGCGTATGCAACAAGCCTTTAAACCCTTAGGTGTCCTAGTGGATGAGTTTATGTCTCGTGAGTGTTTTCAATAATGATACCCAAAAACACTAAACTAAATGTAAAAATTAAAAAGAAATAATAAAAATAAACAAATAAAAAATAACAACTTAAAAACTAAAATTATAACAAAATCAAAACTTAATAAAATCAAAAATTAACTTAAAAAAATTAAATTAAATTAAACAAGAAAACAAAACATAAAAATATCTTATGTTTTTTAATCTACTTTAAGATCATAATTAAAATCTAAAACATAAGTTATTTTCAACTTCTCAAACAGTCATAGTTTATAATAATAATTATTTGAAAATCATTTTCATACTTCATTTCAAAAAATGTTTCCATTTAAATTTACCCAATTTCGGTGTCAGAAATTCGAATTTTCTTCGACTTTATCCTTATAAGTCAATACTCTCAATTCATGGAATCCTATGATTTCAAGCACTCATATTAAGAAGTATGCGAATAGAATTTATATTTAGAAATGAACTAATAAGTCTGCATACTTATAGAAGAAGAAATGCTCAAAATAGTGCATAACTTTAATCTCATGAAAGGAATTGAGTGTTGAGGATTTCGTAAAGAAATCATGAAATGATTTTTATGACTTAATCAAAATCATTAATTTAAAATTTCAATATATATTCCTTATAGAATAAAGAAAGTGCAATGACTTTTTAGGGATTTATTTTCTATAACTTCTTTTTTTGTAATTAATCTTTTTTCACAACTTTGTAAGCTATGTGGATCATAGTATGTATATTATACTATTCATTTTTCTCTCTTTTTTTAAGAGAATTTTCAACATATTTTTTAGAGAATGAACCCATGTACAAAATGTACATTTTTTTAGGATTATGGTGAGTGGTTAATTTTGGGGCTTTCTGTTTGATTTTGGTTTAGGTAACCCCATATATGTCTCTCTTTAGTATAAGTCATGCATGAAAGACGAAAGGGCATATATTATCAATTTCTTCTTAAGTCATTCATTCTAAGCAATAAAAAATAACATATGACACTTTACTAGATGTGGAAATTGTAACATTCAATGCTAATACCTATAGAGATAATCTACAAATTTGAAGAAATAAGAAATGTGTTTGGAATAGAAAAATATATTTCACTAAGAATAAAAGAAATTAGGCTCAAATTATATCTCACAAGGATATTTTTCACTATTTGATTCCTAAACACTGATTTTAGGTTCATTATAATTTTTACACTTTATCATGAAATACAACTTATGACAAAAACTAACTAATTACTATATACTTCATGATATGTTTTCAAAAATTAATCTAACAGTGCAAAAGACTTAATTATTTACTTAAATTTGATTTAAAGAAATGATAATTTTTTGTGAGAATTTTTTAAAACCTAATCCTAAAATTCTAAAAATTACTAAACCACACAAAGAAAATAAATCACTGAAATAAAATAAAATCAAACAAAAATGAAAATGTGAACATAAAAATTTTAAAATTGTTAAAAGTTTTGAAATTAAGTATAGTAAATTTTCACCACTCCTAATCTAGAACTTACATTATCCTCAATGTAACAATTATAAATTAAAGATAAAGAGAAATGTGCAAGTAGTGATGGAAAAATACAAGTGCATCCACCATGTTCATCATTAAAGTTTACACAGACAGATCGCTATGAATTTCTAATATCTCAACAAATATTTTTAGTTTTAACAATTCTAAAATTATTCACATAAAATTAAACTAAAATAAACAAAATAAAAGAAAATGGCCTAAAATAATGGGTTACCTCTCATCGAGCACTTAGTTTAATGTCTTAGTAAGTGGTAACTTGAGGGATTTCATTTTAAGTAAACTCAACGAACCCACATCATTGATTCAATAAAATCTATAGGTAGGACAAGTTTGTCTACCTATACTTTTTAAGTCATGCCCTATGGATTTTTAAAATTTTATTTACTTAAAACTAGAGACATGATTGGAGATTTTAGATAACTCACTTTTAAGTGCAAGTCAAATAACTAAGGCATAAAAACACAGTTATACTTAGATCTAATAAAGCAACTACCTCCTTTAATAACATATTGCGATTAAAAACTTTGAAATTTTGGAGAAGTTTCAGAATTTTTTATTATACTTTCTAAGTTAAATAATATAATTAGTATTAACAAAGAGGGCTCCCAGGAAAGAATGGTCTGGTAAAGTCTCCTTAAAAACCATCCTCCTAGATAGAGTAATGTTTCCAAGAACGACTAGTGGCACAAAGGCTTTCAAGAACTAGTCTCCTAGATATAACTCCCTTCGATCTTTACTTTTCATGCTATTAAACTGTAAGTTAACTATTGTTTTTAGACCTTATTCTTTAAATAACAATTTTAATTTTTAAAATTATTTTTAACTCAAAATAAATAAAAAGATCACAACTATTTACAACATATTTGTTTTTCAAAATTTTGATTAATAAATTAAAAACACTATTCATTTTCCTGCAACGACGCCAAAAACTTGATGAACAAAATCAAAGCCTTGGTAACAATGTCAAAAACTTGATGAGACAAGACCTACAATGGGTTAGCAATACCGATCTTGTAGATACTTTGGTTTTATATTTGTAAAACTCTTGCAAGTGCACAAATCATTTTATAGAAAATGAAAAGTACACTCCCAAGGTTAATCTAAGAAAGAAATATCTGTGGTTTTTAATTTATTATTCAAACTATTAAAAATTAAATTAAATCCTAAACATCCTATCATGATATTTTTTTTGTTTCCTAATCTAATGACATAAAAAATAAACATAGATATGGATTCAATACAAAATAATGCAATTTTTTTATCATTCATAATAATGGAGTATTTATGTATATAATAATTATGTCAATTATGTATGCTCATATTATTTAGGTTATTAAAGATATAAAGTGATATTTGTTGATTCTCTCTTTTTGGTATGAAAATGTCATTAGGTAGGGGCCTATTGATTAATTAAGTATTAAATTTTAGCTTTATTTCTAAAAAAATAACAAATCATCTAATCACACCTTTACGCAGAGCCAATTAATTAGACTTTATTCAAAGTATCCAAATTAAACCTAAGAATTTAATTATCCGAGTACAAACTTTCAGGTTTTAAACCATTATTAAAAATATATTGTCAATACATTTTTGAATAATAGTTCTTATAAAAAACTTTTGAAATAGAACTTCACTCCAACTACCGGACGATTGTACCAATAAATAAAAGAGTAATACTCTAAATAAAACCGGATAATTAAACATTAAAATCTAATTTTAAGATTTAGGTTTATAATGAAAATAATATATTTCTCTCTAACATCCTTAATATAAAATCTTGAATAAAAACAAAATCAATTTATTTTATATAAATATTTTACCTATTTAATATTTTGGAAGCATAACAATGTTATTATTATATCATATTTATAAATAGCTTGGTATATTAAATTTAGTCACAGACAAATTAAATATAACATATAAAAATAATTGTAAAGAATTCATCTTAAAATTATATGTCAAAAGAATCCTTACAAACTTTTGATGCTAATTCTACTCCTGGAAAACCTCCAAACAGATTTGTATTTCCCTTTATTGAATCAAAACTAGAAATCTACAAAAGCATCGCTAGTTATTCTCAAATAGAGAATAACTTCAAAACTAAAAAAAACTAAAAAAAAACTAAGAAATCTTTCTAGAGAGAAAAAGATAGAGAGAGAGAAGAAATTAGATTTTTAGGTGTGATTTTAATAATGAGGGAGAGGGTCCTTATATAGGTGAGAAAAGGCTAAAAAAGTGGGAAAAAAGAATAAAACAATGGTCTTGGACGCGTTTGGATAGGTTGGTGTGCGTGGCTGGACGCATATGGGCGATGTGGATCTCAATGTGATGGGCATTGGCAAGTAGGGGACTTGGTATGGTAGGCACTGGCGCACGCAAGACTAGGCAGATGTGTGTGTGACTCAGTGGATGCATATGTGACTAGGAAGTTTTACCCATTTTTTTTATTTTTTTGACTTTTTCTCATTTTTTTCTCAACATACTTGTGATGTATTGTTTCTATTATTTTTCTTCTAGTCTTCAAATTATTTTTGAACAAAAATACTTGAAAAACAATAAAATACCCGTATTTTTCTAAAATGAAAAATTAATATTATAAAAAATGCTAAATTCATACATATATAAATCTATTTAATCAATTAAAGTACATTAAATCATAATAATTTTAATGATTTTAAAACACTCATCAGTACACAATGTGATAGATGTCAAAGAACATGCAACATAAGCAAAAGAGTTTAAATGCCTTTGACATCTAATTTAGTTGTTGAACTCTTTGATGTATGGGGGATTGACTTCATAGGTCATTTTCCCCCATCCAATGGTTTCAAATATATCTTGTTTGCTATAGATTATGTATCCAAGTGGGTAAAATATATACCCACTAAAACCAATGATGCAAATGTTGTGAAATTCCATCAAGATTAGATATTTAGCAGATTTGGGACGCCTAGAGCAATAATAAGTGGTAGAGGTAGTCATTTTTGCAATAGACTCTTTGATAGAATATTGAAGAAGTACAAGGTTTTACATAGAGTGGAAACTCCTTATCATGCCCAAACTTCCAATCAAACGGAAGTAAGTAATAGGAAAATCAAGTTGAATGATTCCTTATAGGTATACCGTACAACTTACAAAACACTCATTAGGATGAGCCCTTACCAGTTAATATTTGGGAAAGCGTGTCACCTTCCTGTTGAACTTGAACACAAGGCTTACTAGGCAATTAAAAAGATAAACATGGATTTAGATACAATAGAATAAAAATGGTTGGTCTATCTTAATGAGTTGGAAGAGATTAGACACGAGGCCAATGAAAATGCAAAATTATACAAAGAGCGTACTAAACGCTATAATGAAAAGATGCTAGTTCCTAAGTCTTTTCTTCTTGGAATGAAAGTTCTTTTATTTAACTCTTGCTTGATATTGTTTCTAGGAAAATTAGGATCAAGATGGGATAGACCTTAAAGTTTTTCACATGGAGTAGTAGAGTTATTGAATCTAGTCAATAAGCACCATGTAAAGCCTTATTTAGAAGAAGAATACAACATGGCTAACGTTGATTCCATATTGATAAATTTATCTTCAGCACCATGAAGATGTGTCTTAAAAAGACGTTAAACCAAACACTGGATAGGAGACAACCCATCACTATAAGTAATTTTTCTTTTATTCAATTTTATTTAATTAGTTTCTTTTATGTTTGTTTATTTTATTTTAAGCATTAATATAATTAACGTTTTGAGATATGTTAGAATTACAATATTCTATTTGTGAGCATAATTATTTCAAGTTGATGTTGGTACCTTATTTTCCAAATCAAATCATTAACACATCAAACATATTGATAACTTTTCTATCTTTATTCTTGCAATTTACATTTCTTAAACATTGAGGACAATGTAGATTCTACGTTGGGAGTGGGTATATAAAAGTTACATATTTTATACTTTTTTTATTCTTAGATCATTTAAGCAATTTACACATAATTTTATTTATTACTTTTATTTGTAATTTATTTGTTTAGTAATTTTTAGTTTTTTTAGAGTAATTTATAATTTTTCATAAAAATTGATCATGTTGTAGAATTAAATTTAAACGATGATTAATTATTTTTTCACTATTAGATTAATTTCCAAAAACATATCATGATAATTAATTAGTTTTTATCATGACTAGTATTTCTTGATAAGGTGTGAAAATTATATTAAACCCAAAATCAATGTTTAGGAAGTAAATAGTGGAGATTACCTTAGTGAGAAATATTTGAGCCCATTATCATTTATTCTAAGTGATAAATATTATTTTTTGACTCTAAACACTTTTATTATTTCTTCAATATTATTAGATGATCTCTATAGGACTTAGCATTAAATGTTTGGATTTTTACATCTTAATAAAATGTTATATATTTATTTTTCATTTGCTTCGATTAAATGATTTAAGTAGAAACTGATAACATATGCCTTTCTTCATTCATGTGTGACTTCTATTAAAAAAGAGATATATCTAGGGTTACTTAAACAAATACAAACAGAAAATCCAAATATTAACCCTAATACATTTGTTAACTCCACAATAGGGAACATATGAGTCCCTAAAAGACTTCTTTGATAGATTTAACTCAAAAAAAATACAACTGGAAGATTTCCCATACTTTATATAACCATACGACCTTACATCAAGCCCTATACTAGGGAGCCTTTTGAAGGGACATGGATAAAGACTTCCTATAACATATTCTGAGTGCATCTAACTGGTCAATAACTACGTCAAAACGGAGTAGATTATTTCCATTAAAAAGAAGTAAGAGCCCTCTAACAAGAGGTAGGGAAACATAACTGAAATGGAAGAGATGAGCACCTATGCCATGACAATAAGAGGTTTTGGCCATACCAAAAGGAAAATAACAAAAACCAAGGACATAAATCTTACCCATCTTGGGTAAGGTTTCAAGATGTACACCCCTTTCAATGTAACAAGAGAGGTCGTGTTGATGCAAGTTGAGCACAAACATATGGTATATTGGCCCAATAAGCAAAGAAAACCTAGCCTGGAAATGTACCAATATTTCAAGTTCCATGAACACATCAACCATTCAATTGAGGAGTGATAGGAGTTGAAGGATGAAATTGACTACCTAGTTAGAAAAGTGTGCCTAGAAGAATTTGTGAACAACCTAAAACCACAACAGTAGTAGTCTTTACAGTAAGCCTTCCTACCTAGAAAAATGGAGTTGCCTTAAGGATAGGAAGTATAGGTTGTCAGAGTCATCATGGGAGGCCACATTGAGGTTATTTCAAATAATGTTCATAAAGCAATCATCCAAAAGCCACATCAAGCCTAGAAGTTCTATAGGTTATTTTTACACATAACATGGGGAAATATCTTAAACTCACAGGCTTATATATAACATTTTTAAAAAGATAAGCCTATATACTATTCTATCTTCACATTGATTCTTTGGGAGTCACCCTCCCAATGGACAACTTAAATGTTCATCACATATTGATCAACATTGGAATCTTGGTCAATGTTCTATTTTCTTATGCTTGGAAATAAATGAAGCTCTCTGATCCTCTAGGGCCGACAACTTCTCCTTTAGTAGTATTTTTTGGACTCCTTTTCATTCTAGAAGGTGGTGTAATCCTACCAATTAAAATTAAACATGGCACCAATATAAGGACAATCATGTTGGACTTTGATGCGTATTTTCGTAAGTGTACGAATATTTCATGTAATAAAGTGTAAAAAAGTACGAATATCGAACCCACAAGGAATGGCGTTACTAAGTACCGAAATTGACTAATCCTAATTTTATTTGAAAACTGAATTGTTGAAATTGTTTAAGAAGCAAATTAACTTAAAACTAAACACAAATTACAAAATTGAATGTTGTTCACAAATGATTAAAAATGTTAAAGCATTTGATTTCGCTAAATCAATTCAATCTGATTTCAAGTCATGTTATATGAGAATCAAAGCTAGAAGTGATGGTTGAAAAACCCAAACTTATCTAATACTCTCTCTCGAGTTATATTAGAATTACTTATCTATGAAAACCAACTATATTTCTATGAAGATTTAATCACAAATAAGCACATTACGATTTATGGAATTTCTAGAATAACCACATACATCATGCATTAGGTGTCAAACTCGCATTCAACATACAATATTTATCACAAGAAGCATTCATTACACATCTCCTCTTGGTCTCAATATAATGCAACAAATCATCTAAATTTTAATCAGAAATTTAAAAGCATTAAGCATGGAAATAAATACTCAACTTGAAAACAATGAACTCATATAACAATAACAAAAGAAATCAGATTTTCTTGATTCAACTACACCATGGCCTTAGCAAAAACGAATTAGTTCATAATAGAAATAAGAACTAACATTATTTCAATTGAATCCATGAATAACAAATCTGAGTAAAATACAGAATATGAAGGCTAAGGAGAAGATATGAAAAACTCTTAAAGATGAAGACTTGGTAGCAACAATGGTGATGATCCTTCAAGCTTCTCCAAACTTTCTCTCCAAAATTGCCTTTCTCCTCCAAAAATGACTCAGATTTGCTCTCTCTACTGTGGCCTCTTTCTCCATCTTATAGTATATATAGATCTAGGGTTTTGGGGGCAATTTTGGAACAAAACAACAAAAAAATTATGTTTTCGGACGAAACTCACCAGCGGCGACATTATTCTCGCCGCGGTGAGATTTTTGGAAAATAAAATTTTTGGTTCTCTGATTTTGGCCAGTGGCTAGATTAATGTGGCCGGCGGCTAGATGCATTTGGCTCAATCCCGATCATTGAACTTTGTCCCAAACCTTTCCAAATTTATGATTTTACTTGAAATTGCACTTTAAACACGAAATACCCGTGAAATGACATTTGTGGATTAAATAATCAAATAAACACAATTTTCACACAAATATCAACATTTAAATCATAACAAAAATGCAATAATTTGACTCTTATCATACTTCCTCGTTATGGACTACCCATCCTCAAACAATGGCATCATGGGAAGAATCTTCTTACATGGGGCATGAGTTGTAGCTTCAACCTACCATACTTCCTTGAAGTTCCCAACATACATGGGAGCAAGAGTTGTTCTTGGAAAGCAAAAGGTAGGCAAAAAGTGCTATACCATGGGAATCTGGATGGGACAAAAGTAAAGTTTTTCTTTGTTAGAACTTGATAATGCTATCCTACTAGTTTTTCTTCAAGTTTTTATAATTTCTATTATTGTAACACTTGGTAAAATAAAGAGTTATAACTAACCTTATTTCAATTTTTGTTCTTATGAAATTTTTAATTCTTATGAAATTTGAATATATTATTAATAAAGGAACCATTTAGGCCACATATTGTTGCCTACAACTATAAATCTACATTTGGAAGATTTTACGGGATAAAAAGTTCAATAGCAAATTGACAAGCAGATTTGAGCAACCCAAACTCTAGCAAGTCTAGAATCTGTGGAGTACATGAGGCCCTCAATAACCTGTCATGTACCACTACTATCGCATTGAATAAGAAGCATTTTGATAGGTAAACTTTTCACATTAAGGGCTCATGCTACCAAATGGTTCATATAAGTTGGGTACACTACATTACAAATAAAACACACCCTAACCATTGTCTCCACACTTCAAACTATAACTAATGCAAATAAAAGTTTAACATGGTTTCTATCGCTGTTGTGTTGTTTTGCAACACACAGAAATCGTGCAAGTATACACGGTCACAAGTAATAAAGATTTGTAAGTAAAGATCGTTCCCACGGAGATTTGTTACTATAGTTTGTTGAGTACTAAAATTGTATCTCTCTGATTTTATCCAAAACAATCGTTGATTTAAAATAAAGGTAATAAAAAAAATAAGAGAACTCTAGGATTGCAATTTTTCACCAAACTAATCCACTCAAATCATATTATTTTCTTTCAATTTATATTTTTTAGTACATTTAATTTGTCAACCGAAAACTTCTTTTTTATTCATACATCTCTTCCGAGCTCCGTACAAACACACCTCGTTAAATTAATTCACTATATCTCTATGAGAATTAAATTTAATAAGATTCATTAAGTTCTAAGTTCTCGAATGGCCCAGCGTACAATTAGGATATATTCTATCCTTATCGAGACATGTCATTCTATTTCTGAGCAATATACACAAAAATGCCTTTCTCAAGTTTATTTTTTATGCCTGAAATCGTTTTAATAAAATTCGTAAATAATCAAAAAGCATTAAGCACAAAATAGAACGAACAAATCGAACGTCTTATAAATCTATCAAAAATAGTTAAAATCAAAGCTTCATATATTTGAAGAAGAAGAAAAATTAAAACATCACATAGAACAAATATTTGGCACACACAGAACACAACAAAAGCCAAAAAATGGCTTCTGCGTGTTAACGATCCCAAAAGCAGAACAACAAAAATTCTAAACAAAAAAAAACTCTTTTAAAACTAAAAACTATCTCTATTTATAGCTAAAAAATACATCCAAAAAATAATACATTTCTTTTTTTTTAGCAGCGTAAAGAATTTGTATCGAAAATAGAATCAACGCGTATCGATATTGAAATAATATTATTTTAATTTACGCGTGAAACGGGGCCGTAGTTCGATTTTTGAAATTCAAAGTGCATGTACCACGTGTCGGCGTACGATTCACTGCGAGGATTTAATGCGGACACGTGGTAGAATTTCATTGGGCTGCCGGGAAACGGGCGTGCGAAGGATTGTCGCACGGAGAACAAACGGCGAAACGTGGGCGTAATCTTGCGCTCTCGCGCTCATGATAACATGCCACGTGTCGAATATAATTTGCTTAAATATTAATGGGACACGTGGCATATTCTGTCTGTAAGCGAGAATGGCTGCTTCCATAACCGCGCCACGCCTTATTTACCACGAACGGTTCGGTGCTAAACGGACGGCTTGGTTCCATAACTGTCCTGGGCCGTTCAGAGATCAGCGGTCGGCGATGCGCCTCGGGAGATTTTACGTGCAGAAGCGTGTGGGTCCCAACTGACGACAATACAGCGTAAAGGAATCTGCAACCAACTTCCGCTTTGGTCGGTGTGATTCACCGCGAATCTGGCCGATTCGTCTTTGATCGGACGGTCCCGTGTTAGGTAGTGTGATCTTCTTGGCGTGGACTTCATCTCTCCTGCAGCGAAAAATTAAACTTCTATTAATTGTATTTTTGACCACAATTTAATCCAATTACATTTTGAACTTTCTTAAATTACTGATTAAGCCACTTTGCTAATTTTAAATTAAATTTTTAAACTTTAAATTATTATAATTAAGCCCAATTTAATTTAAATTATATTTTTGATTTTTATAAATTTTAATTAAGAAACTATATTATAGAAATAAAATTTGTGACGAGAAATATGAAATTAAGTACATTTTGATACAAATTATTTAATTTTATTAAAAATGTATTTTTAGCATATAAAAGGAAAATATTAATTTATTTAACAAAAATTAACTAAATATTAAAGAACATAGCAATTATCATTACTAAAATTGATGAAAATAACTATATAAAATACAGTTATCAATACCCCCAAACTTAAGTTTTTGCTAGTCCTCGAGCAAAAGGAAGGAAATAAAACAAAGATAACTGCATTTAAAATAGTGATTTTCAAAATATTTCTTTTTATACATTCCAAATATCATAACTCAAAGAAATAAAAGAATTTTATCCGAGCATCAAAATCAATTTAAAAGTATACAACCTTTTTACAAAGAACTTTAAGTGTGTGTGTGAAGTCTTTTCAAATTTCATCGCATGAAATCCGGATCAGTTTATACAAATATAAAATCAAACAAATTTTCATGAAATCAAAAATCTCATAAGTTTATTTTTCATTTCTCTCTCCACTAATGTAGACAAACACAAAACAAAAAATCAATAGGACTTTATTAAGCTTCTAATGTATGGATTAGGTAAAGGTAGGATAAAAGATTATATTTAGCACAAAATTTCCTAAACACATCATTTTAGGATTGAAACAAGAGATCTTACATCATCCGTCAAACTCGATTTTTTACGCTTTTTTCTCTTTTTTTTTTTTCAGAATAATTTTTTTCTTTTCTGCTTTTTTTTTCTTTTTTTTTCAAAAACTGTTTTTTTTCTTCTTTTCAGAATCTATTTTTTTCTGCTATTTTCTTCTTTTTTTTTTCTAATAACCTCTTTGTTTTTCATGATATATCTTTAATTATTTACTAACAACTGTAAATGTTAGTGAGATAGGAAAAGTAGATATATCCACACACATATATATTTTTTTAAGGTAGGCTTTTGAAATGAGATAAATATATATATATAAAATTTGAAGCTCAAAAGGGGTATACTATGGATAGTGTATGTGAAGGTAGATAGAAAGGCTCAAACGATCCAAAGATGGCCTAAATCATTTTCTTAGTTAAATGTTATCTATAATTTCGCCTCGAGAGAAAATCAAACAAATTCTAAGAATTGTGACACCATAAATATCAATCGAATTCCATACTCATATAAACCTTCTCTAAATTATCATAGCAAATCAAAAATCAAGACTAGTGCTCATGAATAATTAGTCCTGTAAAAATGAAACATACGTAAAAATTGTTTATCACTTAGACATTATTCAAAATTTTCAAATAATTATGCATCATTTAAATCGAAGAAATAAAAAATAAATCACCATTGAGCAAAATATCTTGATCAACCAAACAAAGCAAACAAAAAAATTTCTGAGCAATAACATCCAGAAAGTATTTAAACTTGGTTCAGTATATACACCACCCCCAAACTTAATATACACATTGTCCTCAATGTGTGAAAATTAAAGAACATTTGAGATGGGTTTAAAGAGACTTCCTGGTTTGTTTGATTAGTTAAGCCAAAATTGCTTCATAACCTCCACTTTGCACCTACAAAAAAAATACCATAACAAAATATAAAAAGTAATACATAAAAAAAATAAAAAATAAAAATAAAACACATGGGTTGCCTCCCAAGAAGCGCTTGTTTTATAGTCTTCAGCTTGACTTCTCAATTTGTTTTTCTGTTTGTAAGTTAAGATTTGTGTGTCAAACAAAATCTCAACTTACGAGAAAATTGAAAAATAAATTAAGAAACAATAACCATAACTTTTTTATTTTTTTTTATTTTTTTATTTTATTTTCTTTTGTGAATTAAGATTTGCGTGTCAAACAAAATCTCAACCAACGAGAAAATTGCAAAATAAAAAAAACAACAAACAATAAGCAAAAAAAAGATTTATTTTTCTTTTTGTGAGGTAAGATTTGTGTGTCAAACAAAATCTCAACCCACGAGAAAATTGAAAAATAAATTAAACACGCAAAAATAATTTTTTTTTTGAAATAAAATCAGATTGATTGGTATTAATATCAACAATGAAAATAGTAAAACAAATCCCCGACAGCGGCGCCAAAACTTGTTGTGTGTTTTGACCACGAAATCGTCTGCAAGTATACGGTCATGAAGTACTAAAGATTTGTAAGTAAAGATCGTTCCCACAGATTTGTTACTTATAGTTTGTTGAGTACTAAAATTGTATCTCTCGATTTTATCCAAAATAATCGTTGATTTAAAATAAAGGTAATAAAAAAATAAAGAGAACTCTAGGATTGCAATTTTTTCACCAAACTAATCACTTTCGAATCATATTATTTTCTTTCAATTTATATTTTTTAATACATTTAATTTGTCACGAAAACTTCTTTTTATTCATACATCTCTTCAAGCTCGCATACAAACACACCTCGTTAAATTAATTCACTATATCTACATGAAATTAAATTTAATAAGATTAGATTAAGTTCTAAGTTCTCGAATGGCCATACGCGTACAATTAGGGTATATTCTATCCTTCGTACGTACATGTCATTCTATTCTGAGCAATATACAAAAATGCCTTTCTGACTTTATTTTTATGCCACAAATCGTTTTGATAAAATTAAGTAAATAATCAAAAAGCATTAAGCACAAAATAGAAAGCGAAACAAATCGAACTTCTTATAAATCTATCAAAAAATAGTTAAAATCAAAGCTTCATATATTTGAATCAAATGCAACCACTAGAAAAATTAAAATTACTTCATTAAATTAAAATAAAAATTACAACGAGATGCGAGAAAAATTAGAAGAAGAAGAAAGAAAATTAAAACATCACATAGAACAAATATTTGTATAGCGCGGGCTCTGACAAAAGCCAAAAAATGGCTTACTGCGTGTTCTACGATCAAAGCAGAACAACACAAAAAATTCTAAACAAAAAAAAAAACTCTTTTAAAACTAAAAACTATCTCTATTTATAGCTAAAAAATACATCCAAAAATAATACATTTCTTTTTTTTTTTTAAACGCGTAAAGAGAATTTGTATCGAAAATAGAATCGACGCGTATCGATATTCGATATAATATTATTTTAATTTACGCGTGAAACGGGTATGGATTACGATTTTTTGAAATTCAAAGTGCGTACCACGTGTCGGCGTTTGATTCGCTGCGAGAGGATTTAATGCGGACACGTGGTAGAATTTCGTGGGCTGCGGGAAACGGGCGTGCGAAGGATTGTCGCACGGGGAGACAACCTGTGAAACGTGGGCGTAATCCTGGCTCTGCCGCGCTCGCTGATAACATGCCACGTGTCGAATATAATTTGCTTAAATATTAGTGGGACACGTGGCGAGATTCTTGTGCATGCAAAGCGAGGATGAGCAGCTGGTTCCATGCGCATCACGCACGATTGTTACACGGACGGTTCGGTGCGCGACGGCTTGGTTCTACGGCTGACTTCCAGTACGGGCCCGGATTCGAGAGATCAACGGTCGACGATGCGCCTCGGGAGAATTTCTCTGCGCGGCCCGACATGTGGTCCCCTTTGCACGCGGGCACAACGCGGTAGGTGGGCCACGGACACGCCGGCAGCGTAAAAGGAATCTGACCACTCGGCACTTTGGTCGGGTGTGATTCACGCTGCGAATCTAAGCCGTTGCGTCTTTGATCGGACGGTCCATGTTGGGCGAGTGTGATCTTGCGCGTGGACTTCATCTCTCCTGCGCGAAAATTAAACTTCCATTAATTGTATTTTGACCCATAAATTTAATCCAAATTACATTTTGAATTTTCTTAAATTATAGTTAAGCCCTTTTCTAATTTTAAATTAAATTTTTAAACTTTAAACTATTATAATTAAGCCCAAATTTAATTTAAATTATATTTTCGATTTTTATAAATTTTAATTAAGAAACTATATTATCTTAAATAAAATTTGTGGACAGAAATATGAAATTAAGTACATTTTCGATACAAATTATTTAATTTTATTAAAAATGTATTTTTAGCATATAAAAGGAAAATATTAATTTATTTAACAAAAATTAACTAAATATTAAAAGAACATAGCAATTATCATTACTAAAATTGATAAAAATAACTGTATAAAATACAGTTATCAATCGCCTATTAATTGTTCATAGAGCCTAAAAAGGGCTATGGTTTGAACACTATGTTATCCTAAGTCTAGGAACATTTTGGGTTCCTACACCATATCAAAAATGCAAACTATATGAGTTAGCTTATTCGAGTTCATGAGCTAATGAGTCGAACTTCTTTTTTTAACTCATCAATTCATTAAATAAACTTTAAATAAATTGAGTCAGACCAATTTATTTATCACTATTGTGTGTACCCATTTACTCTATGCTACAATAATATGGGAAACAATTCTATTATTTGTAATCTGGCTTAAAAAAATGTAAGAGAAACATAAATTTGAAATCACATCAACTATAGGTGTAACAAGTGATCAAATTTTCTTTAAAAATGAATAGATTTTATATTTTCAAAATTATTTAACTATATATCATACTATAATTAATATAAATTTAAATTTATGTAAATCTAACATTAATTATAGTGATAATTTTAGAATTCTACCATTTATTTTCTATTTCTCTTACATTAAATTAGGATTACAAAGGAAAAATTTCAATGATACTCCTGACTTTTAGCATATCTTTATGTATGCTATTGACTTTTATAAAAAGAATAATAATGCCCTCAACTTTTGACTTAATATCACTAATGTCCTTAGAAGGTTAATGCCATTAAAATGTATTTTTTTCTTCTATGGCTCAGATGCCAAATTGGGGCTAGCTATTTAATGCTAGTTGTTAATTCCTATAACTCTCGTATATTATTGATTAAAGTTAATTTTTTAATTTTCTTATCATAACATTGTGTTATTTTTATCTTCATCTTCTTATTTATCAGTATTATAAATTATTATAAGCAAATATTTAAACATTCAAGATCCTTAATTGGCTTTAAAGTTATAATTATTATATCTAAATTTAATGGGTCTACTACAGTCTTCCCTTCTATTCGTCTTATCTTTTTACACCAGTTATGCCTAAACTTTTCTCAAGCCTTAATACTATTCTAGTAATGGTGAGCCTTCTACATCCGTACATAAATGGTGTCCAATTTAGACTTACTATAAAAGAGTGACTACTCTCCATTTTATTCATAATTTAATAATTATTACAATTCTAAGGCCAAATAAGAACATCAAAGAGATTCTTAAATGCTTATAATTGCTAGTTGGGATTTCTGAATATAGGGGGTTGCTATGCTAGAAGCTGTGTTTTCTAAGCTATATACTCTGTATTCTTAAATGACTAGCACAATGAATCCTTGTTTACAAGATGGAAATCACTATCTTATCCTTACTTTAATAATTCATCTACGTTACTGCTTTTTGGATAATCAATTTCGGCCATTGCATTTTTTTGGCACATATAGCTCACTAAAGATTTGAGTACTACATCTATATTTATTTTTATCATTTTCTATCTATAGTTCTTCCTCTTTATTCTTCCTTATCATTTTCTATCGATAATCATTTGGATGACATTAATGATGACACATCTTTTTCTTTTCGATCCTTGATGTAGTAAACGCACTTGTGATATTTGGTGGCTTTTTTTGGCATAGAAGTATAATACCTTGCTTATTTCATGACCAAGTTTTTAGGTTGTTGCTATTAAAATTTATATCAAATTTGATAATTATTTCACCATTCTCTTCGGTGAGAGCCATATTATTATGAGCAGTGATGATGACTTTACTCGTTGAGTAATTTATTTTGATCTTAGTAGAATTTTTTTGAGTTTATAATAAATTTGGCCTAACATTTGATCTTTTAATATATAGAGTTTATTTGTGTTGACTTCCTTTTCCAAAAGCACTCTTGGTTTGGGACTTCTCTATTTGTATTAGAAATCCCTTGCTTGATGAAGTGGTAAGGACTAATACATCCATCCCTATTTCACTCTATTAGGGAACTAAAAAATCTAAGATAAACAAGCTTGTCACCTGCTTTTATCTTCTTCTTGAAGTTCTTGATTATTTTTTTAAAAAATTTTGGATAATAATTTAATTCACTTAAATTAATTCTTGGATATATGTTTTCTATTAATTCTACATGGAAATCTTTATAAACAAATATTGAATCAGCTACTTTCAAAATATTGAATTTACTCATTGTAGGGAATATATTTTCTATAGTATAGAACTTAATATCTTTTAGGTGTTTCTTGGTAGATTTTCTCGAAAAGTTATAGAGACTCAATCATTGTGGTTTGGTAAGATTTATATTTTAGTCATTTTCATCTTCAATGACTAATGAATTTCAGGGGAATATTTCCCTGAATAACACTAGATTCCTTATTATCTTTGATGTTTTTGAAAGAGATTCTTCTCTAAGTAGTATTGGAGACCGTGCTACTTTTCTTAGAGTTGTCAACCTACTGGGTGTTGCTGGTTATTGTTGTAATGTTGTAGAGTAATTTCTTACCATCTCTTCTAGAGTTATTAATTTTACTTTATAATTGGCATAACTACATTAAGCTTTTATTCTATTGGTGAAGGCTCTATGAGTTACTCGAATAAACTGAAGAATAAATTTACTTGCTTTTGCCGAGTTGTTGTAGGTTCCTAGTTTTGGGCCATTATATACCACATAAGTCTTTTTATGTTCCTTTTTTTCTCCTTCATTAGTTCAATTAAGCTTTTCTTTTCATATTTCAGAGGTGTTACTCTATTTTGAACTCTTAGGTTCTTCCTTTTCATCTTGAATTCTTTTTTTAGTTTTTTTATCTTTTTTAAATTAATTTTTTGATAAGGATTCCTCTTTAGAGTTTTTGGATACTTAAGTTCTTTTTATATATTTCCTATATCCATAAGGGACTTTTTTAGGTATAAAAGCTCTAGTTGTTTCTGATGGATTTTTATCTCCTTTTCCTTTATCTTGATCTTGATATCAATATGTTTCATTCAATATCAAGTTTTCTGGGAGATGTTAGACATAAAAATTATAGTGGTTGAACCATTGTTGCCATCTCACCAATCTTCTTTATTTATAATCATCTGCAATACTAGTTCTTAAGAAATAATCAAAATTCTTGTCATCGGTTCTAACAATGAATCTGAAACTTATGACATACATCGTAAATTTCTTAATAGCTTTTTTAATAGTTAAATATTATGTTTTTGTTACTATGATAATTTAATTCTGCACCATAGAAAGATCTTAAAGTATACCTACAAAGATATTCATCTTTGTCATTTACTTTTTCTTTTAATACAACTTTCAATATTCTTGTGAAGCATTCATTTCAATTATCATTTTATCATTTGGACTTGGATGGTATAAAGTTGATAAATTTTTTACTTGTGCTTTTACCTTATCCATATGCAAAGTATCTTGTTATGTATATTTTTAGACATAATATTTTTTCTAGTTTTGCATATAAAGATTTTTACATTTTTGTAAGTTTCTTGATGTATGCTTCAACATATATTAAACATCTTAGAAATCTTTGCAGTTGATTTTTTTCTTTCAATTCATTAGGAAAATCCTTGAATGTTATTTTGTATATGGGTAATAGATTATGCTTTTCATCTTCAATTTCCAACCATAAATACTTAATTTTATTACTGAATAATTATTGCTTTCTTTTTAAAAAGTATAATGCAATATTTCCTACATTCTCGTAGAATATTAATAATATTCAAATAATTTTTATTTAATTTATTTTTGAAAACCACAATATCACATATGTAAATACATCAAATATTTTATAATTTCTTAAAGATATTATCTATATATATTTGAAAGATAACTAGAGCTTATTTTAATTTAAATTGTACAACACTCCATTAGAACTGTTCTTGGGGGAAATTATTTGTTGAAATTCACTTTTGCAATCAAAACTCTATAATTATTTCTTTCTTTTTATTAATGATAATAGTTATTCTTCCTTTAGAATAAAGTATCCATCGTCAATGGTTTATTTATTCAATGCTTTGAATTTCCATTCTCTCTTTTTTTCTTCTTTTCAACTTCTTTTTTGACTAAAAATGTTAGAGTATAGTGAGGTGAATAACTTGGTATTATGACTTGAAGTTCCAAATATTTTTGATTTTTTTTTCAAATTCAATCTTGTCTTTTGAAATGCAAATATATTTCTATCATTATATCTATATCCTTTAAAACTTTATTAAAATTTATTGTAATATTATTAGCAATTCTTACAATTAAATCTTTTGGTGCTAGTTTTCAATGTTCTTTTGGGAATACATATTTACTCTTCACACACATACTATCTTCTATATCAATATATGCATGTAAACAATAGTTGGTATAGTCTTTAAATTTCAATCATACCTTAATATATGTACTATTTGGATTTGTAATACTATACAAATCATTCATCTTTTGATAAAGAGTATCTATATTCTAAGTGTTCATATTTTGAGTTGGTTATTTTATCCTTAATTTCTTCCAATAAATGAATACTATAAGTATCATTTATATCTGATTCGGTTCTAGTTCCATCTTAAAAGTTTATTCTAAGATTTTTGCTTTTTGTGAAAATTATTTTTTAAATTATTTCTTATGTTGAAGCCTGTTAGGACATTCATTGGCATAAATTCATTCTTTATTTCAAATCCAATACCTGTATTTCTTTTTCCTAAAGGGCAATAATTTTTGTTTTTATGAGGTTTATATCTTATTTTTTCTGAAATATCTATTTTGGAAATCTTGTTTCTTGAATTTGTATCTTTTAAATGTCTTGTATTTCTTACATTTTTTATATTTCTATTTGTAGGATTTATATTACATTCATATTTTTCTGGCATTTTAAAATCTTTTGTATCACAGTAGATTTTATCATTTCTTATTATTTATTTATATACTTTTTTTGTAGCCATTTAATAATTATCCATTTTTTAAAGTTCCTTTTTCTTCCTCCTAAGGTGTTTGTATGATTTCTCTAGTTCCTTGATTTCAACCTTCAGTTAAGGTTTTGTGTAATGTTCAAAGTAGTTTTTGGAAAAACATTTTCTTATACGTTGTTTGTATATATGGTGGTAATTTATGGTGAAACATTTCATATTCACAAATAAAAGAATTTATGTGACACATATTAAAATTTTTTATATTTATTAAATGCAATTTGCCTTCATTGATTTCATTTTCACTAGATTTAGTGGTAGTTCTTCATTTATATTCTCCAAAAAATTCTTTGTATATTTCATTTACTACAATATCTAGTTATTCTCTTCCTATGAGAGCATTCCCTTGCATTAATAAATGTTTTTGGTTAGTTAAATTTGAAAGCCAACTTTAACATTTCCTGTCATTTAATGAGCTACTAATACCCTACAGATTGAAGGGTTTGTTTGTGTAATTTGAGAGGTTTGTATGAGTACATTCATACTACTGGCCCATTCATCTAAGACTTTTTCTATGTCTTATATAATCTAGATCTAAAAGATCAAATCTAAAATTTTTATGGAGCTTGAATTCCAGTGGAATACTAACTCTAGTTCCCCAATGTAACCCTTCTTCTATTGGAAGTATCAAGTTCTCCTAAAATTTGTCTATTTATTTCTTCCCTGAGTGGGTTAGATGTTTCTTCTTAGTAAGAAACTAATAATAAAATTGATTTTATATGACCTTTTGGGGTTATGATTTTTGATTCAGAATCAAACTCAGTGATTATTGTCATACCATCTTCTTCTATGTATATATAAATATTTTCATCATATTGTTTTCCTAGTTCTTCACTAGTTAGTGTTAACAAAATAATTAATTTTTCTATATTCCTATTTTCAGAGTTCATGAATTGTTCTTCTAATTCTTTTCTGTATTCCATTAAACTGTGACTATAGTTTTTTTTTCTTTTTTCATTGTTTGGTATCAATGCATATCATCTTCTAGAAGATTATTCTTTTAATCTTTTGAATGGATCAACATTATGACTTATAATTTAACTATTTTTAGATATGTTATTTATATTTATTCTTAATTTTGTAAATTTTTCATGTGTATATTGTTGTAATTTTTTATTAATTTATCTTATCTCATTTGTAAGTTCCTTTTGACTTTTATCCATGTCTTGTAAAAAATTAATGATTGATTCTTGTGTTATATCAATTTCTTATGTTAAAAGAGTCAAAACTTTTATTATTATTATTATTTGATTTTTTTATGTGCTTGCTAGGTTTCCATTAAATTGTAATTCTACATCTTATAATTTATCTTTAAATATCTTGCTACTATTTTCTTTCTAATATTACATCATGTATCAATGTTTTCATTTCTTGAACTTATTCTTTTACTTCTATAATTTTCTTCTTCCTAGTATTACACTATGTACTAATATTTTCATTACTTGAACTTCGTCTTATAGTTCTGTAACTTCTTTCTTTCTAATATTACATCTTGTACAAATACTTCTGTTACTTGAACTTCTTCTTTTAGTTCTATAATTTTTTTTTCTTTGTGAGAAGTTTCTTATTTGTGATCTATAAAAATAAATCTTGATATATTATTTTTTTTATTACATTACTTTTTTTTCTTAATATCAGAGGTGTTTCCTTAATATCTAAGTACCGTTCATCTGGTATTTCAAAGTCTGTTAATATTTTTGGTTTTATTATTTGTCCAAGTTCTTGAAAATGGATTATTATTTTTCTTTCATTAAATCACCTCTTTTAAATTCAAAACTAGACTTAACACTTGTTTAAGTTCTTATCGTGAATATTAATATCAAACCTAGGATATGATGTGAATTTTAACTTTTAGTATCCTAAGTTGTTATGAATCATTCTTACTAAACCATCTTTTATATTTATTATTTTATTATCTAACAATACTAATTTTATTGGTGTATTAATTCATTTTTTAAAATGAGTTTTTATTAATATTTGGATTCATTCTAAATGAATATATGTAATTTTTTCTTTATCTTTTTAAGAAATTTTTGATAACTTATTTATTATGATTTATTTATAAATTAATGATATGTTATACATTTTTCTTATATTAATGATATTGATACTCATTTCTTTAATACTTATTTTATAATAAATTATATCATTTCTTAGAAACATTTTTCTTAGTTTTAAAAATAATGTATTTTTAAATCTATCTTATTCTTTAAGATTTAACTTTGTTTTTTGAATTTATATTAATTATCATTTTTCGTTAGAAATTCTATAAAATATCTTTTTTTTTCTATTCTAATATTCTTTAATTTCTTGTTATATTTTGATTTTTTGATTTTTTGATTTTTTGATTTTTTGATTTTTATATATAAAATTATTATTTATTTTTATTAACTTTAAAGTTAGATATTTAGATATCTATGATATTATTAAAAATGTAAAAATATTTATAATATTACGATATTATTAAAATTTTCAAAGTATTTAAAAATGTAAAAATATTTATAATATTACGATATTATTAAAATTTTCAAAGTATTTATAATATTGTTTTTATAGGGATATTATTAGTACTTACTACCTGCTTACATGTGAACCCTCGCGCGTAAACTTATCAAATCCATCGCCAAATCATTACCTTTCCTCTCCGACGGTCAGACCCAAGCACGAGATGAGATGACAAAGGTCTCAATTTGGCCATATTTGCAAAACCCTAGACCTGTGTACGATCTATCAGTCCCTTCAAATTTGTCAAAATCAAAGCCCTAACCGGACCTATCCAAATCAAACTCAAATCTTTAACAAATTATCGATGTCAGTACCCTTCGTTTCTCGGGACCTCTTCACAGCTTCACCTTCTCGCTTCACCCTCTATTACTTCGATGGCTTTCCTCCCCAAAACCCCAAAGTCTTCTCACCCCCATTCACTTGCCGCCACCTCCAAAACTATTCAAATTTCCATGTCTCCAAGCGCAATCTTCATTTCCTTAACTCCTTGAATTACGTCTCTCTTAAGACCCATCACTTTTGTCTCAGAGTTTCCGAATCCGAATCCGTTGTCCATAGAGATGGAGTCGCCAATAGTAGCTTCAATTTGGAATCATTGCTTTCCATGGTTGAATCTCTATGTATCTTCTCATCAGCTGTCATTTCGATTGGCTTTGCGATTAATAGTGCGGTTCCGAGCTCCAAAAGGACCGTTCTTTCGGTAATGGGGAACGGGGTTTTTGCGTGTGGAGTTGTGGCGCTAGTATTTGGGGTTTGGATTGGGATGTGGATTCGTAGGCGGCAATGGAGACGAATATGCAGAGAGACCGTGAAGGGTGGGATGGAGATTAACTTGTTGGAGAGGATTGAGAAATTGGAGGAGGATCTGAAGAGCTCAGCAACGATAGTTAGGGTTTTGTCTAGGCAGCTTGAGAAGTTGGGAATTCGGTTCCGCGTTACGCGCAAGTCTCTAAAGGAACCCATTGCTGAGGTATTTATTCTTATTCAAGTGACTGATAAATTAGTTTCTGTATTTCACTTCCTGACATAATGTGCTTGTAATGAGAAATTGGGAAATATAATAGATTAGTAGAGAAGACTAATGACAGAAATTTACAAAGTACTAGGAAAGTAGAGATGCTTCATTAGGCATGGTATTTGATTTTGGATCTTGTGTTAATATCATTCGCTGTGTTATGTTGGGACTAGTTAAGAGTTTGAAATTGGAAAGTAGAGAAGTTGAATGTTCGAGTTGAAGACTTGAAGAAGTACTGGAGGAGTAAACGTAGGTAATGTGTAGCTAATTTTAACTCTCCCAGTTTCACTCAGAGTGGCCTTCAAGGAATAAATATGTTGCATGACTTAAGATGCAGTAAGTTAGTATCAATTTTGATTGATGACTATATGTTGGTAGTTTTAGTAAAGTGTAATTTTTTATTTACTAACTTGATGAAATCGCATCTGATGTAAAATGTACCCTAGGATAGCTAGTTAACACTCTTGCTCAAACAATGCTTCGGCTATCTCGGAGGTACTTGTAATATGATATTTTGTTTCTTGGAACTGGAAAGTATTCAGACTTTTTACCATTTCCTGTGGTCAATTTTGTTACTGTTTATGAAAAGAACTACATTTATGCTAATCACACCTTAGTAGAATCTCTTGTAATTATAAACAATATATTAAACTTGCGTTATGAGTTATCAGAAGTAGTTAATTTTTGCAGCCATCTATGGAATTCACCTCTTTCATGTTTTTATGACGTGGCCTTGGACTCTTGGTTATGGTAGTTGAGAACCGTGAGGAACTGAGAATGGCATAGCAGGACTTTTAGGAATACCAAAGTAAAAATAAGTTAGATAGGTTGACAGCTGCCTCTAATCAATAAGTAATGCATATTTATTGATGGGAGAGTTGCATATTGCTTTTACAAGTTGTGAATTATCTAAAAATAATATTAGATGTAGCAACTGTTGTGGAATTTTAACCATTTTATCAGTAACTTGTTTTACTGAGACATATTGCCGGATTAGCATCTTGTGCAACTTCTAACTATTTATTATGATTGAAGACTGCAGCTCTGGCTCAAAAGAATTCTGAGGCTACTAGAGCTTTAGCAGCTCAAGAATACATTCTGGAGAAGGAGCTCGGTGAAATTCAAAAGATTCTGCTGGCTATGCAGGTGAGAGAGCAATGGCATTCTCCTTTAGCATTACACACTGATGCTGTTGATTGCATAAATATGCTTCCTATATTTTCTCAAATATAATAAGAGCTTGAGACTTATTACTAATTTGGTGGTGACAGTATCATTGTTGAAATTGGCGAATTTAAGATTTATGGACTGGCAGTATTTCTCAGTATCTTTATGTCATAAATTGCACTTTAGATTACAATTCAAATATAGTTTGTCGGAATAACATGCATAATGGAAATTTTTATTTTTTATTATCAGAACTTAATTCTAATATGTGAAGCATGGCTAGTCTGCTAAGATTTTCTTGAACTGATTGTTCTCTGTAGGAACAGCAGCAAAAACAGTTGGAGCTTATTCTTGCAATTGGGAAGTCTGCCAAATTATGGGAAACCAGACAAGAAATTGTTCGAGAACAAGATGCAACTAATATACGAAATTCACTCAAGGAGAATTTAGAAGTGAAGGAAGCTCAGCAAATATGAGCTTCTAGTAGAAGCAAGGGAAATAACCTAGGATTTATAAGCAAAACCTTTGATTGGATAGTGGATACACTACCAATCTTATAGGCTTCATGGGCTTATCAAGCAGATTGTCAAGACACTTCTGCTTTGAATAATGACTATGATGCCTAATTGAAACTTTCTAGGTTTATCTGTACATGACATTGTGGAGGCGTGGAGGGTAATGAAAATGTAACAAAAAGAAAAATAAATAAAAAACAGGCATTGATGGTGCTTCAAGCTGGTTGGGATGTGTCAGGCCTGGCCACGCGGCCCATTTTACACCACTAATTGATGGTGCTTTCATTTTTATTTTTTTTATTTATGCTAATGTTGTAGCTTTGATGTTTTCATTCTGAGAACTCCGGTCTATAATAAGCTGGCTTGAAACATCATCTTTTTAAGGAGTTATGGAAAAATTCTCCTCTATTCGGTACATGTTTCTTTATGCTTACTATAAGATTATTAGTATTTTAGAATGAAGGGTGTGAACCAACATTCATCTGGTAAAGAAAAGGTTAAAGGCTAGAGGGAGGGACTTTGCAGAGCGTGAATTGGCTGAGCTATGCTACTACTTTATGAAAGGAAAATGAAATGTACTCTTAATTGAGTGAAGATAGTTGAAATTCAACTTTGTTATTAGTGGATAGTGAAGTGCAGCTTCCAATTAGAGGGAATGTACAGCTACAACAGCAAAACCAGTCTTCATCTTGGATCCGAGTGAAACGATGCTACTTTAAAAATATTCATGTTATCCATTTAAAAATAAGTTTTCTTTCAGTTCGGTAGGAAAAATAAATTTGTTTTGATTTACTTATTGCAAACACCACGCTGTCTTTATTATGCATACTAACAGTTCCTTTGCTTAAATTCGTAGTTGAGGCCTTTATAATCATTTTATCCTTTCGCTTTTTATTTTCTTTCTTTAGTTTGTTATTAGGTGGAACCTGAAAATGTTAAAGGTTTAACCTTGTGGGAGGTAGCTTGATTTGAAGAACAAGTGCGCTTTGATTTCTGATTTTTATTCCAAGGTAATAAAATACAGGGCAATAACAGAACATTGTTAGCTGGTTTTCCCAATTTTGTTTGTTTATTTTACCAGTTCCTGCATATGTTTTCTGGGTTTCTCGAAGAAGCATCACTCTGCTTTAGTCTGCAATTCCAAAGCATCATGCGAGACTTGAACTGTTGCCTACTAGATCCTCAAACTCATTGTTGTTTTATTAAAATTAGTTTAGAAAAAATGGTAATTTACGTACGTTAACATTTACCCTACTAATTTTCATCACCTTTACAATATAATATAAGTATAGATCTAAGTATATTTTGTATCAACCTTAAATTTAGTGGTATAAATATAAGAAAAAATGGTAACTTAAGTCCACCACCTTAACAAAAATATATTTTAATCTCATATCTATTAAGTGAGACAGTACAATCTTGATATCTTTATAAAAAAGATTTCACAAGTCTATTTTATAAAATAATAGGCTTGTATTATTCTAGTTTAAAAGTAAACAAATAGAACAACGTAAGTTCATTATTTTATAAAATAAACTTTTATGATTTTTTAAAATAATAAATTTATATTATCACACTCAATAAATATGGATCTAAAGTATAATTTCCTTAAAAATAACAAATTTAGGCTACCACATGTAATAATGTTGGTTCAACTAATGTGGGCCATCCACAAAGAAAAAAAAGGGGAAGAAGAAAGGAAAGTCCTTGGCGCCGAAAGAAAAGAAGAAAAGAAGAAAAGAAAAAAAGTCAAAAATCTCTCCGTATAATCCGGAGAGAAGGATGAAGTTTTTGGCTTTATAAAGCCTTAGCTTCAATCTCAAATAACATCAGAAGCGGAGAAATCAACAAAGAGAGAGAGTTTACGAAGATTTTTGAGAGAAAAATTAAGAAACGATTTGTGAAGTTTTATCCTGAGTGAAGATATATGTTGTTGTATTTTTGTGAGAGATCACTTTTGAAGGTGAAGTGTGTAATCCCGTCTTATTATAGTGGAAGTTTAAGTGGCTATAGAATTAAAGTGGTTATTCTTTCGTTTTGAAAGGTTTTTTAACATAAAAAACTCTTGGTGTCATTTTTATTTTATTTTGATTTGGGAAATTATCACGGGTGTGTGAAATTTATCTCTTTAAAACCATCCATTTTTCCCAATAGAAAGTGGTATCGAGCAAGTTATTTTTAGTAAGGAAGCGTACCATATACATTACTATTCATATACTATATTGTACTATTCACGGGTACTATTTAGCGGGTACTATTCATTGTCGAGAAAAAGTATCAAGTTCGGCGAAACACAGTGACGATTCAAATGGAGGAAAGCACGGGTAATATGATAAAATTAACCGCATTTAATTATGCAATTTGGAAGCCAGAAGATGGAGGATCTTTTATACATTAAAGATCTACATGGAAGCCAATTATAATGCAGAAGGAGAAAGAAATGTAACGTCTGAGACATTGAATGGGCCGTTACGAGGCAGAAAGTGTCTTTGCCTTTCAGGCTCCAGGACAGTGGATCAGCAAAAGCATTTTTCAAAAATTTTGCTAATGAACCACGATGCTTATGTTAACTTTGGCAAAAGTTGGAGAAAATGTATGCGAGGATTGCATAGAATAAAGCAAATCGATGCGACGATTAGTCGATTTGAAGTATAAAAGGCAGGCGTATCGAGAACATATGAGTGAGTTTCAAGGCATTGTAGATCAAGCTCGGACTACATGAAGATGGCTTGTGAAGGCAATGTTCTGACGTTGTTGATGTTGAGTTCTCTACAAAAAAGTTGGGATACTCACAGTTGTGTCGATTAGCGGCTTCATTTCACGACGGTAAGCTTATCGTGGATATGGTAAAAGACGAGAATGTTAAACGAAGGAGTCTCGACGAAAAGATGAAGGATATACTCACGACAACTGACGGCTGTCATGCGAGAAACAAGGCAAGCAAGAATGGCGGGGGAGAAGTAAAGTAAAAATCCTCGTAACGAAAGTCGACAAAGAGCGATTGAAGTCTAGATCAAGGTATGACATGAAGTGTCGTCGTTTGCGATAGCTTTGGACACTTCATTCGAGAATGTAGAAGGTTAAGGCGGAACAATCCAAAAATCAAAAACCGAACAAATGACACCACTGTCCCTTTGAAGAAGTTGTCATCGTTAGAGATCTTTGAGGTATGTCAATCTTGCGTATGAACCTTTACTTGGGTAGTTGACTCGGTAACTGCTGTCATGTCACCTCACGACGGGAATTCTTCTCAACCTACGCTCGAGGTGATTTGAATGGACGTGTGAGGATGGGAAATGATGATGCATCAAAAATTGTCGGCATTAGAAATATTTATCTAGAGACTAATCTTGGATGCGGTTACTTACGAAAGATGTGAGGCATGTTCTTGATATCCGCCTCGATTTAATCTCTATAGAGTATGCTTGATGATGATGGATACACTAATTATTTTGGTGGAGGGAAAGTGGAAGCTTATGAGCAATCTGGTAATAGCTAAAGGCAAGAAAGATACATCACTCTACATCACGAAGCCAAGCGTAGAGGAGAAGTAAATGCCACGAGGAAGAAGTTTCTAGAGCATGGCATAGCGACTCGGCCACGTAGTGAAAAAGGTCTCAAAATTCTTTCCAAAAATGAGGTCTTGCCGAGGAATGAAAGGTACACCCTTGCAAACTTGTGTTAGGTATTATGGGAAAACAACGTAGAGTTGCATTTCGTGGTTTCGCACCGTCTAGAAAGGAAAATATTCTAGATTTAATAGACACGGATGTATGTCTGATGAGTTGTAAGTCATTGGAGAGGTCTTTCCATTATTTTGTGACCTTTATTGATGACCATTCTAGAAAAGTATGGACTTTTTCTTTGAAAACTAAAGATCAAGTGCATGAAGTTTTCAAGAAATTTCATGTAAAAGTGGAGAGAAAGCGCGACGTACGTGGAAGTGTGTACGTGCGAGATAATGATGGTGAGTATCGTGGACCATTCGAAGAGTACTACGAAGTTTTGGCATCGAGTGGAAAAATCGGTACCAAAGACACCTCGACGTAAACGGTGTCGTAGAGAGAATGAATAGAACCATACGTGAAAAGAGTCGGATGTATGCTGCTCACGAATGCAAAGCGCCAAACTCCTTTTGGGGGGAGGCAATGAGGACAACGGTCAATTTAATCAACCTTTCTCCATCGGTTCAACTTTGAAGCTAGACGTCTGGGAAAAAGTTTGGACGGGGAGAGGCGTTTCTTACAAACACTTGAAAGTATTCGGTGTCATGAGCATTTGCTCGCATCCCCGAAGATGAGCGGTCGAGTTGGATGGAAAAACGAAACAATGTATCTTTATGGGATATGCCCGTAGAAGAATTTGGCTACGGACTTTGGGATCCTATTAACAAAAGGATTGTTAGAAGCCGAGAGACGTGATATTTCTTGAAGACGAACAATCGAGGACTTTGAAATCAGAAACCACGTTTAGATAAAATTCCGGTTAATGCTGGACCCGGTCTCTCGCGATAAATCCGATGACGGGGGAGTCACACCTGGATGCGATGATGTCAATCCAGGCGCGGGTTCGGAGAACCGAGAACAAGTCTACGAACAAGTCCAACGAGAAAGTACGAACGAGGGAGATCTACTGAAATGCGACAACTGATCGTATATATTCTCACAACGAGTATGTGATGCTCGGTGAAGGGGAGAACCGAGAGGAGTTATGTGAAGCTATCAACGATCGGCATAAGGCCCGAGTGGCTTAAAGCCGTACAAGAAGAAATGAAATCTACTGCATGAGAACCACACATTTGACTGATGAAACTACCACGGGGAAGAAAAGCTCTCGAGAATAAGTGGGTGTACGAGAATCAAAAGTGAAGAAGCGGCTCATGACCACGCTATAAAGCAAGATTGGTTGTGAAAGGATTCGGCGAAGAAAAGCGTTGACTTCGATGAAATATTCTCACCAGTGGTTAAAATGTCTTCAATCAGAGTTGTTCTTGGTTTGTGACTAGTCTTAATGCGGAAGTTGAACAACTTGATGTAAAAGGCGCATTCTTACATGGTGATCTTGATGAAGAAATCTATATGGAGGCGACACGAAGGTTTCCAATTCAAAAGCAAAGAAAGCGTTGGTATGCAGACTAAAGAAAAGCTTGTATAGTGCGGAAAGCGGCACCGAGCGTGGTACAAAAAGTTCGACTCGTTCATAGAGAAAAATGAATACAACGAGCAGCGGTGATCAACGCGTCTTCGTGAGAAATTCTCGATGGTGATTTTATTATTCTTTTGCTTTATGTTGATGATATGTTAATTATGGGTCAAAATATTGACAAGATTAACAAGTTAAAGAAAGAGTTGAGCAAGTCCTTGCAATGAAGGACTTAGGACACATTGACGGATTCTTGGCATGGCGATTACCATGACAGTGCAAAAGCGAATCGGCTTTCCAAAACGGTATGTTGAAAAAGTTCTTGAAAGATTCAACATGACAAAGCTAAAGCGGTAGTTGTCTATGCCGAGCGGCTTGAGCTTAATGTGAGTCAATGTCCGCCCTTAAGTGAGGAGGATAAATCGAGAGATGAGCAAGGTGCACTTATGCATCGGCAATTGGCGGTCTAATGTACGCTATGGTATGTACTAGACCCGGACATTGCACATGTTGTTGGCGTTGTGAGCCGATTCTATCAAATCTGGAAAGGAACATTGGGCGGTATCGAATGGATACTAAGGTATCTCGGAGGAACCTCTGATCATTTGTTTATGCTTTGGTAATAATAAACGTATTAGAAGGATATACGGTCGGATATGGGCTGGTGACGTAGATACGAGGAAATCTATGTCAGGGTACCTAATAACATTTGGAGGGGAGGCTATTTCATGGCAATCACGATTACAAAAGTGTATTGCTTTAAGTACCACGAAGCAAAGTACATTGCAATCACTTGAAGGTTGTAAGGAGATCTGTGGATGAAAAAGTTCCTACAAGAATTGCATTAAAACCGAAAATTATGTTCTTTATTGCGACGGTCGAGTGCAATTCATCTTAGCAGAACAACCTTCCCTTTCGAGGTCCGAAACAAATCGACGTAAGGTATCATTGGATTAGAAGTGATGTGTTGGAACATAAACTGCGAAAGTTGAAAAGGTTCGTACCAATGATAGCAGCGAGATATGATGACAAAGACCGTGACTAGAGAAAAACTTGTTATCCGTAGAAAGATTGTAGGTATGGAAGAGCCATGTCCCGCGTAAGGTGGAGGAGGAGATTTGTTGGTCAACTAATGTGGGCCATCCATAAAAGAAAAAAGAGGGGAAGAAGAAAGGAAAGTCCTTGGCGTAGAAAGAAAAGAAGAAAAGAATAAAAGAAAAAAAAAGTCAAAAATCTCTCCGGTATAATCCAGGAGAGAAGGATGAAAATTTTTGGCTTTATAAAGCCTTAGCTTCAATCTCAAATAACATCGAAGCGGAGAAATCAACAAAGAGAGAGAGAGTTTAGAAAGATTTTTGAGAGAAAAAATTAAGAGAGCCAATTTGTGAAGTTTTATCCCGCAATTGAAGATACAATGTTGTTGTATTTTTGTGAGAGATCCTTTCAGAAGGTGAAGTGTGTAATCCCATCTTATTATAGTGGAAGTTTAAGTGGCCTACGGGTCCCGTGGTTGTTACTTTCATTTTGAAAGGTTTTTCCACGCAAAAAATCTTGGTGTCATTTTTATTTTATTTTGATTTGGGAAATTATCCTGGGTATGTGAAATTTATCTCTTTAAAACCATCCATTTTTTCCAACAAATAAATATCATATAACATTCTGTTCTTTCTTTTTCCCTTCTATGAAATACCTGAGTTCCATAGGGAAAAGTCCATTTTCCCAAGCTGTAGACGAGTTGTTCAATTTAAAATCTGAAAGCTTTTCCTAATCAAATAAGGGAAGCAGTAAGGTTTAAAGTGCAGAATCTTCAGTTCCTAATTCCTTCATGAGTCGACTCAGTTCTTCGATCCTCCCCTCAAAACAATAGAAAGAAGAAAGTACCCAAAACAAAAAGATACAAGTGCATAAAGTTCACTTGCGTTTACACACATAGAAGAGACTACAGAGTACTGGATTGTGAAACAACATATAATCACAAATAAAAGTTTCCTTGGCAATTGCTGTTAGGAAATTATTGGGATGCAATTGTCTTGCAAACAAAATAAAATTGAGAAAAAAATGAAGATAATCTAAACACAAATATTTTACGAAAAAACCCTCAAATAAATTTAGGGAAAAACACGGGTAAATTTAAGAAAATTTCACTATAGCAAAAGAATTACAGCAACTCCTCTCTAGAATAAGGATAACATAATTGAAAATACTCTCTCTTATAATAGGAGAAAACATGTTTTCTTGGACAAAGAAAAGACACTAGTATTTAGGAGAAATTTAGTTCTCTCTAATACACACACTCTCTTTCTCTCACAAACTGGGATCGATATGATTTTTTTGGATGCATCAAATGAGAGGAAAAACCCTCTATTTATAGTGTGTTTGGCTCCTTCGTTATTGGTATGAAATGAAGATTGTCATACCTATCTTCATGTGCAGCCACCCTTTTATTCTTCTTTTAATTCAAAGGTTGGCTAACAAACCATGCATGCAGATAAGCGTTTTTCATTCTCCAAAAATAGTCCACAAAAGAGGATTTACCTTTTCACATTTCTCCCATTTAAAGTCACTTTTGTGGTAATTCTTCAACCCTTACTTTCTTGCCAATTCCATACTACTTACATTTCTGCTAGGCCGATGAAGGATGGACACTGTATGAACTTGTTAGTGTTAATTGGCTTGGTCATAACATCTGCTAGGTTCTCATTAGTATGAATCTTTTGCATATCCACGCTTCCTTCCTCCACTACTTCTCGTACAAAGTGGTATTGAACCCTTATGTGCTTTATCCGTGAATGAAATGATGGATTCCTTACGATGTGCAAGGCACTCTGACTGTCACAAAATAGAACGATATTTTCTTGTTTGTGCCCAAGCTCCTCCAATAACCTTTGTATCCATACTGCTTCCTTACAAGCTTGTGTAGATGCCATGTATTCTGCTTCCGTTGTAGATAAAGCCACAACTATCTGCAGTTTAGAAACCTAGCTTACAGCTCATCCTGCAAGTGTAAACACATAACCCGTAGTGGATTTGCTTTTGTTAAGGTCTCCTGCAAAATCTGAATCCACATAGGCCCTGATATTAAATTCTGATCCTCCATAACATAATGCAGCATCTGAGGCTCCTCTGATGTATCTCAGAATCTTCTTCACGGTATTCCAATGCTCTCTACCAGGGTTTGCCATATATCGACTGACTACTCCCACTGCTTGTGCAATATCTGGTCTTGAACATATCATAGCGAGCATCAAACTTTCCACTGCTGATGCATACGGTACTCGAGACATCTCCCTCCTCTCTACTTCATTGCTAGGAGACATACTTGAAGATAACTTGAAATTAACAGGAAAAGGGGTAGAGATTGGCTTACAATCTTGCATGTTGAAGCATCGCAAGATTTTCTTCAAGTAATTCTTCTGAGAAAGCCAAATCTTCCTGTTATTTTTGCCTCGGTAAATTTGCATCCCTAGAATCTTGTTTGTTGATCCCAAGTCCTTTATATCAAATTCCCTAGCCAATTGTGCCTTCAATTCTTGGATTCGACCTTTGTTGGGGCCTGCTACCAACATGTCATCCACGTACAACAACAGAATGATAAAGTTGTTATCATCCTCAAACCTCTTGTAGTACGTACAATGGTCTGAACTGAGTTTGTTGTATCCAAGGCTCATAATGAAGGAATCAAATCTCTTGTACCAACACCTCGACGCCTGCTTGAGATCGTATAGAGATTTTTTCAACCAGCAAACCAAGTTCTCCTTGCCTATTTCAGCAAAACCTTCTAGTTGGAGCATATATATTTCTTCTTCAAGTTCTCCATGAATAAATACAGTTTTCACATCCAACTGCTCCAAATGTAAGTCAAACATAGCACACATAGCCAAGACTACTCTGACTGTTGTAAGTTGAACTACCGGGGAAAAAATCTCATTGAAGTCAATGCCTTCTTTCTGAGCATATCATTTTACCACCAATCTTACACAATACGGTTCCACTTGATCATTGCTATCATGTTTGATCTTGTAGACCCATTTGTTACCAATGGCTTTTCTTCCATGTGGTAACGGTACTAGCTCCCATGTCTTATTCTTGTGTAGAGCTTCAATTTCTTCTTGCATTGTTGTCATCCATAGAGATGCATCTGAGCTGCTTGTAGCTTCATGAAAAGTTGAGGGCTCTCCATCCTCTATTAAAAGACAGTATGCAACATTGCTCTCCATAAGACACTCCGAGTGCCAAGCTAGCGGCCTTCTTTCATGAGTAGACCGACGAACTTCTAGGGCCTCAGATTTGACTGGTCCGTATACCTCGTGCTCTGGTGCTGATTTAGAAGAATTTGGAGCTTCTTTTTCTAGATTATTTTCCATATGTACCGTTGTAGTCTCTCAACTTTCCTTTGCCGTGCTATCGTTTCCTTCTTTCTGTTGTAGTTGATCTTCTACAAACATCACATCTCTGCTGATAATAAGCTTATGGGTAGTAGGATCCCATAAGCGATACCCCTTTACTCCTTCAACATACCCTAAGAATATACACTTCTTGGATTTCGGATCCAATTTTGTTCTTTCTTGGGAGTTATACATCACATACACAGGATATCCAAAATAATGTAATGTAGAGTAATCTGCCGGCTTACCAGTCCACATCTCCATCGGCGTCTTTGAGTCAATTGCAGTTGATGGTGACCGATTTATCATATAACAGGGGATAATCTTTGCTTCTACACAAAATGAGTTGGGTAGACTCGCAGTCCTCAACATAGCTCTTATTCGTTCTGTAAGAGTTCTGTTCATCCATTCTACCACTCCATTTTGTTGAGACGTGTATGCGACTGTGAACTATCGTTTGATACCTTCTCGCTTACAAAGAGCAAAAAACTCGCCATTTATGTACTCTCATCCATTATTTGTCCTCAAACACTTTATTCTTTTCCCAGATTCAAGTTCCACAAACACTTTGAATTCTTTAAAAATTGAAAACACATCTAACTTCTTCGTGATTAGATACACCCAACATCTCTTAGAGTAATCATAAATGAAAGACACAAAATACTTTGCTCCTCCTAGAGACATTTTTGGTGATTCCCACACATCAGAATGGATCAAGTCTAGGATGCGCTTACTCCTAGCAACAGATCTACCAAATGCCAATCTATGCTACTTACTTGTAACATAATGCTCACAGAAAGGTATATTTACTAATTTGAGTCCCGGAAGCAGTTTTTTATCAGAATCTTTAAACCTTGTTCCGACATGTGGCCTAGTTTGAGATGCCACATCATCGTAGATTGTTCTCCATCATTGGTTGATGCGACACACGCATTAGCTTCCGGCAATGTTTCCCCTTCAAGCATGAATAGATTCGCTGCGATCTTTTCTCCCTTCATAATCACAAGTGCACCTCTCATAATCTTCATGATCCCATTCTCGACATGGGTCTTACATCCAAGACTGTCTATTTTCCCTAAAGACAATAGATTCTTCTTCAAGTCCTTCACGTGTCGTACATCCTAAATAGTGAAAACAGTACTATCAAACATATTTATTTTGATAGTACCAATACCAACGATCTCTAAAGCATGATCATCACTTATATGTACAGAACCTCCTGAGATTGGTTCATATTTATGGAACCATTCTCTCCAAGATGTCATGTGCCATGTTGCTCCTGAGTCTAGTAACCAGACATTAGTTAACTACTTTCTGTTTCCAACATTTGTTGTTGCCTCGCTATATAGAACTTCGGCACTATCTGAGATGCTTGCTACATTCCCTTGAGCATTTGATGACTCGGGGTCTCCATTCTTCTTATAGTGCCTCTTCTTGTCACAATTGTAGCATTTAATATTCTTCTTACTTCATGACTTCGATCTACCATGATTCAGACTCCTACTAAAGCCACGTTCCATTGATCTCCCTCGTGTCACCGTCAAGGCTTCTGCTTGCTGCGAACTTGCCTGTTTGTCCTACCTAATTTTCCACCTATTTTCTTCTTCTAAAACAGAACCTACAATATCGTCGAAGACTAGATAGTCCAAAAGGATGTTGTTCGATAGGTTGATGATGAGTTGATCATACGAGTCAGGTAGACTTTGAAGTAGAATCTCAACACGTTCAACTTCTTCTATTTTATACCCCAACGTAGTAAGTAGAGAAAATAGAGTATTCAAGGTGTTGACGTGATCAGTTACCGATATGGATTCCGCCATTCGAAGAGTGTAGAGTTTTCTCTTTAAGAAGATCTTATTGTGAAATGACTTGGCCTCGTACAGTCTTGTTAAAGTATCACATATCTCTTTTGCAATCTTGTTAGAGTATCCCATATCTCTTTTGCAGTCTTCTTCTCTGCCACACTAGACAATACTCCATCGGCCAGTGCTAAATGTAGATTGGTAATTGCATTACCATTTATCTCATTCCACCTTTCATCAGTGATCCCTATAAGCTTTTCTCCAATTGTTTCCAAGCAATTATCCTTCCTTAAAATTGCCTTAATCTTCATTTTCTATAACGAGAAAGTGCTCCTGTTGAACTTCTCAATATCATACTTTGCTGCCATAATGACAATATGCTTTTTGGACTTGAACCGATTTTCACTATTTTTAACGTGAACAATACCGTATCTATGAACAATATCTAACAATAGTACTGTATCTATGAACAGTATCTGACAATAGTATCGTAACTATGAACAATATCTGTCAATAGTACCGCATCTGTGAATAATACCTCTGTTGCCAAATTGCCATTTCACGTGAATAGTCCGCGAACAGTACCCCACTATCGTATTTATAAAAACAATTGTGAATAGTACCCCCGAACTTGGAGCTTTGATACCACTGTTAGGAAATTATTGGGGTGATATTGGCTTGCAAACAAAATGAAATTAAGAAAAAAATGAAGATGAACTGGATACAAATATTTTACGTGAAAAACATTTAAACAAATTAAGAGAAAAAGTAAGGACAAATTTAGAAAGATTTTACTATAACAAAAGAATTATAACACCTTCTCTCTAAAATAAGTATAGCACAATTGACAATACCTTATCTCTTATAATAGGAGAAAACAATATTTCTCTAATAAAAAAAGGCACAAGTATTTAGGAAAAATTTAGTTTTCTTTCTCTTTTTTTCTCTCACAAACTAGGATCGATATAATTTTTTTGGATGCATCAAATAAGAGGAAGAACCCTCTATTTATTGTGTGCTTGGCTCCTTCGTTATTGGTGTGAAATGAAGATTGTCACACCTATCTTCATTTGCAGCCACCCTTTTATTCTTCTTTTAATTCAAAGGTTGGCTAACAAAATTCAAAGGTTCGCTAACAACCCATGCATGCAGATAATCATTTTTCATTCTCCAAAAACAGTCCACAAAAGAGGTTTACCTTTTCACAATGACAACGCTTGTGCCAGCTCTTAGTAATATCAACAACTTATTCAGAGCAATGTAGAGAACCATATTGAACTTATAACCCCAGAAACTTCAACAGGCCTGGCAAGCAAGTTTCGAGGAGATGGAGGCCTTACAGTATTGGGATAATAGATATCACTGAGATCACACTCTTGCAAATTTGGATCGTCGTCCCAAGCACCCGGTATATCATCAGAAGAGTAATCGAGATCACCAGCCATAAAGTCCCAGGCCAAGTACTCAGAAAAACCTGAGTAATCTGAACAATTATCCAAGCCGTTCCTATCAAAACAATCTGTAAGCAGATGTAGCCCTGGGGAAAAGAAATTGTTCACTGTTTCTTCATCAAACTTCACGTTCCAACAACCGTGCACATCTAAGAACTGAATATCAGGACAGTCTAGAAGTATCTGGAGCACACCTTCTGTATTGATTTGTGAATAAGCCATCTCAAGCTGCTTGAGCTTACGCATTGTGGCCGATATTGCAAGAGCTTCATCATCTTGAGAGAATCTGTCCATAATCTCCAAGGGATCCATGTTTCTTCTCAACCCTGTGAGATGCTTACAATGTTTTCCAATAGCTTCGAGGGAAGGTCCTCTAATGTTTGTGCAGGAAATAACATTTAAAAAGGTGATGGTAGAGAGCTTAGGAGCCACCAGTTCCACTATTGAATCACTTATTTTACTTCTTGGCAGCCTCAAGGTCAGAAGAGATTTAGCACTTGCAATAAAAATTTGAAAATTAAAAATTATAATGAAATTCCAAAATGCTATGAAACAAAAACAATTCTACAATAAGCTGAAGATCTATTTTATTCTTAACACCTTATTTTCATAGAGTTAGGCATTTTGTCATAGAGTTTCTCATGATGCCAAAACCGGAAGGATCGAATACAGGAACAGGTTCAGAGCCCACTCCTTGCCAAAAATACTGAAATTGACACAAATGTTTCTGTTAATGTATATCTAGTAACATATTAATGTATATATATATCTACTAATGTATATCTATTTACTTTAAGGATATCTATATTTAGTTACTTTAGATATATATAGTTTACTTGTAATTCCTATATAAAGGCACCATGTATATTCATTTGATTATAGAATAGAATACAATCATTAAGTATTTCTAACAAGCTTCTAACATGGTATCAGAGCCACCATTCTTTTCTTTCTAGCAGTGTTTTCTTTTGGTGTTATTCAACCACCATAGCTTCATTTGTCCTGATATGGCCATTTATGTCATTCATAGTTTAACCTTCGACGTCTTTCAGCCGTCGTCTTTAGGTTCCGTAACTACAGTCGACGTTGTTAAGGAGTTCTGCACCATACAAACCACTGCAATCACCGCCGCCGCCGTGCATATTGTTCCGAAAAATTTTCTGCATATACCATTGTGATCGGCTCGACCGGATCTACCTGGCAAGTGGAAATGTCGCAACCGTAGGAAAAATGCACGCTCTCGCGCGCCACCTGAAACGATACGCACGTCTTCCACGCCATGGTGAAAATATACGCCCGTGAATATCAACGCGACTGTCTGCGGATACCATTGTGATCGCCGCGTCTGATCTACATGCTTGAGTGGGTGTATCACGGTCGTACGCCGTACGCGGCGCGCGTGCCTCCGGCATGTCCGCGCGTGCATCGACGCGCCAATGCTGTGCAACTACTCCTTTCGTGACGTCATCAGCAATTTCCCTAGGGTTGACGTCATCATTGCATTCAGCTAACGTCATCATCACCCGCGTATTGTTGACCGGGTTGACCGTACTGGCCGTTGACCAGGATGCCCGTTGACCGTTGACCGGGATTTCGCAATATAGGTCCACCCTACCCAATTTTTCGTGTAGATCTCGTTTTTGCAGTCTGTTTTTTCATATTGTGTTTCCAAATGGATAAAAAGGATATTTTTATTACTTGCCCTATCAATACTATATTGGAAGGGACTAAGAATTACTTGTCATGGTCTCAAGCTATACGCAGTTTTCTTAAGGGTCGTATGCTCTGGCATTATTGTACTGGTGTAGTTATCATTCCTGTTAAAGAAGCAAGTGAAGAAGATGCTACTTTAACAGGAATGATAACTACGCATCTGATAATGCCGGAGCATCGGCCGCAAAAAGCTGGCATGCTGAGGACGTGACAAGTAATTCTTGATCCGCTTCAATATAGTATTGATCGGGCAATGTAATAAACAACCTCGATCCGGACTTTGTTGTTTTCTTGGTTATGGTGAAACTTCAAGGGTATCGATGCTATGATCTGTCTCGCATCGTCTTCGTGTTTCCGTAATGTTGTCTTTTGGGAACAAGCTTATTTGTTGAACTTTCTCACTTTCGTTCTTCACAACTAATTCAAATGTTTTAGAAATTTTTCCAAATGAGTCTCTTGTTCTTTCTACGTATACTTCTAATCCATGCTTTGGACTTCAACTTATTCAATCTTGAGATATTTTTGATGATTCTCCTAGGCAATTCGTAGAAGAGCAGGTTGATATTGAGCTACCTCGCATGAGCATGGGTCCGCACTCTCTCTCACTTTGAAGATCCTCGACAAGACATTCCACTCGCCACTTCGGCAACCCGGGTAAGATCAATTCCTACACGTTTACTTGACTATCATTGTTACACGCCGCCTTTCTACAGCTCATGGAGCCTCGCACACATCGTGAGGCATCTCTGCTTTCACTTCTTGGTAGCTACTGATGAAAGAAGAAATTGATGCATTAACGAAAACCATACTTAGGATCTTGTTACTCTCATATGGTCGATACGTAGTTGGTAGTAAGTGGATCACATAAGATCAAGACTCGTTCGATGGGAATTACATCGATCGCTACAAGGCTCGTCTTGTAGCAAGAGGTTTACACAGTATGTGATTGATTATGAAGAGACTTTTGCTCAGGTTAGTAATTCCTCTGTTCGTACCCTCTTGGGCTATTCTTCTTTGCTAGTAAATAGGACCTTTTCAAATGGATGTTAAAAATGCATTCCTTAATGGGGATCTGCGTGAAGAAGTCTATATGCGACCTCATCTGAGTGCTCTATTGAAACAAATAAGGTTTGTCGCCTTCGACGTGCAATTTATGGCCTTAAAGCAAGCTCACTTGAGCATGGTTTGCCAAGTCGGCTCCACCGTCCTTAACGCTTGGGTTACCTTTGCCGAGTTCTTATGATTACGCCTTATTTCTTCGTCGTAATGATAAAGGTACCATTTTGCTTCTTCTATATGTGGATGATATGATCATAACTAGTAATGACCTCGGTGGCATTCGAAGAACTCGAGGATTTTCTTAGTCGACGGTTTGAGATGAAAGACCTTGGACATTTAAAAGCTATTTCTTGGGTCTTGAGATCACTGCGTTCCAGAGATGATCTTTACATTACTCGAAGCAAAGTATGCATCGACGTCGTATCTGGTGGACTCGGCGACGGTAAGGCGGTGACACTTCAGGTTGAACTTAATGTGCATCTGACACCATCAGAGGGGCAACCATTGTCTAATGCCTCTCTTTATAGACGATTGGTTGGCAGTCTGGTTTATCTTACAGTTACTCGTCCAGACATCTCTTATGCTGTTCATCAGGTGAGCCAGTATCTATCTGCTCCACGATCAACTCACTATGCTGCAGTTCTACGTATTCTACGATACTTGAAAGGCACTATCTTCCATGGCCTTTTCTACTCAGTTGATTCTCCTTTAGTACTTCGTGCATTCTCTGATGCTGATTGGGCCGGAGATCCCACTGATCGCAGGTCCACTACAGGTTATTGCTTTCTCCTCGGTTCTTCTTTGATTTCTTGGCAAAGTAAGAAATAAACCTTCGTGGCCCGCTCTAGTACTGAAGCAGAATATCGTGCTCTTGCTGATACCACATCTGAGCTTCTTTGGCTACGATGGCTTCTTAAGGATTTGGGTGTGTCCACATCCTCTGCTACTCCTCTTTATTGTGATAATCAGAGTGCAATTCATATTGCTCATAACGATGTCTTTCATGAACGGACTAAACACATCGAGATTGATTGTCACTTCATTCGCTCTCATCTTATCCATGGTGCTCTCAAGCTTTTCTACGTTTCCTCCAACGATGAACTTGCAGATATCTTCACTAAGGCACTTCCCAAAGGACGCACTCGTAATTTGGTTGACAACCTCAAGTTGGTCTCACATCCACCTTGAGTTTGAGGGGGGATGTTAATGTATATCTAGTAACATATTAATGTATATATATATCTACTAATGTATATCTATTTACTTTAGGGATATCTATATTTAGTTACTTTAAATATATCTAGTTTACTTGTAATTCTTATATAAAGGCACCATGTATATTCATTTGATTACAGAATAGAATACAATTATTAAGTATTTCTAACAAGTTTCTAACAGATTCAATAATCTAGGCTTCTTAAATCATGAAACCTATTCTTTATCAAGGCCCAGATAATATGATAAGTCTAATGGTCATTAGTTAAACTAAACCTATATGTTAATTATAGGGTTTTCTCCGACACAACTTCGTAAGACATAAACATTGTAATCCTCAAGAAGCGAAAATTTATCCACTACAAAAATATACATTCACGAACTCATTATTGAAATGATGATAATCTACTAGACGTCAATCCTAAGAACTAAGAAGTATGAATTTGTAAAGGAAACTGAAAGTTGGCACAAGCAAGGAGCATTGTAAAATTGATGTATACTTACTGGTTGGCTATTATGGACAAACTCTCATCATTGGGGAGACGAGAAACACAGAGTTTGCAAAATGAACCCAAGCTTCTAGCGATTAACATTTGAAGCCTTCGATTAACAATCTCAGGCCGGCTATTTATCTTGGCTCCACTCTCAATGTCAATCTCCTGCCAGCAATAAGGCCCGGCAACTGCTCTTCCCCATGCTTTACAAACCCTTGGGATTACAATCAGAATCTCTTTCATTGACAAATTCCCGAAAATCAGGCCAAGCGCATCAGGCTTAGCTCATCCCACCGCAGGAACTCGGAGTCTTCCTCCATCTAATATTACTCCCTCTCTACCCAAAAAAAGAAACCAAGATAATAAATAAGAATTGCATAAACCATAGCCAATTCACTGGTATAAGAAAGTGCTATGAATGTATAGGGAAAAGTGCTGGCAGTATATTAAAGATACATTTTAAGCCAATACCACTGCAGTGATCATTGCTCAAGAATTTATCAAGCCAAAAAGGAAGAAACTTTTCCTTCTAATAGACAAAATGAAAGACTCAACAAAACACAAAGCAAGCAAGCAAGTAAAGAGAGCAATTTCATACTCCCAGATTAAAATTACCAACCTTAGACCAAAAAGGATGCAGCTTCAACAAATGCATCTTTTTGAAATAAAAAGTTGAAGTATGAGTGCTAATTTGATAACCATTTTAATTTTCAATTTCAACTTTCAAATCATACAAATTATGAAAATATGTATGTTTGATAACTCAATTTCAATTTCAAATTTTTTTAATTTTTGAAATTCGGTATTGAAATTTGGCCGCATCTTAAAATTAAAAAAAAATCAATTTTACAATTGATTTTTTTTATTTCTTGACAATAAAAATTATTAACACAATTATACTAATTTTTATTCAAAACTCAAAATGATTAAAGAGCTAAAATTAAATGAAAAATTAGCAAAAATAAGCTTGAAATTTATAAAAAGTTAAAAATTAAAATTAAAAAATTGGTTATAATATCGTATTTTCTTTTCAAAATTGAAATTAAAAATTAGTTATAAAATAATTTTTATTTCTTTTTCAAAAAATTTTGAAATTAAAAATTCAATAACAAAATTAAAAAATTAAAAATATTCGGATTATTATCACAAATATCCCTGAGGTTTTGCGCTTCTTCAAAATTACCCTTAAGCTTTATTTAATATCAAAAATACACATGAACGTTATCAGCGTTATATCTCCGTTTAACATCAGGGACAAAATGTTAATCTCACCCCTATACATATATCACTCCCGCGGGATAAAAAATCAAAAATATCCCTTAAGTTTTCAATATATTCAGAAATACTCTTAACGTTTAAAAAAACTACAATACCCTTAAAGTTTAAGATATCTTCAAAAATGTCCTTATTATTTAACAAAAGTATCAAAAAGCCATGAAAAATTACATTAATATTTGAAAAATTATTTTCTACCCCTACCTATATAGCTTTTTAATATTGTCGTTGAGAATATTATCGCAAATACCCTTGAGGTTTTACTTTTCTTCAAAAATACTCATGCTATAATAATTAATTTAATTTTATCAAAAATACCTCTGCTATAATAATTAATTTAACTTCATCAAAAATACCTATGCTACAATAATTAATTTAACTTCATCAAAAATGCCACAGCTATAATATTTAATTTATTTTCATCAAAAATACCCATACTTCTCAATAACACGATATAAAATATTTTTCAAAAATATTTAACTTGATATTGTGTGATTTATTAAATTAATTTATCTTCAGTGGTATTTTTGAAAAATATTTTATATCGTATTATTGAGAAGTATGGATATTTTGATGAAGATAAATTAAATATTGTAGCAGGGGAATTTTTGATAAAGTTAAATTAATTATTGTAGCATGGGTATTTTTGATGAATTTAAATTAATTATTGTAACAGGAGTATTTTTTGTAAAGTTAAATTAATTATTATAACAAATATATTTTTGAAGAAAAACAAAACTTTAAGGGTATTTGCGATAATATTTTCAACCATAATATTCAAAAAGCTATATAGGGAGGGTATAAAAGTCTTTTCAAATATTAATGTGATTTTTTACGATTTTTTGATATTTCTATTAAATAATAAGAATATTTTTAAAGATACCTTAAACTTTAAAGTTATTGTAGTTTTTATTTTAAACATTAAGAGTATTTTTGAAGATATTGAAAACTTTGAAGATATTTTTTATTTTTTCCTAAAATATTAAGTTGAAATGCTTATCATCTCAAAGAGGAGGATTTGATTTTATCTAAATAGGATCCATGGAAAGTGTCAACTTATTTTAAAACCCAAAAATGGTTTTTTTTTTCAGCTTAAGGCATTTAACGAGTCATCAATCATTGTTAGCCAGATTTTGTCGACATTATATATGTGTATATAATATTATTATTTATGTATATAGTGGAACAAACTGTGTAAATAAAAAAAACCGATAATAATATATTAACAACTTAAACGGATCCTAAATTGAAAAACAAAAAATTTAAGGTTTTCAAATAAAAATGACATCCTTCAGGGTAGATAAAATCCCCTCAAGGAGACATCTAATTACCATTATCACCAGAAATCCGAGCACTTTGCCGGAGAAAGTAGAACTGTTAAAGACCAAGTAGACCCAGGTAAGAAAAGAATTTTCAACCCGCCCAAAATCGGAAGAACAATTGAATCAGCCAATGAGTAGAGTAACAGGAGTTTAATCAAGAAATTATACTGGTAAAAAATGTTACTATTGATTAAAAATATATTGAGTTTGTAAGTTAAAATAAGAGATAATTAATTTAAAAGAAAATTTATAAAAGAAGTCTTCTCGTATTATAAAAAAAAAAGATAAAAATGGAAGTATCTTCCTTTTTTATAATAAATAATAGAAAAATTAAGTAATCTAATTTTAGTGAATAAAAAGAAATATTTAATATATGAAATGGGAACTTAAAGGTTATAAATATGGTTTCATTTCTTCATTGTTAAATAGAGAAAAACTTGTTTGAAAATTTTTTGAGTGAGAGAATTTTATTGGAAAATTTTATTAGGCTTGTAATTGTTTTTATCTTTCGAGTGTATGAGAAATTTTTGAGAGTGTGGTTGTAACAATTTTTCACATAGTAAATTTTTTCTCTCGTTATCTTTTGAAAGCAAAAGTAATTTTTCTCCAATTTTGAGTTTCCACTATAATTCTTGTGTAGTGTTTTTTCTATTTCTTTGTTCTTTGATGTTCTACTAAATATGATCTTAGAAGGAAAAATTTATGATTATACCATTTGATCAAAATTTCACTTAATAATCTTTCATCAATATCTAAAGGGTCTCCGTTAATAAGAACTAAAATCTTAGGATAATCAAAATAAGATCGGAAAAAAAATATTTCCTCGCTTTTACGAAATGGGAAAAAAAATTATAAAACAAACATCAACAGAGAGATGAAACGCATAAGATTATCAGTTATGGGTCAACAGGATCTACAAAGAAATCGATTAATTAGCTTCTAAAACAATCATACAATAATTTTATTATATTTAATGTTATCATTTTCACCTTAATTTGTTTTTTCAAATTAAGAACTTTATTAAGTAATCTTTCTTTATTAACTTATTGTAACCAAATTTTTTAATCATAATATTTTTTTGATATACATACATATATATATATATAAGTAGATTAAGTGCAGTCTTTAACTGTTCAATATAAAAGTATATGCTTTACTTATGAATTTCAAAGTATACAATTGAAATGAAACCTAAATCTATAAATTTGAAATGCAACAATAATGAAGGAAAAAAACAAAAATAAGACTAACGGGGCACACTTTACTCTTATCTCTTGGGATCTCATTTTTGTCCCATAAGAACCCTTAAGGCATAGCATTCCTTGGTCACTTTCTATTCTTTTATCATTGTTCTTATTCTATTTTCTGTGAGAACTTTAGGGCAAGATGGTAAGTAAAGCTCACAACTTCTGCTACATGTAGGAACGATCACCTTAAAATCCCATTGTATAGTTATAGGTAGTTTATTATAAGGAAGTCTACCATGAATCTTGTCATGTTAGTTCCTGCCCCATTGTGATTGGTAAGGTCACCTATCCTTCAGGGGTTACCAAAGCTCTTGTGAATCCTACTAGTGGGGTGGTCATGGGGCACAGTGGACGAGTGAGCTTCATAGCTTTCCATGCCTCAGAGAATAAGGTGTGAACTGAACTACCAATGTAAATCAGAATTTCATGTAGATTTATATTTTCCACTGTAAGGGTGACCATTAATGCATCAGTGTAGGGTGTAGTCTGTAGGCTTCCTTCTTTGAAAAAATTATTTCTGAGCCCATCATCCCATGATCTTTTTTTGGGCCATGCATAGAGATGATGTGGAAGGTCTTAGTAGGCCTCTTTGATATGTGACTTGCAAGCATTATTAGAGTTTCCTCATATATAACCACTTATGATGACCTGGATTTATCATACTTCTTATACAGGAGCATGTTCTCACTCCCTTGGTAGAAAGGCTATTTATTGTTTTGGCTTTCATCTCGGATGAACTTTCTCAGCTGTCCCCATCCTGATGAGGTGCTCAATTTCATTTTTCAAATCTATATACTCTTAAGTTAAATGTCTCAAGTCCCTATGGAACCTGCAATATTGATCTTTGTATTGGATAGCATTCTTAAGTTTCATAGGCCAATGCATTATGTGTTGGTTTTAAACTCACATAAGAAGTGTTTCCCTATATACAATCAAGGGTGCATAGGTACAAAAGTTTGGGCAGGTGTATCCTAAACCTCATCCATTATCTTTCTCATCTTTACGGTTCCAACATGGCCTTTATTCCTAGATGGTCTAGGATCATCCCTAATCTTGGGCAATGATCTTGTGTTTTTTCATCAGTGGGGAGGTCATTAACCCTGCTATTCTTGGTCATTTCTTCAATGTTGAGGTATATGTTCACTAGTTGAGTGGCCTCTACATATGAGGTTAAGAAGTCGTTTGTCGTGTCTCTTCAAAGGGATCTTTGGCAAAGAGCTTAGTGTAGAGAACATACAACCACTGAATTAGAATCGTTGGTCTCTTGGATTTGCGTGCTATTGAAGCTAGAAAAGAAATCTTTGAGACTCTCATCCTTTCATTGATGTAGAGACATTAAGTGAGTTATGGTTTTTAGTCTTCTTCCTTTTTGCCAAAAAGTAAGACATAATTTTCTTTTCGAACTCGGTGTATGTACCAATGGTGTTGTTCTTAAGGGTACGATAACAGGACCGACTTTGTCAATTGAGGTGAGTTGGAAGGCTCGACACTAGATTGCATCATTATAAGTATAAAAGTCCATCTAACCTTTAAAGTTCTCAAGGTATTCCAGTGGATCCTTAGGTTAATTGTCCCTTTGATGGACATTAGCCATTGAAATCACATTATCTATATTGTTGATCGGAATAGAGTGATCCTACCTATGAGCTTCAAGGCGCTCATGCAGGTCTGGAAAAATGGGTCCCAAACTATCCAAAATGGATGGACGAATGAACGAGGTTCGAGCCTCAGTGAGTGGGTGGCTCTGAAACCATGTGGGCCAAATTGGTTGTCTAACACGTGGACTTTAACCTTGTTATGTGGATCACACTATCGATCTTTTCCTAGGTGGATGTGAGCTAAATCGGATACATTTCAAGGGCCTATGGCTCTGGTAGATGTTATAGGATAGTTTGGAGCACAACCTCCATTATGTTCAGGTGGAATTCCATCTATGCCCTTTTTTGGCACTTTATTCATACCCACTGTGGTCGTGGTAGCATGAGGCTAATAACTTGTATAGGTGGTTGCACAATTTGCTGGACATAAGGTGGGTCCTCATTTTTCCTTGTAGAAACTTGGATGTCTTGGTTAAGTGGTAGGTTCATCCTAAAAGGACAAAAATATGTGTCCTTTATAGACCTTATAGAATGAACTTCTTTTTTCTGGAGTAGTTTTTTTCTGAACTTTTTATGGGTCTTTTTTCAAGGACCGCCTAGTTTAGAATGTTGGAGGACACTATAAATCATTCTCTCTAGTTGTTATACAAATAGTAGAGCACACTTTTGCTTCTTGTGTCCCTAAGAATATATAATACACCATTAAGATGTTGGATCACTATGGGATGTGGTGGCCTTTGTAATGAGGATAAGGAGTATGTTCTTGTGCGGGAGCATGCTCTCGCTCCCTTGGTAGATAAGCCCTCCATTGTTTTGGTCTTTCATCTCGAACGAACTCTCTTAATTTCCCCTTTTGATGAGGTGCTTAATTTCATTTTTCAAATCTCGACACTCTTCAACTAAATTTCCCAAGTCTTTATGGAACCTACAATATTGATCTTTGTTTTGGCTAACATTCTTAAGTTTCTTAGACCAACATATTATGCGTTGGTTGTTAACTTACATAAGAAGTGTTTCCTTGGGTACATTCAAAAGTGCATAGGTACAAAAGTTTGGGCCAAAGTATCCTAAACCTTGCATGTCCTCTATCTTTCTCATCATTGTAGTCCCAACGAGGCCTTTTATTCCTTGATAGTCTAGGATGATCCTTAATCTTGGGTGGTGATCTTGTGTTTTCATCAGCAGGAAGGTCATTAACTCTCTTATTCCTAGCAATTTCTTCAATCTTCACTATTTAAATAACTTATGCATACGAGGTTAGGAAGTCTTTTGTCATATCCCTCCAAAAGGATCTTTAGCGAAGAGCTTAGTGTAGCACATTCACAGCCAGAGAATCAAAATAATTAGTCACTTGGATTTTCATGCTATTGAACTTGTTGCAGAAATCCTACAAACTCTCATCCATAAATTGATGTAGGGGCAAAAATTGTTTATCAAACTTGGTAATGGTATCAATGGTATTGGGCTTTAGGGTATGATACCAAGCCTAGGTTTACTCGGACTAAATTTTGTCGTGTTTTATCTATATTTCTATTATTTGAAGTCTTCATTTATGTTTATACTTATCTAATTTTTTCTTGATGACGTTCTCAAATTTTTGGATCGTAAAAGTTTATATATATTAGATTTTGATATATCAAAATTTGATAAAAAAAACTACACTCTTTTGGATATATATATAATAAATTATTTGGATAAATAATATTGATAAATTATTGTATATTTTAGATAAAATTATTTAAAGATATAGATATAATTAATTATAATTAAAAATATATATTATTAGATTGTATTTTTATAAAAGTTGAAATCATTTAATAAAATATTTGTTTAAATTATATATATGTTTTAAGAATTATGGTGATATAAGTATATATATATGAACCAAGGATTTGAATCAAAGATGATGCACCCAGAGTGAAAAACATAGAGATATATGAATTCTAATTATCATGAACAAAATCTTTAATTATGATCGAATAAAAAAGAAAGAACAAAGAAAAAAAAAGATATAAAGAAAATATAAACATTCATAGTGTACTGTTACATACATACAATGTACTCTTGGAAGTGGAGGCAACCAGCGAAAGTCTATTGAAATCTCGAGGGGTGGGTCAAAAAGTCGTGGAATTTGATATTTATAGTATCTACTATCTAGTACAAAATCCAATAATATCACTAAGTATATGAAAATCTTTAAAATCATTCACTTTAGAATACATCAGAACTCTTTTAGATACCAAGATTTCTACGAATTCTTTTAGAATAATTGAATACACCTACTTCTTTTAAAATCATAATTAAATATCAACAGCTTTTATAACTTTTTAAAAATCCCTAAAATTTTAAATTTAATACATCCATTTTAATTTATATAAACTAATTATATATCATACTCTCTATCATAAATAAATTTTCATTTTAACCCTTAACACATAATATATATTATTTTTATATAAGATCAAAAATTATTTTTATGTGTAAAAAAATACAATATATATACTTTTTAATAATATAAAAACATATTTTTTTTTAAATGAAACTTAAATCATATAAATAACTAAATTATTTAAAGATTGAAATAATTTGTTTACTTTTTAAATTCTATCTCCTTATTTATATAGATTTGATACAGTAGTACTAAAAACTATTTTAAAGTATTTTTTTATTATTTATTTAGGTAAATTTATTTATTGAATAATTTGTTAATTTTAAAAAATATTATATTTTTATAATTATTAAAATATTAAAAATAAAATAATATTTATAAAACTCTTAAAACTTATAACTATAAAATTATCATTTAATTATAAAAGATATTTAATTCAAAAATTTATATTAAACTTCGTTCAAATAAATGTCATTTAAATCTGTTTAATATTAAATTTTAATTAATTAAATTAAATATTATTAGAATTTTTTTAATTGCTATAAACTTTGAAAGTTTTATTTTATATGAACTTTAAGTTTAAATTATTATCACGTTAGTATTAATAATAAGGTAACGTGAGAAAAACTTATATTTATTTTAAAAATGACATTTAAGTCATGTACTTATTTTTATAACAATTTAATCATATTTTTATAAAAATAACTACACAAGAACAAATATTAATTTTTTATATTTTTATTTTATTTTTTCTCAATGGTTTTCGATTATTTAAATTATAACAATTTATATTTAATATAATTAAAAAATAAATGAAAATTACTTTTATCTTTTTATATTTATTTTTTTATAATAATATGATTAAATTATTTTAAAAACTAAATATAAAATTTAAGTATATTGTTACAATAAATTTTTCTCTAATAACAATTATTTTAAGTGATGTTTGGTTCAATGTGATGAAATAAAATTAAAATTGATTATTTTTAATTTTATGTTTGATTGTATTAAAAACATAGGAATAAAATAGAATCTATTCCTAAAAGAGAAAAAGAAAAGAAAGTATCGTTCTTTTTCTCCATCTAAAAATCATGATTTTATTCTTATCTTAATTTTTTGTTTCAATTTTACTTCAATCCCAAAATCTAAAATTTTATTTAAAAACATATCAATTTTAACCCTAAAGTCTACTCCACAAATATAACCCTAAAGTCTAATCCACAAATGTAACCCTAAATCTCAAACATTATACTCTATACTCTATACCTTAAATCCTAAACCTTAAACCCTATTTATAAAAGTAATAATTTTTTACAACCCACAAATATAACTCTAAACCCTAAACATTATACTCTATATTCTATACCCTAAATCTCAAAACCTAAAATTCTAAATCCTAAACCTTAAACCATATTTAAAAATAATAATTATTTTAACTATAAACTCACAAATATAACCCTAAATCATATACCTTAAACCTTAAACCCCAAAACCCTAAACACAAACATTAAATCCTAAACTTCTAAATCTCAAACCTCAAAACCATAAATTCTATTTAGAAAAATAATAATTTTAATAATATATTTTTTCTGATAAAAAAATAAAAATAAAATAATATTATTTAAATTTTATTTAATATATAAATATTAAGATAATAGATAGTATCTTAGGTTTCTTTATAAGCAAAAGAAAACTTAATTTATTCAAACTTCATTCTTTGAAAACAATATTGCACGAATACGGAAACGATTTTGAAGAAATTTATTTTCCCAATTTATGAATATAAAGATCATAGATAGAAGCTGGCAGCAATTAGCGAATTAGCCAGACATTATCATAAAGAAATGCCAGTTAATTAGTAATGAGTAAAAATATTTAAATTATTTAATTTATTATAATTATATTTATATGTTATAAATATAATTAAAATTTAAAAATGTATGTTATTAAATATTATTTTATTGTTATTTATATATTATAAATATAATTATAATAAGATAAATAATTTAGATATTTTTATTATATATTAAAATGTAATTAACTCATTAAACCACTCTTCATTTGACCTGTTTCTCTTTGAATCATTGAATCCAACAGCATGCAGTCAAACTCCAATTTTCAGAAATTCTGAACCACTGAAACAAAAGTGAGGCAGTCTCATTAATTGCTTAATTTATTTACTATCCCTTTTATAATTATCTGCTGCTCTCTGATACTCACAAAATTCACAAATCACAATCCTTTCATTTTTTACCTAGCATACCCATTTCTCTTTTTCAACTATTTTAAGTAATTGAATAGTGTTCTCAAAGAAAATTATTCATTATTAATTTTTTTTAAATATAAGGATACAATATTTTAAATAAATATAATTTAAAATTAATACTATTTTTAATTTAAAAAATACTCAAATAAAGAATATATTTTAAAAATAATAAATAACACCTTAATCTTTTAAGGGACCCTTTGATTCTGATGTGGATACTCTCATTTTGTTTTCCTCTTTCGTGTTGTTCCTTTCACTCTTCTGCTCCTTTCTGCCACCACCACCACCACCAACCCATTTATTCACTCTTTCTTTTTCTTTTCATCTTTATTCGAACTTTATCTCAATTTTTTTTACCATTTTCTCTCTAAATTTCTCTCTTTTTCTTAATTCTACTGAAAAAACTTTCAGTTTTGTCAATTGGGTTTCCTTCATTTTTCTTAAATTTTCATTCTTAAACCTAAAAGTTTTAATCTTTGGATTAAGGTCGTGCATTACTTCACAATGACATGAATAATCCATTACCATGAATACTTTACTAGTTCTTTATGCTTCTAAAGTTATTATGATTTCACATCTTTTACTTTTAGTCTCTTGCTTTGATCACCTACCTCAACCTTTAAGCCCTTATCAGGTAAGGAAGCTTTCTGAGTTTCATTCTTTTGTTTCTTTGTTTTGATTAATTGAAATTTTTTATATTATTTTTCCCTCACAGGATAAGCTGTTTGAAGAGAATAGCAGGTTGGGTTCTACTCCACCTAGTTGCCACAACAAGTGCAATGAGTGTCACCCATGTATGGCTGTCCAAGTTCCTACACTACCCGGAAATGATCCGGTCAGACCCGGTTTGACCCGAACAAATCCAATGGTTTACATTGACCCATCTCTTCAAGGCAACAGGTACTCAAATTACAAGCCACTTGGTTGGAAATGTCAATGTCGTGATCACTTCTACAACCCTTAGGATTAACAAGAAATTAAGTCTTGATTAATTTGATGTATGAATACATAACTGTTGTTTCTTATTGCTTTTGTAAGTGTTTAAAATTTAATATTTAATTTTGGAGGGCACATTGGAGATTCTCTAGAGATTAGTAGAGACAAGATGAATTATTTAATACAGTGAGAAATTTTGTACATGTACAGAAATTGATAAGAGACTTTATCTGAACATCTTATTTGATTCCCCCTTAAAATATATATGGGTTTTGGAACGGGAGCTTAACTAGGCTATATTAAGCTTGGGTGATTTTCATAGACTTTTCAATTTTACTTTTTCTTGGGATTTACATGGGTCGTCACTATATGACTTTTCCTGAATTTGAGCTGCTATCTCAGTATCTTTTGCTTACTGCAGTAATTCTTACCGAATTGTCTAAAATGCCCCAGCAACTGTCAAAAGTAGATTTTTTTTTATTGGGGCTAGACCTTGCTTCTTATGCTTGCGTATTTGTACGAAAAGCTATAAATCTAAAATAGATTTGGTAATTTTAAGATGAAAATTAATTGAAAAAAATAATATCTTATAAAAATATTTACTTTATATTAACATAATTCTTATATTAAAACAATCTATCATTATATATTATTTAAATTTATTTAATATTAATTTTTATTTAATATTATTAATTATTATTTTTATTATTATAAATTTTAAGATATTAGTATAATATATGCAAATTTTTAAATTGCTTTAAATCTCAAATTGGTTAGTCTTTTCCGACATGTGCCATGGTTAATGGCTGTCATATGAAAAAAAAATTGTACCTAATATAACTCTGTTTTTATAGATTAAATATATTAATTATTTTATTTTAAATTTATATATTTTAATTAAATTATCACGATATTTGTGAATATTTTAATCATTTTAGGTTAATTTTATTGATTTATTTATTTTATTTTTAATTTTTTTAATTTTTTAAAACATTTTTTTCTTCAAATATCTATATCTATTAATTTACATATGTAAATTTTAATTCAATCAAACTTAAAATTTTTCACCAAAAAAATATCTAAAAAAATCAAAATCTTCAAAAAAATTACTAAAGTGTCTATGAATATAAATTATAAGGTAATTATAAATGTATTAATTTTAAAATATATAATTAATATCTTCAATTTATGAAAATAAAGTGATTAAATTATTTTACCATCTTTTGATATAATTACCATGGATGGATGTATAAAACTTGATTATTTTTATGTACTTATTTCTCTGGGTAGAGTTTATTTAAAAAAAATTAAAAATTAAAATATTTATTTAATTTTAATATAATTTAAATGAACTTATATTTTTTAAAAATTTAAAAAAATAAACATATATTTTTACACTAAAAAATAAAAAATAAAATAATTAAATAACTAAATTATTTATACACTTAAAGAAATAAATAATAAAACTATATCAATTTCCTCGTAATTTTATTTAATTTATAAAAATAAAGATATATTAACGTACTGTTCGTTTTGAAATATGTTATTCCGATAAAATTTTGTATTGCACGCCTAGGTTTAGCGTACCGTTAGCTTTGAATTCATATGACTTGGTTAGAGTTTTTATAATAATAAAAAAAAATTACTAGATAATTCTTTAAGTTTTTAAAAATAACAAAAATATCTATCAACTTTAAAAAATAATCATTTATATTTATTCAGTTATTGTTTTATTACAAAATCATTCCTTTAATTTTTTGATATTTTGCAAATATCCCTTAAAAATTTTGAAATAGGAATAAAAAAGAATGTTATTTTTTAAACTCATAAGATTTTTTGTTGTTTCATAATTAAAGAGTATTTATAATTGACCTTAAAAAATTATTTTATTATTATTATTTTATTTATTTTTACATACCAAAATTACCTATGCTATTATACTAACACAAACAAGAATATTTTTACTTACCTTAAAAATAAAATATAATTTAAATACAAATTTACATAAATATTTCCCTATTTCCCAATTTAATCTTCTTAAAATTTGACCAAATTTACCTATAATATATTAATCTTTATTGTGTTTTTTTTTTATTTTTAATTCTTGTTATTCATTTAGTTATACTATCTATATCATTTATTTAAGGACTTATCAAGCAACCGACCTTAGCTCAGTTGGCAGAGCGGAGGACTGTAGTTGGCTAAGCCAAATAGATATCCTTAGGTCGCTGGTTCGAATCCGGCAGGTCGGAATTAATTTTTATTTTATAATTTATCTGTGAATTTTTTCTTTTAATTTTTTCTTTTAATTTTTTCTTTTAATTTTTTCTTTTAATTTTTTCTTTTAATTTTTTCTTTTAATTTTTTCTTTTAATTTTTTCTTTTAATTTTTTCTTTAATTTTTTCTTTTAATTTTTTGTAATGAAAGAAACAAATCCAAACGCCAAAGAGCTGTTCTATAATGCTCATTTCACTCTCATCGACATATAAAATGTATGGTCCAATATTTTTATCTTAAAAAAAAAATTATAAAAAATAAACTTAATTAAAATTTATAACAATAAATATAATATAAAATAATATTAAACTATATTTAAACAAAATTTAAAATATAATTATGTATTATAATATAAAAATGTAAAAAATAGATATAAAAATATTATTTTAATATTCTAAAAAAAAATTGATATAATTCACTGTCCCTTAATAATATATAAGCTCAACTAGAAGACACGTAGGAGCTCCTCCTCAAAACCCACCTTGGATTCTTGCTCGTATCTCTATCAATTTCCACTTCCACCATAACTCTCCTACGAACATCACTGTCAACTTGCTCCTTCATGCATCCTTGTTAACGTGTATTTTTTAATCCCTAATAAAAATTAATTTGAATCTAAATAAGAAAGAGTCGAAATAAGATAAAATTAAAATAAATGTTTGATTCTGTTTGATAGTATTTATTAATAATTTATAAGAATTAAAATAAATTAAAAATAGATTATTTTTAACTACGTGAAATAAACATCCCTAATGAAAATTAATAGAAATAAAGTTTTAACTTACAAAACTATCATTTTAAATAAATTATTATTTATGTTTAATCTATAATTAATATATTAGTTTTATTTTTAAAAAATAATTAATATAATAATTAAAATTAAATAATAAAAATTTAGTTAATGTATTGAATTGAATATGTATAATATATAGGCCATTTTTTCACTTAGTTTAATTTTAAAGGATATTATTAGATATTATAATATTTTAGTGCATAAAATTATCCCAAAATATATATAAAAATTAAGCAAGTAGGAAAGAAAAACAATCCTTGAATGGGATTGGGAATTAAATTGGGATAAATTTTAAAATAAATGACAAATTTAAGAGTCATTATCTTTCCCTTCCCTATATATTTTTTATCGAGTAAATATTATAAATGAAGTTATTACATTTCCTTCATTTTTCAATCCTCTCACACCAAAAATTAGGAATAATCTGGACCACTCCGTTTCACCTAGACCCATCAATAATATCTCAAGAATAAAAAATCTGAAAGGACAGTGACACTTCCTACTCTCACTGTGCTTCAACGTACACTTGCCCTTCCTGTTGTTGAGCTTGGCTTGCCTTTGTTCCCATCCACTAACACTTGTTGTGTCATGTGTGTATGTATGATACATCCTCCGGTCAATCTCTATAGCAGCAAGGATGAATTAATAAAATTTTACTGGTTAAAAGGGAAGAGAACTATTGCTGAAAATGGGTTTCCTTTGCTTTCATTTTTCATCTATCTTTGTTGTAAACAAAATCTAGTTGGTTGGTAAATTGTTCTCTTTGCTCGAACCATAACCCAAGGTGTTTAAGTAGTGGCTTTAGAATGTTCTCCTCCACCTCCACCAATCCCTTAAGATATATTATGCTTGACCATGACGAGAGAGGGAGGGAAAAAAAACCTTGCTGCAACTCATTTTCATAATTCTCTTAGATGGCATTTGATTCGTAGAATAGAATCGGAATTAAAATCGGAACAGAAATGAAATGAAACAAAAACAATGTTGTTTAATTTGATCACTGAAATCAAGCTCAGAATCAGGATTATAGTATTTAGTTTGACACTAGAATAGAATGGAATGAAAAAACTATAAATTAACTTAATACCCTTATATTCATTAAAGTTCAAATAATGTCATTTAATTACTATTTTTTTGTTAGATAAAATACATTATTAAAATCATTATTTTTTTAAATAATTATTACTTAATTAAAAAAAATATATTATTAAAATTATTATTTTTTTAAACAAGGTTTATAGTTTTGAGGTTTAAGATTTGAGATTTAGGATTTAGTGCTATATTTGTAGGTTAAGGTCTAGGGTTAAAATTATTATTTTTCTAAAAAGGGTTAAGGTTTAAGGTTTAAAGATTTAAGGTTTAAGGATTTGAGGGCTTAAGGTTATGAGATTTAAGATTTTGGGTTTTAAGATTTGAATTTAAGGTTTAGAGTTTTAGGATTTAAGGTTTATGGTTTTGAATTTTAGATTATATTTAAGACGAGGGTAAAATTAGAAAGAAAAAAAATTAAGATAAAAATGAGATCATGATTACTAAAGGAAGAGAGAATTGTCATTCATTCTTCTTTGGTAATCGATTTCATTTCATACCCTAAAAATAATCAATTCTGATTCATTTCATTCACTCCAACTAAACATCATGGGTAAGAATTTAATTGTTTTTTTTACCTGGCGAGTTGGGCATAGTAAGTATCAATGGACTAAAAATATATTTAAAAAAACAAAAATAACATCTTTAAAACTTATATTCATAAAAATAATACCCTTATATTCATCTCATCATTTTTCATATTTAAAAAAGTCTAAAACATAATTTTATTTTAAATGTTATCAAATTAGATAATGTTTGAACTATGACTACATAAATCCGTTTAGTGTTGAACGTTACCCAATAGAACTCATTAAATATTATTGATGTGTTATTTTTATTATTATAAATTTTTTGGGTACTTTTTTAATTTTCCAAAATCATTCTACAAATAAAACATTCAAACATGTTATCATCATTATTATACAAATACAATAATATAAACAATAGTGAAGTGAAATTCAACGACAACATGTCTAAGACAATCCTCTGCCATATTAACTTAAACTAATGATAGTAGTAGGCATGAGATCTATTGATAATATATCCTGAACAAACTACATAGATAACTAATATACTCCGCAATGTGGCAGATAGCAAATGCAAGAAACAAGAATCACCACCCTTCCATATTACTTTTATGGAATCAGATATTATGCCTAACCTATTTTATCTATTTTCTATATTTTAGGTTCTCCAAAAGTAATTTTACAGAAGCACCAATTACTTGTGCTACCACCAAGAACAACCCTCAGACATAATTAACCCTTTAGAATAACCTGAGCTTAAATAAGAAACTTTTGACTCCTGATTGTTGAAAATTTAGTCCAACTTGTGACCATTGGCATGGTTACCTTGTTTCGTTGGAGGGGGAGGTGGATCAACGAGGAAGGACTTGAAGTGTTTGTACATCTCTTTGGGCTTCTCTGCGTTGATTGCATGCCCTGCATTCTTTATCACTGCTAGTTGTGCATTCTCTCCAATATGCCTGAGAATTTGGACCAAAAAAAAAACACAATCAACTATAAATCAACCTGATTGAGAACAAAATGAAGTCCATTGTCCTTCCATGTACTTAGGACATGGTATAGAGTAACTAGAGTGGGCATGGTTTATGATAGAGTCAAAACAACAATATGTTCATTTGTAATACTAAGGGTCGGTTCGTTTATGCTTTTGCCGTAATGTAAAAGTGCTCTTGACAGCCAAAAATCCGCTTTTGAAATCAAATAGAAAAAATTTCCATACATGCTTTCAAGGTTCATGAAAGCACATTTTATGTCTACTGACATATTCACAAATTCGTGTTTCTATCTATCAGCAATTTCTATTGAAATCATTTTTAATAAAAGCAAATACAAACATGAAATCATTTTTAATAAAAGCAAATACAAACATACCCTCAAACATGTGTATATATATATATATATATATAAAAGAAATTTAAATTCAAATGATGATATTCTAATATTAAGGGTCTATTTGGTAACCAATTTTTTTTTCAGTTCCAGTTTCAACACAAGTTTTCAGAATGATAGTGTGTGATAATTAATTCTATTTTCAAGTTCAAAATCAGATTGGAACACAATTTTATTTTTACACACTTTATTATCTTTTAAACTTATAAAAAAAGTTTTGAAAATCATATTCTGACTTCACTTTTCGTTCATTAGTTAACTTTAGTTCTTCTTTGTTGTGACAAGGAACTAAAAAAGAAAATATAATTTTAGCTAAATGAGTTTTTATTTTTTCTCTTTTTTCCTAGACGAATAAGAAAACAGAAAACTAGTTCCAAACACTTGAAAATAGATCTCGTTATAAAACGAGCCCTAAGTAGTCAGGATTTACCTCTGTAACCGGTGAGCAAGTTCCATCGGAAATACCTGGTCATGTTCTCCCCATATAATTAGAGAGTGCTGTACATACAAATGAGAAACAACACGTTTACAAGTTTAGCAAAAAAAACAAAGAGAAATCTTTCAAAAATCTCTTTCTATAACTATTAGAGAGAGATTAAAAAAAAACAGATCACAGACATGAAAAAAAAGCTGGATTGTAAAGAGATACAGTTCCTGATAACAATACAAAGTTAAATAACCCTAACTTACAATTTTAGAAGATACCTGAGTAATCTTGGGAAGATTAGACATTTTTCTATCTTTGTGTAATGCATGGATCAACTCTTTTCTCTCTTGAATATATTCTGTACACATCACCTGCCAATACAATAACACTACTTTTACAAATTTCAGATAAGAAAACCTAAACTATCAGATTATGAAAGAGACGTGTCAGCTTGTCTTAATAACAGAATGATAGTCCAGACAAACTATTAGACAATTGCAGCAACGTGCAAATTGTTGATGTCTTTGTTTAGCAAGTCTTTATAATTTATTGATGTTATGAAGATCTCAAACCCACACCCAAAAAAATATATATAGAACTTATCTCTATTCCTGCAAAACTATTTTCTCCCTTCCAATACAACAAAGTTGGGGAGGTAATAGAAGCTAAAACTTTCCCAAACTTAATTATACTCTCGGTAATGTCTTTAGGTGATATTTGCTTTCTGTTTCAAGCTTAATCTTAATTCATTATGATTTATGAACCAAACGAAATAAACTAGTCATTAATTCAAAGCAGCTGCATGATGATCATCAATCTGAGAACAGTAACGCAAAGACAAAGAATACATGATAATTTAAGCAGACAAGACACAAGTTGAAACCAAGACAAGTAGAGTAATTAAATTATGTACTCACTATTTAGCACAAACATGAGTATGTAGGGTAATTTTTACCCATGTTAAACACATAATAAAAGTATAAAGGAAAAACATTAAGAGCTTTAGATTAATCCATGCCTCCAAACCATGTGAGTGTTCCCTCTCATCACAATAATGTTCTTTTCTTTTCAAAGTTTTTTTTATATGATACAGTTATTCACATTTTTTAACTATTAACCTCTTCTGAAAAAACATGATTTTTATGTCATAAAAAAACATTTAATCCCATTGTTATTAAAAAATAACCTTACAAGGACAAAAGCAATTTTATTTATTTTATTTTTTAATTTGTATAAGAAAGAAAATGTTATAACTTAAATTAAATGTAATTAAAAAAATTGAAAAAATAAAAAAAAAACAAAAAAAAAGTTATTTGTTCTTGTATAACAATTTTTTCGTAAAAATAAGAATAAACCGTTACAACAGAAACTAAGTGTTTTTTTAAATAAATAAAGGACTTCTACAGATCCCTTCTCTATTACAAAAAAAATAGAGAAAGTCACAAAGTAAAGTCATATCTATTAATTACATCCATCAAAAAATCAAAAAACTATCATAATTATAATTGTGATATAATCGTGATATATAAAAATACATATACATTGTATTTTTTAACGTGTTATATGAAGAAAAAAAACATATACACATCACATAAAATGATTAAAAATAAAAATCGATTATATTTAGAAAATTAAATCTTTTATTTTTGCATAGTTCACCTTATAATTATAACCAATCAAAGCACTTTTATGTAGAAAAAAATAAATAAAATCAAATCAAAACACACACAAAACTCATTTACCCAAATCACCCAACCAAACACCAGTCTTGAAAAAAGGCAAGGAACAGTAGCAGTACAATACCTAATTTTTGCGGTCAAAGAAATAAGGCAAGGAACACCTTACCTTGTCTTTTCCACCTGACTGACAGGAAATAGAAGTAATAATTCATCCAAATTTCATATTTTTTTCTAAAAAAAAAGGGGAATATTAAACGGATCAAAATCAAATAGAACGCCAAAATAGAAAGAAAAAAAAGAAGAAGAAGAAGAAACAACAGCAGCAGCTCAACAACTCCACACGTATTTGTTATAACGAACCTTAATCTCATCGGGTAAACATCAATTACTCAACAAACCAAGCAAAATGGGTTTAAACTTTAGAGAGCAAAGAACACTTACCTCAATGAAATCATTGAGAAAACAAGATGGGACTCTCTTAACTGGCTTGTAAAACGACAATCTCATCAAGTCACGAACTTTCTCAGGCTTTTGAGGTAGCAAAATACTAGCAGCCTCATCAACACTCTTGACCTTAAACATCCCTTCATCCATATCCTTATCCTCCAAACACACGCCAGCACAGCATAAGACAAGTCGTTTAACCATCTTCTCAAACTGACTCGCCATACTGTAGGCAACGAATCCACCATAGCTGATCCCAACAACATCCATCTTCTTTACGCCATGGGCCTCCATAACGGCCGCGACACATTGGGCCTGAAAAGATTCGGATCTCTCGGGTCGGGTCGTGTATGAATCGCCGAAGAAGAGGAGGTCAGGGACGTAGAGGTTGAAATGGGCTGCGAGAGGAGAAATAAAATCGTTCCATTGCCACATTGCGTTGGCACCCATCCCGTGGATGAGAAGTAGCGTAGACTTGGTTTCTTTGTGAGACTTTGGGACCCAGCAATGCATCACAGTGCCATCTCCAAGATCGGTGGTGGTGGATTTAAGGCCCGATGTTGAGAAAGAGTAGCGAAAACAATTGTCCCTTGAAGCAGTGAAGCTGAAGCATTTTCCCATTTTTTTTTTCTCCTCTGTTTTGATTTAAAAGATCAGATTTTGTTGAACACGGAAGGATTCACCGGTATAAAGACCGCAATTAGTATATAGACAAAGACAGCAGCTAGTACTCCTGGTAAAATTAAAATATGGCAAATGATAATAAATATAAAACAAATATTTCTCCAATGATTTTCAAGACAAAGATTGTAGGGGTATTTTTATCGTATAAAATGGGTTGATTTAATCATTTCATGTATGGGTAAATAAATTTAGTTTCTTAATATCTGAAAATAAAGAATTTTATAATAAAAATTAAAATAAGTAATTATAAAGCTAAAATATTTATTTTTAATAATAATAATATAAATAAATATATTTATTTTTTATAATAATATTTATAATATTTGATTTAAAAATAATTAAATTAAATTAACTCATATAAAAAAATAACACATAATACCTTTCCCAAATCAATTTTTGCTCAAAATAATACAGGGTGAGACCTATTGTAACATATTATTACTTTATTATATATTTTTATTTGTATTATTAAAAAATGTTATTTTTTAATCATATTTTTCTAATGATATTTTATTTTTATAAAATAATTATAATAATTTAAAATTTTACTCAAAAGATCATTTCAACATTTATGTTTATTTTATTAAAAAGAGTTAAGTTATAATTTTTTTAATTATTAACAATAAAAATATACCAATAACTACAACTATGAACTTGAAAAACTATAATTCTTAAAATATTAAATAAATTTCACAATAAGGAAAAAATATGATAATAAAAATAAATATTCTAATAATAATTAAAATAAATATATAACAATATTATTTAAAGTTACAATGTTATTTATAGTTATCGTTTGATGGTTTATTTTTATCGTTAATAATTAAAAAAAATCGTCCAAATATTTTTAATAATACGACAATGATGTATGTTTATTATGAATTTGTACATATATGTGTGAGTATTTGAATAAGTGAGTTTAAATGTGTAAGTATTATTTTGAAATAAAATAACTAAAATAATTCTCATTTATATTTATTTTAAAAAAATATCTAAATCTCAAAAATATATTTTTTTATTTGAACAAAATTTTAAACTAAGAGGGTTAAAAGAGTCTTTAAGAAAAGAAAGTTTGCTATTATAATACTACATTTTAATAATATAAATAATCAATAAATTTATAATTTAACGAGAAATAATTTATTTAATATTTAAATATATAAAATATCTAAAGACCAAGTTATAATTAGAATATATTAAATTTAATTTTTTATATCAATTATACTCGTTATTAACCTTATTGATCAATATCTTAAAATAGATAAACAAACGGTCAAAAAAATTTGAGTATTGTATACTTAAGTTAGTTCACAAAATTTTTAACTGAATAACTCGAAAATAAGTTTTAAAATGACTTACCTTGAATGATGTAACTATATATGCAATACATTAATATTAATGTTGAATTATTAATATAAAATAATATATTATTTTAATATTAATTAATATATTTTGATTTTATATATACACGTACGAATATATTAAATTATAAATATTTATTTTAAATTTAAATTATTATTAAAAGCTTTTTATTTGAATTCAAATTTCAATTAATTATGTATTTATAGTACATTAATTGTATATATTTGATTATTTAAAAATTACGCAATGTCTTGCGTGAAATTTTTCATTATATAAAGGTATCAACCCCTAGGTTTCTTGGATGTAATTATTTTACGTGATCTAGTTACTTTATCTAGGTACGGTAGCACAATTACGTCCAAATTCGGAAATTACGTCTAAGTTTAGTACATCTTGACTGAAACGTGTAACTGTAATCCCAATTCCTTTTTCCCGGTAGCAATCTTAAGGTTCTGTGTTTTCCAACTACTGTTTCCATATCTTTGTTGAACTCCCGATTATAAAGTCATTGCTGGTCAAACTTTAACAAAATAATTTAACTTGAAAAGCCTCTGACAGTCCCATTAATCAAATTATGAGAGATTTAATTTCTATAGAAAATATCTTTACATACTTCGATCAAAACCATAAAATTTTCTATTTTTTAATCTTCGATCAACACAGGGATAAATCTCCCAAATGGTCTAGGATAGAGAGTAGACATGGAGGTGGATCCAGCCATAGAGATGAATATGGAGATGGAGACCGAGCAAGAGGAGAATCGTTTATGGAGGATCTGACAAGGAGGGGCATACCGAGGGAGGAGCCAAGCTCAATCTACCACATAAGTCGTAGACTAATCATCTAATAGAGCCAACCAGTAGCTCGAATAGATTAGTTGTTGGAATATTATGGATCAAAATTCTCAAAATTTAAGAACATTCAAGAACAATTTTCCAAAAACACTCATAAACTCTCAAACTTTTGTTTTTGATTTATTTTAACTTGATTATTACATTGTTATTAAGAGTTATTTATAGAAACAACTAATAAATCTAAACTATACAATATAAACCTACTAAAACAATCTAAACTATACAATATAAACCTACTAAAACAATCTAAACCATACACATATCTCTTACCTAACCCATTTATTTTCTTCTTCCCACAAACCATGAATTGTATCATTATCAATTCAGATCATCACCATAGAAGCTTCCATGAGTTGAACTTCAAATGAGCTAGAATACTTCAAAGAGTTTTATTTTATTTCTTTGGACTTGTAAACAAGTTTACAAACCAACATTCCCCCTTAAACTTATTTTATAATGCCGAGCAAATTTCTCAATCTAATAAAGTCTTCTTGCTTAAGCGATTTAGTAAATATGTCGGTAATTTGATATTGTGATTTTACATACTCGAGTTATACATCATTTCTTGTAATGCATTCCCTGATGTAATGATATCGAGTATCTATGTGTTTGTTTCGATCATGGAAAACAAGATTTTTGGCTAAGGCAATGGTTGATTTGTTGTCGACACAAATTTTGGTTGGTTCTTTTTGTGTCATACCTAGCTCCTTTAACAAGTTTCTCAACCAAATTGCATGGCAAACACATGAGGTAGATGCTACATATTATGCTTTACAACTAGAAAAGGTGACAAACGGTTGCTTTTTTGACATCCATGTAAAAGCAGTATCTTCCATGAAAAACACAAATCTGGAAGTGCTTTTTCGATCATCTATATCTCTACCAAAATTGCTATCACTATATTCAACGAGCTTGTAATCATTAGAAGCCGAATAGAACAAACTAAAATTAATTGTACCTTTTAGATAACGTAAGATTCTTTTTGCAGCTTTGAAATGGGTGATTGTCGGTTTCTCCATATAGCGGCTAATCAATCCAACGGTATACAGGATGACAGGCCTTGTGCACGTGAGATAACGCAGACTTCCAACTAAACTATTGAAAAATGTTGGATCCACACTTTCACAATCTTTATGCTTGGATAGTTTGATTCCACATTCCACTACTGTGTTGATCGGCTTGCAATCGTTCATCTTGAACTTCTTTAGTATCTCCCTTGCATAGCTTTCTTGAGAGATGAAGATACCTTCTTCCTTTTTCTTCACTTCAATTCCAAGGTAGTATGTCATTAACTCGATGTCTATCATTTTGAACTCTCGGGTCATCATCTTCTTAAAATCTTCAAATAACTTCGGATTACTTCCGATGAAGATGAGGTCATCTACGTAGAGAGAATGTTCATAGAGACACTTGGTGAAGTTATTCTCTAGAAAGTACTTGTCGATGTGGTTATTCCATGCTCTTGGTGCTTGCTTTAACCCATAAAGAGCTTTCTTCAATTTCAACACCTTGTCTTTATAACCTTTTGCTTCATAGCCTGATGGTTTCTTAATGTAGACTTCTTCTTCAAGGACTCCGTTTAAAAAAGTAGATTTTACATCCATTTGATGTATCTTTCACTTATTTTGAGCTGCCAAAGAAATTATTAGTCTTATAATTTCTAATCGAGCAACAGGAGCAAATACCTCATCATAGTCAATTCCAGCCTTTTGACTATATCATTTTGCTGCTAGCCTCGCCTTGTGCTTTTCAATCTCTCCCTTAGCATTCTGCTTTGTCTTGTACACCCATTTGACACCTATTGCCTTATGCCCTTTGGGAAGTGAAACAGGTTCCCATGTGTCGTTCTTCTCGATTGCATTGATTTCTTCGTCCATCGCATCTATCCACTTCTTCTCTTGCACAGCTTCTTGAAAGCTCACTGGTTCACAATCGACAAAGAGACAAAATAAGGTAAGATTATCTTGTCGTTTTGTTACCTCATAAAGATCTTGGAGATTTCGTGTACGTGTCACGACTCTTTCACTTCCACTCGAAGATGATGAAGGTGACGTGTCTTCATGAATGGTTGGCATTGGTGAAGTAGGTGGAGTCGTTGGCTCTTGTTGATTTTCTATAGGTTTCTCCCCCATTGTCTGCTCATCTTCTTTAAATTGAGGAAAGAAATTGAAGTTATCTATATGAGAGTTAAAATCACATTCTCCTTCTTCGTCGAATACCACATCTCGACTTATCACAATCTTATTATTGTGTGGGTTGTACAATTTATAGCCCTTTGAATTAGCATCATAGCCAATGAAGATAAAACTCTCACTTTTATCATCAAGCTTCGTTATTCTCTCATCCGGTATATAAACATGGGTTATACTTCCAAAGACTCTTAGGTGAGAAATATCAGGCTTTCTTCCACCCCATGCCTCTTGTAGTGTCTTTCCCCATACACTTCTTGTTGGAGATCAGTTTGACAAGTAAACTACACATGAAACTGCTTCTGCCCAAAACTCTTTAGGTAGTTTCTTGCTTTTGAGCATGCTTCGTGCCATGTTGAGGATTGTTCGGTTCTTTCTTTCAACTACATCATTCTGTTGGGGGGATCTTGGTACTGTTAAAGATCTATGAATTCTATTTCCTTCATAGAACTCTTAAAATTCTTTGGATGTAAATTCTCCACCTCGGTCTGATCTCATGGCTTTGATTTTTCTACCATTTTCTCTCTCCATTGTAGCTTTGAACCTTTTGAATACTTCAAAAACTTTTGATTTTTGTTTCAAGAAATATACTCAAGTTTATATAAATATATGATAAAGCATATAAATATATATATTTTTAATCAATTAATGAGCATAAAATCATGGTAATTTTAGTGCTTTTTGAGCACTCATCACAACTGACGAACTTCTTGCTAGTCCGCAAGAAAGCGATAAAAACTAAAAATTAAACTATTCTAAATCACTTCCGTGGATTGACACGGTTGCATTAACCTATGCAACAAGCCTTTAAACCCACAGGATTTGCCACAGTGTGGGCCGAGTTTGAGTCTCGTGAGGGTTTTTCGGTAATGATACCCTTGCAATTGTACTTAATGTAAAAACAAAAGAAACAATAAAAACAAACAACTTAAAAATTAAATTTACAACAACATCACAAATTATCAACATCTCACCAAAATGTCTTATACTTTTTAATCTCCTTTAAGATCATAATTAAAATCTCGAAGCATAAGTTATTTTAATCTCTTTAAACAATCATGATTTATTATAATAATTAGTCGAAAATCATTTTCATATTTCATATCAAAAATGTATCAATTTAATTTCACCCAATTTAGGTGTCATGAATCGATTAAAGCTTGACTCTATTCTCATGAGTCAATACTCTGGCTCTTGAATCCTATGGGTTGAACACTAATACTAATTTATATGCGAAAGAGTTGATGTATAGAAATGAACTAATATGTTCGCATATGTATAAAGAATAAAGGCTCAAAGTGTTATTTTAACATTGATCTCATGAAAGGAATCAAATGTATAAATTATAAAGATATCATATATAAAAATTATTTTCATGCATAAATCAAACTCATTAAGAAAGAATTTCCAAGATATATGCCTTTTACAAATGAAGAAATTGCAATGACTTTTGGGAATTACTTAGCTTATATCTTTCTTTTGTAATTAGCCTTTTACTCACATGACTTTGTAGGCAATGCGGGTTATAGTATGTAGATGATACTATTTTTATCTCTCTCTTTTTTTACGTAGATATTTTTTCAATATGTGTATTTTTAGAGAGTCGACCCGTATGCAGTGTACATTTTTGGATTTTTGGTGAGTGGTTAATTTTGTGGCTTTTCTGTTTGATCTTGGTTTAGGTAACCCAGATATGTCTTTTTGTTTTTGTAGTAGTCATGCATAAATGAGATATAAGCATATACTATCAATTTCTACTCAAATCATTTAATCTAAGCAAAAATAATAATCAAAAATATATGATACTCTATTAAGATGAAAAAAATTCATACATTCAATGCTATTAACTATAGAGATCATCTAAAAATTTGAAGAAATAAGAAATGTGTTTGGAGTAGAAAAAATATATATTTCACTCTGAATAAAGGAAATTAGGCTCAATTATATCTCCATAAGGTAGTCTAAAAAAACTCATAAGCTCTTGATTTTGGGTTTAATATAATTTCTACATCTTATCAGAAATACTAATTATGACAAAAACTAACTAATTATCAAAAATAGTTACAAAATATTTCATGATATGTTTTCAAAAAATTAATTTAACGGTCTGAAAGACTTAACTATTTTGCTTAAATTTGATTTAAAGAAAAAGATAAATTTTTGTTAATTTTTATTTTTTTATATTTCAAAAACTATTGAATTACATAAAATAGAAATAAAATCAAACACAAAAAAAAAAATTTTTATTTTTTTTTATTTTTTTACTTTTAAATTGTTAAATCTTTTCATTTTATTTTATTTTATTTTTTTTATTTTTTTATTTTTTTTAAGCATGGTAGCTTTTCACCACTGACCTAGAACTTACATTGTCACCGATGTAACAAGCGTAAATTAAAGATAAAGAAAAGAAGAAAGATTACCTATTTCTTGAGAAAGTGCAAGTAGTAATGGAAAATGCTTGGTGCATCCATGTATTAAATCATTAAAGTGTATACGAAGACGGTCCTTTGTGAACCCAACATCTCGACAAATATTTTTAGTTTTAACAATTTAAAAATTATTCCACGTAGAAACAAATAAAAAGAAAATTACCTAAAATGATGGGTTGCACTCCATCCGGTAACTTAGTTTAACGTCTTAGCAGAGGCGTAACGAGATTGCATTTTAAGTAAACTCAATGTCCCGTCGTTGAGTCAATCAAACTGCCAGGTAAAACGAGGTTGTCTACGCATACTTTTTGATCGTACTATTGATTTTGATTTCTTTACGTACTTAAAACTAGAGGCATATTTTGAGTTTTAGATAACTTACGTCTAGGTGCCATCAAATAATTAAGTCATTAAAACAGGTTGTACCTAGATCAAACAAAGCGACTAACTTTCGTAGATTGTAATTAAAACATTAAAATTTTGGAGATAGTTGATTTTTTTTTTTTAAAATAACATAATCGGTATTAACGAGTGCTCCCGAGGAAAGAATGGTGGTGCAAAGGCTCCTTAAAAACCATCACTCAGGCAGAACAAGCGTTCCCAAGGGAAAAACTAGTGGCCTGAGGCTTCAAGAACTAGTCTCCAAATGACGAAGCTCACTTGAATCTTTACTTTTATGTTATTAAGTTAAGTTAAATAAAAGCTTTAAGTTAATGAAAATCTAAGTTAATTAAGTTTAAAGAAAAGGTTAATTAAGTTAAGTGAATTAAAAAAATCTAAGTTAATTAAGTTAAGTTAAAAAAATCTAAGTTAATTCGGTTAGTAAAAAGTTAATTAAGCTAAAAAAATCTAAGTTAATTAAGTTAAGTGAAAAAAAAAGTTAATTAAGTTAAGTGAAGTAAAAAAATCTAAGTTAATTAAGTTAATGAAAATTTAGTAAAAACCTAAGCTAATGTAAAAAAAAAAAATTTAAGTTAATTAAGTTAGTAAAAAAAACTAAGTTAAGTAAGATAAATAAAAATCAAGAAGAAAAAAAAATAGCTAAAGAAAGAAAAAAAAATAATAAAATAAAATAAAATTGAAAAAGGTAAAAGAAAATAAAAAATAAAATTATGATTTAAAATAAATAAAAAAAGTAGTAAAAAATAAACTCAAAAAAAATTAAAATTTTGGTTTTTTTTTATTTTTTATTTTATTTTTTTTTTATTTTATTTTATTTTTTTTATTTTATTTTATTTTTATTTATTTTATTTATTTTTTATTTATTTTATTTATTTATTTATTTTTTATTTATTTATTTTATTTATTTATTTTATTTATTTTTTTATTTTTATTTAAAATTTATTAAAAAAAAATTTTATGAAATTTAAAATTTGATTAAATTTTTTTATTTTTTTTTATTTTTTTATTTTTTTATTTTTTTATTTTTTTGCAAAAACAAAAAAAATCACAATTATTTACAGCACAAAAATATTTTTAAAATTTTGATAAATAAATTAAAAACGCTATTCCTTCCCGGACAGCGCGAAAACTTGATGGCTTGGCATCATGGAATTCACATAAATACTGGTTTTAATATTTGTAAAACTACCATGAAGTGCTACGAATCATTTCGTAGAAAATGATAAGTATACTTTCCCACAGTCGATCTAAGGAAGGAATTTATGTGGTTCTTAATTTATTATTCAAACTTTTAAAAACGAAATTAAATCCTAAACATCCTGTCACGATATTTTGGGTTTTGTGTTTTTAATCTAATTACAGAAAATTAAACATAGGTTCAATAAACATTCATGCAAATTTTATCTTTTATAAATAGTGGAGTATTTATGGATATAATAACTAAGTTAATTATGCTTGCTCGTATTATTTAGGTTATTAAAGATATGAATTGATATTTATTGATTCTCTCTTTTGTATGAATACCACCTTTGGTGGGGTTAGATATTCTTTGTTAACTAAACAAATCAATTAACACCTATGGGTGGGGTTGATAACTAATTTGGTTAATTAAATTAATTCCTTTTTCTAAGAGATTGAAAATGAACTATTTAAATGCCTTTGGTGAGTTAGACATTTAAACTTTATTCAAGGTGTCCAAATTAAACCTAAGAATTTAGTTATCCGAGTACTAACTTTCAAGTTTTAAAACCACTACCGAAAACATGTCATTAATACATTTTCGGATAATAATTCTTATAAAAACTTTTGAAATAGAGCTTCACTCTAACTAGGCGATTGTACCATCAAATAAAGAAGACTACTCTAAATCGAAGGATAACTAAACCTTAAAATCTAATCTTCGAGGTTTAAGTTTGTAATGAAAAATAATATATTTCTCTCTAACATTCTTAATATAAAATCATGAATAAAAATAAAATCAATTCATTTTAGATATTTTTACCTATTTAATATTTCTGGCATAACAACGTCATTATTACATCATGTTTACTAAGCAGACGATTAAATTTAACCACAGACAAAGTAAATATAACATGTAAGAATAAACCATAAAAATAACTGCAAAGAAAATAAAATCCTTACAGAACTATGACGCAATTCCCGTTTCTGGAAAAACTCCAAGCGGAATTTGCTCTCCCATTTATTGAATCAAAAAGCTAAAATATTACAAAAACATAACTAGTTCTTCCCTAAAAAGGGAAGAACTCTAAAACTAAGAGAAACTAGCTAAAACATAAGAAAAACTAGCTAAAACATAAGAAAAACTAAAAAAAAACTAAAAACTAAGAAATGGAGAGAAAGAAAGAAGAGAGAAGTGTGGTTTTGAGGTGTTTTGAAGGTGAAGGGAAGGGGGGTATTTATAGGTGAGGATGGAGAGAAAAAATAGAGAAAAAAATGTTAAAAAAATGTAAAACGCTGGATTTAGTGATTCTTGACGTCATCAATGACGCCAAGATGCATGGCGGCCGCAGTCTGCGGATGAACAATCTGCATGCACATCATGGATGAACGATCTGCGGATGAAACGTGTCGCGGATGAACAAGATCGCTACGGATGAACAAGACGCTGCGGATGAATGAAGACGCCGCGGATGAACGATACCATGGATGAAACGAGTGTTCAGCGCAACAAGTGAGTTAAGGCGTACGGCGCGATTTTCTCCTTCTCGACATTTTTGTCCTTTTTGACCCATTTTGTCCAATTTTTCCTTATTTGTTGACATTTCCCCATTTATTTATTAATATATTTGTGATGTATTGCTTCTAGTATTTCTCTTTTTTTTAAGTTGCGTTTTTAAGCCAAAATACCTGAAAAACAATAAAAATACCCGTGATTCCGAAAAAGACAAATTTATATAAATATATGATAAATCATATAAATATATATATTTTTAATCAATTAATGAGCATAAAATCATGGTAATTTTAGTGCTTTTTGAGCACTCATCAGTAGTCCCTTTACCATCTCCTTCTTAGACAATAGCTTCAATCCCCTAAAATTGAGATTCCTGAATCGAAGATGTTGTAGCCACGATGCATCTTTATAGCAGACTTTCAGACAGTTTGCAATATCATTTTGTATGTTGATCAAGAACATTCTATTCTTTGACATTGGCCCGTTAGCAATGAGATTATTCTTATAATCTTTTATAGAAAGATGATAATCCTTCATATGAATATCATAACCTTTCTCTAACAGTTGTCCTAAACTTAAGATGTTACTTTTCATATTTGGGACATAGTAAACATTGGAAATAAGTTGATGTCGCCCATCTTTCAAGCGAATAAGAATGTTACCTCTTTCTTTCACTGCTACATTAGAATCATCTCCAAATGAGACATTTCCGCTTATTGACTCGTCTAGTTCCACAAACATGTCTTTCCTTCCACACATATGGTTGCTTGCACCGCTGTCAAGATACCAGGCATTTGGTTGACTACCATTACCCTCCTTCCGTGCTAGAAAAAAGTTTCTTCTCATCCGTCTTCTCCTCTATGTAGTTTATTTTTTCATCTACTCTATTGTTAGGAGCTCTACATTCTGAAGCATAATGTCCAAGTTTCTAACAACTATAGCATTGAACTTGAGATTTGCTATACCTTGAGTTCATATTACCTCTTCCACGACTTTGTGTTGAGCTTTTTGCTCTCTCTAAGTTGTTATAATTCCAACCTCGTTCATGACCGTGGCTTCCACCTCGTCCACGGCCTCTACCTCTACCTCAGTCACGTTGGTTTCTGTCATTGCCTTGGCTTTCATGCTTATCCTTGAATTGCATCTTGAATAGTTTCTCAGTGATCCCTTGCTTCTTCTTATGCTTTTCTTTATATGCTTGTAATGACCCATTGAGTTAATCAATGGTCATTTCTTCCAAATCTTTTGTTTCCTCAATCGTCACAATGATGTGTTCAAATTTGGAATCTAATGAACGAAGTATTTTTTCCATTATTCTAACATCTCTCAACATCTCACCGTTTCTTTTAATTGATTAGAAACAACTACGACTCTTGAGAAATAGTCAGAAATAGATTCGGAAGCTTTCATATGTAGAGATTCAAACTCACCTCTTAGTGTTTGGAGATGAACCTTCTTCACTTTCTCGACTCCTTTGAAAGAAATTTGAAGTTTATTCCACGCTGCTTTGGAAGATGTTGCATCTAAAATCTTCTCAAACCCATCACCATTTAAGGTTTGATAGATAAGAAAAAAGGGCTTTCTTGTTTCTCTTTCTCAAATCCTTCAAAGATTCTTTTTGCACTTGCGTTAGAGTAGCTTCATCGTCTAGCTCACTTAAGCATTTCTCTACGACTTCTCACACATCATGTGAACCCAAAAAAGCCTTCATCTTGATACTCTAATTATCATAGTTGTCGTTGTTGAGTGTTGGGACTTCAAACGATGATATACCTCCACTTGACATAACTCTTAATATAGTAAGAATTTGTAAATTCTGATCGCACAGATGGATTCAGAACGTCAAAAAATCTTAAGAAGAATTCTGAAGAAAAACTTGAATTTTTTAGTCAACTATCAAAGTCAATTTTTTTGGTCAATGACTTGGCGGCTCGGTCAACTCGACTCCAACTGGTTGACTCGGTGAGTTCACTTCTAGCAGAATTTTCTTGCGGATCATGACGGTGCGTCCGAACTCCAATCGGAATGATTCTTACGCCGTACGATTTGTCTCGTTGAGAGATTCGATTTGATATACAATAATATATATTTATATTTTCAAATACAACTCTAATACAACTTTGTTGGAATATTATGTCTCAAAACTCAAGAACAATTTTCCAAAAATATTCAAAAACTCTCAAATTTTTGTTTCTGATTTATTTTGACTTGATTATTTGCTACTGAGAGGTATTTATAAAAACAAATAATAAATCTAAAACATATAATATAAACTTACTGAAACAATCAAAATCATACACATATTTTTTACCTAACTTATTTATTTTCTTCTTTCCAATAAACATGAACCGTATTCTTCTTTCCAATAAACATAAACTGTATCCTTATTAATCCAGATAATCATCCTAAAAACTTTCAAGAATTGGACTTCAAATATGTTAAAAAAGAGTTTTATTTATTTTATTTCTTTTGGCTTATAAACACTAGTTGTCTCGGGATCAGGCCATCCAGTAGGCGCGGTGGCCAATTGAGCGGGCAAGACTTTCAAGAGTCTAATCAGTTGTTACCATCTAGCCGTGGTCCTGTCATTTCCCTCTGGCTTTCCTCATGATGCTTTCGACACTTCCATTGGTACTTTCAGCTCCGCTACCATTCCCATTGCCTTTCTAATGGAAGAGTTTGAACAAAGTATGGGTTATGATGTTGATTCTCTGCTACCTTGGTTCCTAGCAACCCTCATCCTAGCTAGATCACTATCTTTGCAGATGAGTTGTTTACAGTACTATGTTCTCGCATTTGGTGCATGAATTCTTTTGTAGAGTGGGGGCAACTCCTGGGCAATTTCCACCTAACTTCTGGAAAAGCTTGGTCTCCTGCTACACTTATGACGTGGTATGCCTTAAGTTTGGTCCCACTCTCAACTAGTTTGTTCATAATGGTGAGCCATAGTTCATTTTTATTCATTACTTGGCCCTTTTTTCCAACATATTTGATTTGTCTTTGTAGTTCATTGGAAGCAAGCTACGCAAGATTCAAAGAAGGTAATTTTTATTGAAAAACTCTTTGCCTTTTTTCCCAACTTTATGCCACTATGAGAGCTGGCTATTCTCGAGAGAATTGCCGATTAGGATTTCACCTCTTATCTTCTATTTCTAGAACCCTTACGTGGCGTTTGGTTCGTGGAATGGAATCGGAATCGGAATCGGAATCGGAATCGAAATCGGAATGGAATGGAATGGAAAGGAAACAATTTTGTTTGGTTCGACCACTGGAATCAAGCTCGGAATTAGGATTACAGTGTTTGGTTTGCCACTGTAATGGAATGAAAAAAGCTGTAAATGGCCTTAATACCCTTACATGCTGTAAAGTTCAAATAGTGTCATTTAATTACTATTTTTTTGTCAAACAAAATACATTATTGAAATCATTATTTTTCTAAATAATTATTACTTAATTAAAAAGAAATATATTATTAAAATTATTATTTTTTAAATAGGGTTTAGGGTTTTGAGGTTTGGGATGTGAGATTTGTTAGGGTTTAGGGATTTAGGATTTGGGGTTATATTTGTAGGTTAAGGTTTAGGGTTAAAATTATTATTTTCCTAAAAATGGTTTAGGGTTTTAGAATTTTGGATTTGGGGTTTAGGGTTTTAGGATTTGGAATTTAGGGTTTAGGGTTTTGGGATTTATGTTTTAGGGTTTTGGGTTTTGGGATTTATGTTTTAAGGTTTAGGGTTTAGGGATTTAGGGATTTAGGGATTTGGGGTTTAGGGTTTTAGGATTTGGAATTTGGGGTTTAGGGTTTTGGGTTTTGGGATTTATGTTTTAAGGTTTAGGGTTTAAGAATTTTGGGTTTAGGGATTTGGGGATTTGGGATTTAGGGTTTTAGGGTTTAAGGTTTAAGGTTTAGGGTTTAGGGATTTGGGGTTTAGGGCTTTATGATTTGAAATTTAGGGTTTTGGGATTTATGTTTTAGGGTTTTGGGTTTTGGGATTTATGTTTTAAGGTTTAGTGTTTAAGGATTTAGGGTTTAGGGTTTTGAAATTTTGGATTTAGGGTTTAGGGTTTTGGAATTTTGGGTTTGAGAATTTGGGATTTGAGTTTAAGGTTATATTTTAAGTGAGGGTAAAATTGAAAAAAAAAAGTTTAGATGGGAATAGAATTATGATTACCAAGGTGGGGAGAAGGAATTGTGATTCCTTCTCTTTTAGTAATCTGATTCCATTCCATCCTCCATTCCGTCCAACCAAACACACAAAATGGAAGGAATCGTTTCTGATTCCATTCCATTCCCTCCAATTAAACGTGGGTTAGTATTCCTTCAACTATTGGTATGTTGTTGGCAACCCAGTACATACTTGTGATATTCTTTGATTTTTTATTCTGATCTTCATATCTCTTCTTTGCAGATATGTCAGATCTCTTCTTTGCATATATGTATTCACATCATCTTACTGCTCAAAAGAATCAGTCTTCCAACGCTATATGATTCATCTCTCAACAGTTCAGTAAATCAGGCAGGTGGTAATCATGTGCTTGGGAGAAAGTGAGCTCACCAGACTGATGTGACTATTACAAGCGTTGTGACATCCCATAGAAATAAAATTTTAACTAAAATTATATTTTTAGAATTTTTAGGATGACTTTAATTTTTATAAGGTAGATGTGTTATAATAAATTAAAAATAATTAAATTAGTTTCTTTAATTTTTTAACAAAGTTACCAAAATGTTTCTACCCCTTAAAAATTTTCATAGACAAGAGTTTTTTAGTCTTTTATTTAATTAATTTTTTAAGCACAATATATCATATCCTTGTTCTTAAAGAAACATTTTCTTACTTATCATGTTAAAGAAACATTTTCTTACTTATCATGTTAGTGCAAGTTTATCCAAGAAACATGGCACGAAACTAACTTAAAATAAATAGGAAAACAAAGAATACTAAGAGCAGGGGAAAAAAATTCTATGATAAAGCATAATTAGATAATTATTTTCACAATAAATTCAAATGTAATTTGAGAAAACTTGAAGAATAATTAGACTTTGTATCATATATCAATAGAAAGTATAAATGTTTATTTTATGATAATTTTTATGGTTTTTTATTTTGATTTTTATACGTAAAATTATACGCTTTTATTTGAAAGTAGTTTTACGAAAATCAAGCAGAAAAAACCCTTGTATTTTTTCTATTTAAAATGGTTATATAGTTTGAAATTAAGTAAATTAAACTTTATTTTAAATCTTGATATATTTAGTTTTAGAAAAAAAATTAGTTTGTGATTTCGAATTCCCTAAACAAAGTTATACTCGTTTAACCACAATATGTCAAGTAAGATTAGTGTTGGGAAAAATGTTTGTAACCCAATCGTTATTTTTGTTATTTGAAATAGTTTCATTGATTGAAATTGGATGATTGATATCTTGTTTTAAAACTTGATATGTTTGATTTTAGAAATATTTTTCAATTTGTCATTTCGAGTTTTTTAGATAATTTATAGCAAATTAATTTGTTCCGTTGAAATTGTGTTGAAAAATTCGTTTTAAAGCTAATCGATGTTATATGAATTGAAAGAGTTTTTGATATGATAATGCATGAAATTTTATTTTAAAAATTGAAATATCTAGTTTTTTTTTTTACATTTTAACATAAATGAACTTAGCCATTCTTACAAAAACTTATATTTATTATTACAAGAATAAGTTTAGTAGTACTCTAAAACTATTTAAAATACAACAATCAATTATTAGCAACCTCTATTTTGAAAGTGTTAGAGTGCTTTTCAATTTGACTTAAATAATCAAGTTATGATATTATTTATGTTCTAACACAAGTATGATTATTTAAGAAGGGTTAAGCAAACAAATCCTACATTGCATGTAAAAAACCAGCGGTGATTTAGTATTGTAGATACCTAATATCTTTTTTAAGGCATTAATAACATTGTTTTAAACCACGTTTATGTTATAGTAAATCTAATTTTTACATGTTACATGTGTTACGTAAAGTGCATTCCTTTTCACTAGTATTGAAAAAAACATTCACGTATCAATTTCAATACACTTCAAAAGTATATACACCATGAAAATATATTTTATTATCATTATTACAATTAATCAAGTACATACAAGATAATTTACAAGCAAATTAAGATTAAATTAATTTTATTACATATACTTGTTTTTATACAAACTTGAGAGTTTAATAAATATTTTATAATAGTTATAGTACTTCATTTTCATTCATTCATGATAGTTGGTTCTACTTAGCATTCAGTTATGTAGTGACTTTGTAAACATCATGATCAAAAAATTTGATCCAGATTTAACTCATTATGATGTTTACCAACTCAATATGATGTTATAGCTTCAGTATCATGTTACAAGTTCAATTAAGTCAATACGTATATGACTCATATATCAGTAGAGTTAACTAAGTCATAGTAATGGCTATATCAAGCAAGCTCCCTACATGTGTAATTTAGAGCTAGCACTAGTGTTAAATATCTACTCCATGTGAGACTAGATCCTTAAGTGCTCTTGGCAATATAAAAAATATATTTCTCATGTTTACATATTTTATTAATATACTCATCATGACACATTATTATATTCTAAATATCATAAATAGATAACTTTTATCATAATATCATTTTATCCTCCCTGACAACGGTGCCAAAGAGTTATTGTGAAAAATTATTCCGTATAATTTTTTTTATGATTCATAAAATAGTTCACAAGCACACAAATCACTTGTATAAAATTATAAGTATATTTTTAAGGTTGGTCTAAAGAGAAATCATATAATTTTTAAATTATTCAACAAATTCTTAAAAACAAGATTTAAAACCTAAACATATTGTCGTGATTGTTTTGGTTGAATATCTAAACTACTGACATAAAAATAAAGATAGAAGTAAGAAACATTTAAGAAATTAAATATTAATCATGTAATGGAGAATTTGTGAGATATATTAGTTAGTTAATCATGCTTGTTCAAAATTAAGTAGGTTATTAAAGATATGATTTAAGAGTAGTGGTTCTTTTTTTTTAATAAGAAAATATCTTAAGACAAGGATTAAAATTCTTTTTCTAATAATAAAGCAATTAACATCCTAAGGTCGGGATAACCAATTAAGTAATTATTAAATTCTGATTTTTTTAAGGAATTAATAAACTATCTAATTATTGTCTAAGATCGGGTACATAAATTAGACTTTCATTCAAAATTTTAAAGTTGGGTTTATGATTTAAGTATCTGAAATTAACACTACTACAAAAGGGGTATTTAAGTCGATATGTAAAGTCTGTTTTTGAAAAAAAAAACGACTTATAGTGAATTTAAAGTCAGTTCTATGTGTCAACCGACGTTACACACATGGATAGCATCGATTCACCACGTCAACCGATGCTACGTACTACGTATAGCTTCGGTTCGACACGTTAACCGACTCTACGTAGACACTACATCCACGTGTAGCATCAGTTCAACACATAGAACCGATGCTATATACGTGGTTATTTCCTTTTCTCTTTTTTCTTCCCCAAATAGAAATTATTTCAAACGCTACATAACTCTCAAAAACCCAAAATCTCCTTCACTTCTCCTCCACTCTTTCCCATTTTTCGGCCACCTACGACCACCAATTCCAGTGTCGGTTAGTGTTTTTCTTCCTCTCCAACTTATCTTTTAGATCCCTTGTTTTTTTTAGCGAAATACTCAAATTTTTTATACCTATTTCTCACTTACAAAACACTATTTTTTCTTCATTTCCTTCATTTTGTCACTTCATTTACTTTTGTAAGTATTTATATTAATCATACGTACTTATTATTCATATTTTTTCTGCTATTATGTGTTATTATTTATGTGTATAAATTTTTGTATTATATATGTATGCTTTGTATTATAACATTAGGAGAAGAATATGATGATCTTCAATAACATGAGGAGAAGAATATGATAATCTTCAATAACATAGAACAATACCATGATAATTTTTATGCTATTAATTAATATTTTATTTTTTAATTATTTGTATTATTTAAACTATTTGTTAAACATATTTTGGTTTTTTTATGATATTATGTAGTGATCGAATACAGGTTTTAATTTGAGTATAATAGAAAATGAGAAATTTTGTAAAAAATTTAAAATTTAAAGTCGATTTAACGCGTGAATCGACTTTAAAGGTCCATTTTGTAATAGTGTAACTTTTAATTTTAAAACTATTATGAAGGATATGTCATTAATATATCTTCAATAATAATTCTTGTAAAAATCTTTGAAATTGAGCTCACTTTAACTATGCAGTTGATATAGACCAAAAGATTTAAAAATGATACTCTATATCAGATTCAAATAATTTAAATCCTAAATCTAACTCTTTTATTTATTATAAAAATACTTCATTAATATATTTTTTATTTACAAACTTTGGTTTAAATCTTAATGAAAAAATAAAACCTAATTCATTTAATTTAAGCTGCTTCAATATTTCATAAGCATAACAACATCACTAATATCCCATATTATTTTATAGCTAGAAATGCATAGTTTAAGAAATGATCAATAAATTAAACATATAACATGTAAAACAACATTTAGAGATAATTTGAACATAATACATCTAAATATACCTTAATAGAATTCTTTAAAATTTCCTCTATTCTGAATAACCTCAAAACAGAATTGTTGCATTGTTTATTGAATTTAAACTAAAACTATTACATAAATTAAATTTGTCCAACTCTAAAATGTGATAAGAACTTTAAACTAATAAAAGAAAAGCTTAAGAAAACTAAGAAATATAAATGATTAAGAGATTATTGAATTATTGGATGATTTTTATGATAGAAATAGAATCATATCTATAGGGCTCACAAAACAGCACACAATGTTTTCACGCCACATCATGCATCATACCTGTGAGACATTTGATTTTTCCCTTTTACCTTGCGTCGAGACTTACGATAATTTATTGTCGTAATACATTTCAAATTGCATCACTTTAGAACCCTAAATTCCATGTATTTTGTTTTTCAATTTTAAAACATATATAATTTTTTACAAATGTTTTATTTTAATATTCCAAGGTGTAATGAAGTGCTTCAAGTATAATTATTTAAGTTGATTTATTTTAATATAAGAAATACCTAAAAAATAATAAAATATACTTGTGATTTTGAAAAGATAGATTTACGTAAAATGATAGTTAAACAAGAAAATACAAATCTATATAATCACTTAAAATGCATAAAATCGTGATATATTAAGTGCTTTTGAGCACTTATCACAACCCTAACCAGTTTTTTGCTAGTCTTTTAGTAAAAATGACGAAGAACAAAAAACAAACCGAGAAATTAAATTATCCTAAATCATTTTCATAGATTGACATGGTTGTATTTAGCGTAAGTGACAAGTCTTTAAACCCCTAATTGTCATAGTAGACGAGTTTAAGTCTCGTGAAGGTTTTTAGAAATGATACATGTAAACATCAAATGTAAAATAAAAATTGAAAATAAAAAATAAATTAAAAAGATAATAGAATAAGAAAAACAAAACTTTCATGCTTTAAAATTTCTTTTAAATTTACAATTAAATTCTATAGTATAAGTTATTTCAATATTCTAAATATTTCTGATCTATTATAATAATTAGTTTGAAAATTATATTTATATTCAAATAAAAAATGTATCAATTTAAAATTAACCCAATTTCAATGTATGGAATTTTAATTTGTTTTAACTCTATCCTAATAAGACATACTCTTAATAATATTGATTCTATTGTTTCAAACACTTGTTCAAATATATATATGAAAGAGTTTATATATAGAAATGAACTATTAGTTCGCATATGTTTAAAGAGAAAATCTAAAAGTGGTGCATCATATTGATCTTATAAAATGAATCAAATGAAATGATTATAAAGAAATCACATTATTTTCTTACATCAATTAAATTCATCAAATAAAAATCCAAGTAATATGCTTTTTAGGATATGAAGAAAATACAATAGCTTCTTGAGGAATTATTCCCTATTATTTTACTTTTGTATTTAGTAAATTCTTACAACTTTAAAGGATAATAGGTCATAGTATGTAGTTTATATTATTCATTTTTATCTCTTTTATATTTTTTCTTTGTCGTTTTTTTAGAAATATTCTCTTTTTTTAGAGAAAAGACTCATGTAAATATTGTACATATATTATATGATAAAATGAGTAGTTAATTTGTTTGTTTTTATTTTTTTTATTTAGATAACCCTACATATGTCTCTTTTTTTAAGAGATCATGTGTGAATGAATAACAAGGCATATACTCAAAATATTTTGTCATAAGTGTAGTCTCTACTATTTGATTCTTTATTAAATATAAAAATCCTAACATTCAATGCAAAGACCTATAGAGATATCTAACAATTAGAATTGATAAAAAGAGTGTTTAAAAAGTAGAAAAATAACATCACTTAGAATGGGAAGATAATGACTCGAAATATTTTGTCACAAGTGTAGTCTCCACTATTTGATTCTTAAACATTGATTTTGATTTCGTTACTAATTCAACATTTAATCATGAAATACTAATTATGACAAAACTAACTAATTATCATATTACTCTATCAAATATTTTTGAAATTAATCTAACAATGCAAAGACGTAATCATTTTCTTAAAATTAACTTTAAAAGACATGATAATTTTACAAAAATATTTTAAAAATAAACCAAAAATTCCTAATTCAATAAAAATAAATAAAAACCCCAGAACATAAAAACTTTAATTTAGTACATAACTTTATAAATGTAGCTTTTTCTACCTCCAACCTACAATTTACATTATCCTTAATTAAATTAAAGATAAAGAATAAAGAGATAAAATTTACACATTTCTTGAACTTATTCAAGAGTTGATATGGAATTGTAGGTACATCTATCAATCCAAACATATTAAAACTACATATATGTGTACTTCTCACAAATTTCAACAAACAGTTTTACAATTAACATTTCTAAATAATGTTCACAAATAGGAATTAAAATAAAACAAGATAATTATCATAAAAATAAAAATAAATACATTGTCCAAAATAAATAATAACTAAAGTTTAAAAATAAAATAAAACCTAAACAAAAAATACATAAAAGAAATAAAATTTCGGATCGTTTAGAGCTCCTCTTTCATATCATTCGGATCTTGATCTTCAAATTCTTGTTGTCATGGTCTTTATAATAGTATAAAATTGAAGTTATAATGAGGATACCCAAATATTGTTAATTGACTTGTACCCACCCCGAGATGACTTAATTACAATCGGTTCATTTCAAAACATTAATCGATTATGTTTCACTTGATTACGATGTTGATGATTTAGGAATACTACTTGTTGGGTAAAATAAGCTTATTAATATTCTTCTATGTGGCTCATTCTCTCACCCTTATTATGAAATTGTTCTTTCAGAGAAATTTTGGATGGAGGAATGACTCTTCTTCTCTCTTGAAATAATGTTCATACCAGATGGAAGCTTATCAAAATAAGTCATATTCAATAATTCATTGAGTTGTATAATATCTTTGCCTTTAGAATGAGATACCCTCCACTTTCTTACATAAATTAGTTATAAGTTGGGGGAAAAAGAAACCCATATGGTGATTATATGAAAACAGTTTAATTCTTTGGTGAATTATTGCTCAACATCTATGGGCATCTTAGATGGAATTGCATACATCAAAATAGTTCTCTCTCTATCAATAGTTCTATAATGTTTATGGGCATTATCTTAGAACATACAAATTATTTCTAAATTCTTGAAATTTTATCCAAATATTTTGCTTCAAAACCTTTATGTTTGACACTAGTAATTAGTCATTCAGTACCTTGTATAGTCAAGGCTTCTAATACTGCAGAATAATCTACATTAATAAGACACTTCTAATACTCACCTTCTCCAACATATACTAAAGAAAAGTAAGCATTTATATTATTTGGTCTACATGGAACTAGCACATTCCTAACCATAACTTTATCATTAATAATGTCAAAAAAAATTGGGTAACATTCCCAAACTAGAAATTCATTAGCAACCTCTGGATCCTTACAAAATTTCCAATATAAGACTATCCCTTTAAGTCCATTGTTAAATTTCATTCCCCTAATCATTATAAAAACTTTATTAACTTATGTCACTTTTTCAAATTGGACTTTGGCATCAAAACTTGAAAAATTTGAATTATCAAAATCTCTTGAAGTTAAAACCTATTTTCTCTTCGTAGACCTCTTAGCTTCCTTTTTCAAATTTTTACCACAATATCTAAACAGGAGACTCACAAAAAATTTCAACAATACAGTTTAATCCAAATAATTTCTAACGATCTCTTTATTTAAATAAGATTTCGAACTCTTAACAAATATATAAAACACTTAATTTTAAAAAATTTAAATTGAATCAATTTAAGATTTACTTTTTTCGTTGAATATTTGATGAAAATGAAGAACACCTATTTTAAGATGAAAATATTGAAGGAATTGGAAAATTTTAAAAATTTCATGATAGAATGGTGAAAATTTGTTTGGAAATTGATTTTTAGAAATGATTTATGAAATTCTTTTGAAGAAAATTGGGATTTTTGATGGATTGTGTGTCTTTGGGGGAGAGAAAATGTAAGGTTTAAGAGAAAATGTGAGAAAGTGTAGGAAAATTTTGTGTTTCTTATGTAGGGAGAAAAGGATTATAACTAAAAATTTACTGGCGAGCCATGGCGTACACTTTTTTATGCCGTGACATGAATCGTTCTGACTTCTACTCGTTGTAATTTTAAAAATTCATGCCACAATGCACAAATATTCCATACCATGATGGGCCTTATTATGTTTCTCACTTGTTTAATGTTTGTTCCCACCCTTTTTATACAATAAAAGAACAAAAAAAATCTATATTAACCACACATAAATTAAAAATCACACAATAAATAAATAATTTAAAATAAATTAAAACAATAAATGATAATGGATTATCTTTCATCCAAGACTATTATTATTGTCTTTAGTGAGATGTTGTTTTGAGGATTTCTTCTTTTTATAAACTCAATATTACTTCGTTATCGAGTTCTTTTATTTTATGACCTTGCAAATGTTTCTTGCCTTATTTCTGCAAGTTCTATGTTAATTCATCCATCGATATTTTCATTTTTTTAATGGAAATTTCTACAAATTCCAACCTTTGATTAATTCTTGGCTGGTTGTCTTTGCTCATTTGAATGAATAAATTCAAGTTTTTCTTTAGATTTGACTTGTTTGGAGGATTCCATTGCATTAAATGAAGGGTTGTTCTGCCTCTAGGAGAAATTGGGATAATTCCTCCATCCATGACTATAGGTATTAACATTAGGGTCATAATTAGATCTTTGTTGGTATCCTCCTAGTATATTGACCTACTCGGGTCTAGTTGTAGTTTCGGATTGATAGCAACATGTATCAATACCATGTCCCAAATTATTGCACTCATCACATTGTTTTTTATTTGTTATAGCATGTGTAGTTAGAAGCACAACTTACTTAGTCAGCTGAGCAAGCTACATTTGAACTTCAGTACTAGAGTCAATTTCATGTACTACAGATCTCTTTACTCTGAAGCTCTTTTGTTGGGAATTAGCACCTAATATTTCAAAGAGATTGTAAGTATCTAAAGATATTTTTTCTCCCATCGCTCCACCAGTATTTTTATCAACTATGGACTAACATTGTTATGTCAATCCATCATAGAAAAATTGGTTTTACAATTGTAATGGGTAGTTACGATGGGGACACTGAGTCAAAAAAGTTTGAACCTATTCCATGATTCATGGAAAGGTTCTTCCTCCATTCGAGAGAAAGTGACAATTGTACCTCTCAACTATAATGTCTTCTAATAGGAATACAATTTTCCCATAAATTTGTAGTAGACTTCCTCCCAAGTCAATAGGGAACTTGGACCAAGTGACATTAACCATGCCTTGACTCTGTCTTTAAAGGTGTAGAGGAATACCTCATTTTGAGTTGATCTTTAGTGAGTACACTAAGGGGTAATGTCTGGACTGTAGAATAAAATTCCTTAATGAAAAATAATGATTCTTCATTAAGCAGTCCATGAAAATAATGTAGCATAAAAAAATGAATGTTTCGTAATTTAAAATTCCTAGCAACCACACCTGGGTGGATAGGGGCAATTATAGTGTAATTACTGGCCTTGTAAACTCGCTCATTATGGTCTCTCTATGTGGTGGGTTTTCTCCTATGTTTAGTAGTTTAGGTAAAGGGTCAAGATGAGTTTCAAAAAGTTGTTCAATAAAAGCTTTTTAAAATCCACTTTTTTTGACACTTGAGAAGGTTTGTTTATATTATTATTCAAGGGTGTGAGAGGTTACCTTAAGGATTTATTACCTCTTATATATTGAAAAATATAATTTAATTCCACCTGTCAAGTTGAAAAATAAAACATACTTGTACACAAAAATACTAAACATGTTACAATGAATAATAAAATAATAAAATTTATACACATGTTAGTAGAATAAATTATACATGAAACAATTTATTACACAAAAGTTAATAAAAAATCTAAAGGAAATAAAAGAATAAAAGAATTAATAAAATAAAGAAAAGAAAAGTTAAAATAAACAATAAAGAATAAATAATTGTTAAAAGAAAAGAAAATTTAATTAATTTAATTTCTTTATTATTTTAAAGAATTTTTTTAATTATTTTAAAGCAAAGATTTTTTTTTATTATTTTGAAGAAAATAATTTTTTTTATTATTTTTAAAGAAAATAATTTTTTTTTTATTTTTTAAATAAGAGAAAATTTTAAAAAAATTAATTAATAATCTAGATATTTTAAACTTTTAACTAAAAATCACAATATTTACAATAATTTTTTTAAGATTTGGATAATAACAATTTAAAAATGCTATTCCTTTCCGATAATGATGCCAAAAACTTATTGTACAAATTTGTTCCATACAAAGTTTGTGTGATTTATAAAATATCTCGTAATTGAACAAAAAAATTATAAGTATACTTCTAAAGTTAGTTTAAAGATGAATCATGTGATTTTTAAATTATTTCACAAATTCTTAAAAATGAAATTAAAAACAAAAATGTCATGTCATGATTATTTTGGTAGAGTATTTAAACTAGTGACATAAAAATAAAGATAGATTGAATAAATATTTAAACAATTAAATATTTATCATGCAATGAAGAATTTATGAGATATTTTAGTTATTTAATCATACATGTTCAAAATTAAGTATGTTAATAAAACTATAAATTAAGATTATTGATTTTTTTCTTTTTAATAAGAAAAGATTATAAGATAGTGATCAAAATTATATTGTTAATAAAAATTTGATTAATATTCTAAGGTTGGATAACCAATTGATTAATTATTAAATTCAATTTTTTTCTAAAAAATTAATACATCATCTAATTACTGCCAAAGGTCAAGCATGTAAATTAGACTTTTAATCAAAGTGTTAAAGTTGGGTTTATGATTTAATTATCCGAAACTAACTTTCATATTTTAAAATTATTATGAATGATATGTCGTTTATATATCTTCAATAATAATTCTTATAAAAATATTTGAAATAAAGCTTACTCTAACTATATAGTTGATATAGACCAAAAGATTTTAAAATGTTATTCTAAATTAGATTCAAATAATTTAAATCCTAAATCTAACTTTTTTGTTTATTATGAAAAATATTTTGTTAATATATTTTTTATTTACAAACTTTGGTTTAAATCTTGACAAAGAAATAAAATCTAATTCATTTTATATAAATTTTTAATTTACTTTAATATTTCACAAGCGTAACACCATTACTAATATTCTATATTATTTTATAGCCAGACATGCATAGTTTAATAAATGATCAATAAATTAAATATATAGCATGTCAACAACATTTAGAAATAATCTAAAAATAATATATTTAAATATACCTCAAAAGAATTCTTTGTAATTGTCTCTGTTATGAAAACCCTCCAAACATAATTATTTCTTTGTTTATTGAATTAAAAACTAAAAGCTATTACATAAATTAAATTTTTCAAACTCTAAGAAAGCTAAGAAATATATAGGATCAAGATATTATTGAATTATTAGATGATTTTTAGAATAGAAATAAGGTCATATGACTTTTTCACGTTGCGACACACACAATCTATACATGATTTTAGGAACAATCAACTTTACTCATACCATAGCACATAATATTTTCACGCCATAGCTTGCATCATGTCTAGGACACATTTGAATTTTCCCTTTTGTCTCACGTAGAGACTCACAATAATTTTCTATCCATACTTGAATAGTATGGTGCACATGATCAACAATACATAAGGTGTAAGACATCATATAATCTCGTGGTTGAATTCATAAATGCCAACATTGACTTTGACATAACTCCTTAATCGAGAGTCAGATTCAAAATTTGAAAACAATGTTAGTGACATCAAGCTTTAATGCATCTTTTGAACGATTGGTCAAGGCACAAGATCCCTTTCCTATAGAGGTAAAATAGTGCACTAAAGTTGGCTTAATGCCGACAATGTAACTAAAAGTGTCATACACTTAAATATCGACATAGTACAATCATATCTTTTTGCCCATTTGATCAAGGCTCAGAAGGTTTAGGAGGTTGATGTTGAGTGTAATTTAGCACATCCCATGTGGCAAATAGATAGTGATCCCAATCAACAAAAATCTTATAGAATAAACCTAGTAAGTGTCGAGTCATCAGATTACATGACTACAGGATAATATCTATATAAAAATAATGCTTTGGATTTCTTTGAAACAGGATGTGATAATATTAAAATCGTAAAAATATTTCACTTGAAAAGGAATGGTAATACATGAACAATACTCTCTTTTAGGTTTAATAACTTAATGGTACCATAATTTCACTTCAGGTATATTTTTTAGCTTGATTGTTTAGATGTTATCTTAGTGACATCCACATTTAATAAAATGTATTAATTTGATGCATCTTTTTTATATATTTTATTGAGAAGTTTTTACACATACGTAATACATGCCACTTAATAAAGGCCATTTGTGAAATTTACTATACCCTCCATTGAAACATTAATAATTTTTGTTATTTTTGAATTTTTAAATACATGTTTTAATTCTTTTTTAACTCATTTTACATTCTATTAAACATCTCTTATTGTTCTATCACCATGTGTTCAATAACTTAATTTATATTTTATTTTCCCAATTGATCCATTTAAATTGAGTTTTTTCTTCTATTGTTTTTTTTTCTTTTAAGTATTTTGGATGATTTTAAAATTGATAAAAAGCTAAAGTTTAGTCAAGTTTCAAACAAAACATTTGATTAATAATCTTTATGATATTAATATTTTTAATATACATGAAAACTATCATAAAGACTATTAATCAAGTTGTAAATGCAAACTATTCTTTTATACTAGCTAATTCCATTTTTTTCATACAAATGACATATTACATATTGTTTTCTTACTTTCTTGTATATAAAATTCAAAAATTACATATTGTATTCATTAAAATAATACATGTATAAAATTTAAAAGAATATCAATAAGTAGTATGCATTTTATTAATAAAGTTGTTTAGCTTATAGGTAATAGAGGTTAAAGAGCGTGTAGAATAAATTAAAATAATTAAAATATGTATTTAGAGGTTTAAAGATATTAGAAAAATAAAATGTTCATATTCAAGTTGAGAGAATAGTAAAAAAATATCATAAATATCTTTCATTAAGCATATATATATATATTGCACTTGGGTGAAAAATTTTCAACAAAATAAAAATTTCATCAAATTTATATATTTTATTAAATATGAGTATTATTAATATATTATCTAAAAAATAAAACAAAAAATACATAAAATAAAATTACGATAACACCAAACTCCTTCATTTCTCTTGTAAGAGAAGGTAAGAAGTAAATAACAGCAACATTAAAATTCAAGGTAGCGTGGGAATATTTTTACGATGTTTTCTTGAAAAGGGTGAGATATATAATTCAAATTGTTACCTACATTTATTTATTTATTGATTAATGAAAATAATTTAGAGTGTAATTAATTATAAAATTAATTCATTAACATCAATATTATAACACTATTAAAAATAATCTTGATGATATCATTATCATTAAAAAAGTTCAAATACCATACTTTAGATAAAGGAGCAATTGAGACTTAACTAGCCACTAGTCAAATATAAAAACGCCAAACGTTGGTTTCGCATCGATCTTGCCAAACTTGAAGATCCAACGGCAATGACATATAGTGAGTAATTAATTGTGAAAATGCAGCCATACTTTTAGTTGTCGCCTTGACTATGAGAATTTTGAGCATCTTGGGAAGCATATTATATGTATATGGTGTTTTGATGGTCATGCCATATTCACATGTTGGTGAGTGTTAGATTCTCCCATGCCACTATATTCATATTTTGCTGAATGTTTGATACTTGGAAGAGCATGTATACTTATAAATATATTTACATTCATGTTAATTGTATTATATTATATATAAAAAACACCTTTAAAATTTTTAAAAATTATTTATTTAAGAAATTATCATGTAACATAACATAATTAATTTAAGTGAAAAATTATGATATATGTACATATCATTACCTCTCCTACTCACAAACTTAAATGATCTTTTCTGCGTGGAAAAATAAGTTTTTCAATATTTTATTGGACTTCTCAAATCATTAGGAGAAATATATAGCAAAAACAAAAGAAAAAAATGATCATAAGTGGTAATTGAAATCAAGTAGTCTAAGGTAATATGATCATAAGTGGTAATTGAAGTCAAATGTTCTAAGGTTAGTTTACAAAATATGCTTTCTTAGTCTCAATTGTTTCTTGAAATTCTTTTCCTCAACTTTTACATGGTTTTAAAAGCATAAAGAAAATTGTACAAAAACTTAATGCCGTTTCATGACCAAAAATTATTAGTTAGTCATGATGCAAACCTATTAATTTACTTATTATGTTTAATTTAATTATGTGTACGTTTGAAAACTAAAAACTAATATGAGTTATGTAATGTAATTGAGTTGAATCTGTCAAAATTTAATTAAGACTCTAAACTAGCAACCTTTTTAAGGCTTGAAGTATTTTGGTCTCAAAATAACACAGAGTGCTTAAAACTATATAATTTTGACATTTGAGGTTACTTTTTAACCTTTTAATTTTTCATGTATCTTCAAGGCTCGATGGATAATGGTAATCAACTATAAGGGATTTGATGTTCTATGGGGTCTGGTGACCAATGATCATGGATTTAGTTTCGATGACTGATGGTAGAGGTATGGTGGTGAACTACGATGCCACTTTGTTGATTGACAATGGAGGTTCGATGGTTGGAAATTGAAGATTCTCGTACGGAAGAACAATTATATGAAGGATAATTGATCATATGATTCAAATAGATAACTAGAACTTAGATGAAGGGTGAAAATGTCGACCTATATAATCTTTTCATGAGCTCTATATCAATTTGGTTAAGTAGACCTTACAATGTGAATTAAGCAATTAACACATCAGAAGTATAAGACAACATGTTCAATTCAATACTCAACAAAACAACTAGTGGACGCAACAATAACAATATGCATAATATACACTAGTGACAGTATGCCTCACAGGTTTCTGTCCATATTAGCAACAAACATACATGGAAAACAATATTCAGCTCATGGTATATGTATACACATTGAAAAGCTAAAAGTATTTTCAATCACTTCAGGACCTCGTATACGGAAACATATTTGGCAATTGATGATTGTACTTTTATAGTATGCAATTAAATATACATAGCAAACCCTAATAAAAATCTTGACACTTAGTATATATCTAATGTGAGAAGATACAAACTTCTTAGAGACTTATACCAAGCATGTATGTAGATAAAAAACAGATTATACTAATACACAATCTAAACACGCGTGTCTATTAAGAAGGAGTCCAATACCTAATACATAATCAATTTAAGGAGATGATAACTCTTTGAGGACTCAATCCAACCACACAAACATCGGAGATAAAAACACTCGACAGATAATCACAGCTACAATATAAATAAATACAAATAGTCATTATAATAAAACACAGATAGATTTTAGTAAATAGAAAACAATTGATATATATTAAAAGATTTCTAATTAGAGTTTAAAATTTAGTATGTAGAGACATAACCATTTAAACTCTAATTGTACTAGCCATACATTTAAGCATGCATAACTCTGGATATATGATGAGTGCTCAAAAAGCACTAAAATTACCATAATTTTATGCACATTAATTGACTAAAAAATATATATATTTATATGTTTTTTTCATATATTTATATAAATTTATCTTTTTTGAAATCACGTGTATTTTTATTGTTTTTCAGGTATTTTCGCTTAAAAATGTAACTTGAAGACTCAAAGAAGAATACTGGAAGCAATACATCACAAATATATCAATAAATAAATGGGGAAAGGTCAAAAAATATGGAAAAATTGGACAAAATGGGTCGAAAAAGGTCAAAAATGTCAAAAAGGAGAAAATCGCGCCGGGTAGCCCGTCACGCGTCTTGACGCCTTAAGCTTCGCGCGCGCTGACACGGCCAGCGTCACGCGCGCATCCGCGTGCGCCTTCCTCGATTCCGCGCGCCCGCGGCGCTGTCACTTGTTCCGCAGCCTTGTGTGCATTCTTTGATACCTTCCGTGCGCGCGCTTTGTCGCGGCCACGGCGCCTCGCGGCAAGCGCCATTTTGCCCCATTTTTCCGTCGTCCATCCGCCCCAGCGTGACGTCATCTTGACATCATCGATGACCTTCGCCGTATTACCTTACATGTTTTCACCATTTTTTAACATTTTTTCACTCACTTTTCTCTCCGTTTCTCACATAAATACCATTCTCTTTCCGTACCACGCCTTAAAACCCTTCTACTGCTTCTTTCTTTCTCTCATTTCTTAGTTTTTAGTTTTTCTTAGTTTAAGCTTTTCTTAGTTTTTCTCTTAGTTTTTAGTTCAATTCTCTTGGTTTTTAGGAGTTCTTCTTTTCTTTTAAGAGGAACTTGTAATGTTTTTGTAATATTTTAGTTTTTGATTGATAAATGAAAGTGCAAATTCGCTTGGAGGTTTTTCTAGCAATGGGAATAGCGTCGAAGTTACGTAAGGATTTTATTTTCTTCTGATTATTTTTTATGCTTTATTCTTACATGTTATATTTAATTTGCACAATGATTAAATTTAGCGTACTGAAACATTTATAATTATGATGTAATAATAACGTTGTTATGCTTTGCGAAATATTAAATAGGTGAAAATTTCTAAAATGAATTGATTTTATTTTTATTCAAGATTTTATACTAAGGATGTTAGAGAGAAATATATTATTTTCATTACAAACTTAAATGCGAAAATTAGATTTTACGGTTTAGTTATTCGGTCTAATTTAGAGTAGTGCTTTCTTTTATTTGTTGGTATAATCGTAGGTACTTAGAGTGAAGCTACTATTTCAAAAGTTTTTTAAGAATTATTATGTGAAAATGTATTGACATATTTTCAATAGTGGTTTAAAACTTGAAAGTTAAGTACTTTCGGATAATTAAATTCTTATGTTTAATTTAGACAGCCTTGAATAAAGTTTAAATTGTTTAACCCATTTAAAGGTGGCATTTAAATGGTTCATTTTCAATCTCTTAGAAAAAGGAATTAATTTAATTAACCAAATTAGTTATCAAAGCCAACTTTGTAGGTGTTAATTGATTTGTTTAGTTAACAAAGAATATCTAAGCACTTGAAATGTGGTATTTATATAAAAAAAGAGAATCAATAAAATATCAATTTATATCTTTAATAACTTAGATAATATGAGCAAGCATAATTAATTTAGTTATTATATCCATGCAAATCTTTCCCATTAATATAAATGATAAAATTTGCATGAATATTTATTGAATCTGTATTTATATTTATTTTTAGATAAATATTTATTGAATTTGTATCTATGTTTATTTTTATGTTATTAGATTATATTTAATTAATACTGTATATATGTTTATTTTATGTTATTAGATTAGGAGCAAAAAACCAAGCCTATCGTGGCCAGGGATGTTTAGGATTTAATTTCATTTTAAAAGTTTCAATAATAAATTAAAAACCATACGTACATTCCCTTCCTTAGATCGACCTTGTGAGTATCTTATCATTTTCTGAAATGATTAGATGCACTTCTTGAGAGTTTATAAATATAAAACAAAGTATTAGCGAGGATCAGCGTCTGGAATTTTCATTTCGTCAAAGTTTTTGACAATCACGGTCTAATCATCAAGTTTTTGAAGTAGTTAGGGAAGGAATAACGTTTTTAATTTATTTATCAAAATTTTAAAAATATTTTTATGGTGTAAATAATTGTGATTTTTTTTTTGTAAAAAAATAAAAAAAAATAAAACATTTAATCAAATTTCAAATTTCATAAGAAATAATAAAAAAAATTAAAAATAAAAAAAAATTAAAAATAAAAAAAAATTGTAGCGTGAATAGTACAATAATTTAGAAACTTGAAATTTGAAGTAAAAAGTTTTTACCATTAATGAATAGTAAAAATAAAAAAAATAAAAAATTTAAATAAAAATTTTAGCGTGAATAATAAAATAATTTAGAAATTTAAAATTTGAATTAAAAAAAAAGTTTTACCGTTCATGAATAGTAAAAAAAATTAAAAAAAAACATTTCAAAACTTTTAAGTTAAAAAATAAAACAAATAAATAAATAAATAAATAAAATAAAGACAAAAAAAAAAAAATCAAAATTTTAATTTTTTGAGTTTAATTTTTACTATTTTTTTATGTATTTTAAATCATAATTTTATTTTATTTTTTATTTTGCTTTTACCTTTTTCAATTTTATTTTATTTTATTATTTTATTATTTTTCTTTCTTTAGCTATTTTTTTTTCTTCTGATTTTTATTTAACTTATTTAACTTAGTTTTTTTTACTAACTTAATTAACTTAGATTGCTTTTAACATTAACTTAGGTTTTTACTTAAATTTTCATCAACTTAATTAACTTAATTTTTTTTTCATTTAACTTAATTAACTTAGATTTTTTTCAGTTAACTTAATTAACTTTTTTTTCAATTAACTTAATTAACTTAGATTTTTTACTTCACTTAACTTAATTAATTTTTTTTTACTAACTTAATTAACTTAGATTTTTTTTAACTTCAAATAATTAACTTAGATTTTTTAATTCACTTAACTTAATTAACCTTTTCTTTAAACTTAATTAACTTAGATTTTTATTAACTTAAATTTTTTATTTAATTTAACTTAATAACATGAAAAGTAAAGATCTAAGGGAATTCTGTCTAGGAGACTAGTTCTTGGAAGCCTTTGTGCCACTAGTCTTTCCTGGGAACGTTGTTAAATGCAGGAGGATGGTTTTTAAGGAGCACTTTGCACCAGCGTTCTTTCCTGGGAACCTTCTTGGTTAATCTTGATTATGTTATTTTTTTCTTAAAAACATAGAAGTGCGAAACTACCTCCAAAATTTTAAAGTTTTAATTATAATCTAAGGAGTTAGTTGCTTTGTTTAATCTAGGTACAATTGTGTTTTTATGCCTTAATTATTTGATTTGTACCTAGGTGTGGGTTATCTAAAACTCAAAGTATGCCTCACAGTTTTAAGTACGAAAAGAAATTTGAAAATCAATAGGCGTAGTGAAAAAGTATAGGTAGACAACCTTGTCTTACCTAAAGGTTTGATTGACTCAATGATGAGGGGACATTGAGTTTACTTAAAATGCAATCCTGAGTTCGTCTTGCTAAGGCGTTAAACTAAAGCGGATGGGAGTCGACCCGTCATTTTAGGTAATTTTCTTTTATTTCTTTTATTTACTTAATTATTTCATTTTAATTACATGTGAATAATTTTTAAATTGTTAAAACTAAAAATATTTGTTGAGATGTTAGAAGGTCACAGAGACTTATCTGTATACTCTTTAATGATGAATTTGATGGTGGCACCTACACTTGCCAGTACCACTTACACATTCTCAGGAAATAGGTAATCTTTCTTCTCTTTTCTCTTTATCTTTAATTTACAGTTGTTACATTGAGGACAATGTAAGTTCTAGGTTGGGGGTGGTGAAAAGTTACCATGCTTAATTAAAAAAAAAGTTTTAACAATTTAAAAATAAAAAAAAAATTTTAAAAAAATATACTTTTTTCATTTTTTGTGTGTTTGGTTTTATTTCTATTTTGTGTGATTTAGTAATTTTTGAAAAAAAAAATTTCTCACAAAAATTATCATTTCTTTAAATCAAATTTAAGTAAATAGTTAAGTCTCTTGTACTGTTAGATTAATTTTTGAAAACATATCATGAAATATTTTGTAATTATTTTTTATAATTAGTTAGTTTTTTAATAAGTAACTAGTATTTCTTGATAAGATGTAGAAATTATATTAAACCCAAAATCGGTGTTTATGAATTTTTTTTTAGTGGAGACTACGCTTTGTGAGATATAATTTGAGCTTAATTTCCTTTATTGAGTGAAATATATATTTTTTCTACTCACGACACATTTCTTATTTCTTAAAATTTTAGATGATCTCATAGGTATTAGCGTTGAATGTATGAATTTTTTCTCATCTTAATAGAGTATCATGTATTTTTTTTATTATTTTTGCTTAGATTAAATGATTTGAGTAGAAATTGATAGTATATGCTTATATCTCATTCATGCATGACTGCTACAAAAAAAAGACATATCTCGGGTTACCTAAACCAAGATCAAAGCAGAAAAATCACAAAATTAACCACTCGAAAAAAATGTACAATGCATGCATTGGGTTGACTCTCTAAAATACATATATTGAGAAATATCTTCAGAAAAAAATAGAGAGATAAAGAATATATAGTATAATCTACATACTATAACCCACATTGCCTACAAAGTTGTGAGTAAAAGTTAATTACAAAAGAAAGATATAGGAAATAATTCCCTAAAAAGGCATATATCTTGAAATTCTTTCTTAATGATTTTGATTTATGCATGAAAATAATTTTTAATATGATATCTTTATAATTTATACATTTGATTCCTTTCATGAGATCAATGTTAAAATAACACTTTGAGCCTTTATTCTTTATACATATGCGAACATATTAGTTCTTTTCTATACATCAACTCTTTCTCATATAAAATAGTATGAGTGTTTGAACCAGTAGGATTCGGTGTTTAAGTATTGACTTGTGAGGAATAGAGTCGAAGCGGTCGATTCATGACAACTTGAAATTGGGTGAAATTAAATTGATACATTTTTGACATGAAATATGAAAATGATTTTCGACTAATTATTATAATAAATCATGATTGTTTAAAGAGATTAAAATAACTTATGCTTGAGATTTTAATTATGATCTTAAAGGAGATTAAAAAGTATGACACATTTTTGTGATATGTTGTTTACTCTTATTCTTAAAAATTAAATTTTGATTTTGTTGTAAATTTAACTTTTAAGTTGTTTGTTTTTATTGTTTCTTTTGATTTTTACATTTAGTTCAATGTTTGTGGGTATCATTACTGAAAACCCTCACGAGACTCAAACTCGTCCACTAGGGCAACCTAGGGGTTTAGGAAAGGCTTGTTGCGTAGGCTAAAATGCAACCGTGTCCAATCACGGAAGTGATTTAGGATAGTTTAATTTCTAGTTTTTATCGCTTCTCTTGCTAAAGGGACTAGCGAAGGCGTTGAGTTGTGATGAGTGCTTTCAAAAGCACTAAAATTACCATGATTTTATGCACATTAATTGACTAAAAAATATATATATTTATATGTTTTTTCATATATTTATATAAATTTATCTTTTTCGGAATCACGGGTATTTTTATTGTTTTTCAGGTATTTTCGCTTAAAAACGTAACTTGAAGACTCAAAGAAGAATAATGAAAGCAATACATCACAAATATATCAATAAATAAATGGGAAAAGGTCAATAAATATGGAAAAATTGGATAAAATGGGTCGAAAAGGTCAAAAATGAGAAAATCGCGCCGGAGGCTTGACCCGTCCCGTGCGCGCCGGCTCAATGCGCGCGCGGCCCGGCCCGCGTACGCGCGTCCGCGTGCGCCCTTCTCGATTCCGTGCGCGCCGCGGCCTTGCTGTCACGCTGTTCACGCGCGCGCGCGTTTGCCTCTTGCACCAGCGCGCTTTGTGCGCCCCATCGCCACTGCGCGTGCGACGCCATTTCGCCCATTTTCACGTGCGGCCTTCCCGTGACGTCATGATAACATCATCATGACCTCGCACATGTGTACCTTCTGACGTTTTCACCATTTTTTAACATTTTTCACTCGCTTTTTCTCTCCATTCTCACCTATAAATACCACGTTCTCTTCGGCTTCATACCACGCCTTAAAACCACGCTTCTCTCTTCTTTCTTTCTCTCATTTCTTAGTTTTTGAGTTTTCTTAGTTTTCTTTCTTAGTTTCTAAGCTTTTCTTAGTTTTTCTCTTAGTTTTTAGTTCGGTCTCTTAGTTTTAGAGTTCTTATCTTAGTTTTAGAGTTCTTATAACTTTTGAGAGGAACTTGTAATGTTTTGTAATATTTTAGTTTTTGATTCAATAAATGGAAGTGCAAATTCCGCTTGGAGGTTTTCTATGACGGGAATAGCGTCGAAGTTACTGTAAGGATTTTATTTTCTTTCTGATTATTTTATGCTTTATTCTTACATGTTATATTTAATTTGTCACGTGATTAAATTTAAGCGTGCTAAATTTGTTATAATTATGATGTAATAATAACGTTGTTATGCTTGCGAAATATTAAATAGGTGAAAATTTCTAAAATGAATTGATTTTATTTTTATTCAAGATTTTATACTAAGGATGTTAGAGAGAAATATATTATTTTTCATTACAAACTTAAATCTGAAAATTAGATTTTACGGTTTAGTTATTCGGTCTAATTTAGAGTAGTGCTCTTTTATTTGTTGGTATAATCGCCCGGTACTTAGAGTGAAGCTCTATTTCAAAAGTTTTTTTAAGAATTATTATGTGAAAATGTATTGACAACATATTTTCAATAGTGGTTTTAAAACTTGAAAGTTAGTACTCGGATAATTAAATTCTTATGTTTAATTTAGACACCTTGAATAAAGTTTAAATTGTTTAACCCCACTAAAGGTGGCATTTAAATGGTTCATTTTCAATCTCTTAGAAAAAGGAATTAATTTAATTAACCAAATTAGTTATCAACCCCACCCATAGGTGTTAATTGATTTGTTTAGTTAACAAAGAATATCTAACCCAGTAAATGTGGTATTTATATAAAAAAGAGAATCGATAAAATATCAATTTATATCTTTAATAACCTAGATAATATGAGCAAGCATAATTAATTTAGTTATTATATCCATAAATACTCATTAATATAAATGATAAAATTTGCATGAATATTTATTGAATACGTATTTATATTTATTTTTAGATAAATATTTATTGAATTTGTATCTATGTTTATTTTTATGTTATTAGATTATATTTAATTAATCTGTATATATGTTTATTTTATGTTATTAGATTAGGAACACAAAAACCAAACTATTGCGACACCATGATTAGGATTTAACTTCGTTTTTAAAAGTTTGAATAATAAATTAAAAACCACATACATTCCTTCCTTAGATCGACCTTGGGAGTATACTTATCATTTTCTACGAAATGATTCGTGCACTTGCGAGAGTTTTATAAATATAAAACCAAAGTATTGGCAGGATCGGCGATGCCGGTTTTCGCTCATCAAAGTTTTTGACAATCCCGATTTTGCTCATCAATATAGCGAAGTAAACCCATGTAGAAACCCTAACTATATGGTAATATCTTCGAGTTTCTTAAGACAAATACTTAACAACAAACAATTTACTAAATAATAAATTAGTTGTAACTTTGAAATAAATAAAACGACTATTTCCTCTATCAATTGGGACCTCTACCCTAATTGCCTATTACTGCTCTTACTTATTACCTCCACAACAACTTAGTTCGATACACAGACTCGGCTCACTTCTAAAGCCCACACTACTCAATGTGGTATTATCAGAAACTAAGGATCAATAATTAGTGACGTACACAAACAACAGAACCACCCCTACACGAATACCCAATAAACAACTAAGGACACAGTCTATTACAAACTACCATGGGACATACAGTCCAAGATGTGGGAACTAAAAGAAGTTAATTATGTCCACTTTCATAAAGAGGTTCTCATATATAACAAGTTGCATGAAGGAAACTAACAATCGACACATGGATCACAACATATAAACCACTTGCAAGCACCATCTCGAGTACTCACTAATCATAAACATCGTTTTGCTCACACAATCACGAATTAGTAATATTGAACAACACATAAGGTATTGGTGATTCAAAAATAGAAAGAAAAGATGTCAATTTGACTAAACTCTACTACATTTTTCTAGATACCAAATAAGAAGAAATGAAGGGGCATTTATAGAACTCAAAATTGTCATTTCGTCAACCACCTCATCATCACCTGTGACGAGGTCCCTAGCGAGCTTAGTGGCAAGATGGTAAAAAATTACATTTTTTCATTCCAAAAATAACTTAGTATTTTTCATAAATACCCGCATCAAAAACAAACCAAAATAACAAGTGACAACGTTGACAAGTAAGCGAGCATTAAGGGTGTCCACCGGTCCAGTTTGGTTTTGAAAAAAAAATTAACCGGATTGGACTGTTGAAACGGTTTTAATTAATACAAATTGGATCTGACCATTTGATTTATAAAACCGTTCAGTTTGGTCTAGTATGGTTTCCGATTTGGTTCAGTTTTTGGATACCTCTAATGAGAAATAATATGAAAATTTTAATAAATTATTAAACCAGTTTGGTCCGATTTGACCAATTTAAAAATTAATATAATCGGATGGGACTGTTTGAAAAATGGTTTTAATTAATACAAATGAGGTTGTATCATTTGATTTATAAAACTATTCGGTCTGGTTCGGTTCGATCGGTTTAAAAATTAATATAATCAGACTGGACCGTTTGAAAAAAGTTGTAATTAATACAAACCAGACCGAATCGTTTGACTTATAAAACAGTTTGGTCTGGTTCGGTCTGATTTTTCAGTTTAGTCCAATCCGGCTTGGTTTATGGACATCCCTAGTGAGCATCTTACGAAAACCAACTATGTGTTGTATGTAAACATACTTGCATACAAAGTGTTCCTAACTATGTGATGTATGTATTATTGATTTGTAGTAACCAACCTTACACAGAAGAAGAAAGAACACAAAAAATAGATACTGTGTTTTATAAATGAGAAGCGAACACACATGTACAATGAGATTTATAGAAACAATGATAATAATGTACATGCATACATTCACATTCTAAAGTGATTACATGTGTACATTCCTATACAATTATATACATGTATACATTTTTTTTTCTAAAGTAATATACATGCGTACGTTCTATTGTATATATGAGTTATTCATCTTCTAAAGTAATGATCATGTGTACATTCCTATGCAATTATGTACACATTTACATTTTTTTTCTAAAGTAATGTACGCGTGTATTTATATAATTATATACATGCATATATTCATCTTCTAAAGTAATGTCATGGATATATTCATTTTTCTAAATTATTCTACATTTACATTTCTACAATTATATATACACGTACGTCCATACACTACTAAAATACATACATATGGTCTCCAAGATTTAGCCTCAATTTTTTTAAAAACCGAGGCAATAGGGTTTTGGCCTCGGTTATTTAAAAACCGAAGCAATAAATATACTCTATTAATTTTTTACACCACATATCAAATTTTTTATTTTTCTCTCCCAATCTTTTCGTTTTTTTCTCTTTTTTACTTTTTCCTTTTTCTCTCCTCCGAGTTGATCTTTTTTTTTTCTTTTCCCCTTTCCCAACCGATCTTCTTTTTTTTTTTTTTTTTCTTTTCCTCTCCTCCCGGTTGATCTCCCTCTCTTTTTTATTTTCCCCTCCCTCCCTCCCTCCCCTTTTCTTTTCCTTTCTTTCTAGCGTCGCGAACCTCTTCCTTCCTTTCCTTTTCTCTACCCCAACGCACATCATTTCTCTTCGCGATCCAACTCTGGTCGTACCGCTCACCCTCTTTGTCGCTTCACGTGTGTCACCATCAATGAAAACGACATCAACCTTTTACTTCTGTAGTAGTTGAGAAATCCCAAAACGTAGTGGAGATTCTCAATCTACAAACCCTAAAGATGCATATCTATTAGAATCCATGTGGGTAGACAACTTTTTATGTTCTATTTTTTCTATTTCTATATGCATATCTATTAGAATCCATGTGTGTAGTTGTTGATATCTTTGATTCTTTAAGTAATATGTATTATCAAAAGGGGAAAAAAGTTTATTAGTGTATTTTGATTTTTTTCCCGTTAACTTTTATGCTGATTTAAAGTGGGAATATTATCGTCCTTTGTTCAGAGAATTTCCATTAAGGAATGGAAAGGCATTGCAGTTTATATACAATAACAAGCAATTCAAAACCCAAGGAGGACTAGTTGGTGGAACTGCTACGACTAATGTTTACCATAGTTTTCAATTTAAAAATACTATTGGCATGTGATGCCTATTGAAATCGATGTTTCTCAATCATCATAACAATGCCAACCTAGAAACAGAGTTTTGGAAGGTTTGCAATTCGAGACCATGAAGGTTCAAAGGTTTCTAGAGCTCATTAGAGAATGTCTAAAAATTTGCAAGCCATAGAAAAGAAGGTTATTGACCTAATTACATCTTCTACAAGGAAGCACCGTCTTGGTACGTATTACTATTAGTTTAAGCAAATATTTTTAAAGATAACATCACGGTATTTGTTTAAGTACATATTTTCATTCATTTAGTGTTGCATGCTTCAAGACTGCAAGTTGAGTGGCCTTCTGAAGATTTGTTATTTGCTTCAATACAGAATTGGGCTGACATATTTCTAATGTGGAGCAATGTATTGTTGTATTTATATCATAATACTGGTTATAGATGTCACACACATCTATGTATTCAATATCTAATTAGCACATGTCAATTTGTATGGTTAATTTAATTATTGTCTTCTACAAATTTCAGCTGGCAGTATTGTAAAGAATGGGGAAGCTCTTGTCACAACAAATTTGAACTCTAACTTTGACTTTGTGCATAATGAGAATTTTGATGTCTATTTCGTGCATGATGCAATTATTAATGATTCTGTGGTTCATAAGGTAAACTGGCTTGTTGCGACTTGTGTACGGTACATGCATACTAACGAGGAGTTAACATGGATATCATGCTAGGTTTCCTATGTCAGCTTATTATTATTACAAAATATCAACATGTATTAAATCATATGTCAATATTAAGTATGGGTAGGGAAATAAATTTCTTTGGAAGTGTAATTTTTTCTTGTAAATTTCTTGAATATTATTACAGGCTTCTTCTGTTGAGGGAACTGATCATGTCTTAGAAACTATATTTTCTCCCAACTTTCACATGGCTAAACATGGTTGCCTTGAGATAGAAAGTGGAGGTATATGAAGTCTTGTTTTTACTTGTAAAACAGGGTACTTTGATTGTCTCAATTTTCATATATGGTTGACTACATTTTATTTATAATACATGTTTCCCCTCATTTCTTCAAAGATGGTTATGTAGAAAAGGAATTTAAAAAATGAAACTATTGATTTCTTCAGTTGAGAGTAGAACACCTTAATAATATTGTCAATATTCATAAAATTCCTACAACCTTTAAATAGTAGGTGTTAGATTACTCTCATTCACCAGGGAAGGAATATAATGTTTGTGTGGCTTCAAGGTACATGGAAAGAAGCATGGAGTCTTCATCAGTTTGAAAATGACCCTTAACGAGTAGTGGATGCTACAGAGGTTCCTTCAAATTTTATGGCACTCATATAATATATGTTAAGAATTACTAATTTCTCTAATCTTTGAAAGTGAGGATTTAAGCACATCATTTGAGAACAAACGTTAACGTTATTACCACCAATCACTTCTTGATTATTCCTTTTGCCCTCTCTTTTGAGGCTATTTAAATTCTAGAAAAATCATCTCGGATAGGTATGCAATAATTTCATGTTTACACACTATCTTAATTGTCACTGCATAAAGATCAAGTTTACTCATGTTTTTATTCCAAGTACTGGGAACTGATGAGTTGAATGCATATCTTAATAAATATCATTTAGAGCTTGACCTCCAAATTGATGCACTTGTTGGGAGGTTAGTTTTACATTATTGCTTTTGCACATAATTAATTGTCAATTGTTCAGGCTAGATTGTTTTGTTGTTCTGCTATATTTTCTAATTATCTTTCTACCAAGATCATTGTTTCATCTTCCAATGAACCACAACTTGCAAGTACAACTGAAGTATTTCTATATAAAGCATGATAAATAATACCAATGAGATCTACAAAATTTGATGGTTTTTTTCTTTTCCTCCTGTAGGCACAACAAGAAACCATGGTCAAGATTTATCAATCCAGTTTATCATCATCTAGTTTCTCATGAGGTGTAAATGATTGTAATAGTAAAAAGTTATATTGTAATAATAAAGCTATTATTCATAGTCATTGTAAATATTAGAATTAACTATTCATGTTTTATTATATTTTAATATATAAACTCTCAAATGTAATTATACTTTTAATTTTAATATAATTTGATTTTTAATTTTGTAATTAATAAATTTATTGTAATTTATATTGATTTTTATTATTTTAATTAATAATTGTATTTTTATTTAAATTTATGGTTATAGGGTATGTCTATTACATCGGTTATTGAAAAACCGAAGCCATAGACGTATCCTATGGCCTCGGTTCTTGAAAAATCAAGATCATAAACGTAGTACCCTATGACCTCGGTTTTTTAAGAACCGAGATTATAGGGTACGTCTATGACCTTGGTTAAAAAATCGAGACCATATGTAAAAGTTTATGGTCTCTCTCACTTAAATCTCGATTCTTATAACTGTGACCATATATCTACGATCACTTAATTGTAGTAGTGATATTCTAAAGTAGTGTATATGTATACATTTATTTATAATTATAATTATATATATATATGTATATGTATATATTACTTTTTAAAAATAGTGTGAACTATTTATGATCATCTAAGATGGGCAACGACAGCTAATCATCAATGAATGGTCGTCTATCACAACGGTTGCTTGTGTTATCACTTAAATCAAGGGTATTTTTTTTTCTTGTAATAACGAGTTACTTAAGAGAATGTTATTTGGGAGGAATAGTGGGTTTTGATACAAGATCCATCAATATAGGTAATGGACTTGGTGCTAGTGTTCTCAGGATGGAACGTGTTTGACATCTTTATTCATATCCTAAATATTCGTGAGGTAATATTCGTGAGGTAGAGTGGGAATTTTTCATTAGAATTTTGAAAAATTTGTAACAATTTGATATTTTCTATTAATGAATAATATATGTATAATTATATATTTTATATGAAAAATTACAAACTTTGTATTTAAAAATGAAATAAATTAAAAGTTATGTTTAATAGATATGATATGTAATGTATAAATCAGAAATAATATTAAATTATTTATTTTGATTGTTGTTAAATAATAAAATAAAATGTATTTTTAATTATAAATTATATTTTTATAAATAAAATATATAATAAAATGATAAGAAATTTAGATTTGAAAATTTGGTAGGGTGAAAAGTATAATTTCATAATCTATCCCAAAAGATTATTTATATTCATCGAAAAAAATTGCATTTAATCAGGGTTTAACCACCTAGGAAAAATGTACAACACTATTTGTGTCAATGGGTGAATGAGTTATGAGCATGCACATGATGATTAATTGTTGGATTGGTTTCACCAATCTTTGACCAGTCCGACTCTTTTTCTTCTCTGAATAATTAATGCAGCATGTTTTGGCACGCTTGGAAATTTTCATTTTCCAAAACCTTCGTAGGGAGACAGATCTCTCTCTCTCTCTCTCTCTCTCTATATATATATATATATATAAATATTTTTTTTATTCTTTTTGCTACAAGATATATTTTGTTCTAAGTTTTTTTTATTTTTATTTTAAGCATTTATCAATTACTCTTCTAATGGGTTATGTCATGATTTTTTCGGTTTCTTTATTAATTTTAAGTTTTTTTTAAATTATTTTATAAATATTAAATGAGATTTAATTAGATAATTTTTAATATTAAATGGACGTAAATAAAAATAATTTAATTTAAATAATATCTAATTAAATAATATTTAAAATAAAATAATATATAATTTTTTTAATAATATAAATATATGAGATAAATGTGATATTTTTTTGTATTTATAAATTTTAAAAATATTATTTAATTATTTAATTTTTTTTGGTTAAATTAATTTTTAAGTTTTTGCTTGACAAATAATGCTACTAAAATCATAAATATATTATTTTTGTAAGTAAATTTTTGATCTGGTTTTAGATGGTGAAAAAAAAAATACACTTTTGAAGTGATGCTTTAAACCGTCCATAAAAATATATTGTGATGTATACTATTTACTTGTTTTTTTCTTTTTGCTTATGATTAGTTTAATATAAAAAGTTTATCAAAAATCTTTTTAAAAATGTTCATATTTAAAACAACTTTTATCAAAATTTTAAGCAAACAAAGCATAATAATTCTACGGAAAAAAACATAAGTTATCGTTACAAGAATTTAGTAAAATCATTTTTTTTAAATAATCTAGTTTGATTATATTAATTTTTAAAATCAGATCGTATCTGATCAGATTAGTTTTAATAATATATTAAATTTTTTATATTTTAATAAAAAATATATCATTATGTGTATCATATTTATATATTATTAATCGTAACAAATCATTGAAAATCATTAATTAAATCGTTCTGTTCAATATTTTTAATAATCAAATAGTCTGATTCGATCCGGTTTGTTTAATATAAAAGGTCCAATTTGATTATTATTTTTTTGCTTAAAATTAGATCAAATTCAACCGTAGACACCCTTAATTAAAGGTATAAATTAATGATACTTTATTAATATATGATATGATTTATTAATTTTGTGAGTTTATTATATATTGTTAAATTTATATTTTAATAAATTTAAATGATAAAATAAAATTATAAAAATAAAGAATAAATAAAATTGTTTATATATAATAATTTTGATTATACGTAATAAGTAGATAATTTTAAATATAATAGGATAAAATTTAAGCAAGATGAAATAATTTTAAGTTATAAATTTATTAAAAATAATAAATAAAATATAAGATGTAATGGGAAATTATTTTACAGCTGTTTATAATTACAATAATAATAAATTAGAAAAATACATGTAACCCATTTGAATCCACCTCCCCAGATCACGCAAGCCAGATTCACTAGATTCGTTTCTCATAAAAAAAAGCCAAAATATTGTGTTTTTATCACATTTATTCATAAAGTCTATTTAAAAAGTAAACATTTTTTTAAAATAATATATTTAAAATTTATAATAAAAATAACAACTAATAATTTAAATAAATTCAATTAAATGAAATATAATAAATTTTTTAAATAATAAATATACATAAATGAGATATAAATGAGATATAAATGTTATATTTTTATTTTATAAATTTTAAGAATATTATTTTTATTTTTTATTTTTAATAAAAATAAAAAATACATTTTTTTTAAATATTAAAATAAAATAAATTATTAATTTACGTTAAATATATTAAATTTAATGAAAAAATTAAAAATATTTTTAAAATAAAAATAAAAATAATATTTATAATTATAAAAATATTATTTTTATAACTTTGTTAATATATTTTCGTTATTAAAAATATGATATATTATTATATATTAAATATTATTTAAATTTAAATATAAGATTAATTTAATATTAAATATTATTAAATGTTATTTGATATATATATATATATATATATATATATATATATATATATATTTTGGGTTTTGTTTAATTTACCGAATATTTTTAATACATAATGCAGAATTTGAGCATTTTTGACTCGTTGAAACATTGTTCTATGGATATAGACCGCACCACATCCTCACTGGAAAGAGAGAGAGAAAAAACACAATCAATTTTAGAGAGACCGAGAGTATAATTGCCAACTTCTTTGAATAATCGGAAAAATCAAATCTTACTGAAAATAAAGAGTGAGAAAAGCTGAAGTACAGAAGCTTCTTCGGTGGATTTGATGCAAGTCTGTAATTTGCTTTCTTTCTTTTTTCCGTATCTCTCTTTTTGTCTCTCTCATTCATGTTTTTGTTTTGTGTTTTGTTCTGTTGGTTAGCTTGGCAGCCAGCTAATTCTACTGATCTATAAGATTTTTGGGCTTCGCTGGGATCCTTTAAGCCCTAATCGTTAAAGCTTTTGTTCGTTTACCTTCTTCACTAATCTGTATCGTCATTAGAAAGGTACTTCTTTGATTTCCTTTCGTTTTCATTTGTTATACTTTTGGTTTTTATATTTGTTGTCCTTGGATTTATTTTTAATTACAGTTTTAGATTATTTAAGACTGTTATTTACTTTTGAATGTTTTTGTAATCTTGTTTTGGTTGTTTCCTGTTTCGATTTTTACTTTTATTATTGACATGAATTTCAAGTTAGAAATTAGAATCCTGTTTGTTCGGGAGAGAAAACTGGTGGTAATGGAAATGACGGTAGATTTGGTTTTTTAAGTTATTATTCGGAAACTTCGAGAAGGGATGAGTTTATCAGATTGGGTCAAGCTTTAATATCATTTTGTGTCTTTCAATGGTTATATTATCCTCAAAACAGAGGTTTTCTAAGTCTTCATTTGTGGTATTTTTATTTTTATTTTTTATAAATATTTAACCAGTGAAATTTCAGAATTGGGAGAGTTACTGATTTTTGAGTCAGAACAATTGTTTCATTGTCTAGGTTGAATATATTTTTACTTCAGTTTCTGAGATTGAGAATTGCACAAACGAGAATGTCTTCTCATCTGCTTTTATGTTTTTGCCAAATTTTCAAATGACCTTGTTTACTTTTTGCATATTCTTTCTGTGAATAATGGAAGGGGCTAGGGTGGCTTCCGTTAATTATGGCAAAAAAATTGAAAATTGAGTTCTAGTCAATCTGATAGGAAGCAGCTAGAGGTATTGGTTGTCTTTGCATGTCTGTATACGAGGCCAAGCTTATGGTTTTCTGAAACTTAGGTTAGCGTTTGAAGGTAAATTTCACGTGAAGCAAAAAAGTTTCTTGCCAATTAGTTCTTCTAATTTTAAGGAAATGCATTCCTGACATCTTTTCAAGGTTGATTTAGCAAGCATGACTTTGAGTTAATTGAGCGTACATGTATACTATGGGCCGTCGCACTGGTGGTTGTATAAAGGTTTTATTATGTTTTTTTGCCTTTTAATATATTAAGTTGTTACAAATATGCTCTTAATCTTTGAAGTGTTACAATTAAACATGTCAAATTGCATAATGGTGTTAGAAAACTTAACAGCATAGTGTCACATGCATGTCATGTGACATTTTTTCAAGGCAAATTCATCAAGACATGTTTTCAATTTTCAATCTTCAATTTTCCAAATGAGTTGTGTGGTATGTTTTGACACATTTGACCTCAAAAAAGTGTCATGTGACATGCACTTGGCACTCTTTTGTTAAGTTTTATAACAACATTAATGGGTTTGGCATTTTTGTAGTATATTATATAACATTAAGGACATAGATGTAACACTCTATGGTTGAGGGTTTATTTGTAACAACCTTGATAGGGTGAGGGCAAAAACATAATAAAGCCTTTTTGTAAATGTGGTTCCTACTTTCCTGTCCTGTATCAGTTATTATGGTATGTTAGCCAAATGGGTCCTGCATTATTTTTCTTTTAATTATTTATTAGCTTATTTTTTAGTATTCAATGCAGGGAATTTTGTGCACAAATGGGCAGAGCTTGTATGTTCCATGATCTTCAATTTCATTTCATATATTGTTGGAATCATTGAAGATGGAGCTAGTTCTTACTCTTTTGATATTGGCTTGCTTGCATTCTTTTGTGTTGCCTGATTATCAAGGTACAGTGCTTTGTCAAATTGATATTCAGTTCCTTATGATAGAAGACTTTTATATGATCTTGTCTAATGCCACACTCTTTACTCTCTGCATTCAGAAAAGATGAATTAGTAGGTTGTCTCGAGAGTCTATCTGCTTAAATATTTAAAATTATCTTCTTTTACTTCTGGTCTTCTCTGTATGCTGTTTCTGTGCTAGCAGTGGTTCATTGTTGTCTGTCTCTTGAGTAGCATTGAATATTCATCTGTTATGTTTCAGGAGATGCGCTCTATGCATTGAGGACATCACTTTATGCTTCACCCAGTCAGCTCAAAGACTGGAATCCTAACCAAGTTAATCCATGCACTTGGTCCAATGTTAACTGTGATCCATCTAATAATGTCATTTCTGTGTAAGAATCATTTTTATGTGTTCATGCCTCTCCAATACTTAATAAAGTTTGTTCACTGTGATGCATTATTCCCAGAAAATAATTGCTTTCATGCTTCATGCGGATTTAAATTATTTAATTGCTATTTTTATTGTTTCTGGTCAATCTAATGTTTTATTATATATCTGCAGAACATTAACGTATATGGGGTTTTCTGGAAACTTGTCTCCTAAAATAGGAGCATTGAAAACTCTTCAAACACTGTGAGTATGAAGTACAATACTAAAGTTTGCCTGATTTCTAATTTACAAACCGTAACTTTTATGCCACTTTTTGGTCAGTATGGAGAAACTGAAGTCCTTTATTAGATGCATACATGTTGAAATATGTTGAAATCATTGACTAATTGGGTAATCCCTGATTTCTAGCACTAGCAGTGATGATGAAATAATCCAGCAAGATTCCAGTAAGTCAAATGTGATCAGGAAATGATCAGAAAATAATTAGGAAATTTTGTGTATTAGATTAGCTTCCTTTTTCCTATTCTTTTTCTGTATTGTAAATTAGAACCTAATCTTTATACAAAAAGATACTAAGAAATACAAAGGACAAATTGTTCTATAATCCATTTTATTTGATATAGTATCAGAGCTTTAATTCAAACTAACCTAGCTTTAGATCCTCATGGTTGAAAAAGTTTCAAACCAAAAATGAGAGACATCCTTTGAAACCTCCAAAAATACAGAAAATGTCCCAACTTTGAATTCTAGTGATAGTGTCAAAAAATTAAAAAAATAGTGTGTTTGAGTTCCTAGATGGACTAAACTAAGAACTCGATGATGTAAGGGGGGAGTGCTTGACCAAAAACCCTTACCATCTGTCCAAGAGGTGTTCTTTGAGGTTCGTTGGAAAGAAAATCAATGGCAGATTATGGCCAAAACTTGTATCTCTTAGAGCTTCTTTTTTGTCCAGGAGATGTCCTTTGTTGGGGCGTCTACTAGTGGTGCAATTGCTAGTGGTGGTAGACTTGAGTCTTCTATGTCCCAACTCTTGAGTAGACTCTTTAGCTTCCACACAGTGATTCAAACTCAATTTGAAACACAAACACAAATCCTTCTTATTGATAATAGCATAGAATATTTCAATCATACCATATAGGATTACCTTCAGAATCATGGGATAATACACCAAGGTTATTGTGTTGATACTCCTCGATAAAATGGGATTGCTAACTTCCGCATATTTCATTAATCGTATGATTAGCCGAGTTTTCTCTTTTGAAATTCCACTTCGAAAATCACAACACTTTATCACATCCCATATTTTGTCTAATTTGTAAAAGTGTTTGGTTATACCATATTTGCTCAAGACCATTCAAAAACCAAGTCTAAACTTAATCCAAAAGATATTATATGTGTTTTTATTGGGTATTCTCTTACACAAAAGGGATTTAAATGCTATTATCCCTCTACTAACAAATTTTTTTCCAGTCTTGATGTTACATTCTTTGAAAACATCCCTTACTACCAAAAATTCTCTTCTTAGGAAAAGGATGGTACAAAAGATGATAGAAATTTGGGTCATTACTTGAACCATGATTTCACCCTTGATCTCATTCCATACTGTTGGAAGTCCCACATTGCCCAGGTAAACTAACAAAGTGCTGGTTATAAGTCTACGACAGCCCCTTCCTGAGAAGCGCGTTTTGGGGGAAAACTCATGGCTACGCAGACTTCAACATGGTATCAGAGCATCTTTGAAATCCAATTCTGTTCAAGGAAGAAATTTTTATTTTTCCATTGCTGAATACGTCTGTTTTTTAGCCACCACAAACCACCATCAACCACCATCTCAGAATAGCCATCATTTCTGTCATCATCTCAGACCAGTCATTATGTTTTTCTGTCATCATCGCCACCACCTCAGAACAACCATAATTTCTGTCATCATCGCCACCATCTCAGAACAACCATAATTTCTGTCATCATCTCAGACCAGTCATCATCTTAGCCATCTCTGGTGTCCAGTCATAATCGCCATCATCGCCAGTGGCTATCTCAGACCAAAAATCATTCTGGTATCATCTCAGCCATCTCAGATCAGTGGTGGTGTTTGCCCAGCTTGGACAGGAACACTCTGGAACTTGGCAACAGTGTCAAGTGTACGAAGTATTCCCTGAGGAGACTCAGCAGCAAGCTCAGTTGCTTCTTTATACTTTGTTTGCGCAAACAACTCTTGAAAACGCTGGACTACTAGGTTCTCAACACCTCAGTTGCATTTTGTTTTTTCTTTCTCCAATACCCGTAAGCTACCTTTTGTAATATATCTTGACCCGACCCGGGTAGAACCCTACCCACCCGACCCGGTCCAGCATACTCGAGCCGATCTAGTTCAGCATACACGAGCCGACCCAGTCTAGCATACACGAGCCGACCCAGACCAGCATACCGGAACCGACCTGGTCTAGCAGATTATCCAAAAAGAAAAAAAAGCCCACAAATTTCAGTCCGCTTATAATCTACAATTGAAATAAATGGCCACGGGAAAACCTATAATTACTGGTTCCATGGAAAACAGTCTTATGCCTATCACCAGTCACAAATTAAATGGGCACAATTACCTTCAGTGGTCCCAATCCGTCATGATGTTTATATGCGGCAAGATGAAAGATGATTACCTTACTGGCGATGTAGCAGCTCCGAACAAGGATGATCCACAATACAGAACATGGAAACCTGAAAACAATATGGTGATGTCTTGATTGATCAATTCCATGACAAACGAAATTGGAGAGAATTTCAAAACTGTCAAAGGAATATGGGATGCAGCCAAAGACACTTATTCTAGTTCTGATAATATGTCTAAACTATTTGAGATTGAGAGCATCCTCTATGATCTTCGTCAAGGAGAGTTGTCAGTTACACAATACTTTAATTCTCTCACTCGATGTTGGCAGCAATTAGATCTCTTTGAAGTTCACGAATGGACTTGTCCAGCAGACAACATCTTGTACAAACAGATTATTGACAGGAAACGGGTTTTCAAATTTTTACTAGGGCTCCATAAAGATCTTGATGATGTGCGCGGCAGAATTCTCGGAACAAAACCCTTGCCCAGCATTCGTGAAGCCTTCTCTGAAGTCCGTCAAGAGGAGAGTCGAAAGAAAGTGATGATTGGTCCTCAATCTACCATATCTTTGACTGGAGAAGATCTGCACTTACCATTCGAGGTCACCAGCACTCTCATAATACAGAAACACGTCCTCGTCGTGGAAGACCTTAGTGTGATCATTGTCGTAAACCTGGTCATACTAAGGAAACCTGTTGGAAAATTCATGGCAAGCCCACTGATTGGAAACCACCATTCGCACAACACATCAACAAAGAAAGTTATGGAAAAATTGCCTCTAAATCTCAAGGCATTGACTCACCTGAATCTGCTATGTTTAGTAAGGAACAGATTGATCTCCTCTAGAAATTATTTGGACAATCCTTGACGACATCATCTGCCACTATAGCTTAATCAGGTAATACCCTCAATGCTCTTAGTGTAAAACAGGTTATGAGACCATGGATTGTTGATTCAGGTGCTTCAGACCACATGACGGGTGATGCTTCTTTTCTCATGAATCTTAAAATCTACCAGAATGGACACACAGTCCGAATTGTCGACGGTTTAGTATCCAAAGTAACATGAATTAGTTCAGCCAAAATTTCAAACTCCTTTATTCTAGATTATGTCTTTCTTGTTCCTACACTTGATTGTAATCTTGTCTCAATTACTAAACTCACCCGTGATAAAAATTGTATGGCTAAATTTTTTCATAACCTATGTGAATTTCAGGACTTGGATTCGGGGAAGATGATTGGCAGTGCTAAAGAATGCTCGGGACTCTATCTCCTCAGCAGTGAAGAATCTTCCGTAGGACAAGCCCAACAAGTTGTATCTGAAGTTTCTTATGAGAATAAAGCCTTGTTAAATCTTAAGTCCAAGGATGGTGAAATCATGTTGAATCACTATCCCTTAGGTCATCCTAATTTCAAGTATTTACAGAAGCTTTTTCGTTCATCCTTTAGCAATAAAAATTCAGAAGATTTTCAGTGTGAAGTATGTCAATTTTCAAAACATGTTAGAACTTCATATCCTCATCTTCTACATAAAAAATCACATCCTTTCTCATTAATTCACACTGATATATGGGGGCCTTCTCGAATCAAAAACATCACAGGGACACGTTGGTTCATTTCATTTGTGGATGATCATACTCGAATCACTTGGTTATTCCTAATGAAAGAAAAATCTGAAGCATGTCAAATTTTTAAAAATTTCAATACCATGATTCAAACCCAATTTCAAACAAAAATCCAAGTATTGAAATCTGATAATGCTAAAGAATACTTCACTTCCACCCTTACTGATTATCTGTTAAGTCAAGGGATTGTCCATCTAAGCTCATGTGTTGACACACCTCAACAAAATGGGGTGGTTGAAAGAAAAAATAGGCATCTTCTCGAGGTAGTTAGATCCCTCATGTTCACAACTCATGTCCCTCAACATTTCTGGGGGGATGTTGTTCTTACAGCTACCTATCTTATCAATAGGATGCCATTTCGTATCCTCTTGTTTAAAACACCTATCAATACTCTACTTGACTCATACCCACACACCAACATCGTGTCCCACGTTCCATTTAAAATTTTCGGATGTTCTGCTTATGTTCGTTTACATCATAGTGGCAAACTTCATCCCAGAGCCATTAAATGCATATTCTTAGAGTATTCATCATACCAGAAAGGATACAAGTGTTTTTCTCCTATCACAAAACGATTCTATAATACAATGGATGTCACATTCTTTGAACAATATCCGTATTATTCCAAACCTGTCATTCAGGGGGAGAACATAGGCAATGAATACCAGCTTTCGAATATCATAAGCACTTAGTCTCCCACAAATCCTATCCCGTAAGTTCCAGAGAGTGAATCAATATCTCAAACAAATACTCTTACTAATCCCAATGAATCCTCAACTTCTCTACCAACAGATCCAAACTTCCTTGTCTCGAATAATGATCTTCTTGTCTACTCTAGAAGAAAAACAACTCAAGAAAGAGCAGAGAACCAAGCATATCTTGAGCCAATCCAGGAATCCAACCCGCCACTCCGAAAATTCACAAGGTAACACCATTGAACCTCATATTATTGAATTACCTCCTAATGATTTGAATTTGCCAATTGCTATAAGGAAAGGTGTAAGATCATGCACAAACCACCCCATCTACAACTTTGTTTCCTATAAAAATCTCTCACCAGGGTATAAGGCATTTATCAGCAAACTTGATCAAATAGAGGTTCCAAATTCTGTTCATGAAGCATTTCAGATACTTGAATGGAAGACAACTATTCGTGAAGAACTCAGTGCCTTAGAGAAAAACAAGACTTGGGAGATTGCAAAACTATCATCGGGAAAACAAACTGTTGGGTGTAAATGGATCTTTACAATCAAACACAAAGCAGATGGTAGTGTAGAAAGACTCAAAGCTCGCCTTGTGGCTAAGGGATTCACTCAGACATATGGGCTTGATTATCAGGAGACTTTTGCACCTGTAGCAAAACTTAACACTATTCGTGTTTTTCTCTCCTTAGCATCTAACTTGGATTGGCTTCTTTACCAATTAGATGTCAAGAATGCATTCCTTAATGGTGATCTCGAAGAAGAAGTCTACATGGACATCCCTACTGGAATTGAATCTTCTGTTCTAACCAATAAAGTCTGTCGATTTAAAAAATCCTTGTATGGATTGAAACAGTCTCCACGTGCCTGGTTTGATAGGTTCTCCAAAGTTTTAAAGAGATATGGGTACACTCAATGTCAATCAGATGACACATTATTCGTCAAACACTTCCCTAATGATAGAATAGTTATCCTAATTGTGTACGTAGATGATATTGTTTTAACAGGTAATTCTACAATTGAGATGAATAAACTCAAGGAATTCCTTGCCAAGGAATTTGAGATCAAAGATCTAGGCAATCTCATATTTTCTAGGAATGGAAGTAGCACGAACAAAAAGGATAATATCTATATCTCAAAGAAAATATGTACTTGATCTTCTTAAAGAAACTGGAATGGTCGGGTGTAAACCGATAGAAACTCCGATGGACTCTACAGTAAAGCTTGGGATCAAAGAAAATAGTACACCTGTGGACAGGCCGTTATTAAAGATTAGTGGGAAAACTCATTTACCTATCACACACTAGACCAGATATTGGTTTTTCAGTAAGTGTTGTAAGTCAATTTATGAATAGTCCCACTGAAGAACACATGGAAGCAATCTATCGTGTACTCAGGTATCTCAAGATGACACCAGGAAGGATTATACTTCAGTAAGAATCCCACAAGAAAAATTGAAGTCTTTGCAGATGATGACTGGGCAGGTTCTACAGTGGATCGCAGATCTACCACTGGGTATTGTACATTCGTATGGGGAAATCTTATAACTTGGCGAAGTAAGAAACAATCAGTAGTCGCTCGAAGTAGTGCAGAAGCTGAATTTAGAGCTATGACTCATGGGATTTGCGAAGGAATGTGGTTAAGAAGACTACTAAATGACAATCAACATGCATTGTGACAATCAAGCTGCAATAAGAATTGCAAAAAATCCAGTTCATCATGACCGAACCAAACATGTAGAGATAGATCGTCATTTCATTAAAGAAAAGTTAGATGAAAAAATCGTGGACCTACTATATACATCTACACATCATCAAATTACAGATATCCTTACCAAAGCATTATCTCGAACAAACTTCGAAGAATTGAGTTGCAAGTTAGGAATGATTAATATCTATTACCCAACTTGAGGGGGAGTGTAGACTTTTCAGAGAATCAGCTTTATCAGTGATGAACATGCTGTATTGTTCAGTGTAAAACAAGTTGTAATTATTGTTGATTCTAGCTATTATATTCCTAGCTTAGTGGCCACTAATCTGTTATTTTTCATTCCTATTTATAGGGTTGTATATACATTAAAAAAATCAAAGAATGAAGTGAATAATACATACTCCAGATTATCTCTCATAATAAATTCAATATGGTATCAAAGCAGGTACCTGGGAGTCACGATGTGCCCAACCAGTCAGTCCCCAATCATCCACACGGTCACCCCAGTATAGGGTACTCTGGCCGATGTGAGGGGGAGTGTTGGAAGTCCCACATCGCCCAAGTAAACCAACAAAGTGCTGGTTATAAGTCTGCAACAATCCCTTCTTGAGAAGCGCGTTTTGAGGGAAAACTCATGACTGCGTAGACTTCAACACATGCAAACTCACTTAACCCAGTATTACTCATAATTAGAGTAGTGAGTCCCATAAACCTCCTAATATCAAACTAAACACATCATCTCGTACTACTCTGTCATCTATAGAGAGTAACTTGAACGCAGAGGGAGAAATCGAAAAAACAAAATAACAAATAGGCAATTACTGACTGACAGAAGCCAAAATTAAAAGGCAAAGAAGACCTCACCCTTGAAACACCATGAGAGCCAAAACCAGTATAAGATCCAAATATTTATGAATCTACATTGAACTCGGGTAATTTTGAACTTCCCGAATCTCTTGGTTACCTATTGCTTTGAAAAAACAAACACGGTCTTGTATTCTCCATTCTATCTCTAGATTTGTTTCATATAACTCTATGTCTTTTGGATTTTGTGCATTTACCACAACCTTAACAAAAAAAAATACCAAAGGATATTCATGCCGTTTTGGAAATCCGAGAATGAAGAGAAACTATTATGGAAGAAATAAGGACATTTGAAAAAAATGAAACATAGGATGTAAGTGAATTGTCAAGATGGAAGACTTCAATTGATTGCAAGTGGATTTTTACAATAAAATATAATGCTGATTAAATGATACAAAGCTTGATTAGTTGTAGAAGGATTTTTGCAAAGTTATAGAATTGATTACATTGAAACATTTGCACCTGTGACTAAATTAAATACAATCCATTTCCTCTTGTCGCTAGCATAATTTGGATTGGTTATTTCATCAACTAGACATAAAAAATGCATTCTTCAATGGAGAATTAGAAGAAATTTTCATAATCATGCCTCTAGGGTTCTACAAAGTAGAAAATATCGTGTGCAAACTAAACAAAGCACTCAATGGCCTTAAACATTTGTCTACTGGTTTGATAGAGGAAAAAATGATACCAGTAAGGACAAATGAGAGACTAAAGAAAACCCCTTGCATAGAATTTAAAGTCAAGGATTTGGGACAAATGGGGTATTTCATAGGGATAGAAGTTGCAAGATTAAAAAGAGGAACTAGTATATTTTAATTAAAATAATCCTTGATCTCCTTATCAAAACTGGTATACTCGGATGTAAACTAAATAACACTCCGATAGAGGTTGTAAAGAAAAATGAAGATATGGGAACACTAGTGGACAAAGATAGATATTAAAGATTAGTAGGAAATGTGATTTATTATTCTCACATTAGACTTGATATTGTATTTGCAGGTAGTATTGAAGGGTAACACATGTACTCTCCTAAAGAAGTCCATTTGGAAACTATTTATAAATTCTTAGGTATCTCAAAAAGTTATCAGGTTGAGGATATTTTTCAAGAGTAGTAAAACTAATGATATAAAAGTTTTTACTGATATAGACTGGACATGCTTAGTAGAAAATAGAAGTTCCATATTAGGTACTGTATTTTTGTTTTCGGGAACTTAGTAACTTGGAGAAACAAACAATAGAATGTAGTGGCCAGGAGCGGTGTTGAAGTAGAGTTTAGAGTAGTGATTCAAGGAATGTGTGAAGCTTTGTGGTTAAAAAAACTCTTAAATGAACTTTAAATTGCAGTAAAGTTTTCAATTAAACTTTATCGTGACAACAAAGTTGCTATCATCATCTCTTAATTTAGTTCAATATGATAGAACCAAGCATTTGAAAGTGGACTTACATTTCATCAAAAGAGAAGATTAAAGTTGGTACTATATGCATGACTTATGTGACCAATCCAACTTGAGGGATGAATCTGTTGAAATTAATGACTAATGGAGTAATCCCTCATTTCACTAGCACTAGTAGTGATGATGAAGTAATCTAGCAAGATTTCAACAAGTCAAATGTGATTAGGATATGATTAGATACGATTAGGAAATAATTAGGAAATACATTGATAGCTTGAAATTCAAATTTGATCTCCTTCCATACTTCACAAGCAATAGCTAGTTTAAGACTCCATTTACAAGCCTTACGAATAATTTCATTACCTTCACGAGCAAAATCACGCCCTCGTTACGAGTTTGTACACATGTGTATTAAATTAGCTTCCCTTTTCTTATTATTTTTCTGTATTATAAATTAGGACATAATCTCTATACAAAAAGATAAGAAATACAAAGAAAAAATTGTTCTATAATCCATTCTATTCGATAATAATTTTGTTTTTGATAGCAATTTGATTTTTCAGAACTCAACAATTATCTGTTGGAACTGAAATTTGTTTTGTGCAAGCTGGGAAGTACTATAGGGATCTGAGTTCCGCCCATTTATAAATTCAACTTCCCCCTCTCCCAGCCCTTCATGTGAAAAAAAGGGAAAAATAATTTAATTTTACTATGTAACTTGTGTTGATGGCTGTTCAAAACAGAATAATCATCAGCATCTTCAACATATGTAAACAATATCAAGGAATGCTACTTGTTGTGTATGAGCATTGGCAATGATAGCTACTTTTAGTTCATAATAGCAAATTTTTTATTTAAATCAAGTTTTGGCATCCTTCTCCTTTTTCTGTTTTACATGTTTCTGATATGCCTCTGGTCCTTACTTATATCTAATGCATCTGATGTGCAGTACATTGCAGGGTAATGGAATTGCAGGTGTGATACCAAAAGAACTGGGAAATCTGACAAGTTTGGCAAAATTGAATTTGGAAAACAATAATTTAACGGGCAAAATACCATCATCACTTGGTAATCTGGAAAAACTTCAATTCTTGTAAGTGTTTGTGGTTCCTTCAGCCATGTTTAAGTATTACGTGTATATTTCTTAGATTTTTTCGTTGACAATGCTTTCTGGGTTATGCAAGCAGGATTTTGAGTCAAAACAATCTAAATGGAAGTATCCCTGAGTCACTTTCAAGTCTTCAAAGTTTGATTAACCTGTATGTTATAATCTTTCTTTCTCTCTCTCTAAATTCAGTTGATCTTTTGAAGTGAAATAATGTGTTTCTCTAGCTTCTGGAACGTTGGACTTTTCTGTGTTTAGTTTGGTATTTGCAGGAGCCTGTTTTCACTTTCTAATGACATAGTTGGAAATGTTTTTGCAGTCAGCTTGCTTCAAATGATTTCAGTGGTAAAATTCCCGAGAAACTATTTCAAGTCCCAAAGTACAAGTATGAATAAAAATCCAGTTAGCATAACATATTCCAATAATATCCCCAGATTCTCTCTTCCTTCTTCCTTTCCCTTTCTTTTTGGCCTCCCTTTCTCTAGTTCATATTTGCTCAGAACGATTATTTATATAGAATTGGTTGCTTGTGCAGTTTCACCGGAAACCAATTGAATTGTGACTCAAACTACTCCCAATCTTGTGCAAATGATAGTGATGATTCAGGTTAGCTGGTTAGATTAATCATATCAGGGTTTTAATTCCCAATTAACGTTATTGTTTGAGCTCACTTCAAGGTTTGAGAATTTCCAGGTCATTTGCATAAGCCTAGTATTGGTCTTATAGTTGGACTAGTTGGAGGAGCAATTGTTATCCTCTCGATTGGATGCTCACTATTTTTTCTACTCAAGGCGAGACAAAAAGGCTACAAGCCAGATGTTTTTGTAGATGTTGCAGGTATGTCTTTAGGAAATCTCCATGGCTTAAAATATTCTTTACCTTTCTCAATCAAGGTACATTTCTTTTGACGTTTTCTTATATTTCATATATATTTTGATTGATATAACTATAGTTTTTGTGTGCATATAATTGAAGTATGGCTATCTAACAGGAGAAGTTGATAGAAGAATTGCATTTGGTCAATTGAAAAGATTTGCATGGAGGGAATTACAGATAGCCACAGACAACTTCAGTGAGAAAAATGTGCTTGGGCAAGGAGGTTTTGGAAAGGTATATAAAGGAGTTTTGTCTGATAACACTAAAGTTGCAGTGAAAAGGTTGACTGATTATGAAAGTCCGGGAGGAGATGCAGCATTTCAGCGTGAAGTTGAGATGATAAGTGTAGCAGTTCACAGGAATTTGTTAAGACTGATAGGGTTCTGCACAACACCGACGGAACGACTTTTGGTGTATCCCTTCATGCAAAACTTAAGTGTTGCCTATTGTTTACGAGGTATTTCAATTCATTCTTATGCAAGTTGATGCTGGTACATCTATGTCTATATTCTATACATATCAATAATTCAACACAGTGCTGATGAAGCTTAGCGGAATGGAGCTATTTGTTTGTTTCATACGTACGTACATACATAGATACATACATAGGATTTCTTTCTGATGGATTTTGCTCTGTATAATGCATGTGTGGGTTTTTAATCTCTATAGATTTTATCTCTACATTCTATTTAATTTAGCATTTTTTGTCGCCATGTTTTAACTTTTAACATCATAAAAGTGTAGGGGTCATTGTAGGACAGGGAAATCTATGGTTGCCTGAGTTGATAAACTTTCGTTAAACTTGATTCCTTGGATAGCAGGTTGATAGCCACCTTTAACTGATTCCGGATCTTTTTATTTCCAATGCAGAATTTAAACCAGGGGAGTCTGTTTTGGATTGGCCTACAAGAAAAAGAGTGGCTCTAGGCACAGCACGTGGGTTAGAATACCTACACGAACATTGCAACCCAAAGATTATTCATCGGGATGTCAAGGCTGCTAATGTATTGCTTGATGAAGACTTTGAAGCAGTAGTTGGAGATTTTGGTCTGGCAAAGTTGGTTGATGTTAGAAAGACGAATGTGACAACTCAAGTTCGTGGAACAATGGGTCACATAGCACCTGAGTACCTGTCCACTGGGAAGTCATCTGAAAGAACTGATGTTTTTGGCTATGGAGTCATGCTCTTGGAGCTTGTAACAGGTCAGCGGGCGATTGACTTTTCACGCTTGGAAGAAGAGGATGATGTTTTATTGCTTGACCATGTAAGATGAATTTTCTATTACATTATCAATCTCTCTATTAGTTTATGTTTCTTCCCATCTTTTCACATAACCTTCAACTCCTAGGCCTCAATAAATTTTTTATGTTGTAGATGTAAATTTTGTAAGTGTTCTACCTTGTATGACTTAAGGGGAGACTGATCTATTCCGGTATTCAATTTTCTGGTAAAGAATTCATGTTTCCTTTATCATCTATATGCCAAGGCTATAGGCCGGCATTTTTATTTCTTTGTGCAAAATGATACAACGCAAAATAGAAACTGTTCCCCATTTTCTTGTGATTGTTAGTATTCTTGAGAGTTCTGCATGCTGACTCATGCTTAAGTTATGAGTGTAATGGGTTTCTGGTTGTATGTTCATCGTCATCTGAGAGAGCATTACCTATTTCTAGTACGTTAGCTATTACATCATTATTGTTGCTTCTGCTCATTTTCTAAATTGTTGTATTTTTTTTTCTCTTATAAATTTGGTGATGTTGCCTAAAGATTTCTGTTGCACTTAGTTCATAACTTGATTTTGTTTCAACATCTTTCGCATTTACTTTTGCTTTAAAGTCCTTTGTTGGTATTTTCGTGAAGGTGAAGAAACTAGAAAGGGAAAAGAGATTGGATGCTATTGTAGACCGCAATCTGAGTAACAATTACAATATCCAAGAGGTAGAAATGATGATCCAGGTTGCATTACTTTGTACCCAACAATCACCAGAGGACCGCCCAGTAATGTCGGAGGTGGTGCGGATGCTAGAAGGAGAGGGACTAGCCGAGAGGTGGGAGGAGTGGCAACATGTTGAGGTTACTCGTAGACAAGAATACGAGAGACTACAGAGAAGATTTGACTGGGGAGAAGATTCAGTTTACAACCAAGATGCCATGGAGTTGTCTGGTGGGAGATGAGGTAAGGTAACTACATAAAATTGTAGTCTCACAAGCTCAAGCATATAATATTCTTTTTGGTAGAGTAGCTTGAGGACTCTGAATTTAGCATGCATGTATTTTAAATTTACAGTCGTGATTTCCATTTTTCAGCATTTGTCTGCTTTCATGAACTCCCTTTTTTATTGTATTATTATTGTTTTTTCCCCCTTTTTTTTGGTATTTTGAGATTGGATTTGTATCTCGTGAGCAAGTCAAACTAGGAAATGCACACATCAGTTTTGGATGAAAAATCTTATGATGTTAATATTTGATTTGAAAGGAGCTCAGACCATTCTGGTTTTTTTAATAGTCTCTGTGGAACCTCTAAACATTTAATCCAATTTATGTAGTTTTATTAGAAATTACTACTATTTGCTAGAAGTTCGATGCACATGCTCTAAAAAATGTGATGCAAGTACATGGATATATGAGGCGAATTGGTTATATACAAGTTGGGGCTACTTATCATTCAACGTATAGGCAACATATAACGAGGATAATAGGATTCGATCAAATATTCAACATAAACCAATTTTATTATAGAGCTAAACAAGAACTCATACACACGAACTCACTACACATCGGACAAATAAAACTACTATAGGAAACACTATCTAAACACCTATATTAACTCCAACATCAGCAGCCAAAACAAGCAGTCGTCAAACTATACTTATCTAGCAACCTGGCTAGTAGTCAAGAGGGAATTCCGTGGACATATCAGCGTTATTAAGCATGATAAAAAGTACAGGAATTTAATCCTCGAGAAAACAAAAACTACACCCAAAAATAGTCCTTAACAGGCCACAACTTGGTCCAGAAACAAAAGCTAGAGAAACAAACAAAACCCCCATAAACAGTTACTAAACAGACCCAATGAACTTAGCGTGCAACAAGAAACAAGCCAAACGAACTGATAAGAATAGAAAAATAGAGAACAACCATACTATTTCAGCACCAAAATTGCCACCAATAGCTTCCAGTTCAACTCCTCTTACACAGCCAAGTTTGCAAGAGTCTTGTACATTTTAGCAGCAGCTTTGTCATTCTTCAAAGATGCCTCTGTGCATATGTTGTCGACTCACGTTGAATGTTACTTAGGTAGCTCACATCTTCCAAACTTATCGTCAGTCGTTTCCCAGGCCTAAATACTCCTTGCATTTTTTTTCTTTTCTAGAGCCAGAAATCACGTTTTCTTCTCTTCTGCACAGAGCCCTACATCCCACCTTTTACCCATCAAATTGGAGTGAGATCAAACAAGAGGTTAGATGGAGGAGCACTTAAATCAAGCCTCTGTACCACCATTAGACAATTGTCGAAGCTCCATGATGCCTTTTTGAGCACCATCTATAACTGAGCAACATCCTCAAAGCAAAACATGAAAGTATTCGGATCCATCTTTTTGATGTCCAAACTACTGGTCTTTCTTTAGCTCCTTCGATGAACTAGTTAGAAGAGTTTTAATAGTAACAAATTTATGCGAGATAATAAGAGTAACAATCATGAGGTTCAAAGCTCCTTGCTCTGTCTCAATCTAGTCCCCTATATTAATCGTGAGATCAAGATGGTTAACACAACTTCATAACTCCTCCGTTACTAGGGTTACAAAGCTCACAAATAACCTCTACCACAATTTGTATCATATAAGAAGAAAAAGCACCGCGAAAGGACTAACCAAAGAAAATTAAAGTAAAGAGGTTGGGAGGAGATCCAAAGGGAAGAAAAATCTCCCAGAGAAAAATGCTTGAAGGTTGAAAGCAAGACAAATTTTGGTTCATTAGTTTTCTCTAGAACGTAATCGGTTAGTTCTAAGTTGTATATTTGTATGTTGCATGTGGAAAGTTGAAAAGGCTATGTTCGTGATCACAAGCTTTTAGTTCCGTGTATGCTTTTACCAAGATTGGTTACATATATATATTATTAAAGAAGATTGATTGCGTAAATATTTTAAAAAAATAGATGGATATATCTTTAATTAGTATTGATTCATTGTTATGTTTTTTCTATGAATTAGTACAATGGATAGGGATATTCACGTGAAGAATGGTAAAGGATATTATTTTATATATTGTGTTATGTACTTTTCACTTTATTTTTCTCAAATTTGCATTTTTTTTAAATGAAAATTTAGTTTTAAAAAGAAATAATATATATTATTCAAAATATATAAACAATGTATACGAGAGTGTATTAAGGAGATTCACAAATCTTTTCATAATTTTAGTATTTTTTAATTTTTTATTATGCATTATTAAATTTAAAATTAATATATTTATTTCTATTCTCTATTGTTTTTAATTAAATAAAAAGAAAGAAAATGAGTTTTACATTCTATTTCATCTCAAATCTAATTCATGTCCATTTCATTATGATTAATTCATACTACAAATTATTAAACATTTACTTAAAGAAACAAGAAAAAGACAAGTTGGAGTAAGGATTCAAACATGAAATGTAAGAGAATGGGGTGGGAAGAAAGTATTGTGATTAATTTGTAGATATTGATGATCTTCATAACCCTTGATCATATGATGTTGATCTTGTGCATCAGCTAGTAAATGGGGTGGAGGTTCTGAGACTATATTGTCCCAATATTCAAATGACACATAATTCATGTATGCCGTCTCCAAAGCCTTCTAATATTGAAACTAACATAATTAAGTATGCTTATTTTGTTTTTTCAGATATCGTATAGTAAATCTATTTACGTACGATTCAGAGATTCTCACCAATTTCGTTGGTAATTTTATTGGAAGCTTGGAATTCTGTACGTTATATAACATCAGAACAATAAAAATAAATTAAGTCTAAATGATAAGGGGTTAATAATTAGCATAAAATTCCAATGGTCTTCGTGGAATTTCGTTAGTTCCTACATTCATTACTATTAGAATCTGAATTTTGAATAATTCAATTCAAAGATAAAGATTTTTTTTTCAATTTTTTTTAACATTTTTCAATTTTTTTTTATTAAAAGGGACACTAAAATCTATTTTATTATTAAATGAAGAAAACAATATGTGTGAGATTCGAACTTGTGTATAGTGTTAAAGTGGGGGAGTTATACTACTTGAATTACAACTACAATGTTACATGTCAATGTATCTTAGTACAAAATGAATAATTAAGTTAAATAAAATATATGTTTTTTGATAGGATGAAATGTGAAATTATGTGAATAATTAAGTTACATAATAATTGATTTTTTTTTTAAATTACATTGTTCATGCACCTATATTTAAAACTCCAATTTCATATCACAAATTTCATAGTTCCTTGATAAAGTAAAAAAAAAAAACTAATTGCTGTCGGTAACTCTATCCCTTCTCAAGAGGGCAATATCTCACCAACCTGATTTCCTTCTTCGGAAGCAAAATGCTACTTATCTATTAAACTATTTTTTTTTAAAAAGAACTTGTATGAGAATATCTTAATTACATATTTCATTGAGTTGAGTTTATTTAAAAAAAAAAAAATCCATCAAGTCGATCCTTTTCCAAATGATGCTTATGGGATTGTAATTAAAAGGGCCAAAAGGAGGTAGTAATAGTGCACGGGTTTGATGGTGATCTACTATCTATGATGAAAGCCATGATGCACTCTTGGTTAGCTCATCAAATTAAAGAAAATGATATATTGCACTATTGACTAGAGTAATGAGTTTGCACTGTTGTAGAGGATTAGTGAGCTGTGGACAAGTGAATGTCAAGTGCTTGTACACACAAGTTAATGCTGAATGTTATGCATGTAATTAATACCAATGAATGGTTGTTATGGTATATAAGTTCATTGTATACCAATTGAGTGTAATTACTTTTTACTCTAATCAATATTCATATATATAAAGATCCAAAATTAGGTATAGAGATGTACTCTCTTTTTCACCGGTTGGTAATCTAGCACAAGATTTTCGCGCTAATAAAGATGGATAATTGGGGGCCAATGTAGATGAACCAATTTGAGAAATTGTGACTAAAGATTCATCAAGATTGAACAATCAACTTTATGGTAATTACATTTTTTATTCTATGGCTCTTAATTCCTTATATTCTCCGCACATTAATGTCTCTTTGTCAATGAAGCTTGATGATAATAATTACCTTATATGGCATGAGTCATTGCTATGTTTTTTCATGACATATCATCTTGAAAAGTTTGTGAATGGCACACTACCTAGGCCTTCACCTTTTCTTACGCTAAATGTTCAATTTCTAATCCCTTGTTCAACACTAGGGTGCAATATGACTCAATTGTAAAGAGTTAGATTTATAATTATGTGTCAATTGAAATAAATGTTGTTCTTGTTGGTCATTTATCACCCAAAGAACAATGGATAGCACTAGAGGATTAATTTAATTATATTACTTAATCATGTGTTATGGAACTACATGGTAAACTACAATCTTTTGGTAAGAATGGATTGTTTGTTTCTGATTACATGCTTAAAGTAAGAATTTTGAAGATCATTTGGCTATTGTTGGCAAAGTCATTCCTAAATGTGAGATGATTTTGTATATCCTTAATGGCTTGGGTCCTAGGTATCTCACTTTTGTAACCACTTTTAACATGACTCAAGTTAAGCCTTATGTGGGTGTTTTATACAATCAGCTTGAAAATTTTGAGAGGATGTTATTACATCCGAGGGTTCTGTTCAAGAATCAATCTTTCAAGCTAATGCAACTAGTTTTACTAAAAATAATGGCAATAATCAATCTGGGTGTAACAAGAACTCATATATATGAAAAATGGACATCTTAAACTCTTATAATGGATTTCCCATCTATTATTGCAAAAGGGTGGTCATGGTTAAAATATTAATGGTTTTTTTTAACTTCTAATTCCAAGAATTTCAAGAAACCCTTCTTAGGGAAACATGTATGTTAGATTTGTGAGAAACAAGGGCATGTTGCCTCTTCTAACTTTGTGTACATGGATGCTTTGTTGGGAAAATTTTCACCTAGTCCTTCAATCATGAGTGTTGTTTTGAGTTACAATTCAAGTCCTACCCCTAGCACTTGGTTACTAGATTTTGGTTCTAGCCATCACCTCACATCAAGTGAAAATCAAGTGCCAAATGTAAATCCCTACTCTGATTTAGAAGATATAGTAGTTGTATGGTAAAACTTCACCCATCTCTATTGTTGGATCAAGATTGTTACATGCTAGTGATAATTGTTCTCCTATTGTGAATAATTTGCTTCATATATCATGTGCAATTACTTATATACTTAATGTCCAAAAATGCATTGATAATAATGTTTTTGTTGAATTTCACTCTTGATCATATTATGTTAAGGATCATAATTCAAAGCAGGTAGTGCTTCAAGGTTCTAGTGAGAGTAATCTCTATAAAGTCACTAATTATGTTCAAAGTTCTGATGATGATTCCTTTGCTTGTTTTGCATTTAAAATGGTGCTGATGATGACAATAATGGTGTGATCATGCTTTACAATGCTTTAGGTGACTCATGCATTCAAACTTATCTTTTGTAGCATATAAAGTTAGATCATTCATCATTCAATACTACTCTCAAGATGCTTAAATTTCATGGTGTGTCTATTTCTTCTGTGGATAAGGCATCAATTTTTCGTGACTTACTAAGGCAAATAAGTTGCCCTTTTTGTCCAATAATGATAGAGCTTGATATCATTTTATTTTTTTGTATTTGGATTTGTGGATTTTACCATAATTGTCATATAATGATGAGAGGTATTTTTCATTCATTGTGGACGATCATAGTAGGTTCATTTGGTTTTTTTCCTTTGGCTATCAATGATCAAAATTATTCAAAATTTTTATATTTTAAAGTTATGGTGGAGAAATTGAATTTAAACCTATGGTTTTTATAATTGAGAAAGAGGGTATTTTGCTTAGATGCACATGTCTTTATTCCTCATAATATAATGATGTGGTGGATTCAAGACAGAGAAGGATATTTGAACATGGTTTGAATCTCTTGTTTCACTCTCATGTATTTGTTAAAATTTAGGTGTTTGATTTCAAAATAGTTGTGTATCTATTGAATAGAACTCTAACTAAGATTCTTGATGATAAATCAACTTTTGAGGTGCTTTCATGAGCTTTGTATGTTAAAAAGATTTAGGAATCAATTCTTTCCTTATACGCATTCATGTGCTAAAAAATATTGAATTCTAGGTATATTGAATGTCTTCTTAGGGCATGGTGCAAAGAAAAAGGGAAATGTGTGCTATGATTGGAAGGTTGAAAAATTATACATCAATTGTCATGTGATTTTCAATAAGCTATGCTATTATTTCAAGGCTAGTTTTGTGGTTTCTGCTTTGTCCATTGGGTCTATGCCTACTAGTTCTATCGTACATATTCATACATGGTTCTTCTTTACTAGTATGCCTTTGTCTAGTACATCATCTGGCTCCATGCCTGATGTCTCACCTGTTTCACCAACAACATATATTTCTAGCTATTGTGCTACTCTTGATGTTGACGTGTCTTCATTTATGTCCTTATCTGACACTACTTTGGGCATAAGTGTAGCAACTTATGCACCAATAGTTGTATATATTCCATCATATCCTTCCAATTATTTTCACTTGACTTATCTCTTGTATCTCCTTTGGACACTGATGTGCCTATTTCCATTGTATCTTCTGTCATTGTGTCTCACACCTCTCTTGTGCCTAGTCAAGAGCCCTTGAATACTTATATCATAACCACAAGGTATAAGACAAGTGTCATAAAACCTAAGTTGTATTCCTTTACTCTTTATGGTGTCTTAGTTCTTCCAAAACCTAGGTTTTATAAAGATTCTCTTAAGGACCTTGAGCGATTAAAGACCATGTAGGTTGAGATTTAAGCCTTGATATCTAGTGAAACATTGGAACTTGTAGAGCTTCCTTAAGGGAAAATTGTTATAGGTTGAAAATGGGTATTCAAAGTCAAGTTGAAGATAGATAGGGCTTTGGAAAAATATTAAGCTAGATTGGTGTTAAGGGGTTCTTGCAGATTGAGAGTGTTGATTTCTTTGAGACTTTCTCACTCATTTTCAAACCAAGTACTATTAGACTTGTGTTGACACTAGTTTTATCTAAAGGATGGATACTAAGGTAAGTGGATGTGAACAATGTCTTCTTGAATGGGGATCTCAATGATGATGTTTTTATAGTGTAACTACCTAGTTTTGAGAAAGGCTAGGGCTTGGTTTGTAAGTTAAGGAAAGCTTTATATGATTTGAAACAAGCACCTAGAGCTTGGTTTTCCAAGTTAAGCTGTGCTTTGGATAATTTTGGATTTGTTGCTTCTAAGTCAGACACTTAACTCTTTATTTTGGATTGTAATAAAGTTTACATGGTGGTCCTCATCTATGTTGATGATATTATCATCACACAGAGTTCATATATAATCATATAGATTCTCTCATTGCCTTTCTTCACTCTCGTTTTGCCCTTAAAGACATTGTGGTTCTAAATTACTTTCTTGACTTAGTGGTAGTGATTTAGGGTGAGGTTTTAGGCTGTAATCAACAAAAGTATATTAGTGAGCTCATCCATAAATATGATTTGGGATCTACTAAGGAGTATGATACTTATATGGTTACTAGAAAAGACTTGAAAAAACAATATGGCACTTTTTTGGAGGATGGAAGTCTCTATAGGATCTTAGTGGGAGGACTTCAATATTGCACATTAACTAAACTAGACATTTCATTTAGTGTTAATAAGCTATGCTAGTTTATGTCATGTCCCACAAATGCTATGTGTTTTCTCAAGGGTACAATACATCATGGCTTTACATTCCTTAAATCCTCTCCATTGCATATTTCTACATTTTATGATGCATATTGGACTTCTAACATTGATGATAAGCATTCCACTAGTGCATATTGTGTTTTTCTTAGTTATAGTATTATCTCTTGGCACACTTCCAAGCAAAGCGTAATCTCACACTCCAGCATAGCGTCAGCATATCGTGCTATAGCTAGTGCAATCTCTAAATTGCTTTGGCTAAGGTCAATTTTCATCACCATTTTAAACCAATCGTTTAACTACCGTATGTATTGTCTTTTCGATCTCTTTCCTACTCCGATCTGCCTCTACACTGCCATCCTTATCCACTCATAATTTTCTCAATCATTATCTCATTTATGATTATGGCTTGCTTATTGAGGAGATCATCAATATTATGATGGCACTCATTTTAGGATTACTGCAACTAACACACCTCCTCTCATACCACGTGTTCTCAGATTTAGGATGGCTTTGCTCTTTTCAGCCACTTTGTCCCGAGATGAGACATCATTTTGGGAATTGTTTGTGTCTGAGATTGAGTTTTTAGGATGGTGGAAGATAGTAATTATCCGAGTGATCATATGATTTCAAGAAGTTTTTTTTGGCTTATCGTTTGTTTGTTCTCTTTCATTTTTTTGTGATCTTTTAATCTGCCATTGCTTCTAATTTGTTGTTTTTAGTTCTCATTTTTTTTTCTATAATTTCTTACTTTTTCAATAGGTTTAGGATTTTTGAGTTTTTGTTTTATTATTTATGTTTTCCATAGTTTTTAAGGTTCTAGTTAGTTTCTAAGTTATTGTAAGGGTGAATGATGGTTTAGATGAAAAGAAAATTTTTGAACTTTTAAGGCACTTCAATATGGGTGTGAATTTTTGTTTCATCTTGTATTACTGAGGCTTCAAGAATATATAACGACACCAGATACCCCTTATAATTATGAATAGATGTAGGTATTAACAACTTAAAACAGTGTAGAGATTCAAAAATTATACTTTGTATGGAAAAAATTTTCAAGATCTTAATATTCAACATCCATGATTAGATATGCAAGAGAGATATCTTAACAAGACTATCTTAATGTTGGACCAGAAAACTTTTAGCTTACACTAGTATATTTCCCGCAATTGTCACACGTTTCTAGAGGTTCTCATGCAAAGTTTAACGGTTATAATGGAAATTTGACCGCTTGGCGTCAAAACTCTTCAAATCAAGGCCACCTTATCATCTTTCGAGTCTAACACATGAATCTTGTCCAAATATTTTATACCTCTTTGAGAAAATACCAACGACAACTACTCTTAATGAGTGTTGCATGCATGTGACTTCAAAATTTCTTTCCATGCCAGCATCAAGTTTACTCAATTGAGACGCTTGTCGTATCGTAAGGTTCCTGATCATCTAAGCATTGTGCCACACAACTGCTCACCCAACGGAACAATTCACACATATTGAAAAAAAGCACTACAACAATGTATTAAGACTTGGTTACACTCTCATTCCTCTTGTCAAATCTCTTCATACACTCTCGAATAGGCAACTTGAAATCATGGGTTAAATCTTTGCCCAAAGGCCAAATTCTTCTTGCACCTCTAATGCTTGTATGCTCTTTTCTCCTCAAAATATTTTACTCAAGCTAAAACCCTTGTCAACTTATCCTTAAGTTAATCAAACAAGTGTGTCTTATATGTAAGTAAGTTCCATTCAACCAAACTCACATACTGCCCAAGTGAGCGACTCTTTTGATCCAAAGCCCACACATGATGCCTTCATCTTAACACGTTGTTGTCCACTTCGGTGCCATCAAGCCTACAGATCCTTAGTGCTTGGTCAAACCATTAACCAATACATATCCTCTATTGAAATCACCGTCATGAGGGTTGTAATGTGCCTAGCTTAGAGTAACGATTCCTTACAAGCATGTCGCTACTCATCAATGCTCTATCACTTGTGTAACATTGCCCACATGGAATTTTGTGTTCTCTCGAAGCTACCTTCATATGCCTACATCTAGTAAACCTTCAGTATAAACATTATTTCTCGTGTGTGTAGTGTGGACCCTCATGTCTCACCGATATTATCCCTAAGACTCTATCTTAGAGAGACATTGGCATGCCCTCATGTAATAAATAATGCTTGACCTATAAGAATTGTCTAGCTCACTTAGCACACCATGCTCACGGGTTCCAGGAGTGGTGGAGAGCTTGATACCATGCCTCCCACTAAAGAGCTCTTAGAGCATTTTCCCATCTTTCAATAAAAAACATTACTTTATGCGAGTAAACATAAGCCTAAAATAATTCAATAATAATTATTTTTCCAATTACCAAAGTTTCCTCCATATGGATCATGACATCTTCCCCCACGACATTCCTTCGATGTCCTCATCGAAGCTCTCTAAAGAGTCTTTAGGCTCTACATCTTTTGTTTGGCTTATAGCATGCAAATATCCCCTACCACCTGTATAATCACCCATGGTGATGACCTTCATGCATCCCTCTTGTACTTAGTCTGAGACTTCATAGCATCTATTCCAAAAAAAAGAAGCTCAACTTGAATAAGTGTCATTCTTAATGACACAAATAATCTCCACTTCGCCATTGGAAGCACAAATGTGACTATCTCTTGCAAAGAACCTAGTCAAGTCCATTCCTTGGACCTGCTCTCTATGATGCATCTCGCAAGATGTGGCTCATAATCCAACCATTCTTCCATTGTGACATCTCTCACAAAATCTTGGTGTCCACTTTAGGAAAGACATGATTGTAACTTACTTTAGTCCCTCTAGATGATGTTTACAATTGATGCTCCCTGACATGTAAAACTATAACCATTTATGTGTACTTAGTGCTCCCTAACCTTTCATAAGTGTACCACATTGACAATCTCCATTTTCACATGATGCTCCTTTGCCCTTCAATGTGCAACACTTCAACACATGCACCTGGTGTTCTTTAGCCTTTCTATGATACTACCATTCAAATTTGTTTCTCATGCACTTGGTGCTTCTAAGCCTTTTTGATTTACAATCTCTACACGATGGTGCGCCCAACCATTAGGGCATGGCTCTCTTGCCAACCACATCTTTTATACGACACCATGCACCTTTCCAAATGGAAAGATGAATCCATCTTTGACATATGAGGTGTACCATGCAAAATAGAGTTTGTAAACTCACTGTTCTTATGAAATAGCACCTCCATTCTGAAGCTCTTATGTGCTACTCTTGTAACTTAGTCTACTAGTAATCTTCATCCTAAGAAAGCAACTTCAATTGATCTCTTTATCTCTTGCTCTGATTATACCATATTCTCTTAACTGTGTGAGGTCCTCCCCCACTTCATTCTTCAATGATCTACTAAAGGATTCTCAAACTCAACGATCAATGATGAAACTTCAACCCATGTAGCCACTTTATGACCCTGGAAAAATATCTTCACATTATGAGCAACTCATGTTCTCTCAATATATGGGTTATGCTTGGCTTGAGCACTTTATGACCTTTCTCAATGCCAATGACAATTATGGGACCTACTGACCCCTGTCATTCTAATTAGTATCTATTGACATTAACATGCTATGATCCTCATCATTTCCATTTTACCTCAAATCACTTTGGCATCTAAATAGCCCATCAATATGTGATGGTAACAATTTGGTGATCCTACTAGTGATACCTTCAGTTTGGTAGAACTCCACTTCACTTCGATGACATAAGTACTTCATGGCTCTTCCCATAATCCAACATACTAGCATTGGTCTATGTATTACATTGCATACACTGATCGATACACCTTGATCATCTTGGCACCTTTGTCTTGCCCTATTTGGCCTTCATGTCTCAAATTTAGAACTAGGTTCCATAGCCCCTTTGGTTGGTCCTCGTGAGATCCCATGCCACATTATGTTGCTCACACCCTTTCTGAAACTTTGATGACTAAGCACATTATAGTTTTTTGAACACACTTCAACCCCAACAAGATTTCCTTCTCAAAACAAGCATGATATATACGATCGCCTAAACATATTTGGTTTTTTCTTCCTAGTACTACTTCAAAGCACAAGTTTTGTCAAGATTTCTTGTAGCAACTGATGATAAAAAACTTGAAGCTCAATCATGTTGGAAACCAAATAACAAACCAATAGCTTATAAGTACTCAAATCTTAAGATAAATGTGCTTTCACAACTGATAAACCAATGAAGGATACGTTACATGCGGCTTAGAACTTCTATGGATGCAATTGTTACAACGACTTATAGTCTCTTGCAACCTTCCATGAACAAAGTGCAAGAAAACTATATGGCCATCAATTTCACCCACTCACAACCCTCAATCAAGGAACTCTGCTTGTAGGAAAATCCTTCAAACAATGCCCCTATTTCTTGCAAATTTATTCACCTACATACCAAAGTCTATATTGACACAAACATTTAGGGTTTTTCCACCTCAAGTATTCTGAATGATGCAACCTTTGCCACCAATACTCGCGCGCTAGACTATTGGGATTGCTTGTGTATTTTTATATGGTGAGAATTGAAAATTTTCTTATCACCACTTGGCTAAATACATAAAGGACCTCATTTGTATGTCAATTGTAAGCAAGAGTTTCTCTTAAGCATTTCAATAAACACCTAATGTGTACTAAATAAAATAAATAAATCTCATCTACCTTATTTCTAGAGATGAAGAAGATTATCTTTACCTAAAGAGATTGTCAAATCTCTTGAGTAGAGGGAAGTCGATTTCCCTTCTAGATCTCTTGAAAACCACCTCTTTTTGCGAGCACCTATTGGTTCACCTTGAACCTAAACAACAAACTACCAAACCTCTTAGATATATGGATATAGAGTTAAAGACATAGATCCAACCACCTAGCAAGAAGAGTAGAGATAAGATACTTTCTACCTAGGGTTGAACTACCTAGGTTTCGGCCTTGAGCAAGCCTTTCCAAGTTTCAGCCTAGAAGAAGGAAAAACGTGGCTGCTCAATAGGGCAGATTTCGGCTAGGGTTAGAGACGGAAAATTGGATCCAATTTTCCTTAATTATGCCTCCTTAAATAGGCAAGGGTTAGGGCAACTCTTTGTGCAAGGTTTGAATCAATTACACAAATGCCACTAGCCTTATTTAGCTATCTCATGCTCTCTTTAATCTCAACTTGTGATTGGTTTAATAAATTAATTTATGAACACATAATATTATTCATATTATTCTATTATACAATGTCTCTATTATTCTTATAATGCGTTCAAAAATTATACCAAATAATATTTTCATAACTTTATAAATTTATTTACAGTCTAAGCATGTCATATGATGACATTTTATTTTAGTATTTCATCTCATGTATTTTATCTTATACATCATTATGAAATGTAAAATACTCATTGTTTCTCTTTAGTTAGTGTAACCGTATAGAGGAGGATCTATATCATCTTAGCAATAATATAAAACTTTATATTATTGACTATAAGATGTTTTATCATTACATTATAGTTTTCCAAATGACATAATAATTATTTACTTGATCCACTAATTTTGTGTCTATCATTGCCATATGATATTATGAATAATATGTAAAATAGGATCGTGTAACTTTTGCATTATATTCATTTTCTTGGTCTCTCAAGTGATTATAATTATAACTACACGAGTTATATTGCATGCGATATAATCCCACTTTACTAAGAGGCCCAGTAATATCATAACTCAAAATCGAGGGACAATGATAATATTAACATATATATTTCTTCCACACAGGTTGTAAACAATGAACTACTATTTCATTCCTATCATAAGACAATATTTATATAGCAATTACATTATATACTTCTCATGTGAAAAACCTACACATTCCATATCTAATATTCTAAAGACACAATGGAAACATTAATGACAAAAAACACAGTCCATATAATGTTCCATCTAGTTAGGTCATGTTCAATATATAAAATACACATTTTATATACTCATGTCATTAAATGATAATCCCTTATCAACATTTATAGAACTACAATGTACTTTTAATCGACATGAAAATCTTTCACGATAATTAATGTTCCTCCTTAATTACCTAAATTGTGAACATATTTAGGATTACATGTTTTTCATTTTAAGAGTTCTATAGTTCAAGACCAAGTGCATCTTCTTGAACACTTCCAAACTATAACATGTTAATCTTAAGGAATAGGAATACATAATATTTAAAATCATGAACAATACATAAATCTTTATAAAAAAGAATAACTTTTAACACACACATCCTTCATAGACTACCTACTTCAAACAAATTGTTCAATACTTCTTTGAGCACCATTCTATACCAAAACAAATCTTCTATGAGTATGAGTTGGCATTGATACCAACTGTAATTTTCTGCATGTTTGCATAGTGTAAATTTGACCATTTGACGCCAAGAATTTCCAAGTCAAGGCCATCTTATCACCTTTTGAGTCTAAAACATGACCCTTATGTTCATTGAGAAAATACTAATGAGAACTTGATGCAAACCCTTTAGGTAAACAACATAGGAACCTATGAACTCAAAGGAATATAAACGATTGATTTGTTAAGAACGTGTTGAAGATGATCATATTAGAACCCTAAGGAAACAAAGTCTTTAAAACCCAAACCTTGTGATGTCACAAAGTATGATCACTCCCTTTGATAAGTCGAATGCAAGTATTCAATCAAGAACACAAGAAGGCAAATAAATTGTTTTTTGAAATATACATTTCATTAATGATATTCGTTCTTGCCTCTAAATTACATAATTTTTTTTCTATATAAGCAAGAAACCCTAAAAGAAAAAACCCTAGATAGAATGGGCCTAATGGATCTATTTAGTTATGAATTAGGCCTAATCCAACCTCAAAAAATAAAAAGACTAAAAAACTTAAAATAAAAAGCCCACAATTCACTAAAATAAAAATTACTAAACATAAAAGGCTCTTAATTAATTAAAACAAAAATATTGCTTCCTAAATTAATCTTTGCATCTAACTTAATATTCCAAATCTATCCCTAATCATTGGACTGCTAATTCTTTGCAAAATATTTTGTGAATATTTGGAAACATCAACTTGATCAGCACTTGTGAACAATAACTTGATTAGCCCCTCGATCTCCATTATTCCCTTCCTCTTCAAAAAGATTCATCCTCGAATCTTAGCTTTATAAGCAAGTCAATTTGGTATAATGGATCCATGTGTGAAGTATATTTGATGCTCAATTTCTCTCAAAGGAGGTAATCCATGTTGAATCTCTTCATGAAGTTGATCCTCAAAGTCTTGCAATAAAGATATAAAGACACTAGGCAAAGATGAGTTAAGATCGTTAGTAGAAAGATAAACCTCCTTGTACATAAGTGCAAGTACTCTTTGCCTTACCATCATTACACTTTTAATCTCTTGTTTTTCAGAAAATGCACTCATTCTTTTATTTTTCTCTCCTTTTTGCTCACTTTTCTCTCCTCTTTTCTCATTCTTCTCTCCTTCGTGCTCACTTTCTTCTTTGTTCATTTTTTCCCTCCATTATGCTCACTTTTCTCTCCATTTTTTCTCTCTACCTCACTTACTCTTTTTTTATTTTCCTCTTGCTCACACTTTTGTTTTTCCCACATCTTGCACTCTCTTGTTATCCTCATTTGGTCATCATAATCTTGCAAAGGTTTGAGAGGGGTTAATAAAACTTTTTGGTTGTTTATTTCAAAAAAATAACGATTTATGTAACCATCATGCATCACACTCCTATCAAACTGCCATGGTTGTCCAAGTAAAATATGAACAACACACATTGGTGTCACATCACAAAGAACCTCATTCTCATAATTGCCAATTGAAAAAGGAACCCAAACTTGTTTGTTGACATTCATTTCTCCATAATCATTCAACCATTGTAGCTTGTACGTTTTGAGATGCTTTTGCCACTTCAAATTCAACTTTTCTACCAATAAAATACTAGTAACATTAGTACATCTCCCACTATCAATAATAAATGTGCATATCTTATCCTTCACATGGCATCTTGTGTGGAAAATATGATCATGGTGCTTGTCATCTCCTTCATCCTTAGGCGGTATATTCGGGACTCTCCTTGTGACAAGTAATTCCTTATGCATATGTTCTTCCAATTCTACATCAGAACAATCCTCCAACGGTAGCATTTCATCATCACTTGAATTAGCACTTTTTATTTCTCCATTTGCTCGTACAACCATAACTCTTTTATTTGGGCATTCAGAAGCAATATATTTGAGTCCTTGGCACATAAAACACTCAATATCACATGACTTACTAGGAGTTTTTGTTTTAGGTTTACCTTTAGGAATAGAAACTGAATTGTTTGACTTCGCTTCACCTTTTCTTTTAAAGGCAGCTTTATTGTCCTTCCAAGTTGATTTAGATGGAGAATTAGAGGAAGAACTAGATCTAAACCTTTTAGATTTGATTTACTTCTCCACTTTAATGGAGTTTTGCAGTAGTTCTTCCATTTCTATGTAATGTTGCAATTCAACCACATCAACAATTTTCCTGTTAAACTTAACAATGAATCTGGCCATTGTCGCTTTATCTTCCTCTATGTTTTCTCTAATCATGGTGATTTCCATCTCCTTATAATATTCTTCTACACTCATGGAACCTTGGACCAACCTTTGCAACTTTCTATATAGATCCCTATGGTAATGTCTAGGTATGAACCTCTTACGCATCACCAATTTCATCTCTTCCCATGACTGAATAAGTCTTTCACCATTTCTTTGCCTATTGACCACCAATTGATCCCATCATATACCAGCATAATCTATAAATTCTATAGCTAATAGCTTGGAGTAATTATAACAATCAAACACATGCTCAACCTTTCTTTCCTACTCCAAGTATAACTTAGGATCATTCTTTCCTTAAAAGAGCAAAATTTTCATCTTTATACTACCTATATTACTATCTTCTTTGTAGTTAGTCTTTTTGTCCCATTTATAAATGGTTCTCTCTTCTACATTAGAATTATTTTCTTCTTCCTCGAACTCAAGTCTTCTATGTCTTCTTTTATGTGATTGAGAAACAGAAGAGGATTCTAAATCATCCAACCTTCCATTCATTCTCTTAAATTGGTCATGAGTAGATTTGATGAAGAATTTCAAGTCAACCTCTTGTGGTTCTCCTCCTTCCTTACTAATATTGTCAACCTGTAAAATAAAATGAGATAACCCACGCACGCCCTCACGTGTTTGCTCTCAAATAAGATTGTTATCACTCTCCTTTTTTAACACTATTTTTGCTCTCTCTCTCTCTCTCTCCACTCAAAGGTTATGCCAACTTCCTTTGTGTTCTTAAAAAATCAAAGAATCCAACTAATCTCAAGAAGGAACCGTTTTATTAGTGACAATCTCAAAATTCAAAATTCTAAAAGAACTAAATGGAAAAGGATGACAAAAGGAAAGTCCAAAGAGGACTCTAAAGAAAGAAAATCCAAAGAGGACTTTAAAGGAAGAAAATCCAAAGAGGATTCTAAAGAAAGACTCTTGACCAAAAAAGACTCTTAAGAAATATTCTTGACCAAGGAGGACTCTAAAGAAAGACTCTTGACCAAGTAGGACTCTAAAGAAAGACTCTTGATCAAAGATGACTCTAAAGAAAGACTCTTGACCAAAGAAGACTCTAAAGGAAGATTCTTGAGCAAAAATGAGTCTAAAGAAAGACTCTTGATCAACTATGATTCCTTTTTTTTAAATTAGTCTTGAACACAAGAACAAAATAAAGGAAAACCAATTTCAATAAGAACAAGAAAACAAGAATTAGATTCTTGAACAATCTACTACTTTGTTCTCCTTTTCTTCTTCTTTTTTCCTTTTTTCTCTCTTTCTTTTTCTATTTTTTTACTGCTGCTACTGCTGTGAATAGAAAATTCACAAAAAAAAAAAATTTGCAACCTTAATGAACAAGACTCGAAAACAACGCAAAAAGGTGTGACAAATCTTTAACTACTCGGTTAGTGGTATAAATGGTGTAATTTGGACTCGAAAATTGAAAGAAAAGAGGAAAATTCCAATTTTTATTGTAGGAATTGAAATGAGATTCGATTTGATATATTATAATAGTCTTTTTGTTACCCAAGTCAAAATTTATAGCCGTTTAAAGTTGCAACTCCGTTTTATCAAAAAACAAATTCAAATTGAACAGTAGCCCTTTATTTTTTTTGAAGAACAAAGATAGATTGAACATAGAAATAAAGTACAAGAAAAAGATACAAAGAATTCAAAAAAAAAAACTACGAAACAAAATCCAAATATGAAAACAACGACAGCAAAATCGAAATAAAACATAAGACTCAAAAAGATGATTTTTTATTATTTGTGACTCAAGAACACAGAAAATAATTAAAAACGTATAAAACAATCAAAGAATATTTTTTTTGAAATATAGAATTCAAAACAAAGATAGATGAAGATAGATAACCTGTTTTCCACAATCAAGGCTCTGATACCAAATGATACGGACCCTTTAGGTGAAGAACCTAGGAATCCACGAACTCAAAGGAATAAAAATGATTGATTTGCTAAGAACGTGTTAAAGATAATCATATTAAAACCCTAATGAAACAAAGTCCTTAAAACCTCAATCTTGAGATGCCATAAAGGATGATCACTCTCTATGATAAGTCAAATTCGAGGATTCAATCAAGAACATAAGAAGGCAAAGCAAGAAACTTTCTGAAATTTTGTTTTCATTAATGGTATTCGTTCTTGCCTCCAAATTACATAACTCTTCTTCTATATAAGAAAGAAACCCTATAAGAAAAAACCTTAGATGGAATGGGCCTAATCAAATCTTAAAAAATAAAAGACTAAAATACTTAAAATAAAAATCCCATAGTTCACTAAAATAAAAATTGCTAAACATAAAAGGCTTATAATTAATTAAAACAAAAATATAGCTTCCTAAATTAATCTTTGCATCCAATTTAATATTCTAAATCCCTAGTCATTGGACCACTAATTTCTTGCAAAAGATCTTGTGAATATTTGGAAACATTAACTTGATCAACACGTGGGAACATTAACTTGATTAGCACCCCGATCTCCATTAGAACTACTCTCAACGAGTCTTGCGCGCATGCAACTTCATGATTACTTCACAACATCAAGGTTACTTAACTAAGATGCTCACCCTATCGTAAGGTTTCTCATCATTTAAGCATTATGCCCCACAACTGGTCATCCAATGTTTCAAGTCACACAATTTGATAAAAAGTAGCATAACATTGTACCAAGACTTAGTAAACTTCTTAATCCTTTTATCAGGTTTCTTCATACACACTGTCGAATAGACAACTTGACACTAAGGGTTAACTTTTTACCCAAAGGCCAACTTCTTCTTACACTTTTAGTGCATGTATGCTCTTTTCTCATTGACATACTTTACTCAAGCTAACACCCATGCTAACTTATCTTCAAGTCAATCAAGCAAGTATGTCTTACATGCAAGTAAGTTCCATTCAACCAAACTCACATGTTGCCTGAGTGAGCTACTCTTTTGATCCAAAGAAAACACATGATGCCTTCACCGTCATGAGGGTTTATAGAAATTCAAAGAGATTTATTGTGGTTCTCTCTCTTAAATGCATGTATAGAGAAGATTGGCCCAAAGCATTGTAGGTGAGTAGATCATCAAATAAGATTTTGAATATCTATAGTTATAGATACTGCCATCAAGCCTACGAATCCTTAGTGCTTAGCCTAACCCTTGACCAATGCATATCCCCACTCGATATCACTATCATGTGGGTTATCACATTTGCAATATGCCCAACTTAGAGCAATGTTACCTTACTAGCATGTGGCAATTCATCGATGCACCATCACTTGTGCAACACTACCCACATGGCATGCCACATTCCCACCAAGCTACCTTTACATGTCCACATCGAGTAAACTATCGGCATAGACATTCCCTCTCATGTAGCCTCATGTGTGGTAATCGTGCGTAGTGTCGACCCTTTTGCCTAACTGGTACTATCCCTAAGACTTCCTGTTTTAGGTAGACATTGTCATGCCTTCATGGAACAATCAATGCCCGCCGCATGAGCATTCTCTAGCTCACAAATAGCTCACATTGTACACCATGCCCACGGGTGCTGAGGTGGTGAAGTGCTTGACACTATGTCTTTCCATAAAGAGGTCTTAGAGTATTTTTTTCATCTTTCAAAAGGAAACATCATTTTAGGTGATGAAACATAAGCACAAAATAATTTAATAATTATTATTTTACTAATTATCAAAGTCGATTATGACACCAAGGAAACATCTATGCTTGATACTATTGCAAAGATCAGCTCAACTAATGGTTTTATGTTCCAATGTTTAGGTTTTTAAAGATAATTTGTTTATTTGATTCTTTGTATATAATTTGTTACATCCACCTTATTTATAGTAACTCATTAGATGTAATAAGTTATATTCATATATCTTTGTATATAATATATTATATGATATAACTTGTTACATCTATCTGTATATTTGTATCTAATCGGATACATCTACATATATTTTTTATGTAACATGTTATATCAATTTCGATATTTGTATGTAACATGTTACATTTATCGGAATTTTAGTAACCAATTATAATGTAACATTTACATCTACATTTATTTTTGTATGTAATATGTTACATCAACTATAATTTCGATAACTCACCCTATGTTACATCTACCATAGTTACTCTGATCTATTAGATATAACTTATTATATCTAACGAAGTTATGATGGGAGCATTGACGATAACTATCGAAATATCAGTTGAATCATAAGAACTTTAAGGAGTCGTTAACTATGATTGTCATATAAACAGTAAGTATGATTTTAATCTTATTTTATTAAAATTATTAAAAAAATATCTGTTTCGTTTAATATAAAATTATAAATTTTAAGATAAATTATTATTAAATAAAAAAATTAAAAATATTTTAACCCAAATTCTCTGTACTTTTTGGGAGCTCGAGTCTAGTGACATGTTGACTGCTAATTAAGCTGGTCTAATTGATCAGCTTTATTACACAGCTGTTCCTTTCTGTTCCAGCCTTGCCGCTCCTTTGTTCGTTCCTTCGTTCCTTCGTTCCTTCGTTCCTTCCTCCTACCGACTTTTTTACAAGTGAGTTTTAACAATGATAAAGTAAAACAATTTATAATTTAATAATATTTAATTTATTAAAATATATAAAATGTAAAATTTAAATTTTAAATAAAAATACAAATAATATGATTATTTAAAAACATCATAATTATTTCAAATTTATATATCGGTGTAAAATTTATACATCGGTTTCAAATTTATAAATCATTATATATTACTATTAATCATGATTAATTATATTATTAAAAAAATTAAAAAATTATGAAATAAAATATTATATTTATTATATGAATTAAAAATTATATTTAATTAAAAACATAATTAAAAATATATATAAATAAATATTAATTTAATATATTATTTTATTTATCTCATAAATATTTAATTAATATAATTATTATTTAATTATATTTTTAACTTTAATAATTTTTTAAATATTTTTATTATACATTTAATTTTAATTTATTATATATAATAAATATTTAATGATATTTTTAAAATTTAAAAAAAATGATTGATAATGTGATGAACAATATCACGTGAAATTTGTAGTAATATTTAGATACAGTGCTTAGTTCTAGTTTGTGTAAACACGAAAATAATTATTTTAAAAAATAATAATGTTAAGAGTACACATTTAAGAGATAAAAGATTTAATATAATAAATATTTATATTTAATAAAAAAAATAAAAATAACATATTTAATAATTAAAATATATAATTTAATTTTAATATGTGTTTATAATTTATTTAGATATATAAGTTTAAATTTAAATTTATTTAATTTAATAAATATTCATATTTAATATTAAAAGAATAAAAATAGTATATTTCATAGTTAAAAAATACAACTTGGTTTTAAGATGTGGCTGTAATTTATTTAGTTACGTAAGTTTAATTTTAAATTAAAAGTATGTTATAAAATAATTACTATTAAGAAAATAATAGTTTTACAGATTATCATGACACCGACAGAATAAAACATTCAATAGATATTTATATATAATAATAAAAGAATAAAAATAAATATTAATAATTAAAAGTTATAGTTTAAGAAAAATAAAAAAAGTACATATTAAAATAATTTTAAATCTAATAAAAATAAGTAAATATATATATATATATATATATATATATTAAAAAAATTAAAATATTTCTAAATTTAATGATTAAGATTTAAGAATTAGAGTTTAATATATTATTTTATTTATCTCATAAATATTTAATTAATATAATTAAAATTTTATTATATTTTTAACTTTAATAATTTTTTTAATAATTTTTATTATACATTTAATTTTAATTTATTATATGTAATAAATATTTAATGATATTTTTAAAATTTTAAAAAATGATACGATATGAATAGTGATAATGTGATGAACAATATCAAGTGAAATTTGTAGTAATGTTTAATGTACTAAATTTTGGACCAACTTTAAAGATACATGCATAGTTCTAGTTTGTGTATGCAAGAAAATAATTATTTTAAAAAATAATAATTTTAAGAAATAAAAGATTTAATATAATAAATATTTATATTTAATAATAAAAAAATAATAAAACATATTTAATAATTAAAATATATAATTTAATTTTAATACGTGTTTATATATATATAAATAAAAATAAAATGTTTCTAAAAAATCTAATAAAAATAAAATATATATATATATATATATATATATTAAAAAAATTAAAATATTTCTAAATTTAATGATTAAGATTTAAGAATTAGAGTTTAAAATTTAAAATTTAACAATAAATAAAAGATATTATTAATAAATTAATATTTTTATTTTTATTTAAAATATATTTTTTAATTATTAATCTCTTATTTTTATTCATTTTAATCTTAGATGTAAAAGAAAGAATATAAATAAATATATTAATTTTTTTATAAGATTTATTAACAATTCGAAAGAATCGGAATAGTAAACTTTTTAATGGAAAGAGAAATAAAAATTACATTTCATATAACTATCATTGTAAATGAATTTTTATTTATAATTAATAAATGAATTTTAAATTTTAAAAACAATTAATATAATAATATCTTTAATTTTAATTAAAAATTAAATTTTAGTTAAATCAAAATTCAAATAATAAAAATTTAGATTAAAGTACAAATAAATGTGCCAAAGAGTCATTCTATTTTCTTTTCTTATAAATTTTTTATCAAATAAATATAGAAAAAAAAAGAAGTTATTCCCTCCCTTTCATTTAGCTTTCTCAGTTGATAAACACAAAATTATATCAATCCCGGCAACATTGAATTTATTAGAGGAAATATATGACAGCTCGCGGCTAATGCAAATCAACACCCCCACCAAATCTTAAGCACCTAGTGACCTACATAAGCTATGAGTAAAAAAGAAAAAAAATAATAATAATCCAGAATAGTATTAATGCAGAAAAATAGAAGGGGAAATTATTGAATTTTCATACGAAGAATTATTATACAACTAGGGGGAAATATCACAAACATACGAGGGGAAATACCTTATTTCAATTGAAAAAAAAAACCTGGAAAATCAGAAAAAATCCATTCCAGTACTCAGCATATCCTCCAAATTAAACCCATCAATACAGCCAAACCCATCAATCAATCCATCAAAATGATCATTTCCCTCTGATTTACCACTACAAGACTTAACCCCTCCTTTCAACTCCCTATCATCTTCCTCATCCTCTTCTATGACACTCACCAACTTACCCTTCTCATTATCCTCAACGATATCCGCTGGCATATGCCCTTCAAAGCAAGCTAGGTGCCCAAAAAGCTTATCTTTCCTCGAAAAGCTAGTTCCACACGAGCATTTCCACCTTATTTCCCCACAATACTTCAAATGACTCTTCAAATCTGTCACAACCGAAAAACTCTTCTTCTTACACCGATTACAGGAAAACATTTTAGGACAATGACTTCGTTTGAAGTGATTCTTCAAAGAGATAACTGATTTTAAAGATCTAAACTTCTTGTGCGTTTTGTTTCGGTTACATCCGACATAAGGACATGAAAATCGGATCTTCCTCTCATTCACCTCCGATCCAACAATCTTCACCGGCTTAGCTAAAGCCTCTAGAGTCTTGAACTGGTTTCCGTGAGCTCTCATGTGCATTCTCAAATTCGCATCTCGCTTGAAACCCTTACCACAAATTTCACAGAAATGGACGTACTCCGCTAGCAATTCTACAGAATCGAGCTCCATGATTTCACAGTCAAGGTCGTTGTCGTCGGTTTGTTCCTTCTTCACTTTTAGATTTGGATCCAGCGGATCGGCAGATTCGGGAAATGGTTTCGAGGTCTCACTCTCATAGACGGAAAGAATAGCCGTTCCGCTAACGGCGATTTGTTTGATGGCAGAGACAATCTCAGAGGATGCAATTTCGATTTGACTCTTGCTGATCGGAACGTTGTAATTGATCGATTCATATAGAAATTGATGTAGAGAACTCATTCTTGTTTGAACTTCCGATAAGTTTTGAAAAGAGATCTGAATATTCCAATCGGAAGCAGGTTCTCTTCCGACGATATCGGGGGGATATTCTTTCGGAAAATCACTATATTCTCCGAGAAACGGCATCGTTAGAACAAACGCGTAATGACCTAAGGAAGGTGAAGTTGGAAACTTAATATTGACTGACTGACTCACTAGAAAGAAGTAGAACTTAGAAAAATTAGAATGAATATGACAAACGCCGAACCTAGAGATTTTGACTAATCCTTTTTATCGGAAAAGAGATGCATGAATTCTTAAAGTTGAGATCTCGTACTTATGTTAATTAATGTCATGTTATTAATAATATAATTAAGTATTATTTTTATAATAAATGAATAACATTTTCAATATTTTTCATATAAAATGTGTAAAAATTGCATTATAATTTATTCTTATTTTTAAAATATGTTTTAAGTTAAATTTGATCTCATTATTTGAAGAAATAATTATGATAAATTATTCATATCATTAAGCTAATTATTCTTTTCAAATCTTATTCTAGTATCCAAAAACTTATCAGTCTCTTAGTTTCTCTTTTTTAATTTTAGGGTTTTTGTTATTTTTTGTCAACAACCAAACAGTACATTAATAAAAGAAAAAATTTATATATTATAATTGATATATATTTTATTAAATTTAATTATATAAATATTTTTTTAAATATAAAAAATTATATACTAAAAAGAAGGGATGGAAATAATACGTAACATAAAGAAATAGATATCCGATATATAAGAAATAATATAATAATATGATAAGTAGATATGATTATAATAATAAAATTATTTATATAATATTTTAAATGAGGGTTACAATCATACATATTATAATTTGATTTAAAAAAAAAATTGGATATTCAAGTCGGAGAACTAAAATAAGACCTAATTGTTAAAAAACCGATGACTATGAAGAAGAAAGGGAAATATCCAATAGGAAAACAAAGCGTGAAATATGAGGTAATGGAGAAAAGAACGGTAGAGTTGAATTTATTTTTTGGAGAAAAATTAAAAAAATTTTATAGTTGACAAAGTTGTCCCATGGACGAGTTTCACATGTTTAAATATTAGTTACAGTGAAATAATTAATTTAAATTAATTTTAGTTTGAGGAACAACGTATAAATTATATATTTTTTTATCTTTATTAAATATTTTATATATATTTTTAAAATTTGATTGTAATAATTTTAAATTTTATTGAATTACGAAGAAAAAAAAAATGGTAGAGTATTATATTATATTTATTAATGTGATTTATTATATTATTGATTCATTGTATGTATACTGACTTTTGAATTGGGATTTACAAAGATATATGTTTTGTAATTGATATTATTTTTTATTTATATTTTAAAATGTTTTTAATTTAGTAATCATATTTTGTAATGATTTTAAAATTTATAAAAATTAATAATAAAAACATTTTATTTGATATTTTTCTTTTCTTCAATTGTTGAGCCCTCACGTATGTCCTCTTTTTATTTTACTTTCTCATTTTGATTTTTCTATTTTTTTTATACCTTTGCGAAGTCTTCTTTTTATTCTTTTTTGCTTCATCATTTTGAATTTTTTTGTAAATATGGTGATCAAGGATTAGCTTGGATCTGTGAAACGGTAATATAAACTGATCTGGGATCGGTTTCTTCTTCTATGTCTACGTGAGATTATGAACATGGTATATTGTCAAATTTTATTTATTTTTCGTCATGCAGGCATGCGTAATTGAAGAGATTGTAAATGAATCCATTGATACAGCATTAGATTCATGAGACATAGAAGAAGAAACTGAAAAAGAGGAGGAGCAGTTTGAGATTGAGCATGGCCTAATAACAGAGGTGAAAAACGCAGGAAGGTTAGCCTCTGATTTTTTTTGGAAAGTGATCACATGAAATGATAAAATTACTTCTTCTTTATAAGTCATGAATGAAAGAGATATGAGTTATAAAACATGAGTATCAAACCCTTTGAATTGCGCTAGTAAACATCTCTAACTTTTTATCCCATACATTATCTCTTGCCAAGCCCAAGGAAAGTGTTTTTTTTTTTTTAATTCTAAAAAAAATCAAAGGCTAAACAACTTTTAAAAAAAATTTCTTGATGTTTTTGTAAAAAGAAAAAAAAAAATTCTTAAAGGGAGAGGATGGAGGAATTAATTAGGCTTAAATGTGTTTTATATCCCTAAAATTTTGGTACGGTCATAAAATTATCTTTAATGTTTGGGTTGTTGCAAAAATGCATTCAAAATTAAATTTTGTGTTACATATATAACTATCTTTTTAGACATTTTTCATTAACATAGTTATATTTTTGGCAGTACATATGCATAACATACATGGATTATTTTTAAAGGATAAAATTAGCATTTCTATTCTATTATATTTTTCCTAATTTCAGTGATTCTTTCCTTCAAACCAATGTTGTTATTGGCACCAATTTTGTAGAGCTCTTTTAGATACTTGGAAAAACTTCATTTATACTTGAAAGATCATCCTCTTCTTCATCGAATAAATTGTTTAATAATAATTCGAATTTAGTTCTTAGAAGATTGTTGATGAATAAGAATTTTATTTATTAGAGATAATTAAGATGATTAGCGGTTGGGATGTGAAAAAACTACTCCACTAAATCAACCCAATCCAACTTTTGTTGGTTTTAAAGAATTATCGGATTGTTTTGATTTTAAATTTTAAAAAATTAATTAAATATAGTTTAATTTATTTATCCAACTTTTAAAAAATCAACCAATCCATATATATTATATTTAATTTTTTATTTATTTATTTGTTTTTAAATTGTTTATATTTTATTTCATTTAAAAATTTAAAATCCCAACGTATAATCATAATAATCTATAATCTTTAATTTTTTTTCTTTTAGTTATACTTATGGGCATAATATAAACATATATATTTAAATTAATATATATGCATATATTACTATTTAATTTGAACATTAACAATTATGATATCATAATTGCTAATAATATATATATATATATATATATTAAACACATTTTTATAGCAAATTTTATTTGTTACTTTTATACCATCAGATTTTCAACTTGTTATAAATATATGGGATTAATTCTAACGGTAATAATGTTTGAGTGGGTCTAAAATCACAAATACCCTTCGCCCTAAATATTGACTTAAAGTATTCAAGCTGCTAATCAAAATAGTGATTGAGGCCAAAACTAAGAAATCAAGGACGACAATTGATGATCTTCACAAGGTCAGAAATAACGATACTTAACCCACTGAGATGCTCGAGTTTATGGTTAGCATTTCGTAAAGAAGGTCTACATGTGACTAACATTGATATATACTTATCACTACAACCCTATTTTTTCAAAACATCCATAGAATTAATGCAGCACTTTATATTTTCCTCTTTGTCATTTTTAATCTGGGTTGGACAAATCATCGAATAGGTGGTGGTTGTAGATATTAGGTAAATTTATGAAACTAGATCCCTAGACAAAGACCAAAAATTAGAAGTAGACCATAATAATGAACAAATTTTGATTAGATCATCATATCTGGATTTCATGTCCGTCTTTGAAAATAGTGGGACTAGTTGTAGCTAGTACTAGTGGACAAGGACTTGGGGTTGTTTTCGAGCAAGGGTACAAAGGCTTAAGATAATGAAGAGGAAGAAGGGTTTGGGTTCCACACTACTACAAAAATCACATATAGCCTTGGTTTTTAACCACGATCATAGACCTATGACCACCGTTATAAGAACCAAGGACTAAGTGAGAGAGACTATAGATTGTTACCTATGACTTCAGTTTTTTAACCGATGCCATAGACATACCCTATGTTCTCGGTTATTGAAAGACCGAGACCATAGGGTATGTCTATAGTCTCGATTTTTTAATAATTGAGGCCATAAGATATACATAAATTAAAAAAATACAATTATTAATTACAATATTAAAAGTCAATATAAATTATAATAAATTTATTAATTACAATATTAAAAATCATATTATATTATAATTATAATTACATTTGAGAGTTTATTATACATTAAAACATAATAAAACCTTACTATTAAAAACTAATTTTTTACTATTAATTATAAGCATTTATAAGTGTACAAACTGATTTTTACTATTGGTGCGCTAGTGTTGGTACATTGGGGTGGTGCACTGGTGCTAGTGTTGGTGCATTGGGGGTGCTGTGCTGGGGTTAGGGATGGTGCTGGTGCGCGACTCTCATATTCCCTTTGACAACCTGGAGCCATGTGTTCAAATTATAAAGAATCAACATGGTAATCAAGTAATAGCTCAAATATAATATAATCACACTTTTTGACATGTATAAAAACAACTATGTAATTGTTAAAGAGTCTACTTAAATCCCAAATGTTTACAGTGCCATTCTTAGAATATTCCTAGAGTAAATGCACAAAAATTAGAGTAAAAATAAAAATAAAAACTAGGTGGAAAATAAACTGTTGTGAGATAGATAAGGTAGGTTTGAAACATTTTCTCACTAGGTCCTAGCATGCCCATCTCTCAGGCCTCACAAGAATGCACATTTTATATTAAAACAAAAATAATAATTATACATTTGTGCATCTTCCTTAGCATATGAGAAGCTCAAAGAAGTACAAATCATTAGGAATCATCCACCAACAGTTATTATAGACCATTTGCTTAGGATAGATCAAGATCTGTGTGCCACAAACACATACATCTATGTATATAAGCAAGTTACCTATACACAATATGTGTAGAAAAGACATCATATTACAGAAAATGGTGCATGTTGAAGGCATGTTGCGTGCATATATAGGGTAGAAATAGTAGCATTATAACCTATAGGATGGGGGCTATCATCATAAGCACGCTGTCTGAGAAAAATACAATAATAAGAATAAGAATGGTTAAAGCAACAATGAAAAATTAAATTTAAGAATAAAATCTAACTCATAAAAGAGGAATAATGAATCACTAATCAGGTTCACTAAGCAGACGTTGAGTTTCCTAGAAGTGGAAGAAACAAAAACGATCAGAATAGTAACAAATTTGAAAAGGCAAATATCAAACCAATAAAAGGTGTGCTGGTGCGCCTAGTGCCTGGTTGAGGCTGCAAACATATAAAACATATCAAATCTGCATCAAAAGAAAATAATAAATGGGCATAGTAGTAGTTGGTATAGAAGTAAATTTCCTTCTTGTTATGGCCTCCTTAGTTGTGCTCTTTGTTCTTCCCATTTCTACTAGTTCAACTAGCAATTATGTAATTGGATATGCCTGAAAATTATGATAAGTTATACCTGAAATTTAGCACAAAAATGATCATAGTTTGTTAATCATAAAATATAATAGATTTGAACCAGAAAATGAACTTAATTCCAAACAAGAAAAGCATCATAAATTTTAGGCAAAACTGTCAATTTTTTAGCAAAATATTAGCATAGTTTTGAACAGAAAAATATGACATATTTTGATCAAAAAAATTTCTCAACTTTAATCCCAAAAATAATCACTATTTTTAACCAAATTTATCATAGTTTGTTTTACCAGAAACAATTTCAGTTCCAGTTCTACAATAAGTATGCACAAGATCAACTTGGAGGATGGTGCTAAACCTATACGAAAGGCCCAAAGAAGACTAAACCCAAATATATAAGAGGTAGTTAAGATAGAAATTCTTAAATTTTTAGAAGAAGGAATTATCTATCCTATTGCGGATAGTAAGTGGGTTAGTCCAGTGCATGTGGTACCTAAGAAATCTGGGATAACAGTTGTTAAAAATGACAAAAGTAAATTAGTGCCCACTAGAATAATCACTGGATGGAGAATGTGTATAGATTTTAGGAAACTAAATTTATATACTAAAAATGATCACTTTTCTCTTCATTTCAGTGATCAAATGTTGAAAAGATTAGCTGGGCACAAATTTTACTATTTTCTAGATGGATTGTCCGGATATTATCAAGTACTCATAGCACCAGAAGATCATGAAAAGACCACATTTACATGTCCTTTTGGGACATTTTCTTTTCGAAGAATGGCATTTGGGTTATGCAATGCCCCCGCCACTTTCCAGAGATGCATGATATCTATTTTCTCGGACATGGTGGAAAAATTCATTGAGATTTTCATGGACGATTTCTCTGTCTTTGGAAACTCATTTGATGATTGCTTACATAAATTGACTTTGGTTTTAGAAAGATGCATTCAATGCAATCTCACCCTTAGTTAGGCGAATAGTCATTTTATGATTCAACTAGGGATAATTTTAGGACATATAATTTCAAACAAGGGTATTGAAGTTGATAAGGCAAAAGTTGAATTGATTTCCAAATTACCTCCCCTACATCTGTTAAGGGGATAATAAGCTTCTTAAAACATGCATTATTTTACAGACTATTTATTAAAGTTTTCTCTAAAATAAGTCGTCCCTTATGTAACTTGCTATCAAAAGATGTTTATTTTAATTTCAACAATGATTGCCTTATTGCCTTTAATACCTTGAAAGATAAACTAACATCTACCCCTGTTATTATGGCACCAAACTGGTCTTTACCCTTTGAAATAATGTGTGATGCTTCTGATTATGCTATCGGAGTAGTCTTGGGACAAAGAGTGGATAAGTGTTTGCATGTCATCTACTATGCTAGAAAAACACTCAATGATGCCCAAATGAATTATACCACCACTGAAAAGGAATTCTTGGCTATAGTGTTTTCTTTAGACAAATTTAGGTCTTATTTAGTAGGATCTAAAGTGATTGTGCATTCTGATCATGCTGCTTTAAGATACTTATTAAGTAAACCAAATGCCAATCCAAGATTAATCAGGTAGGTCTTACTCTTACAAAAATTTGACCTAAAAATAAAGGATAAGAAAGGCAGTGAAAACTTAGTAGCTGACCATTTGTCTAGGTTGATTTCTGACTTCAATTCTCTTAAAGATGAGAGTGATGAACAAATAGTTGAAACCTTTCCCGATGAACAGTTATTTTCAATAGGTCCGAACCTATGGTATGCTGATATTGTAAACTATCTTTCCACTGGTGTTTTGCAACCTAACACTTCATATCAGGACAAGAAAAAGTTTTTTAAAACTATTAAGGACTATTTCTGGGATGACCCTTATTTATACAAGATTGGTCAAGATCAAGTCATCTGGAGATGTGTACCTGAAGAAGAACATAAGAGCATTCTAACTTTTCGTCATGAACTTCATTATGGGGGCCATTTTGGTGGTGAAAAGACAGCACGTAAGGTATTACAGTCTGGATTCTTTTGGCCCACCCTTTTTAAAGATGCTCATATGTTTTGAGCACAATGTTATAGATGTCAAAGAACAAGAAATATAAGCAAAAGAGATGAAATGCCTTTGATATCTAATTTAGTTGTTGAACTCTTCGATGTATGAAGGATTGACTTTAAGGGTCCTTTTCCCCCATCCAATGGTTTTCAATATATTTTGGTTGCTGTGGATTATGTATCCAAGTGGGTAGAAGATATCCCCACTAATACCAATGATGCTAATGTTGTTGTTAAATTCTTGAAGGATTTAATATTCAGCAGATTTGGAACACCTAGAGTTATAATAAGTGATGGAGGTAGCCATTTTTGTAGCAAGATCTTTGATGGAGTACTAAACAAGTACAAAATCACACATAAAGTAGCTACTCCATATCATCCTCAAACTTATGGTTTAATGGAAGTAAGTAATAGGAAAATTAAGGGAATATTGGAACGCACTGTGCATCCTTCAAGGAAGGATTGGGCATTTAAGTTAAATGATGCCTTATGGGCATACCGCACTGCTTACAAAACACCCATTGGGATGAGCCCTTACCGGTTAATCTTTGGGAAAGCGTGCCACCTTCCAATTGAACTCGAACATAAGGCTTACTGGGAAATTAAAGAGTTAAACATGGATTTAGATAAAGCAGGAGAAAAACGATTACTCTGTCTTAATGAGTTGGAAGAAATTAGGAACGAAGTCTATGCGAATGCCAAATTATACAAAGAGCGTACTAAACGCTATCATGACAAGAGGCTAGTTCCTAAGACTCTTCATTCTAGAATGAAAGTTATTTTATTTAATTCTCGTTTGAGATTGTTTCTAGGAAAGCTAAGATTAAGATGGGATGGACCATTCAAAATAGTTCAGGTATTTGCACATGGAGTAGTAGAACTATTGGATTCCAAGACATAAAAAACATTCAAAGTTAATGGGCATCTTGTGAAGTCTTATTTAGAAGAACCAAACAACATTGTTGAAATGGATTGCATTTGGATGAGTAATCCTTAGCACCATAAAGTTACGTCTTGCTAAGACGTTAAACAAAGCGTTGGATGGGAGGCAACCCATCATTTTAGGTAAAAAAAATTTTACTTGTTTTATTTATTTAATTTCTATTGTTTATTTTAGTTTAATTACATGTGAATAATTTTAAAATTGTTAAAACTAAAAATATTTGTTGAGATGTTAGAAGTTCACAACGATCTGTCTGTGTGCACTTTAATGAACATGATGTATGCACCTACATTTCTCCATTACTGCTTGCACATTCTCAGAAAATAGGTAATTTTTCTTTTCTTTTCTCTTTATCTTTAATTTACAGTTGTTACATTGAAGACAATGTAAGTTCTAGGTTAGGGGTTGTGAAAAGTTACCATGCTTAATTTAAAAAATAAATAATAATAATAATAATAATAATAATTTTTATTTTATTTTTATGTTCACATTTTCATTTTTATTTTCTTTATGATTTAGTAATTTTTGGAATTTTAGAATTAGTTTTAAAAACTTTCTCACAAAAATTTATCATTTCTTTAAATCAAATTTAAATAAATAGTTAAGTCTTGTGCACTGTTAGATTAATTTTTGAAAACATATCATGGAGTATTATTTTTTCGTAATTAGTTAGTTTTTGTCATAGCTAGTATTTCTTGATAAGATGTGAAAATTATATTAAACCCAAAATCGGCGTTTATGAATTTTTTTAGTGGAGACTACCTTTGTGAGATATAATTTGAGCCTAATTTCCTTTATTGAGAGTGAAATATATATTTTTTCTACTCCAAACACATTTATTATTTCTTCAAATTTTTAGATGATCTCTATAGGTATTAGCATTGAATGTATGAATTTTTTTCTCATCTTAATAGAGTGTCATATATACATTTATTATTTTTGCTTAGATTAAATGATTTGAGTAGAAATTGATAGCATATGCTTTTATCTCATTCGTGCATGATTGTTACACAAAAAAATGACATATATGGGGTGACCTAAACCAAAATCAAACAGAAAAGTCACAAAATTAACCACTTACCAAAATCCTAAAAAAATGTACAATCTATACATGGATTGACTCTCTAAAAAAATATATATATTAAAAAAAATCTTCAGAAAAAAATAGAGAGATATAGAATATATAGTATAATCTATATACTATGACCCACATTGCCTACAAAGTTGTAAGTAAAGACTAATTACAAAAGAAAGATATAGTAAGTAATTCCCTAAAAAGTCATTACACTTCATTTTTAAAAGGCATATATCTTGAAATTTTTTCTTAATGAGTTTGATTATGCATGAAAATAATTTTTATATATGATATCTTTATAATTTATACATTCGATTCCTTTCATGAGATCAATGTCAAAATAACACTTTGAGCCTTTATTCTTTATACATATGCGAACATATTAGTTCATTTCTATACATAAACTCTTTCACATATAAATTAGTATGAGTGTTTGAACCCATAGGATGTAGTGTTTTGAGAGTATTGACTAGTGAGGAATAGAGTCGAAGCGAATTCGGATTCCAGACACTAAAATTGGATAAAATTAAATTGATACATTTTTGATATGAAATATGAAAATAATTTTTGACTAATTATTATTATAAATCATGATTGTTTAAGAAGATTGAAATAACTTATGCTTTAGATTTTAGTTATGATCTTAAAGAAGATTAAAAAGTATGAGACATTTTTGTGTTATTTTCATGTTGTTATTTTATTCTTAAAAGTTAATTTTTGATTTTGTTGTAATTTTAGTTTCTAAGTTGTTGTTTTTACTATTTTTTTAACTTTTATATTTAGTTCGATGTTTGTGGGTATCATTACTGAAAACCCTCACGAGACTCAAACTCGTCCACTAGGGCAACCGTGTCAATCCATAGAAGTGATTTATGATAGTTTAATTGTTAGTTTTTATCGCTTCTCTTGCTAAGGGACTAGCAAGAAACTGGTTCGGGGTTGTGATGAGTGCTCAAAAAGCACTAAAATTACCATGATTTTATTCACTTTAATTGATTAAAAAGATATATATTTATATGATTTTATCATATTTTTATATAAATCTGTCTTTTCGGAATCACAAGTATTTTTGCTTAAAAAAAGTAACTTAAAGACTCAGAAAAATACTAGAGGCAATACATCACAAATATATTCATAAAATAAATGAGGAAAAGTAAAAAAAGATGGAAAAATTGGACAAAAATGTCAAAAAGGATGAAATCGCGCATGCAGTTGCCCAGGAGCGCCGAACAACTCGTGGAGCGCACTCAGCAGTGCCGACTAACGCGCGCGCATCGCCCGTACAATGTCCAGCCATGCCAAGCAATGCACGTGCATTGCCCAAACCACCCCGAAGCTGCACACCCGCGCCCATCTGCTTTCAATCTGTGCGCGCTTGCGCTCACCTGCGCCTAGTCCGCGTGCAGCCGCGCCCCACACTACTATGACATCAGCAATGACATCATCATTCACTACTACACGTTTCCTGCATTTTTAATCATTTTTCCACCCAATTTTTCTTCCTCTACTCACCTATAAATACCACAATTCTCTTCATATCAAAACACACCTCAAAAAAATCTTCTCTCTTTCTTTCTCTCCATCTCTTAGTTTTTAGTTTTTCTTAGTTTTAGAGTTCTTTTTTTGAGAAGAACTAATTATGTTTTTGTAATTTATTTTCTTTTTGATTCAATAAATGGAAATATAAATTATGTTTGGAGGTTTTCCAATAACAGGAATAACATCAAAGTATTGTAAGGATTTTATTTTTTTTAAAGTTATTTTTTATGCTTTATTCTTATATGTTATATTTAATTTTTCTGTGATTAAATTTAACTTTGCTGGCTGTTTGTAAACATGATATAATAATAACGTTGTTATGCTTACGAAATATTAAATAGGTAAAAATATCTAAAAAAAATTGATTTTGTTTTTATTCAAGATTTTATATTAAGAATTTTAGAGAAAAATATATTATTTTTCATTACAAACTTAAATCTGAAAATTAGATTTTAAGGTTTAGTTTCTGGTTTGATTTAGAATAGTGTTCTTTTATTTGTTAGTACAATTTCCCTGTAGTTAGAGTGAAGCTCTATTTCAAAAGTTTTTATAAGAATTATTATCTGAAAATATATTGACAACATGTTTTTAGTAATAGTTTTAAAACTTGAAAGTTAGTACTTAGATAATTAAATTCTTAGGTTTAATTTGGACACCTTGAATAAAGTTTAAATTGTCTAGCCCCACCAAAGGTGGCATTTAAATAATTCATTTTCAATCTCTTAGAAAAAGGAATTAATTTAATTAACCAAATTAGTTATCAACCCCACCCATAGGTGTTAATTGACTTGTATAGTTAACAAAGAATATCTAACCCCACCAAAGGTGGTATTCATATAAAAAAGAGAGAATCAATAAATATCAATTTATATCTTTAATAACCTAAATAATATGAGCAAGCATAATTAACTTAGTTATTATATCCATAAATACTCCACTATTATAAAAGATAAAATTTGCATGAATGTTTATTGAATCTGTATCTATGTTTAGTTTTATATGATTAGATTAAAAACACAAAACCTCAAATATCGTGATAGGATGTTTATGATTTAATTTTGTTTTTAAAAGTTTGAATAATAAATTAAAAATCACATATATTCCTTCCTTAGATCGACCTTGGGAGTATATTTATCATTTTCTATGAAATAATTCGTGCACTTGCGAGAGTTTTATAAATATAAAACCAAAGTATTGGCAGGATCGGTGATGCCGGTTTTGCTCATCAGCTCTCTTATTGGCTTGTGTAATAAATTTTACTCTTTTTCATGTGAGCCTTGATCTGAAGTTGATTTCACGATCTAAATTCCAAATGAGTTATATTTAACCCCTAATTACCCCATAATTTTTATTAGTTTTAGATCTAAGAAAAGAGAAAAATATAGAAAAAAAACAAAAAAAAGATACAATTTTGGTCGAGATTAAAGAGGAGATTAGTGTTACAGTTTAAGAGATTGATTGTATTTCTTCTTCTTCATCTTCTTCTCCTTTCTTTATTAATTTTTATGTCTTTCTTTATGAAAAATATGATATTTATGAATAAAATTATGTCTAGTTAATTTATTATCTAGGGGATCTTATAGACCCAATTTTCACCATGTGATGATCTAAGTTTTTACCCCAATTATGATTTTAATTTAATTATATTATTTGATTTGATTTTTATGCTATGAATTGTTTGGCCAACAATTGATCTATAGAGGCAATTAAATAGATTTGAGAGAATTATTTAATTGTTTGTCTTGATTAAATAACTCGTATAGTTTCTAAGTAGAGATTTATAATTCTTATGTATGTGTTCCATAATTGATGAACTTAATGAGTAGTATGTAATTTAGTTGACATGAGAGTGTGATTAGGTTAATTACAATATGGTGTGTAGTTTACTTGAGAAAGTAATATATGCTAGATTAGATTCAATTGATCATGTAATTGATTGATAATTATATTGGGGGAATTTTAGTGATTCACATGTTTAGAAAATTTAGGGATTAAGTATTTCTATATATTCTCTTATATCTTTTTAGTTGTTAAATCTGATTTAATTAATTATTGTTATTTATTTTTAGTTATTTTAATTTTTCTTCCTTAAAATATAAAACACAAAAAAAAAATTATTTTTATTTTTTTAGTTTTAAAAATTAGTTTCTATTAACATAATCTCTACGAGAATGATATTTTCTTATTATTATATTATTAGTTGCGATACATATATTTGTGTATTCATTGAACTTAATTCATATCTCATCAAGTTTTTGGCACCATTGCTAAGGATTATAAATATTAGAAATTAATTTTTTTATTTTATTATAATTTAGTTATTTTCTTAATTTTAATTTATTTATTTTTTGGTTATTTATTTTTATTTACTTGCTTTTTTATTTTAGTTATATGTCTTTATTTATTTTTCTTTATTCATTTGTCATAATTTTAATTAATTAATTTTTTTTTAATTTATACATCTCATTTAGTGTTATTAGAAACATTTGAGTCTATTGCGTGGGTAGAGTCCATAAGGAAGAAATTTTGCCTTTTGATCCCAAAATTGAGCGTACTTTGAGATTACTAAGAAATAACAAGTTGTCACCCAAGTAGAAAAAATGGATAATCCATTAGAAATAAAAAATAATGAGCTGAATTTGATCAACCATATTCTTTTATTAGATGATAGGAACTGAATCATGATCAAATATGCAAGACTTATGTTGGACGGGCTAAATTCAACTATTACAAGGCCAAAAATTTATGCTAATCAGTTTGAATTAAAGTGAGTGATATTTCAAATACAAAAACAGTTGGACAATTTAGAAAATTACCAAGAGAGGATCATCATTTTCATCTTAGATTATTTATTGAAGTTGCAGATTCATTTAAATTCAGTAGTGTGATTGAAGAGGTGTTTAGGCTTAGATTGTTTCCTTACTCTTTGCGAGACCGTGCTTAAGTTTGGCTAAACTCTTGATGAAATATTTCCCACCAACAAAGAATGCCAAGCATAGGAATGAAATTATCTCCTACCAAGAATATGAAGGAGAATCTTTATACGAAGCATGGAAAATATTGAAAGAATTGCTAAGGCCTTGTCCTTACCATGGTATCCCTCATTGGATCCAAATGGAGATTTTCTATGATGGTCCCAATGTTCAAACAAGAACCATTTTTGATGCATTTGCTAATGGAGCTATGCTAGCAAATTCTTACAATCAAGCTTATGATTTTCTTGAAAAAATGGTTAGCAATAATTATCTATGGCCAATGGATAGAATGGAAGACATAAGAATAGTAAATGCATGAGGTAAATGATACCAAAACACTTACAACTTAAGTGTCATATTTGGTGAATCTTTTGAAGGCTTAAAAATCACTAGTGATTATAAACCAGGTCCAAGATTCAAGGGTGTCTTGTTTTGTGGGAGAGCCCAATTGTTTGATAATTGTTCAAATAATTATAAATCCACATTCTCTATGGGTAATGTGAGCCAAAAAAATAATCCATACTTGAACACATATAACCTAAGATAGAGAGAACATCCAAATTTCTCTTGGAATAAAAACAATTAGGGTGATAATCAATTCAATCGTCAATCATTTTCATCACCAGGTTTTTAACAACCACAACAATCACAAGTCTAAGGCAAAAAGCCAAATATGAAGGAAAATGAAAATGCGTTAATAGAAATGATGAAAGACTTCATCCAATTAGTAAAAACAAAAGTATCCACTCAAAAGGCTTCAATTCTAAACTTAGAGATTAGAATGGGGCAGCTTGCCTAGGCTATAAGCCAAAGGCCTTAAGGTAACCTTCAAAGTGACACAATTTTAAACCCATGAAAAGAATTTAAAGAGCATTGTAATGCCATAGCCTTGAGGAGTAGTAAAACTCTAAAAAAGGAACATATGACTCAAAAGAATGAAGATGAAAATAGGATTCAAAAGGGTGAGGAAGAACATGAGACTCAAAAAGATGAGGATGAATAGGAAATTAATAAGGATGAGAAGGAATTAATAGATAAAAAGAGTAATGAAAAGGAAATAGTGTAGCCAAAAAAGAGCAACCTTTACAAACCCACTATTCCTTTCCCTCAAAGAATGCAAAAGAAAAAGTTAGATACGTAGTTTTCAAAATTTATGGATGTCTTTAAGAACCTGCTCATAAATATATCATTTATAGATGTACTTAAACAAATGCCTTATTATGCTAAATTTCTGAAGAACATCCTATCTAAGAAAATGAGACTTAGAGATAATGAAACACTAACCTTAACTGAAGGTTGTAGTGCCATTCTTACTTGAAAACTACCCTAGAAACTGAAAGATCCAGGTATTTTTGACATCCCTTGCACTATTGGGAATGTCTAATTTAAGAAGCACTATGTGACTTTGGTTCCAACATTAACCTTATACCATTATCGATTTTCAAAATATTGGGAGTTGGTTAAGCCAAACTCAATTGAGTAACATTACAAATGGTAGATAGATCAATTAAGAGACCTCAGAGTATGGTAGAAGATACGCTAGTAAAAGTAGACAAGTTCATCTTTCTGGTCGATTTCATTGTGCTAGACATGGAAGATGACCATAACATTCCTATCATACTTGGTTGTCCATTCTTCATAATTGAAAACCGCACTCATTAATGTACAAAATGGTGAGCTTACAATGAGAGTGCAAAATGAACAAGTAATGTTTAAAGTTTTTAAAGCATCTAAACTTCTCTAATATTGATAGTGTTAATGAATGCTTTAAGATAAATGTTACTAATTGTGAGGATAACTTAAAAGAGTTTGTTGAGTTGCTCACACTTAATACTATTACATATGATGCTATGAACAAGGTCATAAACTCACCAGAAAACAACTCAACCTGTTTTAATTTTGAAAGTATGGAATCAAAGGTTGATATTGTGAACTGAGTGAACTTTTTTGGAGGACATGCCTCTCATGTGTGTATTGATGAATGAAATCGGGGATAATATCGATTTCGTAAATACTTATCCATTTTAAATTTTATTAATTCTTGCAAGTGTACGAATCATTTATAAGAATGATAAGTATACTCCTAATTTCGATTTAAGGAAGTAATATTGTGTGGTCTTTAAATATTATTCAAATTTTAAAAACAAAATTAAACCTAAACATTCTATCACAATAATTTGGTTTTTGAAAAAAAAAACTGATCTAATGCATAAAGATAAAGATAAAGATAGCCTTGGATTCAACAAATATTCATGCAATTTAATACATTTATAAACAATAGAGAATAATGGATATAATAATTTAGTAATTATGCTTGCTCATATTATTTAGGTTATTAAAGATATAAATTGATATTTATTAATTTTCTCTTTTTGGTATAAAAATGTCCTTAGGTGGGGCCTAAATTCTTTTGTTTAATATTGATTAACTAATATCCTTAGACGAGGCCTATTAATTAATTAAGTATTAAATTTCAGCCACAACTTTAGGTAGAGTCATTTACTTAGACTTTATTTAAGGTATCCAAATTAAACTTAAGAATTTAACTATTTGAAAAATAACTTTTAGACTTTAAAACTCTTTAAGAAATAATGTTGTCAATACATTTTTCAAATAATATTTTTTTGTAAAAAACCTTTGAAATAGAGATTTGCTCTAAATATCCAAATCCTTAAATATAAAATAAAAGAGTATTTCACCAAATTAAGTCTAAATAATTAAATCTTAATTTTAACTCTCATATTAAGTTTGTTATTAAGAGTAATGTACTCCTTCAAATAACATTCTTTATAAAAAATTTGAATAAAAATAAAATCGATTTATTTTAAGAAAATGTTTTATCTATTGAATATTTTGCAAGCATAACAACATTATTATTATATCATATCCACTGTCAGCCAAACATGTTATAATTGATCACGGACAAATCAAGAATGACACAGAAGAAGCAACACATATATATGGTCTACAAAAAGAATATAATTAATACCTTAATAATATCCTTATAGAACATTGAAGAGTTGATTCTAAGATTGAAAAAAAATCCAATAGTAATTACACTTCAGAATTTGTTGAATCGAAAACTAAAAACTACTAAATTATAAGCATGTTATTCCTCAAAATTGAGAGAAGAATTAAATAAATTCTAAAAGCTAAAAATATAAAAATCTACAGAAAAGAGGGAGAGAAAGTTTTGAAAATGCAATTTGAAGCTTATTTTCTTGGTATATAGAGGTCTTATTTATAGGAAAAATGTGAGAAAAACTTGTGTTTTTGCCGTGGCACGATTGGATCGCAACCAGGTTTTTGACCAGTGCGAATAAAATCCACAAAAAATGAAACAATTAAAAAAACTTAAAACAAAATACATAAAAATAATAAAAACTCCTAAAAACCTTGGAGCAAGTTTGGAGCTCAATCATCCATGTCATTCAATCCTTATCCTTGAGGTTGTGATTGTTTAGGTAGTGTAAAGATGAACTCATACCCTTGATTCTCAAGTCCTCTTAAATGAATTGAATCCATCCCAAGATGGTTAAGTGTTGACTGATGCATTTCATAGAAGATATGGTTATAATTGACACTATCATCATGCATTCGATTTGTAAAGGCAATGTGCTAGGTAGTGTAAGACTGGACATATTTTTCCACGTAAGAAACTTTTCCATTAAGATGATGAATTTCATCCTTCATTATCATTTTTGATAAAGAAGCGACCCTTCTATCCTTTCGGGGTGAATGCATTATAGCATACCAGATTTAGTAATTCACTCGATTGAAGAAACACTTCACCTTTTGGGTATGCACATAAAAAATAACGAGCAAGGGAAGAAGTAACTCAATCGGTGGTTGTTAGTAGACACCTTTATCCCCTTATGAATTGTTATTCCAACGTCTATAATCATTTTGGACATTATATCATAGAATAGTATAGCTCAATTTTTATCCACAAAGATGTGATGAGTAGTAGGCATAAGTCTTAAGTAGATAAAATACTACTTGATACGGAAAACCTTACCCAAATATGTAGCTTCAAAGCCTCTTGGTTTATCACTAGCATGACCCCACTTATACCATTCTATTATTAAGATTTTTATTATTACTGTAGTATCCACATTACTTAAATAAGTGTCATACTTACCTTGCCCATCAAACCATAATGACAATTAATATTAGATGGCCCAATTGGGACTAGTAAACCTTATAGTTTAATCTTATTATCAACATTATTAAGAAAATTGGCATAAAATTCTTGAATAATAGATTCTATAGTGGCTTTCGATTCCTTAACGAGCTGTCTTCATCCTAGAGCCACTATTACATTAGTAGTGCACTCAAGTTGGAATTTTTCCCAATTTCAAAATCCATACTTTGCTTTACTAAAACAATTTTCTTTATCTTGGTGGCCTTATCAAATATAAGTTTGGCTTAAGTACTAGAAAAATTAGCCCTATTATATTCTACGGGGGTTTCTTTATCTTTCCCTTTTTCAACCTTTCTCCTTTTTGGTGCAATTTTAAATCCAATAAATTTCAAAATCCTAGGGGTTCATAGATAATCTAGATAATTCAAACAATATTATACTAATTAGTACAAAAGTTTTTCTCACCCTCACTTTGTCCAAATAAGGTCTGAAATTCTTTTTAATTCAAAAATTTATAGAAATAATCAACAAAAATCAGAGAATTTATTTTAAGAATTAAATTCTAAAAATTTTATTAGTTACTTACATATGTTGTTTGAAGAATATGAAACTTGAAGAATAACCCTTTAAAGAGGATAAATATTTGAAGATTTATTGATGGTTTTCCAAATTTTTTTCAATGGAATGGTTAGAAATAGATAAGAATGAGATTGTTATGAAAATATTTGAAACATTGTGGGAGAAAGATGAGATTTTTGAGGGTTATTGCATATTTTTGAGGATATAAAAATTTGGATTTTGTGAAGAAGATACGAAAATTTTAGTGAAAATGTATTTGGGATGCGAGCCTTTTGAAATTTCATTCAATATATACAGAAACACCAGTGCCACAGTTAACTTTTCTTCACACTAATTTTTCAATTAGTGAACCTTCTTATTTAAGTTATTGTTATAATTATTACTAATTTAAATCTAAATAATTTTCTAATCATACCAAAATAGACTAAAACTAACAAAAATATTAATAATTATTACTAATATAAGTTTTTTTTAAAATTAGTTAGTAATAAAAACAACAAATAAAATAAAAATGACTATAATTATAAATTAAAAAGAATAAGGATAATGGGTTACCTCCCATCCTGGACTATATTTATCGTCTTTAACAAGATGTTGCTTAGGGGACTTCACTTTTTTAATAAACTCAATGCTCTCATGTCATTGAGTTCAATTGTTACTTTGACCAGGAAATTGTTCTTTCCTTTTGCTTCTTCAAGTATTTAGGTAGTTGCTTAACTTGTACCTCTATCTTTTTGATGAAATTCTCCATTAAGTCAAACCTTTGATTAGTTCTAGATTGGTTGTCTCTAATAACTTGAATGAAAGTATTCAATTTATCTTGAAGAGTTGATTTGTTGGTAGGATTTCAAGGCATTTGTTAGTGGTACTATTGGGTATGTTGATTGGAACTCTGGGAAAATAGAGAAATGTGTTGCCTCTAAGAAAATTAGGATGATTTCTCCACGTTGGATTGTCGGTGTTTGCAGTAAGGTCATACCAAGGTCTTAGTTGATAGTCCTCCATTGCATTGACCTACTCAGATCCAACAAATACTTTTCCTTGGTAGAGAAAGGTATCAATATTGTGGTCAAAAGTACTACACAATCCACATTGTTCTTTGTTGGAGGTGGCATGTGTAGTAAGAAGTGTAACTTTCTTAGATACTTTTGTACCATAGTCTATTTCATGGACTCTAGACCTTCTCATTCGTGAGATTTTATGTTGGAAATTAGCAACCAACATCTCAAAGGGATTATAAGTATTTAAGATAGTATTTTCTCTCATAGCTCCTTCCCAGCATTATTGATGATGAACTAACATTGTTGCATTAATTCATCATGGAAAAATTCATTATGTAGTTGCAGACGGTAACTATGATGAGGGCACTTTGTGAGGCATTATTTGAATATATCCCAAGCTTCGTGGAAAAGTTCTTCCTCTATTTGAGAGAAAGTGACCATCTTTGCTCTTATTTCTAATGGGAATAGAATATTTTTCATGAATTAGTTATATACATCTCCTAGGTCATCAGGGAATGTAAGGAGAATGACAATAGCTAAGTCTTGATCCTATTCTTGAGGGGGTAAGGGAAACACCACATTTTCACTTAGTTCTCAGTGAGTGCACCGAGGGAGAAAGATTGTACCGTTGAATAAAAGTCCCTAATGAAAGACAGAGAATCTTTATTAGGTAGTTTATAAAAAGAAGATAACATAGAAAAATGAATGTTTTTCAATTCATTGTTCCTTACAACCTTACCCAGTTGGATTGAGACAATAGTAGTGTCAATAATTGGTCTTGCATACTCCTTCATGGTAGTCTCCATCTATTGGGATTTCCCCCATATTTATAAGTTCAAGTGGATGTTCTAGGTCCAGTTGAAAGTTTTGAACAACTAAAGGCTACTGTAACTCAATATTCAGTTTTCTCAATAGTTTCCTAGGTATGTTAATGTTATCTATGTAAGGTGTATGAGGATACACTAAGGATCTCCTACCTAACATAAATTATGAAAACATAAATTAAAATCATCTATCAAGTAGAAAAAATAAAAAGATAAAATAAATGTACAATGTATAATACAAACTATTTGGTATTATTCAGGTTACAGGTACACGATCCTAGTGAATTGAGGTACCTCGCTCATATGGTAGAGGTAGCACTCGTATAGCAGCTCGCATATATCGACCCGATCCTTGGCAACGATCGGTCAAGACCTAAGGGCTAAGACTTGAGGATCAAGACCGGAAGATCAAGACCTGAGGGCCAAGACTTGGCCTAAGTTAACAGCATGGTACACCACCCTAATGACCTAGGTCACCTTTGCATACAAGACCTTAGGCAACACGTATATGGGGATGTGAGGAAAAACAATATGTATATGGCGACCTGAGGATAGACAACATGTATATTATGACCTAAGGATAGACAACACATATATGGAGACTTAAGGATATATATGACATAAATGGAAACTTGAGGATATAAAACAGGTATACAACGACCTGAAGATAGACAACACATATATGGCGACCTGAAGACAAAGAACACATATATGGAGACTTGAGGGCAATGACTTGATTTTATGTAAAACTACTTTATATGTACATTGGGAGCTCGTATGAGAGCTCTAGCCTATGTATACCTTATTAGTAAGAAGAATAAAAGACCCCCTTTCATTATTAACATTTCATAATTCTCTCTTGAATCACTAGAATCCTATAGCATGAAAATTCTATAAACAATTGGAGCCTACCATAGGGCCTTAAATTTTCTCAGTTCATATGAGAAAATTTGAGACCTTTCTTTCTTTAACTAGGAGAATTACTTCGTTTTATAGGAAAATCACTCAATGCCAACCACTATTTTAATTCAAAGTAATGGAGTATCATCCTAGCCATATAAATAATATGGATAGCCTTCATCCACACTCCATTTATGCACACAATGAGTTAAGATGTAGAGCTACGGGGGTTAGGTAGTTGCAATATGTTATTGTGACACCTCAAATCACGTTCACCGATACACATCATGTATTGAGAGCTAATTCTATCCTAAATAGTATAATCAACGGTTTAAATAAGAAACCTGGTATTCATGGGAAGGATCCTACCTAACATTATGCTAACACTAAGCTCTACCTTAGTCACTTAGATCAGACCATACATCATATAAAGAATAATTGTATGTATTCATTAGCCTATGCATCATATAACTCACCTCTTAGTTCACATAAGCTTATCTTAATTTGTTTGAAACCCAGTCCTGAGAATCATGGTGATATAGCGACCATCATAGGTCTCTAGATGAAAGCTCATATTTGATATAGTGCTATATGTGCCAATTTCAATCAGTATGATCAACAGTTTAAATGAGTGACCTGGTGCCTATGGAAGGAGCCTATCTAACATCAGGCTAACACCAAGCAAGTGGCTTACCATTTTGTATGGATAATGAGAGTAAAAGATCTAGAAACCAACCATATGGGAATGACCTTGAATGATTGCTTGAATATGGAAATAATAGAACCGTCATCCTAGTACTTATTAATGCTAGAAGTGCATGAATTCATAACAGTAGTGAAGTTACAATAATGTTGGTGTAAACCCAAAATGATGGACATATTGGCAAAGAGTATATAAGTATAATAACGAGTCCACCAAACTATAACATATATAAACACGTATATAAATCACTAAGAACGGGGTCTAACTAGCATATCAATCAGTATTTTTTGAACCATACCTTCAGACCATTCTCGAAAGCCTACCCCATTCTTATAAGATGAATCATAGATCATCGTTAGGCCTCTAAGGAACTCATGGGTTCGATTTGTGATAACGAGGAATGAATTGTGCCAGTGAATAGGTCATTGCTCAGCTTGAATTGGAAGATTAGTAGGCTAGGTTGTTACCGATAGGGTAAGGTGTAGTTTTGAATTCAAAAGAAGAAATGAGTAAAAAAGGATCATAAAAGATAAGTTTCTTGAAATGCTCAATCCTGTTAGCTAGATCATGTTTCTCTAACCATCAGTAACTAAATTAAAGTATCATAAAATGGGTGTCAAACCCAAACCAACATCCACGTCCACATCAATTTTACCCACTTTAACAAGAAGATTGCAACCATAAATTATGTGATCAGCAAGCCCATGTGGATACGGGCCTACCTCAACTGGAGAGGACATATATAGTAATTATAATTATAGATATAGGCCTACCTCAACCGGGTCTAACAAGGAGCAAAGAGAGATAGCTCACAGAATGATCAGGAAATATATGGAACTACGAGGGCTGGACGATGTATGGGTTGCTATGGTAAGACTACAAGACGACTTATGGTTGATATAGATTGAGAAAATCAAGAGTTGGACCTGGTACAAACTGCTGAATAGAGTGTAGATTCCATCTCCTGTATATGCTTGATGCCACCATCTTTAAAGTTCATTCAAGGTTAATTCCTTCTAGTCTGTACCCAAAATCATGATAGGTTTTTCCATAAGATTTATATATGTAATAGAGTTAGAGGATACTTGATTAGACCCAACTTTTTCAATGGTAGATCCAAACCACTCAATTGCACACATCTTTAAGACACCAAGAAACAATCTCTTCATACGACCCTCATGAACTATCTGAGTCAAATGATGGGTTTGCTTCCAATCTAAAACTGAATCCAAACCATTAACTAGTGAGTTAAGTGAATGAACTATAGTGGTGAAGAACAGACTGCGCTCGGTTGATTTTTATAGATGAATGGATTGCTCTGGTGATTCTTAGAATGATTTGTGATGGTATTTTTGGAATGATTTCTATCACCATCTAGCATAGCTAAGATTATCTCGCTCTAAAGTGAAGCAAACTGGGTTTTGATCGATGGGATCTAAAAAACTGCATTCAGATGGAAAGGTGTACTGGGTCACGAGTGAACCCAAAATGATATATGCTATAAGAGACAATCTATACATCACATCTTTGATCAATGGTTGTAACCCTAGTTGCAATATGTTATTATAACATCACAAATCATGTTCATTGGAATGGATGGAAAGGGTTGAAAGATAGAGAGATGGGTTTTGTTCAATTAGAGCTCTTGTGAACTAGACTTAGCTTGATCAACACTATCACAAATTGGTGAGAAACAGATTGGGTTGGCACTATTGGAACTGCCATGATCTAAAGAAGAATGGACTGGAGTTGATGTATTAGAGCTGTCACACATAGAGAGAAATAGGCTAGACTTGGTATGATGTAAAGAGGAATAGACTAAATCTAGCTTAACTTGAATTATGAATTTAGCTCCTAAATATGCACACAATGGATAGATCATAGAAAAAGTTTATGTATATTAATTTGATGTGATTTTGGTGGAACTTGTTAGTAGGTGTAAAACCCTAAACCTGAACAGCCTAAGATAGGAAACCCACTGAAGAAATTCATTTGAAGAAGAACTGGTTGGAGCTAAAATAAACTATGCATAGGACGATTGAGAGTTTCGAAGTGAAGAACGGGTTGGGCCTAGGTTAACTGGAGTTGGAATACATAAGAAGCCAAGTATCATTTGCAGAAAATACATAGTTTTTCTAATAAAGGCTTGAAGTTATATCAGGCCATGGTCTATATCTAGTTGAAAGATCGGTTTGGAATAAATTTACTTGAAGTTTTGCTGTTCCAATTTGAATTTAAATAAGTAAACGAACTAGATTGAGCAAAGGTTTGGTGCTAGAAATGGTTGAGTAGGGTTGCGATATTCTTAAGCTTATTTTTCATCATCAAATACTTTGAGTACCCATGTCTTCACTTCAGAACCTCAAGTCTGATTGGGATGACACTTCTATGTGGATTAAGCAACTAATTTCCCTACCATGATTACACACTTAATTTGATACTTGATGTTGAATCTCCTCATGGTGACATGTTTACTGAGGAACAAAATGAATTAATTGACTCAATAGTAAAAAATATTTATGATATGATACATCCTCAATATATTTTGACTAGTAAAGGCATGGAAGCAATGCCGAATCGGTACAAGGCCTAAGATCTTGGTAAATGTCCTAGAGTTATGATGTTGGCAACGCTACCTCCCAGTTGGCTAGTCAAATATTCCTAGATCAAGTATAATAAAGATATACTACCTTAAATGATCATTACATTTGAAGGGCTGGCCTGATTGAAGCTAGAGCATCTAGCACTATATCGAATAAGGGCTTTCATCTAGAGGCCCCTGATGGTGGATGTATCACCATGATTTTGAGGAATGGGTTTCAAAAAAGTTAAGGGAAGCTTATGCACACCAAGTGGTGGGTTTATATGATGTATGTGTTGATCATTAGATATCTTTCTTTTTAAAATGATATATGGGCTGATCTAGGCAACTAAGGTAGAGCTTGGTGCACCTAAGGATCTGTGTGACCTAGGCATTCCGAAAAAGATTTCTAAAGGGTTCAATATTTAACGATGTTCATTAGCAAGGTATAACCTATAAGCTTTACTTATGTTTGTCATAATTGTATTTTGTCAAACATACACAAGTGATAACTATATTTCACATTTAAATCTTCCAACCGAGGTCTCCAACCTTGGGGTTTCTCACTAAAGTTCGGTGTCAAACAAGAAATTTCCACCAACAACGCTATTGTGAGGACCGATCACTCTGGCTCCTACATTTGTATAGGACTCTATAATTATTGTACTTCTTTATTTCTTCCAAGAGCGAGCCAACACTACTCTAATTAGCTACGAGTTGACAAAACTATTATGTAGTTTGGGCTACTCTCCCAACATTACTTGGAAGATATATCTACAATTCATTCTCCATATTGATGGCTTTACCTAGTCTTATTTTTTACCCCAGCACGACAAGAAACATTGTTGGTAAAATTATTATAAAGTTGGACCATTCACTCCACATATTGTGTAAATGACCAATCTATTATCTAGATATTGATGAAGTTATTATGAAGTTCGTGCTATTTACTTCAAGGATTGTAAGGTTGTTGCATTCTATGATCTATTATCACATGACATCCTTTGCTCAATTCACCATATTTTCTTTGGGCGTGTAAGGTCGATGTATAAATTCTCATACTTCAAGTATTTAATTAATATTTCCAAAGTATTAACTATTTATTCATGCAAAACAATTATGAGTGCATTTGAGGGGTAGGATTTTTCACCTCGACATGTTTCATATCTCGCAAAATATTAATGTGATTAAACCCTCAAGTTTGGAACATATGTGAGGAGTAGGATTTTTCATTCTAGCATGTCTCATATCTAGCTAAATATTAATGTGATTAATCCTTCAAGTTTTGGAGCACATGTGAGGGGTAGGATTTTTCACCCTTGCATGTCTCATATCTCATGAAATATTAATGTGGTTAAACCTTACCCTAAGATTGGAGGAAAGAGTCAAATGACCCCCTATTTGGGATACACGATACTTCCTATGCCTTATGATTGGAGGAAGGAGTCAATTGACCCCTCCAATTAAGATGCAAGATACACCATTTTCCCTACGTTTAGAGGAAGAAGTTAAATAACCCTCTACTTGGGATACGTGATACGTTCTATACCTCATGATTGGAGGAAAGAGTCAACTGACCACCCCACTTGAGATGTTGGATATGTCCTAAGAACCCTCAAGTTTGGAGGAAGGATTCAACCGATCCCCCTACTTGGGATGAGGGATACGTCCAATTCCTTATGATTAAGTGAAAGAGTCAATTGCCCCCCACCTGAGATATGGGATACGTCCTAAGAAAGAGTCTTGATTTTCAAGGAAAACTTCCTCTTTAGGAGCGCATGTAGGGGTTGGATTCAATTTCACACTTACATGTCTCATATCTCATGAAAAATTAATGTGGTGACCCCTAAGTTTGGAAGAAGGACTCAATTGACCCTCCACTTGGGCTACGAGATACGTCCTATATCTTATATTTGGAGGAAGGAGTCAATTGACCCCCACTTGAGATGCATAATATGTCCTAAGAAAGAGTCTCGAGTTCCAAGATGAACCTCCTCTTTAGGAGCGCATGTAGGGGTTGGTTTAAATTTCACTCTTATATGTCTCATCTTGTGAAAAATTAACACGATGACCCCTAAGTTTGGAAGAAGGAGTCAACTAACCTCTCTACTTGGGTTGCGGGATATGTCCTATACCTCAAGTTATGAGGATTGAGGTTAACTGACCCCTCTACTTAGGATATGAGATACATCCTAAGTAATGGTGCACCCTCTTTTTTTGGAAGTGCATGTGAGGGGTTGGATAACTCACCCTTACACCTCTCATCTGGAGTTTGCCAATATGCACCCCTCTTTTTGGGAAGTGCATGTGAGGGGTTGGATATTTCACCCCTGCATGTCTCATCTTGATTTCACACCAATGTGAACCCTCCTTTTAGAAGCGCATGTGAGGGGTTAGATATTTCACCCTTGCATGTCACATCCGAATGTGGGCTAATAATCTCATTTGACAAGTTCCCCCACTACGTTTGAAAGGCACCTCAGTTCCCCCCACTACTTCGGTGTTAGAAGCAATATAGATGTTATAATCTGTAGATTCTTGATTTAGTGAGGTAGGGAATATAGGTCCCTGGCTCTTCTTGATATTTATGAAAGGTGACTTATTGCCTACTCTTTTACTCTTTAAAAAGTGGTTGGGGTATATGAGACATATTTCTACTACAAGGGGGTTCTTTACTCTTACTATTTTGAAAAGACCACATCAAGGTGTAGTGTGACACAATTTAGTCCAGCTTCTCAGCCTACATTTTGAAACTACAAATGATGAAATTGACTTTGCTTTCATGGTCTCAATTAAGTCAAATAGCAAGCTAGGAATGTTTGAGAGATCGATTGAGGCTAGAGGAGGAATTTTAATAAGTTCCTTTTCTACCCAATTAAAATTTTAGTGGAGGTAAGATATTTTGACTAATCCTTGGAATTATGAGCTACAGGTTATGGGTACCAGACATCGATTAAATATTCAAATTAAGTCAATATTTGTATAATCTATGCCTACAAAAATCAATGAACTTGTTCTAAACTAGTGAAGAGCTCGCAGACAGAAGACATACTATTAGGGAGTTTCAGTATTAATGCGTGACTAAAAAAAGCTTAGATATATTCCATCTAATTACAAGGCCATCCACCTCCTTGTTCATAAGGATTACTCCATTATTCTCCTGTGACAATAGAGAGGTGTAGTGGAATTCACGTAGTGACCTAAGGTACATCCTTAATATGGTAAAGGTAACATTCTCATTTAACGCCTCATAAATAACAACTTGGTGTTTAGAGAAGTTGAAGGGTTTACCCCCTTGAGACCCAGATTCATAATTGGAATATATTCTTAACAACTTGGTAACCTCGCAACTAGGGGAGTTGGTGTCAAACAAAGCACTAATGAAGAGGTCACTATCTATTAAAGAGCCCACTAAATCATACTTACTATTCATAGTAGCCTAACTATACAAGGAACATGCAACAAAGTATTATTCCTTTGACTTTTCAAAATCAATGGAATATGGGAGTTAATGTTTGGTATTATTCAGGTATCATGTATACGACCCTAGTGACCTGAGGTACTTTACTCATATGGTGGAGATAGAAATCGTATAATACTCGTATATAACAACCTAATCCTTGGAAGCAATCAATCAAGACATAAGAATCAAGACCTAAGAGCGAAGACCTGAGAATCAAGACTTGAGGGCCAAGACTTGACCTAGGTAAATGGCATGGTATATTACCCTAACGACCTGGGTCACCTTGTATACAAGACCTCAGGCAGCACATATATGAAGACTTAAGGATAGACAACACGTAGGCCAACTTGAGGACAAACAACACGTATACGGCGACTTAAGGACAAACGACACATATGCGGCAACCTGAGGACAAACAAAACATATATGGTGACCTGAGGACATATAACACGTACATGACGACTTAAGGACATCGACTTAATTTTATGTAAAACTACTTTGTATGTACTCTGACAGCTCATGTGAGAGTGCCAACATATGTAACCTTAATACTTGTCTAATAGATGCTATATAAACCTTGTTAGTGATGAGAATAAAGGACCCTCTCATTATTAACATTTCATACTTCTTTCTAGAATCACTGGAATCCTATATCGTGAAAATTCTCTAAACACAAACACTCTATGATACATATGATTTACTATATGATAAATTTATACATATAATTTTTGATACATAAAATTTTATGATACAATAATTATAATAAGTTAATAAGGTATATAATAAATTTTAGTACATAAAAAAAAGTAAAAATCCAAATAAATAAAAAATAAAAAGAATTGAGTTAAAATAAATAAAAATAAAAGAAAAGAAAAGAAGGTTTAAAAAAAACTAATAAATGAATTATTAATTTTTATGATTTTCAAAATAAATTTGAATTTTCTAAAGAAAAAAAATAAAAATCACGAATATTTACAACACAAAAAGTTTTTAAGATTTTTTATAATAAAAATTTAAAAATTCTATTCCTCCTCGAGAATAGTGCTAAAAACATTATGCACAAATTTTGTATTTGATAAAAAGCTCGTAAGTACACAAATGACTTTGTAAAATGTAATAAGTATGATTTCAATGTCGGTCTAAAGTGAAATTAGGTAGTTTTTATATAATTCAAAAAAATTCTTAAAAATCGAAAAAAATAAACATAAGCATCTTGTTACAATTGTTTGGATTTTTAAAATTTAAATCTATTGACATAAAAATAAAGATAAAATCGATTCAACGAATATCTGGTATATAAATATTTAATCAATTAATGGAGAATTTATGAGATATACTAGTTAATTAATTATTCTTACTTAACATTAATTAAGTTATTAAAGATATAAACTATTATTATTGATTTCTCTTTTTTGTATGAAAATACCTTAAATGCATATCATATTCTTTTTTAATAAAAATCAATTAATATTCTTAGGTGGAGCTTATCAATTGACTAATATTAAATTATGGTTTTTTCTAAAGAAATAAAAAACCATCTAAATTACCTATTTAGGCAGAATACATAATTTAGATTCTCATTCTAGGTGTCAAAGTAAGATTTTTGATTGATGTATCTGAATACTAGCTTTTAGATTTTAGAACTTTTAAGAAAAATATATTCTCAATATATTTTTCAACAATAAATCTTATAAAAATCTCTGAAAGAGAATATAAATTCTAAATTGGATCTAAATAATCAAATTCTAAACTGCCTTTTATATTGAAATCTACTATGAAAAATATGTCGTTAATATTTTTTTATAATAAATTTTGTAGAAATATTCAAAGAAGAAATAAATATCAATTTATTTTACAAAATATTTACCTAAATTAATATTTTATAAGTATAACAACATAACTAATATCTCGTAGTAAATTTTTGCCACACATGCTTAAATTCAATTAATGATTAGTAAATTAAATATAGCATTAAAATAATACATAAAATTAATTCTAAAAATAAAAGAATATATTTAAAACTTATACATCAAAAGTATTCTTCAAAGTATAGAATTTTAGTATTAATCTGTATTTGAAAAACTTTGAAACATATATGTTTATACTACTTATTGAATCGAAAAATACTACATAAAATTTAGAAATTTAAACCTAACAACTATAACAAAATTTTTAGAGATAATTTGTTGTAAAACTCAAAATTGTTCGTTAGCTGGTATACCTAAAATTGTAGAAGGGGTTTTATGATTGGAAAAATGTTGAGAAAATGATAGGAAAATAAATCATGAGGTCGCCGTTACAAGCTTGGTTGGTTTATATGTAAGGCTTATATATGTTATCCTTTTATTCTTTTTTGTTGCAAATGAATTATTTCAGGTACAACTCTTCAAGTGTTTTATCATTAAATCATTTTGAAGCCAAAAATATCTCAAAACTAAGAAAACATACTCGTGATTCTAAAAACATAGATTTGCTAAAATAAGGTTAAAATTATGCAAATATAAACCTATTTTGACACTAAAGTGTAAATAAATCATGCAAAATTTAGTACTTTTCAAGCACTCATTATAATCCAGTAGAGGAGTTTGACATCACAACCGACTTTCCATTCCCAATATAATGACCTACTCCAACCATTCAAGGTAAGTCACTTGAAGATTTAGTAAATACCATCACGGCTAACACTTTGTAATTTCAATAGGATATCTAGGTTTTTCATGAAAACACTCAAAATTCATTCAAAGAAACTCAAACTTCAATAAAAAACTTGAGACTCAAATTGGCCAACTGGTCACAAATGTGGAAAGACTAGAAGCATAGGTAATTATTGAGGTCCCTTCCTAAATAGATGATAACTCTAAAGAGCCCATCAATGCCATTATTTTGGATAGTGGTAAGAAATTTAAGGAGCCTAAAAGAATCCTAAAATGATATACTTGAAGAAAAGGCTACTGAAGAGGAAAAAACCATCACTTCCCAAGAATCCAATGTAGCACCAAAGTAGTATCCAAACCTTCATTGCTTTATCTTTTTCCAACATGTTTGATAATTTAACAAAGTAGAATCATGAAAAGGAAAATTTGAAGAATTCCCCAAAGTGCAAATACACGTACCTTTGATAGAAGATATTAAGAGGAACTTTGGTATGAAAAGTACCTTAAGAAACTTTTTTTTACCAAGGACAAGCTTAATGATAACAAAGATATAGGTGTGAAAAAATGTGTCTAGTATGCTTCAAATGAGACTACCACTAAGGACTAAGGTGCAAGAATTTTGACATCACATACTTCGTGTTCTTTGATAATGGTAGATGATAAAAGTGGTAGCATCTAGATTATAATATTAAACAAGAATTTTTGTGGGATGTTACCCATCAAATTGTTTTTTACTCTCTTTTTACTTATTTTTACATTACATATTTTCTTACATCGAGAACAATGTAAAATTAGGTGCGGGGGAGTATTAACATATTACTATTTTTATTATTTTTTGTGCCTTATTAGTTTAGCATGTTTTTGGATTAATATTCTCTATATATCATAAATTTTTCATTTTTACCATTTATTTATTGTGTTCCTTAGGATATTTAGGATTAATAGACGGACTTAGAAACAATCACATGTTCTCTCTTTATTTTTTGACACCTGTGATGAAATTAGCTAAACATTGTTAGGTAAAATAGGATAAAGAATGTTCATAGAGTATTATTCTTGTTCTTAAGTGAAGGTAACTTTACAATAATTTTTCTCAAAACTTGTGAAAAATATTGTGAATTCCTTAAAATTTTGCTATGATTTTAATGAATAAAAGTAGGTCGCTAGAAATTTTCTTTAAGTTTATTAAAGCCAATGCTAAATGTATTTCTTAAAAAATGATTAAGGCAATATGATTAATCTCTTTCGCTAAATTATCACACCCTTAATATATTATTCTTTTGAGGGACACACTTGTATAGAACCATTTTGAGCCTATATGAGCCAATTATTTGTACCCAATCCTTACCTTTTAAACGTAACAATTGGTCATACCCTATAGTTTAAGAACAAGTGGAGTTGTTCAAAAAGAAAATAGATTCTATAAAAATGTAAGAATAAGATTTAAGAGTATCAATTATGATATAATTGATTAAATATGCAACATATAGAGAATAACGCCTTCTACAATATGTACCCTACATATAAAAAAATATCGATCAAAATAATAATAATAAGGGAACAAGCTTAAAATGAATATAAAAAGGGGATATGTATAAAAGAAATAAAGTCAATAATGATGTTTGGTTCCAAAACAATGAAATTTGACTTTATTTTATTAGCACAGTTGGTCATATGATTGTATTAGTTATAGGTCCATTTCTCTTACTCTATAACTTATGAACTTTTGTTTCTTATTTTTCCTTTGATTTGATTCAAACAACAAGTGTCACCATATTAAAACCAAATGAAAGATCTTTTGGTTTTAGGGAATACTTTTGGTAAGTAGAGATATAATTTTAAATAAAAGCTTATCATAACCAATTCAACTCTAAAAAAGTAGTGATGTTTTATAGGGATGAATAATATTTCAATTTGTTTAAGTTATATGATTTGACTATTGTTAATTGATACTACATCACACACACTTTAAGCATGGTTATTGTACAATAGTTGTAGTAAAGGGATGACTAGAGATAATATTTAATATTTATTAAAGTTTGAAAACATAATATTGTTAAGCCCTTGAGATAAAATATTAGAAAACTTATTCTCTCAACTATGGATGTTAATTTTGCTCAAGAACTAGCAAAAAGAATAGATGTAGGGGACTTTGATAATTGCTATTTTATACAAATTTTTATATATCAATTATATATATATATATATATATATATATCTTATTATTATAATGAGCTAAAATATATATTTTATATTCATTAGAAAAAATATTATTTTTTTAGTTTTTTTGTGATATTTTTGGATTTTTTTATAATTTTTGTTTGATATATTGATTAACTTAGAAAGAAAGTGCATGTATTTAGAAAATGATTGCAACTTATTCTTCCTTCTGACACATGGTGAGCACTAATTCTTTCTCCACCAGAATACCAACAATCTTATTTACATCGTGATTTAATTTTTATCTCTTACAAATACAAAATAATACCTTACAAAATAAAGTGAGTATCAAAATTAATATAACAATTACCTCAAGGAATAAAAAAGATTAAGATCATATCTAAGACAAGCCTTTAAACAAGATTGAGAAGAAAATATTGAAGATTGGAGAGTGGGAATGCTTTGGCTTCATCATCTATAATTCTTAAGCTTTTCTTATTATTTATTCCTTCTTAGGTTTCCCCTATTATAATGTTGATTAATTTAGAATCATGTTTAACTAAACTTCTAATGTGATTGCAAGTAATTTTCAAACCCTAGATTATAGTTTAATTAATTTAATGCCATGAATAATTTTAATTTCAAATTCTTGATTTTTGATGATATTAATTCTATGTTTGAATGCCATGACTATCTATGTTATGAATTAAGATGATTAAATAGTTTGTTGTTTGTATATATTTATTTATAGTCAATATGTTAGTATGTAATCGTTAACATTCTTATTCAAAGTTTTATCTTGTGGTTACTGTCACGCGTAGGATTGAATACATTCGCTAAAAGTTAAAATAATTTTTCTAGTCTTACTTAGTTTAACTATCACTTTTTTAGATCCTAATGCAACGAATAAATTAAATTTAGTAAGGATTCTTCTAGATTATTTAGGATTTAGGTTGATTTATAATGATATTTTAAATCAATTATAAAGTAAGAAAATGTATAAAATCTAGCACATTTAAATTTTTAAAGTGAAAGTTAAAAATTCAATAATGATTTTAAATTATGAAAGTAGTTTAGAACTTAAGAAATTAACTTACATTCATGACATGGTTAATAAAATTGTAGGTTAGTGGTGAAAATAGTCTTATACTCACATATATATTAATATTCTTATGCAACTCATTTTATTATGTTGTATTATTTTCTTCAAAAATAACAAAAACCTACTTTTTACTAATTTTAATTAACTTATTAACAAACTATTAATTTTGAGTACATATTGTTACCAATCATTGTAGGTACGATAATCCTTGTTTTTAAATTATTTATCACTTGTACATTTTCACGTATATTTGCATGTTCTCCATCGTGTTAGAAGCCATCCTGCACATTTTGAATGACTAGACACAGTGCAAAATCCATTGCTTGGACAAGTAAAATAGTGCACTAGAGTGATCCTAGCATCACTAGTGTGACTAAAAGGGTCATAAAACCAAATACCGATGAAATTACAAGAAGACCTCCTTACTCATTTGATCAAGCCGAGGAGGTTTTTGGGTTGATGTTAGGTGTAATTCAATGCATGTCACATGAAGAATAATGAATATTTCTAGTCAACAGAATGTTTTATAGGCCAACTTAATCAATATTGGGTTATCAAATAGAAATAGATATGAGTATTGAATAATTTCTATGGTGACGATCCTTACCCGTGAAGGCAGAAACAGTACCTGTTGTTAACAAAACGGAGTCTCAAAAGCCCATTTATCGCACTGGTCTCAAAAACGAAATTCTCGTATTTTCGTGCAGCAGCACCAAGAAAAGACCACCTAGAGTAAAATGAAAGTAACGTTTTTTATTAAGCCTCTAAAAGGATGTCTTCAATTTAATCAGCAGCCAAGGCGAAGAGAGAGTCCTACCATCACGAGGGATTCGAGATATAAAGAGATAGCAAGCCAGAAGGACGAGAAAAATATCCAATAATTATTCCCTAATTATTCTGAAGAGATAATTATAAAGAAATATTCACGATATTATAATTTCGAAGAGATAATTATAAAGAGATATTCACGATATTATAATAAGTATATATTAGATTATTTCTACTATCTATATATATTAAATTATTGTACACGTTCACAAATCTAATCTCTTAACTTATATCTATCTAACATCAAAAGAGAAGCCAAAACACTCTATTTCATATTTATCACGTACCAAAATTTTGATACACATGCTATTAATCAAATCTCATTGTTGATTTATCGATCAAAAAGTTAAATACCACCGTCCTGATGACCGAGGTTCTATTGAGTTTTTTTATCTCACATATTCGTAAAAAATAATCACATCTAATATTAATGAAAATTGGCAACAATAAGAATTACTAATTGTTAATTTCTTTTAATCAAGTAATATTTCTTAATTTGAATGTAATTAGATGTGAACTTGGTGGAATAAAATGTTTAATGATTAAATAATTAATTAATTAAAAGGCATTTTCATGTTACTTTTTACAAACATGACCTGTTCATCACTCTTTTGTATTTTAAAATTAAATAGTTATTTCCACATCTCATAATGTGGACTTAGTGAGGACCACTTAGATGAACACCTACAGCACAGGTCTTAACTGAGATTTAAATTTGGAGACTTTGGGTTTTGGATAAAAATCTGAATAATGACGGATTCGATCGTTAAATGTAATTAATAATAATATTATTACAGTCAATCCTTGTTAGAAAAGCTAGCAGAGTTTACCTACTCACCAAGGAAAATAGATAGATAGCTCATAGATTCAGCAAGGTTCATTATTATTTCTCAAAAAAAAAAAAAAAAAAAACAAAACCTGTTTTCTTAAGGAAAAAAGGCGATCCTCGTACGGAATTTCTTATTCATGAAATAATCTTCAATTTAACTGAATTACAAGTATTAAGTTTGAAGTAAGTACTGATATTTATTTTTATTTTTTAGAGATGTGTATCAACAACTATTGACATTTTTCATCAAGGATTCAAAATTAAAAACTAAGGACACAATTGGAACTAGATGAAGTTCTACCCAAATTGTATATCGATTCTTTTTCGCTTTGATAAAAAATTGTTACAAGTATTGCTTTTTTTTATATATATCAAATAACTCTACTTTTTACCCATATAAATCAATTACATTTAGAACATCTATTAATTAAAAAGTAAAAAAAAAAAAAAGAATTATATGAAAAAATGAAATTTAGATGTTCATACCCATCAACTCTGCCTTTTCATAGAAGTGTTTTTTTCTTTCTTATTAATTGATATTAAATGTTAAGGGAAAGGTGTCACATATTTATTGGTAAGAAACATAGTTGTTTGAAGTAAAATAAATCAACACGTGGTAGGAGTGGAGTTAGAATAAATTTCTTAACGGGGTTAAAGATTAATTTTTTTTTAGTAGAATCGAACTTACAAAATGATTTTTTAATATTTTTTAAATTTTAAGTTCATTTATAATTGTTTTTTTATTAGAATCAACTTTAAATTTTAAATCGATTTATAAATTTACAGATTTAAAATTCATTATAAATCGATATTTTAATAAAAATTAAATTTAAATATCGATTTAAATGCTTTTTAATATAGTAATGAAATTATTTAAAATAAAATAAAGTTCATACATAAATATATAAAATTAATTAATTAATACTATATTAAAATTAAAAAAAAAATATATTAAAGTATGGAGTATTAATATCATTTTTATATATTAAAGTCTAAAAAAATTATTAATAAAAGACTTCGAGTAAATTAAAAATATTTTTAAAATAAGATATTAAATAATATTATGACATGATATATATTTATGAATAAAATATATATATTTAAAAATAAAGATAAAAGATGATACAATATTATAGATAACATATTATTTGTTTCTATTAGTAAACATATTGATTTAATATTATTTTTTTTACTTTTTTTTATTATAAACATGAATTGTTAAGATAAACATTTTTTTCTATGTAATAGCATGTATCATGTTCAATGAAAGATTCTTTATTAAAATATATGTATATAATTTATTTTGAGTTAAAGTTTTTTTATTTTATTTTTATTTATCATAACTAATAATCTATATAAATATGGAGATGATTATTTAAAAAATTGAATAAAATGATAGAAAAGTGATTCAAATGGTAAACATATTAAAATTTTATCGTTGAATAACACCCAAAAAAAAAAGGTGAATCATTAACTAATCCTTAAGGAAAAATTCAGCGGGGCATGCAACAGCTCCATATAGCCCGCCCCAACATAGCTCCGCCCCTGCATGTGGAATTTTTTTTTATTGAAGTAAGAGAGAGGAGACAAACAATTTAGGACAGAACATCAGGACTGAATGAATGGCTATTTTGTATTGCTGAATTGAGCCATTAATGGAAAATGTAAAAATTGTTTCAAAAAAAAAAATTATATCTTTGGGATGAATTAAACGGTTAATTATTCAGTGAAGCAACTTCATTTTTTTTTTGCCGATCGATATATATATGACTTTATTTGAATTCGTAACTCTTTTTGGTTAAAGTGCTTTTAAATAAGTTAAAACGGTGTTTGAAAATCTACACGAAAAGTACTACTCAAAATCTACATTTTTCTTATTTAAAAATAAAAAAAAGAATTCTTTAAAATTTTTCTTTTATTTATAATTATTTTGATTATACAGGTAAAACAAATATAATAATAATAATAATATTTTCATTTAATTTTATTTCCATTGTTTTTTTATCTTAGATCTTTAGAGGATTCCTAACCCACAAATTCATTTAGGCCACAACTCTTACTGTCTTAGCTAAGTTTGTACGAAAATATGTGTATATTTGGAATTGCCTTTTCTTTTAATTGAGAGTTATTTTTAATTAATCTCCGCATTGCTTAAGTGTTCAGAAATTTTGAAGAAGTAATTTTAATATTTTAAGATATATTATTAATGTTTTTAGGAAAATTAATTTACTTTTGACATAAAAAATTTTAGGTGGGTGATACATTCCTAAAATAATATTACTAATATTTGTTAAAATCACAATTAACTATTTCATGTCTAAATCGAGGTTCTTAAAACTAATTACGAATGAATCATATCTTTTAATAGATGAATATAGATCTACTCCATTGTATGATAATATACCATTTATATTATAATTGTGAGTTCAATGGGTCCGTATGATTTTGTTTTTAAGATAAACCAAAAACATATCATATAATTAAAGAAGACACATTTTTTATGAATATTTTACCACTTAACTTTACGTAGGATATGTACAATGACTTTAACTACGTTATATAATCCCTTGAAATCTTATGTCCTTGTAAGAATGCAAGCTCACGTGACTCAATCGGATTATAGTTTTAATACCATCAAAAGTAAGAAGGTTTCGTTACCATCAAGAAACTTATTTGTATGACTCAACAATTAGAAACTTATTGGTATGACTCAACAATTCAACAAATTTTTACTGCTTTACTTCTTAGTCAAAGCAAAACATGTCATATTATTAGACATTATACTTTTTTTATAAATACCTTTTTATTTAAGTGAATAAATCTAAAATACTTCATATCATTATAGATGTACTTTTTTGTATGAATATATCATTACTTAATTTCTTAAATAATGTGTGATATATGATACAATGATTGCATCATTTATTCTTGAAACCACTTAGAAAAACACATTCAAACAAAAACAAAAACTAATCTATTCGATTTATTTAAGTATTTAAGCTAACTTTAGAAAATATTTAAACTATGTTTCTTTTTATTCCTAACTAATTGGGGCCCTCTTATGACTGGGGACCATTTTACGTCACTTTTTTTGACATTAATTAAAAATTTGATGAAATCCATACGCATGTGTAAATTAAAAGGCAACATGTAGCCCTAAAAGCAAAAGTTGAGTAGAAAAGAAGAAATTGAGCTCACAAGGACATAGGCTCTTAGACAAATATAGCTACCACCTACAAGAGTAGTTGGCTACTGGTCCAGGGTCTATCGTTTTGGGTCAATTCCCATGATATTAAATTTATCTCTTGCTATTAAATCCTCTGAAAATATAAAGGTGCATATGTAATAACCATAGCCAAAGTAGAGCAAAAACAGAGTGAGATCATGAAGCAAATAAAATTTTTTTTTTTTGGTGATCATACAAATAAGAAAATTAAGGTAGCTTAAAGTCTAGACTCATGCGTCCATTAAATATAATGAAACATTAATTTGCAGCTATCCTTTCATCTCTTCTATTTAAGAATTGACAAAGAAACAAAACAGCTGAGAATATGAAAATAATTATTAAATATGAGCAAGCTTTCTGCTGTATACACCTGTTTAATTAAAGGTTATGTCATGTTGTAATTTTTTTTAAAGCAATAATAACAATGCTAGTTAGAATATATTAAGATAATAAAATATATAATTCAATAATTTTATGAATATTAATATAACAACTTAATTTCACAATTATAGTAATAAATCCATAAAGCTTTTTATAATTACATGATTCATACTTAATATTTATTTAGTAATCATAGAAGAACAATATTATGAGGATATAGAAAATAGAAACTCATTTTCACTACTACAAAAGAAGTATTTAAATCAATATGTAAAGTCAATTTTTGGAAAAAAATAGACTTATAATGAATTTAAAGTCGGTTCGGTATAGAACCGACGCTATCCATGTAGAGCGTAGCGTTGGTTCTCCACGTCAACCGTAGCTTTGTAATAAGATATTTCTGTAATAAGATATTTCTATAAACTTTAAACTTTAAATGTATTTGTAATAGATCCTCTATTTTTTTAAGTGAAATACTCAAATTTTTATATCCATTTTCTCACTTATTCTCACTTACAAAACAACTATTTCTTCTTCATTTAGTCATTTCATTTACTCTTATAAGTATTTCTATTAATCCTACGCACTTATTATTCAGTTTGCTTTATTTTTTGTATAAATTTTTTATTTATGTATGTTTTGTATTATGCTTGTTATTATATATTTGGCTTATTTTATGTGGAAATAATATTTGCATGTTGGGTTTGAGAAACTATAATATTTACCTTACGTGGATAAATTTATTTACATATAAATAATTATATTTTATTAAGTAAAAGTAATAAAATTATAAAATGATTAAAATGATAAATGTTTTGTATTATGTGTGTTTTGGTATATATTCTAATAATTAGGGAATTTATATATAATAATACTTGAAATATATTGATTGAATACATAATTAATATGCTTAATTAATGTCATTAATAAAAAATGGACAAATCTTGGATGTCAAAGTATAGAATTGAGTAGGATTACATTTCTAGAGTTCAAAGTTTCATGGAATTTTCTTGTAGAAATAGTAATACTGGAATTAGTATGATTCGATGCCCATGTGTTAAATGTAAAAATGAGCGATTTTATGAATTTGACGAGGTTAAGTATTACCTTATCTGTAGTGGTATTCTTTTGAGCTATAAATGTTGGTATTATCATGGAGAAAATATTGATAATACTCATGGAGAAGAGATAAATAAGAATGTGAGTGGATTACATACATCTTATCATAATGTACAGACAGAAAATTTGTTTAATAGTGTTGAAGATGAACTACGTGAGGATGATCCCAAAACCTTTAAAAAACTTCTTGAAGATGTCTAAAAACCTTTAAAAAACTTCTTGAAGATGTCTAAAAACCGTTGTATCCAAAATGCAAAAAATACACTAAAATGTCAGAATTGGTTCATTTGTACAATGTGAAGGCAAAACATGGTTTTTCTGACAAAGGATTCATAGAATTACTAAATCTACTAATCGATATGTTTCCTGAGGGTATTGAATTATCATCTTCAATGTATGAAGTGAAGAAATCTCTTAGTCGATTTGGAATGGAATATCATAAGATTCATGCTTGTCCAAATGATTGCACTCTTTATAGAAAAAAATATGAGACATTAGATGATTGTCTGATGTGTAAATAATCGAGATGGAAGCATGGTACAAATGAGACAACACATAAGAAAGGCGTGCCTACAAAGGTTCTTTGGTACTTTCTTCCGATTCCTCGCTTTCAAAGGTTGTTCAAAAGTAAAGAGACATCAAAGATGTTGACTTGGGATTTAGATAATCAATCTGATGATGGGGTGCTACGTCATCCTTATGATTCTCCAAATTGGAAAGTAGTAGATAATTTATCTCCTCAATTTGCATCTAATTCGCGCAATCTTCGTCTTTCCATTGCTGCTGATGGAATTAATCCACATAGTTCTCTTAGTAGTAGATATAGTTGTTGGCCAGTAATTATGGTAACATACAACCTTCCTCCTTGGTTGTATATGAAAAAAAAATCATGATGTTAACATTATTGATCTCAGGACCGAAACAACCTGGTGTTGATATTGATGTATATTTGTAGCCTCTGATAGATGATTTAAAGATGTTGTGGAATGATGGTGTAAATGTTTACGATGCACATAAATAAGAACACTTTAACTTGAGGGGCGGTCCTTTTATGGACAATTAATGATTTTCCTGCCTATGGAAACTTATTAGAACATGTAATGAAAGTTTACAAGGGATGCCCTATATGTAGTGATGGAACTTTTGCAACTTATCTTGATGATGGACTAAAGATGTCTTATAGAAGACATAGAAGATTTTTTCCATCTAGACACAAGTTTAGATACCAAAAGAAACTGTTCGATGGTGAAGAAGATCATGATCATGCAACCCGACCTTTGAGATGTTGAGATATTAAGGCAATTGAATGGTATGACATTCAAACGATATGGAAAGATGAAAAAAAAAACTCACTAAAGTAGGGAAACGAAAAAGGTCAAATAATGAAATGGGTGAAATGAAAAAGAGTTTGAACTGATTTACCATGGTTGTTGGAATAAAAAATCAATATTTTGGGAATTACCTTAATGGAAAGACCTACACATTCGTCACATCTTAGATGTCATGCACATTGAGAAAAATGTATATGAGAGCTTGATTGGTATTTTACTTAATATACCTGGAAAAACAAAGGATGAAATTAAAGCAAGACTAGATTTAAAGAAACTAGGCATACGGCATGAATTGGTACCAAAGGTGGAAAATGATAAGAATCGAACATACTTGTGACCAGAATCATATACAATGTCAAAAACAGAGAAGGATGTGTTTTGTAAATGTTTGGAGGGTGTGAAAGTTCCTAATGGTTACTCATCCAACTTAAGAAATTTTGTGTCTATCACCGATAAGAAACTTTATGGATCGAAATCACATGACTGTCATATCTTAATGCAACAGTTATTACCAATTTCTATTAGATCAATTCTTCCAAAACATGTTCGATTATCAATAATTAATCTTTGTTCATTCTTCAATACAATATGCAAGAAACATATATCAATTGATGAGTTAAACTCTTTACAGAAAGATGTTGTAGAGACTTTATGTCTAATTGAAAAATATTTTCCTCCTTCTTTCTTCGATATAATGATTCACTTGTGTATTTATTTAGTTCGAGAGGTTCAATTGTGTGGTCCTACTTACTTAAGGTAGATGTATTCTTTTGAAAGATATATGCTAGTCCTTAAAGGATATGTAAATAATAGAAATCGACCTGAAGGATACATGGTGGAATGCTACATTGCTGAAGAGGCCATTGAGTTTTGTTTTGAATACTTTAGTGGTTACACTGAAATTGGGAATCCTACGCACAATTTGTTCTTAGAACATCACGTGATCCAAGTAGGTAACCCTATGCTTGGTGGAAGTAAGAAATTGTTTATTGATTGCACTCGATGGGAAAAAGCACACCAAATCATTTTGGTAAATAATAATGAGGCACAACCGTACATAGAGTAAGTGATGTTTAACCTTTCCATTTATGCAAAAAATATTTTTTATTTAACTATTAATGATGATATATACTTCATATATCTTTAATAACATTACATGATGCATTTAAACTTATTGAAGATCAATCCTCGTTATAAAAAAAGGAGGAGAAAAATGGTTGTAGGATGAACATAAGCGAGAGCTTATTAATTGGTTTTGCAACCATGTAAGTGTCACAAACAAAAATTCATGTATGTTCCTAGATCTATGCAATGTTTTAAAATTTTGCTTTAAATACATTTCATGTTTTTGTATACATAGATTCAAGATGAACTCAAGAAACCTAATCATATAATAACAAAAAGTTTAGAATGGCTTACACATGGGCCAAAATTTGATGTCAAATCATTTTCTAGTTTCACAATAAATGGATCGAGGTTTATGACTCAAGCTAGGGACAAAGTCCGAGTAAATCAAAATAGTGGTGTGAAGATGGTTGCACAAACTATGCAATTTTTCAGTTCAAAAGATGGTAATCCTGTACTTTCTGATAGAACATATTATGATATAATAGAAGAGATTTGGGAATTAGATTATGAGGTCTTCCATGAAATAGTTTTCTTGTGTTATTGGGTCGAAGATGCTATCAATATTGGATATAAAATAGATGATTTTGGATTTACCCTTGTAAATTTATCCAAGATAAGTCACACTGATGATCCTTTCATGTTAGCACTTCATGCAAAACAAGTATTTTACGTGAGCGATCAAATTGACACAAGATGGTCTGTTGTGTTAACGCCTCCACAAAAAGAGTTTTACCATTGTGATGCTTTAGAAGATGATGACCCTATGCTTGATACATTAACCAATATTAGTAATTTCTCAAACAAATTACCTAATGTATATGATGATTTAGTTGATGACGATGATTCTTCGTCATGGGCTCGAAGTGATTGTGAAGGAATATATGTATACGATCAACAACCTAATTAAACATAACGTATGTTCTATATTATTGTAATAACTCTTATATATATATATGTATGTATGTTCCTAAAATTTTCAATTAATTTATATTTCTTCATTGTTTGCAGATATTTCATGGATCCTCGAGTAATAGAACTTGTAGATCCAAATGATCCATTGGGGCATTTGAAAAGAAGGGATTGTGAAAATATACCTGATGCTCTGCTTAACCTAAATAATAAGTACCTTTTCTATTTGATGCTATTGGTAATCCAATAGGGGATAATGGCCAACAATTGAAATCCTCTATTGGTAGACTTGTGAAGTCTAGTATACCAATCAATATAAATGATTGGTCTCAGGTTGACGATGTAGAAAAGTTCAAAATATGGATAACCATTTGTGTAAGTCTCTTATATTTTATAATCAATTACATATATTATATCTTTTTTGTATTATATCTAATCTTTTGTAGTGTGTTTTTACAAAATCGTTACAAATTCGATGACAATTGGAAGAGCAAGTGTTATAAGATTGCAAATAAGGCGTGGAAGGAATACAAGACTTCCAGATTGGCAAGAAATTATGTGTTTCCATATTTGGAACCACTTGATGAAGTATAGCTCTACAAAATCCCTGAAAGACACCCTTGGATTACACCTCAAGTTTGGAAAGACTTCGTGCATTATAGACGTACAGATGAATTTCAAATTATTAGGGAAGAAAATTAAAATATACAAATGCATAACATTCTTCCTAACCGTACTACGAGGAAGCTGAATGATATTATTAATATGTGTTAATTTATAAATATTTTTATATTTATTTTCCTCATCAATTTAATTTCATGTCATGGTTAATAAATTTTTCATAATTTATGTAGGAAGCTGAATTGGGTAGACCAGTTACCCGAACTAAATTGTACATAGAAACAAAGACTCCCAAAATGAAGAAGTCAAGACTGATGACTAAGCGAGGAGAAGAACAACTAAATAAGTTGGTTAGTGATTTCGGTTGATACAAAATCTTAATGATTTTTAATAATTGATGTAATAATACATGATATGTTTGTGTACTTTATTATTTGTAGAGAGTTGTTCAAGAATAACTATCCAGGGGCGAAATAATCGAAGAGCCTAGGAGAGATGCTCTATATCATACATTCGGACGCGACCATCCTTGTCGTGTTAGGGGAGGTAGCTGATATGATGGTTATATGGAGTATTTTAACATTCCAAAACAAAAGCCTCAGACGGTCAGTAAGGAAAAGTACACTAAAATTGAAGAAGAACTCAACTCCTTTAAGGCCCCAGTGTTAAGTGAGATTACCAGTATAAAAGAATATCAATCACAACACATGTCAGGCATGGCATCATTCTACAACTAGGGTATGCCATATTGGCCAAGCATGCAATCATCCATGTTAGGCATGCCACCATCCATGACAGGCAGGCCACCATCCATGCCAGGCATGCCAGCCACGTAATCTCAAGGTGCTCAAACTATATCCAGTATGGGATATAGTAATCCTATTGGTCATCCCTATATGCCAGGAATGCATATGCAATCAAGTAGTGGTTCATTTTCTCCAATGCAATCAATTAGTGGTTCATTTGCTCCAATGCAATCTGCGTATTATTACCATCAATCAAATCACGATGAACATTTTGGTGAGAATGTACATCCAATAGCTAACCCACATGGGAGTCCTCCTCTATTTGATGAATCATATGTGGTAAGATTTTAATTTCTGGTGTATATAATCTATTATTTTAATTTCTTATTATATGTTTTATTTATTATATATAACACTTAAATTTTTACAGAATATGAAATGTTTGTTGAAACATCCTTCATCAACATACTTTGTTGTTATTGGAACGGTACAATAATTGAGCGATGATCGGATGATTCATAATCAATATTTGCCTAATCATTGGCGAATAGTAATTGATCAATCATTGCTTTATGATTGTCCACTACGTGTGCCTTTTGATGCTACCACATTCCAAGAGGTGGTTGGACAGTATGTGGCTTGGTCGTCGATTCAAGTTGTTCTAAATTTTGACGTGGTACTATTTTATAACTTAAAAGATAACACTTGTTTACTACTATTATTTTATTCTATCTTTTATTATTACTAACATACATAATACTTTTTTTTGTCTATTATACCAGAACTCTTAAATGCGGCACATTTAAGAGATACGAAGCAAGTATCTCGTGCTAAATCTATGTCTAGTGGCCAATCATCGTGCACTAAGTCATTCAAGAAGAAGCCTTGGAAAAAGTATAGTTATGATTATGCTTTAAACTTTACCAAAAATCTTGGCGCTTTGATGACTATTGTTGCAAGGGCATCTAGCATAAATGATGGATGGACTGTGCCACTTTCTATAAAAAAATTTGGTGTAGACCTCGGCCAAACTTATATATCGATCGAGTGTATATTGCAATTATTTGAATATCAAATGATCGATTTAAGTATAATTCAAGTGTGGACAAGGTGAGTCCTCAATCTATTTAATTTTCTTTCATTTATGTAGAACATATATAATTATATTTATATTATCTAATTACTTATATATATTTATTTTATATAGGGCGTGTTATTATCGACTTCAACATTATCACTCATCACATTTAGTAATGTTCTATGATTTTTCATATGTTAATCAATATCAAGAGAAGGATGTTAGCATCAGAGCTAAACAATTATGTGATAGGGCATTAACGTTTAACATAAATCAAAAGTTGATAATCCCTTGGCCACTAAGGTTTGAACAAGGCCAAGATCATTGGATGTTGGTAATCCTTGATCTATTCAATAATCATGTTTGGTACTGTGACTCAGCTTCCATAGAACTGAGTATAGATACAAAAGCAGTTGTTGAAATGTAAGAGTTATAGCTAGCTATTGGTTTTTTCTATTATTTTTTGTAATATTTAATAAAAAAATAACCATTTTAAACCTTGATAGGGCATGTAAGTTGTGGAACAAGTTTAGGGGCATTGCCCTTAAAAAATCTCATAAGCTTATATGGACAAAAGTTATGGTATGTAAAAGCGAATATTAATAATTTTATTAATTTTACTATTAAATAATAAATGTTCGAATATGAAAAATCATGTATACTTGTTTTTTGTAGGTTCCACAACAAAATAATGGAGTCATGTGTGGTTATTATGTCATGAAATTTATGAGCGAAATCATCACAAATATCAAAATTTCAATTGATGATGTGGTAATATCTTTTACCCATATACATAATTGTTTTTAGCATATTTGAATTATTCTTTTGTAAATAGATAAAATTACATTCTTATTTTGATTTTAAATACATGTAGTTCTTTGGTTGGAACAAGACGGGCTATGACTAACAAATTTTTGATGATTTACTAGAGAAATGGGCAGAACACATGGTTCAAATTATATCATCACAAGAAGAATCAGGAGGAGATTCTGATGATCTTGAATAACATATGACAACATAACAATAATTTTTTTAATGATTTAATTTCTCTATTCCTGTGTCTGAAGTCTCTTGTTTGATGGATGGTTGTGTGCTCATATATTTAGAGGAATGCATTGTTTTATGGACCTGTTTTTGGCCTAAACTTCATCTCATCTCTCTTGCCTACTTTCCTTATTATAACATCATGGTAGCACTTTATTAATCATTTGTCTATAAATATGAAGTTATTTGGAATCTCTGTTGGTATTTTTAATGCTATAATGAGTTCTAAATATGAAGTCAGGTGTAACTTATATTTTGTTACTTGGCTTGTATGCGTTTTGGTGCCCATAAACGTATTACAAAATTGTTCCATACATTTAAGGGTACCAAAACTTATACAAGCCGAATAAAAAATCGGAGTTACACCTGATTTCATATTTAGAGCTCATTATAGCATTAAAAATACCAGGAGAGATTTTAGATAATTTCATATTTATAGACAAATGATTAATAAAGTGCTAATATGAGTTTGAAAGGATAAGGTTATTATTATATCACTCGGATGTAGTTATGGTAATATGAAACGTATTTAGCTACAATGTAAACTTATTATACATTTTTATGATTATTTATATTAGATAAACATTGATTAAATAAAATACTACAATAAAGTTTATATGTGTCTTTATCCATTGGGTTAAACTTTTCGAATTAAAATATCCATAGTTTTTATAGATTTTAACATGGCATAACTTTAATTGATTATGTCAAAAACTTTAGGCCTCATTTCATAAAAAATGAAATGAGCCTTACAAAATAAAAAAGAGACAAATGATTTAAATATAATGAAATATAATAAAATATGTTAAAAATGTAAAGTGGTGGGCTTTTCAAGAGATAAAGATCCACACTTAGGAATATTCAGAGTAAAATGATATGATAGAATTTATAAAGATCGTAGGTGTTTTTATTTATTGTGTTAAATTTTTGAGATTATAAGACATATATTTTTCATGAAATTTGACAAATACAAATATTAATACTCACTAAGAAACATAAAAATATTAGTAATATATATTTGTAATTTAGTAGTATTGGTCTATAATATAGGAAGAGCCGGAGTAGAAGTCCACTATATTATGACATTGGTGTTGATTAGTCACATATATTTTAAAAAATATTTTTTAGTCTTCAACTTTGAAAAAATAAATAATATTATTTTAATAATTTTGTTATTAATATATTATTATTTACTATCAAATAATTAAAAAAGAGCCATTAACAAAGATAACAATGAAATTTAATACGATATTATTTAAGAAAAAATCAACAATAATAATATTCTAACTTAAAATTATTTAAATATATATTTTTATTTTTTAAATAAAAATTAATAAAATATAAAAATAAAAATATTGATAATAATCAAATATTAAAATTATATTTTGTAATATTTTTTATATTAATTATCATTTTACTATTGATAAAGTATCGATATTAAATAATATTATTTGTTTTTAATTGAACTATTTTTTTAAAATTGAGAATTATAAAACATTTTTTTGAATTTTAGGAGTTAATTAAACACGTAATAAGAGGGAATTGATTGGAATTTTTTCTATAAAATATTCTATAAACATTATAATTTAAGTTTTTTTTATATAGTTATATAAATGTATAAAAAAATTATTTGTGACTAAGCCTACGAATTTCTTAAATGAAATTAGATATGATTGATTAATTAATCAGTAGTTTTTTATATGCAAGAAGCTAAAAAGTGACTTTTTTTTTGTCTATATACAATATGCATATTACTTTGAAAGGAAATAATAATTAATATCTTAAATTTTAAATAATAACCTAATAACAATTAGAAATAATTGATCAAATACAAATTCTACAGGTGATAGTTACATAAAAGGAGTTATTGTGATATTTTGAAGGAGAGATTTGTGATTCAAGTTTTAGATGACGTACAGTTCTTACAACAAATTGCAAACTTCTTAGTGCAAACTTCAATTACAGATCAACAACTAGCGTGATATTAATTAGTATCAAAAAAATTAAATCCATGATCCGTGGTTGCACTTGAAGAGATTATTTTAATGAAAAAAAAAATACAAAATCTCTACCAAAAAGTACAAATTTATAGATTGTACGTGTGCAACATATAGTAATCGGTTTGTGCATAAATGTAAAGCTAGAACATATAATAATAATTAAAATACTATATAGCAGGTGCAAAAACACACCAAACATCAATGAAAGGCGAAACAATTGAATTAAAATTGATCAAGTAGAAGATCTGGCCAAATAGAAGGAGCTAATTGATCTCCAAAGCTTGAAGAAGTAGTACTACTGCTAGCATCACCCCGTATTATATTATTACTCATTGATGAGGTCTCATGATCAAGTACTGGAGGAAAAATAGTACTAGTACTAATAATAATATTATTTGTTGATGAAGTAATACCAAACAATGAACAATTAATATTATTAGAAGAGTAGTTTAATTCCCCTTGATTAGTACTTGGAAACACTTGTGATAACATTGGTGCTTGAGGAGTAGTACTACTCTTATCATCATCATGATCATGATATGGGATTTGATCATCAAGATTAGGTATATGACAAAAATCAATATCCAACTGGGATGTGTTAACAATTGGGTTTTGATTATTATCTTTCGTTGAAGACAGTGAATTGAGAAGATAATTGATTGTCTCATTATCATTGATGATATCGGAAGTTGGAGATGGTTGAAGAAGAAACTGTAAATATTGAAGCTTAATAGCAGCCGCCTTTTGAACAGCTTCTTCTACTTTTAATCTCAGATCACAAGAAACTGAAGAAGGCCAATATTGATTAGTATTCATCAACTCTTTTAAATTAGCCAAAGCTACAAGATTTGGCAAACTTGAAAATATATTATCACTTCTAGGACGATGAGTCATTGGATCAAAACCCATTTGAATCAACTTTTTCTTCAGATGAGTGTTCCAGAAATTTTTTATCTCATTATCTGTCCTCCCAGGTAGGTGGCTAGCTATTGCTGCCCATCTAATTACAAACAGGGAAAAAAAGAAGATTAAGTTTAGTAAATGTATATATAATATTAGGTAATCTTTTATACTCTCATATATCAACGGTTGGTTAAGATTTAAAAAAATAATTTATATTTACTATATGATTAGATAGTTAGTTACTTGTTTCCAAGAATTGCATGAAGATTAAGGATAGCTTGTTCTTCATCTTTATTAAATTTCCCTCTTTTGATATCAGGTCTTAGGTAGTTTGTCCACCTTAATCTACAACTTTTGCCACATCTGTTAAGCCCTGCATCAAAAAATTAAAAAAAAAATACTATTCAATTGAGATGGAGAAATAAAAATTAAGTTGATTTTGATTCTGTGACTAACCAGCAAGTTTAGGGAGAGCTCTCCAGCTACCATGGCCATGTTTTTCAATAAACTGAACAAGTTTCTGATCTTCTTCAGGAGTCCAAGGGCCTTTCTTAACACCAGTTTTCTCATCACAACTAGGAGACCTTCCCATAATTATAATATAAACAATATTTCTAAATTTCTTAATTATTACAAGAGTTTTCTGCCTCCTTTCTATTTATAAAGCCACTATCTTTGTCCTACCAATCAATTACAAGAGTGATGTGCTATTTTTTTTTTCCATTTACATTGAAAAAAAAATTATATTTGTGGTTTGACTGTTTGTGTGAGGATAAGATTATTATTTTTTCTTTCAAATTACAAGTTTAAATCACGTAAAAATATTTTTTTTTTCAATATACAAAAAGTACATGACACCATAGATCCTTTAATAATTAATTTAGTCCTTAAATTTATGGGTGAAACATGCTATCATCTTCTTAAATGATATTTATGAGATAATTTTTTTTTCACTCTTTTAATATTTTTCAATAGTTTTTTTCTTCTTCTCTATTTTGGTGTAATTTGGCTATGAAAAATGAAATGGATTATGTTCATTATTAAGGAAATTTTATTGTAAATTTTGCATTTATAATTTTTTGAAAAATGTTATGTTTATTAAAATTAAATTAGTCTAATACAATTGAATGATAAAAAAAATGTAAAATATTATAGGAAGAGAGGAAAAATATGATTCACCATATATTTTATTCTGTTTTTTTTCCTCATCTCTTTTTGCTTTAATTAATTAGTTACTTACGGTTAATAATATTAGTGGCTAAAAAGACATAAATATCACCATTATTTTTAACCAATTAAGCTAACACCGTTAGGCTTTTAGAACTAATTTAACATATTAAAGAAAATAAATAAATTTGTAATATTTTAAGTAATAATTTCAGTAAATAAGTAGAATAATAAGGCACTTTTTCCGATTAACAAATATGTCCTCTTTGTCTCTGCTGCATCATGTAAAATAATACCATTATATTATGAAAATGTTGGTATTTATTACTATTAATGATCGTAAAAAGATCATCAATTTTGTGATTTGTCAATAATCCAGACATATCACGACCAAAGTAATCTATTAGAATGGACAACTATAGTATTGTATTATGTTTTATATGGTTATTATAAGATACATATATTATAAATTAAACACTTGCAAGCAAATATATTTATGAGCATTTTCTTACGATAGTGTTAGGACAGAAGTTGGAAAGTGTCACTTTTTTTGTCAAGTGAGCAGGTTTGATTTTATAGATTTTGATTGTGATATTGGTGTGCAAATGTGGTTAACACATTGGTATAAACTTTTTAATTCACTGATTTGTATCTCTCCTTCAATATCAAATAGCATATCACAATCTTATTATGTATTAGAGAAGAATAAATAATTTGATAAATTTATTTAAATTAAAAAAATTATATTTGATTTATTGGATTTGAATATGATTTGATTGAAATTTTTTATAGTCGTATCAAATTAAGATTTAAAATTACGTTTAGATTTGGATTAGATTCAGATTAACACATTTTATAATCCACTGCAATTTTAATACATATCAAATTATTATTAAGAATACAAATAAATACATATTTTATTTTATAAAATGTTATATTTAAATATTAAACATATTATAATTACGTTAAATTATTATTTTAGTTTAAAAATGAATATAAATGTTAAATATTCATAATAATTTAATAATTATCCAAGCATGGTTCCTATTCTTTTTATTTTCTTAGTTATGATCACTATAAATAATAAATTTTGTTATAAAATGTGCCAATTTAAAATTTAAATGCAGTGCATATTGTGCTTTATATATGACAATAATTTATAAATAAATTTAAATATAATCCATTTTGAAAACAAATTGATATGCTCGGAGTAGTTTGGATGGATTACATCATCTAATTGGATTCTAAAAAAAACTTTCATACTTGATTCGATCAAATTCGAATCGATAAATAACAAAGAATTTCATTTAGTTTCCCTACGATGTACAATTTAATTTATAAATAACAAATCCCAATGTGCAACTAACTAGCTAGATGTATCTCCCCTACTTAGACCTATCAATTCTTTCTTCTTCTTTTTAAAGAAAAATAGCAAAAATATCATCATCTTTCAAACTTGTAACAATTTGTTTTATGTTCATTTGTTAGTATAGTATTGCTAGTTGTTAGCACTTATCTATCATAGGTTGTTAACTGAGGTGCATGTTGTAACATAAAGCATTTTCTGATGGTATATATATTATGTATTCACTGTAATACAATGCAATGAAATACATATAATTCATATATTTTCCTTATTCTCTTTTCTCTCCCTCTTCACACCTCTTCGTTTATCATGGTATCAAAGCTAATCAGCCATGGTTGATTAGAATGCTTTTGCTCATCCAAAATTACTTGGACTATGTGGTGCTAGCTCATCCACGATGATCAATTCTGCATTACATATTTCTCAATCCATTTGAAAGAATTTTCCTTCATCTTCTACCAATTTTTCTTCACTTCCAACTTATCTTATCCATCCTAATTTCTCTATGAAACTTGATGAATCAAACTATCTTGTTTAAAAAGAGCAGATACATCAAGTAATTATAGTATACAACTTGTGCAATTTACTTCAAGATGATTCTCTACAAGCTCAATAGTATATCAAATGTGTTGTTGCTTCCATTGATGATTCATGTTCTTTTGAAGTATATGATTGGTAAGAATACCGCTCTGGAAATTGGCATTCACTTGCTAAAGCTTTTAGTGATGATTTACATGGAAGATTGATGGATCTTTGATGGTAGTTAATAACTCTGATAAAAGGTAGTTTGTTATTGAATAATATATTATAGCTACTAAAGAATTGATTGATCATTTGTGTGCTATTGGAGACTCAATTGGTGATTGAGAGCAAATTTTTTATATGCTTAGAGGTTTAGATTCTTTTTCTTCACTTGTGACTAACGTTATTGGCAAGAAAAGAGTTCTTGGCCTTGATGAGTTGTTTACTTGAATAAGAACACATGATTGATATCAAACAAGAATGAATTACATTGATACTTAATTAGTTCATGATAATTACACCAAAACATATTCTAAAACCTTTACAATACTCAAATTTTGATAATGTTGAATCTAAATCACAGTCCACTGGTTCTTATAGTAACAATTCATCTTCTCAAGCATCTTCTAATGTAGACAAACTTAAGAATCCTAAGTTTAACGGAATTCAATGCCATAATCAAGCATCTTAGTCTTATGGATCTACTACTCAAGAAAATCCTTCTCAAACTTAAGAATCATCATCTGGTGATAAATTTGACTATATTACTACCTTTCCTCATGATTTTCTATCCAACTTTACAATATAAGTTTTTCTTACTACAATCATATCCATTGCAACTAGTTCACCTTAGTGGCTAATGGACACAAGTGCCACACACCACCTAACTGTAGGTGCAAATTGGCTTCAATAATCCATTCCCTACTTAGCTAATGCCTCTATATTACTTGGTAATGGTGCAACTATTCCTATCATACATTTAGGTAGTTCTTGCTTAGTTTGTGATTCTTATAAACTCAATTTAAAGAATTTTTTATGTGTTCCTTAGCTGAAAAAGAATTTAGTTTCTGTTAAGAAACTTTGTAAGGATAATCTTTCAATTGGATTCTTTCCTAACACTTTATATATCAAGGAATTTGACACCATGATTACACTTTTAATGGGAGAAGCTAAGGATGGCTTGTATCAATTACCAAGCTCTTTTGGCCAATAACTCAGTAGTCATATGATTCGTTGCAATAAGATTGTTCTTGATATATTTTTTTACATAACAAGCTTGGACATCCTCACCTAGATATGGTAAAGAATGTTGCCTATATTATGAATAAAGATATTGTAAACACTAGTGTTTATGATATCTGTAACTTGTGTCAATTGGCTAAATCCTATAGATTTCCTACATCTCATTTTCATGCTAGATCTTTGACTGCTTTTGACATTATTTATGTTGATTTATGGGGGTGCCTTTCCCTGTGATTTCTAGTCAAAATCTGAGGTATTTTTTGTTGCTTATAGATGACTACATGATTTTTATATGGATTAATGTGCTTAATAATAAATCATAGGATGCTTCAATTTTGTTGCATTTTGGATCCTATATAGAAAATAAATTTTCAAATCAAAATTAAAATTTTTCAGAGTGACAAAGGTACTAAACTAAAAGTTTAGAAACACATTGGTTCCAAAGTGGTGTTTTGTGTAAACTATCTTGTCCACATACACTATCTCAAAATAGTGTTGTTGAAAGGTGTAATATATAACTGGTAGAGGTAGGTCTGGCTATACTTACGAGAACCCATGATTATTAAGATTATGGTTTTCAAACTGTTATGTACTGAATAAATCATATACCCTCCAAAACTCTTAACTACATCAGTCTTTTTGAGCTACTTTTTCATGCTAAACTTGATTACTCATACCTTAAAGCCTTTAGTTACTTATGTTATCCAATTTTAAGACTATATAAATATATTGCATCCTTGTTCTATTCCTTATGTTTTTCTTGGGTTTACAACCCAATATAAAGGCTTTAGGTTCTTGGAACCTATCACTGGAAATTTTTGTGTCTACATATATAAGGTTTAATAAAGGTTTTTTCCTTTTGTCTCATCTTCTAGTTTGTTTTCTTCTGAGTCACCTTCTGAGCTACATTCTAATTCTTAATTTTTTGTTCAAATACCTACACCTACTAGTCCTCAACAAGTCTGTAACTTTCATCAATCTACTCCTATTTCAAATATTATACCTACTTGTTTTAACAACTTACAGAACAATAGTCATACTCCTTCTCAACCTAGTGTACTCTCTACACCAGTTTTGTCTTCACCTTTTTATAATATACCTGACACTTCTCACTATACTTCAGATCCAATTTCAAATACTAAGGTTGAATTTTCTATATCTCATTTACTAGAATTACAATCATCTTTATCTAATTCAAAAACTTCTTTATCTTCTACACGTTCATCTTTTTCCAACACTTCTTCTTCCTCATCTTCTCTTATTATCTTTGGTATTGTTGATCATCAATAGTTTTTTAATCATTATGGTATTTCTTTGATTGTTGATTTACAACCTTTATCTAGTGTTCATAATCCACATGCTTCTACAAGCACACATTCTATAAGTACTTGAGCTAAAATGGGTGTCTTTAAACCTAAAGCATTGTTATATATCTCAATTCTTCTTGAACCTAGTTCAGTTGCTGAATTCTCAGTGGAAAGCCTCTATGCATTCTGAATATGATTCACTCATACATAATGGTACCTGGGGAATTAGTTCCCAAACCAAAGGGTGGTAAGATTATTATGCATAAATGTGTTTTTAGATCAAAACTATAAGTTGACAAAACTATTGATAAATATAAATCAAGAATAGTGGCTAAGGGATTTCAAAAAATTGAAGGTATAGACAATATTGAGACATTCAATTCAGTAGTGAAGCTTACCACCATCCGAATTATGCTCAGTTTAGCCATTACACAAAAGTGGTTTGTAAGGTAGCTTGAAGTTAATACTACTTTCCTGAATAGGGATATTGAAGAAGTGGTCTGCATGAGCCAACCTCAGGGATTTGTTAGCATTAAATTTCTTGATCATGCTTGTAAACTAAAGAAGATCATTTATGGCTTGAAGCAAGCTCCCAAAGCTTGATTCTTGAAATTAAGTGAGTGTTTGGATTCCTTGGGTTTTCAAGGCTATAATAATAATGCCTCTATAATGATTTATGACTACTATCATGTTTTTATAATCTTTTTAATCTATGTTGATAACATTTTGGTTATTTGAAATAATACATTTTTTTACTAAAGAAGTAGTTACCCAACCAAAGATGCATTTTTTTCTTTAAAGGATTTTGGAGAATTAAGATTATTCCTCGGTATTGAGGTTACTATAATTGTTGATGTATGTACATAAGCCAAATAAAGTACATTAAATATCTCCTTGATAAGGTACAACACCATGACTCTATGCCCACTCTAGCACTAATGATAGTAGGTCATATTTTGTCATAGATTGATGATACTCTTTTATCCAATGCCACTCAATACAAAACTATCATTGGTGGATTATAATATTGTACCCTTATAAGAATAGAGATCAACTTCTTTGTTAATAAACTATGTCAATTTTTACAAACTCCCACAGGTGCTCACTGAAAAGCTAAAAAACATCTCTTGAGATACTTAAAAGGATCTAGTAATCATGTTTTGCTCTTGCAATAGCCTAATAGCTTGGCTTTAATAGCATACATTGATGCTAGTTGGGCTTCTTGTAGTGATGATTGATGTTCAATAGATGGCTATTGTACCTACCTATGAGACTTTCTCAATTCATGGGGATTAGGCAAGCAAAATGTGGTTTCTAGATCATGTACTTAGGTCGAGTTTCATTGTTTAGCTTACACAATGGTTGAGGTGATTTCACACAAAAGGTTTTGGAAGAATTGAAGGTGCATTTACTCACTTCTCTTGTGATATAACATCATTGTTAGGTCTTTAGAAAAACATCCAGTGCATCATGTAAGAGCTAAGAACATTGAAATTTAGTTTTTTTATAAGAGAGAAGGTAGTGGTAGGATAGCTTTAGGTAAGCTATACCCAACAATGGAACATATAGCTAATATAATGAAAAATCCCATAGAGGTTCACAATTTATGGACTTGAGGACAAAATTAATAGCTTAAAAGAACTTAGAACTATAAGTGATTGTTCTACGTATAATGATTATTGTTAATAATTTTCTATAGTTGATATGATGCTTGTTTTCTAATTGTTTGCTAGAAATTTATTAACTCGATATGCTTAGGATTAAAAGGGAATGTTGGTATAGTAGTGCTAGCTGTTAACACTTACCTATCATAGATTATTAGTCCATGTGCATGCTATAACAAAAAGCATCTTGTGTTGCTATATATGCTATGTACTCACAACAATAAAATACATTGAAATACATATATTTTCCTTTTCCTCTCTTCTCTCCCTCTACTGACTTCTTTGTTTATCATCATCTCATACATTTTCATCATTAAAAAAATTCTAACACGTCATTTTATTTTGAATGCCTTTCAAATTGAACTACGATCATTTAGACCTGCTCAATGTTGAATTCCATCCAATTACATCACGTTTAATATTATTAAAGTATTATTTTTTGTCATAATTTATATTGATATTATTTTTTATAATTTCTCTATTTTTTTTACAACCTATCAATCAATCAATTATAGGTTATAATTGGCATTTACTTTAATATAGTTTTTTCTCATTTAAGAAATAGCTCACTTATTTGATTTCTTTCAAAAATATCATATTTATTATAATTTCAATAGTTAGTGGTGTGTTGATAAGAATTATGATCTTTCAAATTTCAAAGGGATAAAATTGTTATTTTTAAAACTATTTTAAAAAAAGTTAACCAAAAATTATACCCATAAATATTTAAATAATTATTTTTATTCTCAAATTGTGATTTTTAGATCAAAGATCATTGTTATTGTTTCAACTATGTGTAAAAATTTCCTCAGTACAATTTGAACAAGAGTGATCTTTTTAATATTTTACTCATCTCAGACTTGAAAATGAGTGAAAAGATAAATTGCATGGATGAGAACTAAAATCTCCCTTAAATACAAATAGGGAAGCAACCACCTCCTTATTCTCATAAACATTAAGGGCAATTGCTAGTTTTCCCTATAACCATAAGTGATTCGCTCGATGTGCTTGACCCACTTGCGACGTTAGACTTGAAAAATCTTTCTTTCATGACCTCGTATGTGTCTCGAACCACCTAAACCTCATCATCCTTACGAATTGGCATAAACCTGACATTGTACTTCTAGCGGAGATTGGTGGAGAAAGGTGTGCTCATAAACACTCGTCGGATGCTTGATGGAGCTGGAAAGTACGCCTTTTGATTCTTACGGTGGAAGCTTGTAACCCTTGGATTGTACTTCATTTTTACTGAGCTAGGGTTTCTCTAAGACGACTCTAAAGAGTGAGAAGAATAGGGTTTAATTAGCAGAGAAAAGAAGTGGGAAAAACAAATTTGGTAGTAATATTAGAGAGAAGAGTTACCGTATTAAGAGTGGGAAAAAAGAGAGAGGAAAAATGAAAAAAAACAAGGAAACAGAAAAAAATTGATATAAAATTTTGGTGTTTGATGTAAAAGAGAAAAAATTGATAACTTATGTCTATGGCCTCGGTTATTTAAAAACTGAGGCTAAATTTTTGAGACCATATGTATATATTGTAGTAGTGTAATCCTACATTTCTGTAAAACTTAATGAGACTAATTATCTCATATGGAAAGAACAACTAAAATATGCAATCATTGTTTATGGATTACAAGCCTTCTTTGATGATTCTACTTCAAAGTGACCTTTTCTATTAGTCAATCTACAGAACATGATGTTTAGGAAGAAAATCTAAAGTATCAAATTTGGGATTGATAAGATTCTACAACGAAGAATTGGATCTATTCTTTTATATCCTCAAGTTTTTCAAACACTTGATTTGGAAGGAAACAACAACACAATACTGGAAAGTGTTAGATGATGACTCTCAAGGTCATATTTTGGAGCTTTGCTAGCAACTCAAAACTTTCCATAAAGGAACACTTATAATGGAGTAATACATTAGTAAGTATAAAGATTTAATTGATCTACTTATTGCTGCTGGTGTGAACTTAAGTGATCAAGAGAACCTCTTGTGTAGCATTTGAGGTTCAAATCACTCATTGTTGTAACAAACATTACAAATAATAAATTTATTCTTGTATTAGATGAGTTTTTCATTCAAATTCACACTCATGAGAGACATATTAAGCTCATGAATTGCCCTGATCCTCAAGTTTAAGCTAATTAAGCATGAACTTACTCTTTTGTTATATCACAGTCATATAATTATGACTACTCAAAACTTTGATTTTTTCCAATCAAATTTTGCAAAAAATAGTACCAATAACAATAATAAAGAAAAATTTACTAATTATAGCCAAATGCATTGTTAGATATGTAAAAACAAATGGGACACATTACCTCTAGGTGCTATTTTCATTATTCTTAATCTATTAACAATGAAACTCTATCTAATAATGGCTCAAATGGAAATTACAACTCCAATAGAAATTTAAAACCTAGGATTTATGGTTTAGGATCTTCTCAATATCATTAAGCAATGTTTTCTCAAATTCAAAATGACAATAATGGTCTATATCTATTATGCGAGTTTACAACTTATTCTCAGGATGTTCCACATAATATACCAGCTTTCTTGACACCCTTTATAGCCACTTCTTACTCAGACTTATCATGATTTATAAATACCGGTGCTACACACCATTTAACATTCGATATATCCCATCTTCAAGTTGCTAGTACCTATAATGGTGATGCATTTATCATGTTAGGTACTCATTTTATAATATCCATTACTTATTTAGGTTTCATTTCTTTATCTGGTGGATCATATGCATTGAGTTTAAAGCAATTACTTTGTACACTTCACTTAGAGAAAAATCCTATAAAGGATATCCTAATTATTTCCTTGTAAAGGATATCCTGAGCAAGAGTATCATTCTAACATATATTGTTGAAAATAGACTCTATGATATGAAGGGTTTGAAGCTTAGTAATGATGCACATAGTTCATAACAACAAGATAAGTCATATTTTACATGAAAGGATTGGTCACCATCATTTGTCTATCGTTCAGTTAGTAACTAGTATTATGAATAAAACTTTGATTCCATTTAGTAATCTTAACGTGTGTACAACTTGTTAGTTAGGTAAGTCTAATCATCATTTTCCTTTAAAACATGTACACAATAGATCTCTTTTATCTTTTGAAAGTGTTTATGTTGATCTTTGAGGTTCTTCTCTTATAAATTCCACTTCTGTAATGAAATATTTTCTTTTGTTCGTTGATGACTATTCAAGATTTTAGTGGATTTATATGTTGAGTAGCAAAATACAAGATGCACATATATTTATACATTTTGATACTTTGGTGAGTATACAATTTAATACTCAAATAAAGAAATTGCATAGTGATTGAGATACTGAGCTAAAAGCTTTAGAATCATTTTTGCTTCAAATAGGCTATATCAGATGGATTTTTTGTCATTAAACACCTTCTTAAAATGGAGTTGTGAAAAGTCATAGTAAATATGTTGTTGAAACGAGTTTAACAATGATGTTAAGAATTGGAATACCTATGCAATTTTGTGACTATGGCTTCAATGAACACTCTTTTCCTTTTTTGGATTATGATCCTCTACTGCATGTCAGACTATGTCATCATAATTGCCTAATAAGTTTTTGTTTTATCCACTAGGTAATAACATATGTGTACCTTTTTCATTTGTCTTGCCTACCAATAAGGGTGTTTCTAGTAGTACACCACCTACATACACTTTTTCTGTCACATCATCTAGTCAAGCTCCTAATATTACTTTATATGTTATTAAAGTTGATACTCTCATTATATTTAGCTCTTTGAACCCTTGTCACATTAAAAAAATGCACAATATTCTATTATAGCTTATTCTGCTTCCCATAGGTCTAATTCTATTTCATATTCTAGTCTCAAGCCTAATCCTCTTTCTCATACCTACAATAACTCTTTTGTATCTCAAACATCTTTTTTCTACCAGGTCTCATGTTTCTTCTGGCACATATTTTCAATCCTGATGGTATCGAACTTTAGGTTGAAATTTATGTCTTTCAAATGCATGCCCTTCTTTCTTTAACCAACCCAAATATGCATATTATGACTACACGAAGTAAGCATCGTATGTTCAAGCCAACATTCTATGTCTCATCTCTTACTTTACCAAAACCAAAGTTAGTCAAATAAGCTCTTGACATCCCTAAATGAAGGGTTGCTATGTTGCTTGAGTTTGATTCACTTCTTAAAAATGGAACTTGGGAGCTTTTCCCTCTACCAACACATGGAAAAGGGATAAAAAAACAAGTGGGTCTTTTGCACAAAATTTTTGGTAGATAAAACTTTTTGTTAGAAGTTATTGAAAAATTAACTCTCTTAAAATCTTAAATAAGTGGGAGATAGGCAAACAATACTTTTACATACTTATCACTCTCACACAAGTATTGCCTCTATGTACTATGCAAGTCACAATTGGTGTTATTGCCATGAACATAGAACCTTCAACTCTGATATCATGATAGAACATATTGAGAAACTAACTCTCTCAAAAGCTTAAACTAGTGATAAAAGGGCCAACAATACTTTTATAAACTTATCATTATTGACAAATTTAATTCCAGGGTTGTTGTCAAGGGGTTTCAACAATATAAGGAAATTGACAATATTGAGACGTTTAAACCAGTTGTCAAACCTATAACCATTAGAATTATTTTGACGCTTCCTTTGGCAAAATGATGGGGTGACCCCTTGATATGAATATAACATTTTTTGAGGTAGATATTCATGAGGAAGTGTTACTAACTCAAACTGAGAGCTTTGTTAGTGAGTAATTTCCCAATCATGCTTCTAAGCTCGAATATGCTATTTATCACCTTAAGAAAACTCCTAGGGTATATTTTCTTAAACTTAGTGAATTTTTGCATCAAATGAGATTTAAAGGTTCCAACTTTCACTACTAAAAAAATGGGCATTAAAAACCCGACTTTAAATGGAAAGACATAAAATTTAAAGTCGGTTCAATGAGTGAACCAAATTTGTTTTTTACATATTTTACTCATTTTCTATTCTACTTAAGAACCTGTATTCAATGACATATAAATTTATATAACAATTTTGTGATTATTAAGATTTTTTTAAATAACTACACTACTTCAAATCACAAATATTTTAATGAGCCTCATATTGTTGAATCATGTTTTTCCCATTTCATTTTAACATAAATAAATAAATTAAACACCAACCTTAAATCACTGTCATAAATATATATATATTTATTTATTTATTTTATTACGAAATACTTATACAAAATCTACATAATAAAATTTATAACATACATAATACAAAATATTATACACATAATATACAAAAAATAACGCAAAGTGAATAATAAGTGTGTAGGATTAATAGAAATACTTACAAGAGTAAATGAAGTGACAAAATGAAGGAAATGAAGAAAAAATGGTGTTTTGTAAGTGAGAAAATGGGTATAAAAAATTTGAGTATTTTGCTCAAAAAAATAGGAGATCTAGAAGATAAGTTGGAGAGGAAGAAAACCCACTAAATGGTGCTAGAATTGGTGGTCGTAGGTGATCGAAAAATGAGAAAGAGTGGAAGAAGTAAAGCTCAGTTTTGGGTTTTTGGGTGTTATTTACAGTGCTGCAAATTAAAAATTGTGTCTAATGGGGGAAGAAAGAAGAGAAAAGGAAAAATCTATGTGTGTTAGCGTTGGTTGACGTGTCGAACCAATGCTAACACACGTGGATAGCGTCAGTTGACACGTAGGATCGACGCTACGTCCACGTGTGTTAGCTTCATTTGACAGTTAGAACTGACGCTACGTCCACTTGTAGCATTGATTCAACATGTCAACCGATGCTATGTGTAGCGTCGGTTCTACATCAAACCGACTTTAAATTCAATATAAGTCGGTTTTTTCTAAAAATTGGCTTTACATATCAACTTAAATGCTACATTTTGTAGTAGTGTTTGATGTTTATATGATATTATACAACATGAATGGTGATATTGTGATTTTTTTAAATATATGTTGATGATATTTTGATCACTAACAACAATTCAAAACTCATCAAACAAATTATAGTCAAGCTTAATTATATTTTGTCTATTAAGAAGCTAGGAGAACTTGGCTATTTTTTTGGTGTTAAGGTTACTCACACATATGATGGTATGCATTTACGTTGATCACAATACATTAAGGATTTGTTTGATAAAGTGTAGTTAAATGAGTCCAAACATTTTACAATTCGTATGCTATTGGGAAGATCCTTTCCAAAAATGATGGTATTGCATTAGCTTATGCTACTCAATATAAAATTTTAATTGAAGTCTTACAATAGTGTATGTTAACTTGTTTTAAGATAAGCTTTATAGTACACAAACTTTGTCGATTTCTTCATTGTCCAATCATTGTTCTTTGGATGGCTACTAAACAAGTGTCGAGGCATTTAAATGGAGTTACAAACCATGGTCTCATATTGTTTAAGTCTGACAGCTTGGATATTATAAGTTATACAAATGTAGCAGCAAGCATATCGTGTCATAATGACCAACATTCAATGGAGGATATTTTATGTACTTAGGCAACTCTTTAATTTCTTGGAGTACCAGCAAGCATAAGATGGTATCATACTCGTCTACTAAAGCTAAAGCTTAATTCCTAGATTTGGCACACTCTATTACTGCAGTAATATGGTTAAAAATTTCTTACTCCACTACGAATATCCGTCAATCCTCCTTTAATTTGTTGTGACAATGTTAGTATATGTTATCTTGTCGAACATCATGTTCTTCGTTCACAAACTAAGTATATGAAAATTAATTTTGACTTTATTAAAGAGAAATTTGTGGCTAGTGATCTCATTTTTGAATATACTCCAAGTCAAGAGAAGATTCTTGATATAATAACAAACCATTATCTAGTCAAAGGTTCATTGAACTCGAAACCAAGCTCAATGTTCTTTGTAGACCATGTGCTTGAGAGAGGATATTAAAGTGCTAACAGTTTAGAGTTCATTATGAGTTAGTTACTGTAACAAACTCTTAGCAAAGGTAAGGCTTACATAAACAAATGTAAATAACATAGACATTTTGTTATGATATGAATCAATACAAAATTTCCATGGTTTCCCTCATTTCTCTTATCTTCTTTCTCTTCCTATCAAGCTTGTTTATCACATTGATATCCTTTATGTCATATGTTATTAAAAGATTTCATTTTAATACTCTCAATTCAAGCATTGGTATTGTTTAAAACATTTTGAACAGGTTTGTTTTTTTCCATAGTATGCCACGTGAGCCTATGTGAAAAAAAGGATTTGTGGGAGTTCATGAAAGAAAGAAGCACCCAACTATCTCCTAAAGTTTCTCTAACAAGCTCATATAAAAGCTAAATTCTTACCAAAGGAATTAGGGTTAATAGATTCCTTTTTTTACAATTAAGCTACGTTGTTACAAAAGTACCAATAAATGTTACCAAATTACCACCAAATTTTATATATTTTCATAAAAGTATCACCGTAGTTAAATTTGTTAGAAATCTAAAAGAAAAACTTCAATAGTGTTAGTACTTATGTGACCTTTTTCTTAGTTTTTAACAAATTTTAATGAATTTGGTACTTTAACAACAACTAAAATTCGGTGGAAGTTTTGTAATAGTTTAAAGATTTATGGTATTGTTATTACAATCATCATTGTTTGGTAGTGAAAAGATCTATTTATCTAAGGAATTAACCTTTTCGTCGTGTGAAATTAATTTGATCACTATTACAACCTGATCACTCTATGAAAATAGAGTCATTAGTGTACTTGTTTACTTAATATTTATTTGTTTTATTCAATTAATAATATTTTTTGGGTCAAAAATATTAAAATATACATTTTTTAATGAAAATGGGTGAAAATATAATTTTTGGAATTTTTTGGGATTTCTTATGAATTTTTAACGCAAGACCAATCAGGAGTTGCCACGTGACATACCACGTAGGCAAAGGAGCTGACTAGACAAGCCACGTAAGCACGAAGAGCGAATCACGTTACACTGCATGTGGGGGGATGAAACGCGTACCACATGTCAACACAACGTTCAATCCGTGTTTGGAAATTGGTCAACACATCATCCTATGTGTCACTACGCCATTACTCTGCGTGTTCCACCCGTGCGCCACACCATCCTTTTCCATGAATCACCTCGCGCCGCATGACACTGACTTAGCAAGCGTTGACTCTAATCGATCTTCTCTACCATGTGTCGCTCCCTAATTTGCCTAGTGAATTTCTCCTGCCACGTGTCGCACTGTGATTGGTTATAACTCTCAATTTTGCTTATTTTGATCATAGCCTTTGATCTGAAGTTGACCTGACTGTCTTGATCGCACCTGAGCTTTATTTAAGCCCCTAATCATTCCATAAACCCTAATTGGCCTTTATTAACATAGTTTTTTGGTCATTTTTTGGAGCTAAAATAGAGAAAAATATAAAACAATTCAAGAGATGACAAAATTTTGATGAAAATTCAAGAGAAGATTAATACTACAATTCAAGAGATTAATTGTATTTCTTTTTCTACTCTTTTCTTTATCAATTTTTATGTATTTCTTTATAAAAAAAATATGAGCTTTATGAACACAATTATGTGTAGTTAAATTATTAATCTAGGATCTTATGAATCCAATTTTCACCATGTGATGATGTAATATTTTACCCCATTTATAATTATAATTTAATTATATTATTTAATCTGATTTGTATGCTATTAATTGTTTAGCCAATAATTTATCTACAGAGGCAATTAAATAGATTTGAGAAAATTATTTAATTATTTATATTGATTAAATAACTTGCATAGTTTCTAGGCATAGATGTATAATTATTATGTATGTGATTCATAATTGATGAAATTAATGAGTAGTATGTAATTTAATTAACATGAGAGTGTGATTAAATTAATTACTATATGATTTGTAGTTTACCTGAAAGAAGAATACATGCTAAATTAAATTCAATTGATCATATAATTAATTGATAATTATATTAGGGGAATTTTTACTATTCATATATTTAAAAAATTGAGAGATTAATTATTTTTAGATATTTTCTCATATATCTTTTTAGTTACTAAATTTTATTTAATTAATTATTGCTATTTAATTTTAGTTATTTTAATTTTGCTTCATTAAAATATAAAAACAAAAAAAAATTGATTTTTATTTTTTTAAGTTTTGAAAATTAGTTTCTAATAAAATATTTTACATAAGAACGATTTTTTCTTATCATTATATTACTTGTTACGATATATATATTTTCATATCCATGTGTTTCGATCATAATTATGAGATCTGAGATCAAGTTTGAGTCTCTAATTGTGACAAATTATTCAAGATTGAGCCCAAATTTTGTAATATGTTTGACAATTACCAATTCTAATGCCAGGAACAATGCAATGATTTCGGCAACATAGTTGGAGATAGAAATGGTGAACTTAATAGCCATAATTGTAATATTAATTTTTTTTTGTCAAATTCTCGCAATGTTATTGTACTTTGTCGCATCCAATTCATGTCTAATATTTTAATAAAAAAATACTAATCAAAATAACTAAAAAAAAGTATAAATTCTTAGATTAAAGTATTGAATTAATATTTTTTAATAATATAAGATAAAAATAATACCAATATATTAACATGATAACTCTAGGTTGCTAAACCTAACTACATCCATGAACACACACTTAGAGGATAAGGGTGGGTTACTACCCTTACTTTCATAAATTTTTATTATTATACAATTTTTAATATATATTTCTTGAAAAATAATATATGTGGTTATTGTTTTTACAATAAAATTATTCTTATCATATATGAGTAAATAAAAAATAAAACAACTAATATAATTATTTTTTAATTATAAAAAATATATTATATTATTTATCGTATAAAATATAACTTAATTTATTATTAAATAATTTATAATACAAAATTGGACTCCTTGACATATGGGTTATAGAAATATGTAATTAATTGAATATATCCTATTATTATCACATTCTATTTTATTATTTTCATATTTTATTGTTAAAAAAATTGAAAAAATATTATTCTATTTTTAATATATTTATTTTATAATAATTAAAATTTATTAAAAATATTTTTAATAATTCTTAAAATTAATAATAAATATATTAAGAAAATAACTCTGTTAAATTAAATATTACATGTAAAAGATAAAATTAAAGTTAGAGGTCAGCTTCAAGTGGGTATGGGGACAAAACCAATTCCATGGATGAATAAAAATCTGAGACTCTCTCTACCTCACGAATGCATCGTCACGACCTTAATTTCTCAAGATCGATCGTACACTTAGCACGGCCCATTGCACTGCTCACCTTCTTTCAACCGAAATGTAACTCCAAAGAGAATAGAAAGAGAGTTTGCAAAGAACGCTTTGTATCGGCTTCTGCAGAGAGTTTATGTTACAAATGCTAAGAATTCCTAAGATGAATGAAAACGAAGACCAACGGGTCTATTTATACAAGTGGCTTCTAAGCTTAAGAATGTGCCACCACTTTCTAGATAATTCTAAAGAGCGTTCTAGGTTTATATACAATGTACAAGGTTTCAGACTTTCTAGCCAACTCTGTAGTCTTCTAGGTTTGTCTAGTTCCTTCACGCACGTTCCGGATGTTCCGTAAACTTTCTACCTTCTACATCCTTCCCGAACCATCCTATGATGTTCTACAATATTCCAGCCCATTCTAGCACTCTCCAAGGTGCTCTGTAACATTCTGTGGTCTTCAAGCTCGAGTTGAGTCCGTCCAACTCTAGCCCTTTCTAAACTTTCTAGGCAACTCTAGAACCTTTCCACGTGTCTAGATCCTTAGGCAGCCAACATTTGATTTTTAAAGGGGCCGCTGATGTGACACCCTCCCCCACCTGTCCTCGCGACGCCCTCGTCGCGCCCTTCAAGTTGAAACCTCTCTATAACATCTCTGAATTGCACAAGGAATCCTCGTGTTCCCAACTTGTCTCTTCTTCCTCAGGGGGCATTTTTCCATTTCACCAAGTATTCCTTATAACTCGTACGCCCTTCGTCGGATCGGTCCGCCAAAATCGAGTCCACTTCCTTATCAAAGCGAGGTTACCACCGCGTAGGCGCCTCTGGATTCTCCCCTACTCATGTCTTCCTTGTCTCCACGAAAGTGGTTTAAGCATACTTACATGAAAGATCTGGATAGATTTTAAGCTGGAGGAGTCAGTCAGATGACACCTTTCCGACTTTCGAGACAGATGAAATGGTCCCTCATATTTCCGCACCAACCCCCCTTATGAACCTTCCGCAAGGACTTGAATTGTTGGGAAAATAGTTTCACCAGGACTAAATCACCTTCCTGAAACTCCACCATCCTCCTCTTCTTGTCAGCCCATTTCTTTATCTTCTTCGACGCCTTATGCAAATAGGCTGCTAACTCGTTTCGTCATGCCAGCCTTGGAAAATCGTTGGGCGCAAGTGGTTTTCCCTTCAAAACTCGTGGCTAAGGTGCACGGGAGTCGCGGGTCGCCGCCCACGACGATCTCGGCGGACTCTTCTGGGTAGACTTGCTCCTTTGCAAATTTTAGGAAAATTGGGCTACATCCGTAAACTTAGCCCAATCATGCCGATCAAGCACCGACAAAGTTGCCTAAGATACAACTCAAAGAATGCATTGGCACGTTCCGCTTCGCGTCACTGTGGTGGAAGTTGGTAGAGAAATTTAAGTCCGATCCCAATAGCTTGAATAGTTCACCCAAAATTTCCCATGAATCGTGGTCTCGGCCACTACAATATTAAACGCGATCCCCCCAATGCTTCACAACATTTCGAGGAATAAACGTGCCGTCTCATCCGCCGTGCAGTACCATCGAGGCAGGTATGAATGTTGCATACTTGCCGGCCGATCAATCACCACAATAATGCCGCCAAAGCCCCCTCGATTTGGCAAGCGATGAAATCCATGTGAGACACTCTCCTACGGTCTCTCTAGAACGGGCAATGCTCTAGCAAACCTCCCAGGTGTATTACGCCGCTCTATCTTGTCTGTTTGGGATTCAAGACAAGTCTTCACATAAGCTTCTACATCATCCCGAAGTCGAGGCCAATAGAGATGGATTTGATCAAAGCAAGGCGCGCCTCATTCCCCGGGTGTCCATCCCATAAGGAATCAGACTCCTTGATAAGCTCTTTCCTTAAGCTCCCTATATCGCACGAAGATACGATCTCTACTTGGCAAAGTAGTCCATCATTCTTCCAAAATCGTCTCGTGCCTTTCCTTCCTTGATGGTGAAAGCGAGGTTTTCGGTGCAAGGCATCACGCTCCAACCCTTCTTTGATCTTTTCCAACAGGAACGACTCGCCTCGCTTCAAAGCCGCTAGTTCTCGCTTTCCACTCGCGGATCAACCACCACGCTCCGTCGCGCGCCATAATTTTTCCACCTTATCAAGGCTCATTGTCAGGTGGTCTCAGGTCGAGTTCCAACTCGACTTCATGGTCTACCTCCTTCCTCGGGAGGTAAACATTCGAGGCGAGGCCTCATGCATCACCTCACAGACTTGTTCCAGATAGCTTGCACTTCCGCTGGCAAGCTTGGCTTTCGCGACGCCTCAAACATCACCTGCGGGACTTATCCGGGACAATCCTCGCACGTCCGTCGGAAGCTTGGCTTCGGGGCGACTCTCCTCGTTCGTACTCTTTCGCATGGTCGTGCAACTCTCTTCATCCCCTCAATCCCCTTTCGATTTTAAGGACGAAAGAGATCGGCCGTTCAATGGCCGGTCCCCGTCCGTCCACCACGCAAGCCTTTCGAACCATCCATGACGCACACGGAGTTCGAGTACGGCACCATGAAAGCTCTTCCACCGGTCCAAGAACTCCATGCCGAATACAACCAAGTCATCCATAGCGCCACCGATAAGTCCACTCGCTACCAAAGCACCAAGAACGACCTTAACTCCTCGAGCGACCCTGTGCAACGGTAAATACGGCTGCTAATTAATCGCTTTTAGAGAACCCCTCCATCGACAACCTTCAGCAAGTTTCTTTGCTTCTTCCACCGAAACAAAGTTGTGAGATGATCCCGTGTCGACCAATGCTTTGCGACCTTCCCATTGATGGTGGCATCTACGTACATCAAACCTTGTGGTCGCACTCGCACGCACTCGCAGTAGGCGCAAAGAACCCATCTTCGCACCTTCGTCCAATTCACCTCCATCCTGCTCATGAGTGGAAGCAACTAAAGCACTCAAGGCCTTCCTCTTCGGAAATTCGCGTGCCCAATGCAGTCCATCGCATATAAAGCACGTTACACGGGGCTTCGAGGCACCACGATCCTCCTTTTCCTTCCCCTTATATCGTGGCTTGAATGAGGAGCTGCCTTTATGATTTTTGGAACCCTGACTTTTGGCATGGCCTCCATTACTCTTCTCTCCACCAAAATTTTTATCAGAGGCTTTTGGACTCTCCTTGTTTGTGGAGGAGTCAATAAAGCTTTCCGCAATTGCGATGGCCGAAGATAAGTCTTGGACACCACGTCGCTTGAGCTCAAGATTAGTCCATGATTGGAGACCATCCATGAATAAGAATAGGGCATCCTTGCTCACCGTGTCGGGACTTCTAGCAACAAGGTCAGAACTCCTTCACATAGTCCCATGCCTACCCGTTTGCTTCAATCGTCGCACGGCCCCCGCTCCTCCTCAAAGATTTACTGGGAAAAACTGCATTTTGAACTCCCTTTGAAATCTTCGGCAGGTTTCAATTGCGGCAAACCCCTCGCGCACATCTCCATGCCTCATTCTCCACCACAACATGGCAAGAGTCACAATACATACGGCAAGAAGCTTTGATTCACTGCTACGGTCCGTTGCGACGTTGGTCTCAAAATATTGTTCTAGCCCCCAAAGGAAGTTCTCCACTTCCCTAGCATTCCTAACACCATTGAAGGTCTTAGGCTTGGGAACATCCACCCTCTTAGCCTCAATTACGGTGGTTGTGCTAGTTCCCACGGCCATAGCCCGCTTACATAGAGCTAGATCACCACCCATATCCTCAACTCTAAGCAAGACATTTGCGAGTTCTCTTTGGACGAGATCTCTTACCTTGGCATCTTAACCGCTGCATGGATTTCCACATCCTCGGCCTCCAAGCCATTGCAACGCTCCTCTAAGTTGTCTACTCGGTCGAACAGCTCCTCTAAGCTGTCCTGCGCACTCCCCACTCGTGCTTCTAAGCTAGAAAGTATGTCTTTCGACTTGGCTCGAGATTCCTTTGATGGTTTCCGGGTTTCCTCACGCCCACGTTCCATAGGTGGAACATCAACACTTGGAGTAGATGGAGCAACGTTCTTCATTATGCCAAGAGTAAGATTGCTTCAACCGAAAGCTCTGATACCAACTGTCACGACCTTAATTTGGCATCGATCGTGGCAAGACTTAGCACGGTCCGTTACACCTAAGCCTACCTTTCAACCGAAAATGTAACTCCAAAGAGAATAGAAAGAGAGTTTGCAAAAGAATGCTTTGTATCGCTTCTAGAGAGAGTTTATGTTACAAATGCTAAGAATTCCCAAGATGAATGAAAACGAAGACCAACGGGTCTATTTATACACAAGCTTCTAAGCTTAAGAATGTGCCACCACTTTCTAGATAATTCTAAAGAAGTGTTCTAGGTTTACGTACAACGTGCGCCACAAGGTTCCTAGGGACTTTCTAGCCAACTCTGTAGTCTTCTAGGTTTGTCTAGTTCCTTCCATGCACGTTCCTAGGATGTTCCCGTGCTTCCGCCGGCTTCTACATCCTTCCCGAACCATCCGGCATGTTCTAGAATATTCCACCATTCTAGCACTCTCCAGCCGGCTCTTAACATTCTGTGGTCTTCAAGCTCGAGTACTGAGTCCGTCCAAGTTCTAGCCTTTCTGTACTTCTCTAGGCAACTCTGGGGAATCCTTTACGTGTCTAAATTCTTTGTGAACCAACATTTTGAATTTTTAGTGACTAGCGAAACGTGACATTACGCACACTCATTATGTACCCACTGATCAACTTAATTTTTGCTTCGTCTTCTTTTTTCTCATATCATAATCATATATATATATATGTATGATTCCAAATTTCTAGTTAGAGGTTTCATCGATCTACTCATTTTTGCATGAAGGTTTCAACTCTACTTTGAATCATGTTTGAGGATCCAGCCGAAATAATGACCTATGATATATTGTCTACATGTATAAAAGCGTTAATGGATGGTGGATGACTAAATTTTCGTGTTTTTTTGTTTTATATATATTAATAAATATAAAAATATATGTAAAATAAATATATTTTTATAAATACGTTCTTCCACCGTAATTTTTTTCCAATATATTAATAAATATAAAATATTAATATAATAAATAAATTTGTTAAAAATAATTTTTCGTTATATTTATTTTATATGATGTGTGATAGTAGAAGTTTAATAATTATGTTAAGAAAAATAATTTAATATTTTTTTTAATAATTTTTTTTAAGTTACATCCAAGAATAAATGATCAATTTTTTAATTTTATATTTCATTTTTTTAATATTTTTTAAAAATAAATAAAAATTTGATAAAACTAAAATAAATCTAAAATTTGATAATTCACACTTCGTTGCAATTTTTCATAATAGACCGACTTAATGTTAAAAAAATAACAAATGAATAAAAATATTTTAATTGATATAACAAAAAAATCATGGATTCATTTGTCTATTGTTTTGATCATTTAACAATTCTTAAAGTTTATAATTACACATTTAATAAATAGAAAACATGAATGTTTGGTTTACAACCAAATTTCACTTTTTCAAAAAAATAAAAACTTTTGGTTAGTTTTTCTTGCAGACCAATTAATAGCAACATATACATATAATAAATACATTTTTTTATAAATAGTTAATTTAGTATTTTAATTACGTTACTTTGGTTGTCGACCATGTTTGGTTTTATTTTTTACTTTTCTTATTTTTGTTAGTTTTCTTGTACATCAACAAATATGAAAATTTTCATAATACATACACTTTTTATGAAGAGTTATTTTAACATTTTTATTGTATTTTATATAATTATTTTAATCACATTAATGAGTTGGTCGGGTGCGAGCAATTTACGTATGAACGGATTATATTTTTGTTGAGATAATAAATTTTTATATAGATATCATATCATATATCATATTATTTATAAAAAGAATAGTCAATTAATATAAATTATTTTAAGTAAAAAATACTCATTAAATTCAATTAAATCATATCTATTGTGTTTACGTGGAATTAAATTCTTATATATTGAAAATACTAATTGAATAAGTTCATTTTTTATTATATTATATTTGATTTATTTATTAAATAAAGTTATGTAAGTCCCGTCAATATCATAGATTTTATTTCTTATAAAATAGTTACTATTATATATTTATTCATCATTAGAGTAATAGATCAAATAACTATTTATTTTAAGAATATTTATGGAAATCACTTTATAAATTTTTTAATATTAATTTTCCAGATATAATAAAAGCAAGTTAAAAATTAATATTTAAAGATCAATTTTTTTATTTTATAAAATAAAAACAAGAAACAATAATAATTATTATTTGATAATTAATATTTATATATATTTATTAAATTTAAATTAAACTATGTATATAGTTGTTTGCTACTCCTCGTAAATTACCAGAAATTACTAGAAAGAAAAGAACACAAGTAGCCAGCTCAAAATAATATGACAATTAAACTATGTATATAATTGTTGGCTACTCCTTGTAACAAGATTAATTTAATTTTTATGTGATCATAGTTCTCTGTTTAATTTGGGTGTAGCACTTTATGAAGATCGATCATGTCATGAATTCAAATTTTCAATTATTTAAAAACATTAAGATGGTATTATATAATTGAAAATACACGGGAGTTAACATATAACCGAGATATTAGTTCAATAATTACTAAGTTAGTAGATAAATATAAAATAAATATTTAACAATTAGTATATAATTTTTAATTATCTAACAATAAGATAATTATAGAAAGATAATTCAGACTTTAAAACAAGTCTATCATTATGGATGAGAATCGTAAACAGATATTATTTTCTTCAATATATAATTACAATATACTTTTTTCATAATAGAAATTGACAAAATTTCATCATATCTATAGTCTTTTTATAAAATTTTCTTTATCTCTCTAAATTATAAGAAGAGATATTAATCTTTTTTTCTTACAATTCGAACTTACATAAATCTTAGAGTACTAAAAGCTATCACATCTTTTAATGGTTCGAGATCTTGACGTGTGTTCTCTGTTATCAAATTTACGTAGAAGAGATATACATTCAATTATTAATATCTACAAAATTCATTATCAATGTATTATAATTAAAGTGAGATATATATGTTTAACGCGAGTAAATACCTACATAATTATGTCATTTTTTCTGTTGATGTAACCTTGTAACATTCACTTAAAAGTTATTAACGTTATATTGTTAAGCAAGATCACTAGTGTATTAGAAAATAACATCACATACATATGTGACATAGAGAGTCATGCTACATGAGATATTTTAATATGAGTTATATGGATGACATATATATTTATTTATATATAAAGAATTTTATTTTATATATGTATCAATAATATATTTTTAAAATTAATTATCAAGTTACATTACATAATATTCACGTACTTAGTTTATACAAAAGTTTTTACTATATGTCTTAATTAACATGTCATATATTAAAAAGATTGGATGTAAAACTAGATTGTGAGATATGAATTGGATATAAGATTATTTACTAATATGAATGAATTAATTGTGTGATATTGATAATTGATATAATGTTAACATAAATTCATCGGATATTAACCCAATAAATTAAACAACTATACCTGATGATGTTTCGTGTGAGTATGAGTTTGAAATAATCAGCTGGCTTGGCTGCTGGTTAAAATTAATCATAATTAATACGTGTGGCAACTGCAATAGGAAAATTAATAAATAAACAAAAGAAAAAAAATAATTGTATGTAATTGATATGCTTGAAGAAAGGTTATAAAAAATAAATAAATAATATCAATGGTTCACTAGCTATAATTAATGTGTAAAAAAGTTTTCTAATTCTTAGATTGGGCATAAAAGTTTATGAATTATTGAAAATTATATAAAAAAATGTCAAAAATAAAACACATAAATATATATGTAATATGTGTTATTAAATCAGTTTTATATATTCAAATCTAATTAAATTTATATTTTTTGAGTTGAAATTAATTTAAGAAACATACGGTAACAAAAAAAATAATAAATACATGTAAATTCACAAGTTCTATTTCTAATCATTTTTAAAGTTTTTAATTTTTGTCATAATTATTGAACTTATCATGTATACCTTTAAATTAGTTACTGGACCATTAATGCTATTAAAAAAAAAGAATTTATATATACTTGAAGAAAGAAGGTGGCATACCAATTTTGTCGAAGGAGCTAATGCTAGACAACAAGTTGGTGGCAAAACTAAGCTCGTTCCTTTTTAATCTTATATTCAAAAACAAACTGATAATGAATCATCATGAATTCCAATTGTTTGTTCAACTCGTCCTTTTCTTCCTTGTCCTGTATTACATAATTCATAATATTTATACATCATTTTCAGTATCGATTTATTTCCCAATTTAAAGGCGGAAGATCTTTTATTCTCGATTCTCAATATTAATGGAAACTAATATAAAAATATTTAGAATTTTTTTGGTAGTTCGGATTACGTATTCCCCCAAAGAAACATAGTAAAAAAAAGCTAAAAATAGGTAAAAATGAGAAAGAATTAGGTTCGAAAATACTCAGAAATTACGAGTCTATCTCTCCTTAAAAATACACACTTTTCAATACTTGCCTATTACCTTAAAAAAAAGAAATTTCCCCGACATGAGAATGCAGAGAGTTGCTCTATGTCTTAATTAATTCATGATATATATATATACATATAATATTTACTCAGTTAATTTATCTAAATGATTTCTTATTTAAATCTTTAAATATTTATTGCAATGTTTATCAGACAATTCTTTTCCATTCACATGTATTTTTTCATAATTTGATTTTAGGGTTTAGATTTAATTTGAGAGTATTATAATTTTAATTATTTAAAAAATATATTTATTGTAATATTCAAATCATAGAATCAAAATAAGATTTAAACACTAATACTCTCACCAATAGGAAATTGTTTTTAAAAAAAACAGTATTTATAATATATACCCCTTAAATTTATAATTATAGAAATAATATCATTATATTCATTTCATATATTTTTTACAAAATAAATTTCATAATCTATAAATTAATTTTATATTGAATATCATTCAAATTACATTTAAAATTAAACTTTGGTTTATTGAACTTCTTTCAATGTTATTTTTTTTATAAGTTTAACTATTGTGATTTTATATAAAAAAATTTCTATACAACCACATTATAGAGTGGTGGGTACAATCTAAAAAAGGGGTTGCTCAATACGTCCGACCGACATGTATGGCTAGGTTTTCTCATTCTCTCATTCTTACTTGAATTCTCAGTACAAGGTAGTACATACTTATACAATACTTACCAAGTCAAATGGTATCATCTTTATATATATATATATATATATTGCGACCATAAGTAATCCTAGTTAGTATAATACCTCCTAAGCTAGTCTAGTAAGCATTAACTCATTAGATGAAATTATCTGTTGACTAAGTTATATAAAGAGATAAATAATCGATAATTATCTTATAATTGTTCTAAAGAGATAATTAAAGATAGATAAACAAAATGCAACAAAAAGTCTATTTAAATAAGTAAGGGAAAAACATTAGGTTATTTCTGATCCTATACATACCCACCGTTGTACACTTCACACAATATTTCAGAACTAATAACTTAGAACTCTTCTCTCATAACTGAGAACAGTGGCCACAAACACTTAGTTTTCTCTTCATTCTCAAGTGAGACCTTGAGCTCCTCCAGTTTCTACAAATTTCATAACCATCTTAAGCATCAAAGAGCTAAAGGCCACCCCCTAATAGTATGAGGTTCTAACGAGTTTATTTTTATGATAGATATAAGGAGAACCATCTCATATGATGTTGACAAAAATCCATATCAACATCTAATGCCATATGTGGGAACAATTGTATTTTGTTGGATGAAACATTATAAAAACACTTCAAAAAGACCTTCATAAGTGTTATCCAGATATTCATCTACAAGTTGTACATGTCTTTGGAAAACAACAAGCATCATAACTAGAGTTCTATAACGTTTTGGGAAAAAAATATTCCATCCAACTTATCGCAAAATCTCTGAGAGACTTGACCCTTTGTACTTTTAACAAGAAAGTAACGAATCAATCTACAAGTTTTGAGATTCTGATCCCAATAAGGTCAAAAAAGTTCATTTTGAGTAATCCATTGCTCAACAAGTAGAACGCATAAAGGGCATGTGTACTTAGTCATTGTCACCAAGCATTGGCTTCATTATTGACAACTCTCAAAAGTGAGGCTTCCTTAGCAGTTGGGAAAAAGTCCAACAGTTGTCCACAATGGTATAACTCAAATAGGGTCCCACATGACCTTTTCTGTTCAATCGATAAGCCACTAATTCAACTGAAAGAATTCGAACAATGCTTGAAAAACTCGAGACCACGACCTAAAAAGTATATGTATCGATTGTCGCCTTCCAAAATTTGTTTGCCAACCAACATTATATGATGTCACATTATGCATTCAGATAAACAGTCAATTTAAACATTATTTTAAGTTGCTTGAGATGTCGTTATTTAGTATATAGCAAATAACGGTCTTTCTTGCATAGTATTTTGTAACTAATTCCTATGTATGAAAATAAGGGATTTTGGTTTTGTAAACTAAAAATTAAATCTAACAACTAAATATTAATAAGATAAAAGCAAAGTCTAAAGATTACATAAATATTCAAATAAAAGAACAATTGTAGAATTATTCTCCACCACTAGCATGTATTTCATATCAATAAAAGCATATCCTAATTCCATATTTTTTTATTATACCAACTTAAAAAAATTCATGAGGATGAAAGTCTCTACCTCTTATTACCTATTCATTAAATTAAACATGTTTTTATTAATTCAAACTCTTTATAATAGATAACTTAAAATAATTAAGCTCTTTAAATTTAATCTATCGAAAGCATTCAATTTCAAAAAACATATTGGATCAAGGTTAAACACACAAGTTCATTTTAATTATCTTAAATATTAATTCTCATTACAAACAATTTGTCATTAGTTATTTAAATTAACCAAGCGATCACATACCCAATCAATAAAATTGATTAATGATGAATTAATCTGATTATTCAATTGTACACTTGAATAATCAAGAAAATTCATACAAAGTTTAAAACTGAGAACTAATATATAATCAAGAAGAATAATTGTACAGATATTGCATATCTTATTAAATATTACAATCTATGTTTAGAACTTTGAAATCAACCATAACCAATTATAAAATTAGCTATTTATAGAAAATAATAAATTTAGAATATTTTTCATGATAACAATAAGAGAAGAAGAAAACTTAGGCCTTTTGCCTTTAATTTTGATTTTCAACTCCCTTGATTGTCTCTTTGAATCTTCTTCTTAATTCGAGCCTCCAGTTGAATTATATAAATTATGTATCTAAATCTCTGTGTAAAACTATGTGTGGTTTGTGGTTAACCCTAGTTATATATTTATAGTATGATAGTTACATATGATGTAATTAGGATTAGGATTGTAAAGGTCTAAAACAATTAGGATTCTAAACCTAGAAAACCTTGATAATGTGGGCCACAACATGCCTAGGCTCATGCCGCAACTTGGCCTTGTTTCTAGTTTTATCTATATTCCATCCGAGAGACTAGTGTCGTAGTGCACATGTACTCATGCCGCAACACGCTCTTATGTTTCCCACCTTCACGTTTTCACTCTTCCTTGATATATTTTATACAAATATTTTGCAATCAAGTTATCCAATAAGTTATCTGTATCTTTTAACGACCAAAATACTTGAAATACATCAACACATACCCATAATTCTGAAAATACATTTTGTAATATAATTAAGTAAAAATGCAATATTAAAACTTAATTACTCTAGATAATTTCGATAAATTACCAGGTAAGCATATTTTTCAATTCGTTATCACAACCCCCAACTAGCTTCTAGCTAGTCTCTAGCAAACTAAGTAATTTAAAGAGTTTCTCAAAAAGAAAATAAACAATTATATACTAAACTAACCTAAATCACTTTTGTAGATTGCCACGATTATATTTAACACATACAACAAGCCTTTAAATCCTTATGTGGTCCTAGTGGGCGAGTTATAGTCTCGTGAGAGTTTTCAATAATGGTACCCAAAAACATCCTAACTAAACCAAATCAAACAAACAAGAACTTAAAATAAACAAAAATAACATTTGGCTTCCAAATCAATTTATATATTTATCTCAAAAGTTGCCCGTAGCAAATAACACATAACTTACAATTATAGGACAATTCAAATATTAATTTCATATTCTTAGTTGACACTTAAACATCCATCTAAGCACAAATAAATATTAAATGATTTTTTGCATGACATTTACATAGTAAGATTTTTAATCTCAAAATTATTCGAATATGATATATGTAGGCATTATAATCACAAATTTCAATAGGCTTAATTCTCAAATCATTATCCACTAATGTAGAATGGACACACTACTTTAGATCAATAGATCTTTATCAACATTGTAATGTTAGGTTAAGGTATGGTGTTATGAAAGAATGGGAAGGTTAGATACAAAAAATAAGAGAACTTAATTAAATTCAAATACCATCATTTTAGGTTCTAAAAGAAATCTAAATGTTACCTAACTCATTTAGCCAATATTTACCTTCACATCCATAGTTAAATATAGAGGTATCAACTCACTTTAGCTCAACTCATCTAATTTTTAAATTAATTGAACTAAGATGAGCTCATTTTTATTTGACCTGAGTTAGACTACTCATGAGCAACTTATTTTTATCTGAACTGAGCTAGGCTACTCATGAACAACTCATTTATTTTTTTAACAATACATTTATTTTTTATTAAACTTTTTTTTGAAATAGATTGATTTATTTAATTTTTTTTTGTAGGTTTATGATATTAAATAGATTGACTAATTGTTTTTGTTGAACTCATTTTGATAGGTTTATGATATTAATCTTTTAAATGTTAGATAGTAATGAGATGATTGTATTGTAATTATTTAAATAAAAAATTAATGGTTCAAGTTTATTGATCAGAGAAAAAAATTAATTATTTAGAAAAAGAAGTTGTTTGGGTAAAAAAATATGTTCAAGCTCTTAGTAAGTAAAAAATGTTCAGTCAAAAATATTATATTCATCCAAAAATATTGTTAAATGAGCTGGTAAGTTTCTCATGAATTCAAGCAAGTTGTTTAGTTAAGTTTGTGAACTAAGTAAGCTGGGATTTTTCAATTCACGAGCTTAATAGGTCAACTTTAAATGAGATAAGTTGGGTTGAGCAGCTTGTTTCTAGTTAAATACATTATATGTACAATTTCATATTGTATCAAATATCACTAAACACCTTTTTTTTTCTTCCTTTTTCTCTTTTTTCATTTTATAATTGAAGAGAGAGAAAATTTAATTAAAAAAATCTTTCATTCTTTTTACATTCAAAATTGATTTTTTACAATTCCAACTAATTATTTTATAAAAATAACAAGTATACTCCCAAGGTCTATCTAAGGAAAGAATATATGTGATTTTTAATTTATTATTTAAACTCTTAAAAATGAAATTAAATCCTAAACATCATGTCACGATATTTTGATTTTTTTGTATTTCCTAATCTGATAACATAAAAAATAAACATAGATATGGATTCAATAAACAATTATGAAAAAAATTATCATTCATAAAAAATGGAGTATTTATGAATAGAATAATTAAGTTAATTATGCTTCCTCATACTATTTAGGTTATTAAAGATATAAATTGATATTTATTAATTCTTTTTTTTATATAAATACCACCTTTGGTAGAGTTAGATATTCTTTGTTAATTAAACAAATCAATTAACACATATGTGTGAGGTCGATAATTAATTTGGTTAATTAAATTAATTCGTTTTAAATTCCACCTTTGGTAGTGTTACGCATTTTAAATTTTATTCAAGGTATCCAAATTAAACCTAAGAATTTAATTATCCGAGTATTAACTTTCAAGTTTTAAAATCATTACAGAAAATATGTTGTCAATACATTTTCGAATGATAGTTCCTATAAAATCTTTTGAAATAGAGCTCCATTCTAACTACCGGGCGATTGTACTACCAAATAAAAGATAACTATTCTAAATTAGACCGGATAATTAAATTTTAAAATCTAATTTTTAGATTTAAGTTTGTAATATATATTTCTCTAAAACATCCTTAATAATAAATCTTGAATAAAAACAAAGTCAATTTATTTTATAGAAATGTTTTACCTATTTAATATTTTGCAAGCATAACAATGTTATTATTATATCATATTTATAAACAACCAGCTATGTTAAATTTAATCACAAATAAATTAAGAATAAGACATCAAAATAACTGTAAATAATTCATTTTAAAATATATACCTCAAAAGAATCTTTACAGAACTTTGATGCTAATTCCATTTCTGGAAAATCTCAAAACGGATTTTCATTTCTATTTATTGAATAAAAAACTAGAAATTAACAAAAGCATAACTAGTTCTTCTTAATAAAAAGAACTTTAAAACTAAAAAAACTAAGAAAGCTTTATAGAGAGAGAGAAAAGAGCGAAGAAATTGTGTGCTTTTGGGATGATATTTACAATGTGATAGAGGGTCCTTTAGAGGTGAGGAAAAGACTAAAAGAGTGGAAAAATATCTTGAAAATGGGTGTTGGATACGTTTGGGACAGGATGGCATTTGTGTGCGGCACAAGATTTGCAGCAGATGGGCACTAGCGCGCTCTGCATGACATACGCGCAGGGCACACAGGACAAGAGTATGTGTGTATTGGCTATGTGTGGGGCACGTGAGCGTGTATGAGACTCGGCATTTTTAATATTTTTGACTATTTTGATCCATTTTGTCCAATTTTTCATTTTTTGATTTTTACTCATTTGTTTTCTCGACATATTTGTGATGTATTACCTCCAGTATTTTATTCAAGTCTTTAATTAATTTTTGAATGAAAATACCTAAAAAAATGATAAAAATACATGTGATTCTGAAAAGATAAATTTATATAAAAAATATGATAAAATCATACAAATATAAATCTTTTTAATCAATTAAAGTACATTAAATCATGATAATTTTAGTGCTTTTTAAGCACTCATCAACTGCTTCATGACTTTCATTAATGATAATCCTTGGAAGGTATGGGTTTATTTTTGACGAAAAAGTTTGAAGTGTTTTAGACTTTCAGAATATGGAAAGTCATGGTAGAGAATGAGACAAGTTTGAAGATAAAAAAATCCTATAACCAATAATGATGATGAATATGAAGACAACAAATTCAAGACATTTTGCTATAAGCACGGAATGAGAATGGAGAGAGTAATGTTATGTATGTCTCAACACAATGGTGTAATTAAACATATGAATTGTATGTTAACTAAGAGAGCCAAAAGCATGCATATGCAATCAATCATACCAAAGTAATTATGGGCAGAAACAATTAATACAGTAACTTACTTAATCAATCAAAATCCATTGGTTCTGTTAGATAACATAATACCAAAGAAGGTATGCGGTAAAAAAAAGGTAAAGCTCTCACATCTAAAAGTTTTAAAAAATCTTAAAGGAGTTTCTCTTGTTTGTATATACAAGGAGAACTATCATATCTAATGTTAGCAAAAATTAACATTAACAATAATATTCAACCATAATTTATTAGGCATATAGATAAAAGAAAATCCAAATTAAGTATATCCAATGTAGTACAAAAATTAGTTTTTATAACGATGATAACTTCATACTTAATTTAACAACTTAACTTTAATAATAAAAAAAATTGAACAACTTTACTACTAAATACCAATTGTATAGTTGTATATTTATGCATTTTATAACAAAAGGTCGTCTAAACGTTCGGGTAAAAAGGGGACATATAAATAAATAAAGTTGTGTTTGAGTCAGCAGTGCTTGATAGGTATATTGAGCAATTTCGGGTGTTATTGCTGCAACTTTTTTTTTTTTTTGACATTATATTTAATATCAATATTTTAAAATAATGAAAATATTTTTTATTTTTATTAATTTTTTTTCATTTTAAAGATATTTTTGCCAATTGTTTTGGTAAAAAAAATCTCATGAGTGACTTGACCAATATTAAGGTATCAATACTACACTCATATTAGACTCGAAGGCACATGGCCAACAAATTTCAAACAATAATGCTTTAAAGCCTACGTTATATATGACATCAATATTAATTAATACTCAAAAAATTTTAAACATACACCTAATGATATTGTAAAAAATAAGAATCAAATTCACAAATTGCACAGAAAATGCGTTATATAATATGACATCAATATTAATTACTAATAATGTTCATTAATTTTAACAACAAATTTAATCAAGGACCATTTTCTTTTACTTTACGCTTCATCCATCTCATTTCTCATATATCGTACAAAACCAGCAAGTTATTAAATTTAATAAAGGGGTGTAATAATTGGCACATTTTTTTTCTACGTTTTATTTAATACTAATATTTTAAATTTACAAAAACACATTTTATATCTTTAATATCTTTATTTTATATATACTAATTAAATTATTTTTATCAATTTCTAAAATTAACATTAGAGATAATGTTGATAATATCCTCACCCCTTTACTATATATAGTCAAAAATTCCAATTCCCTTCTCATCACCTACTATGATCTCATTTTGCTGTCTATACAACTTAAAAGTTTTATTTACTTTTCCTAGAAAACATTAGTCATTAAATAGAGAAACTAATTAGGAAAATTAAAGAAATAAACATTCTTATTACTAAATTGTATTTATTTAATTTTAATAGGCCGGGGGACCTTAATTAATACTGATGAGAGATTACTTAAAGAGCTGTGGTTTCTTGTAAGGTGGACCAACATCTTATATCGGCCAAACAACTTGACGTCACACTCAGCCAAACAACTTATTTGCTTGCTATGATAAGTTTCTACCCAATACATCTAAACTCTGACTTTTTCTGCTTTTCCATTCTTCCTATCTCAATCACTGTCTTTAACTATCAATTCATTAATTCATTTAAATTGATGAATTTGAATCGATAATTAATGTAATATCGGATTATATTAATAAATTTTATAATTGATTTGAATTTATATCGAAAAATATATTATCTTTTGTTGGAATACTGACATATTTTATAATTTTATATATTTTATTGAAAATTGAATTATTATTAAATTATAAATAAATATATATTTTATTTTATAATATTTTATATTTAAATATTATACGTACCATAATTATATAATTATTATTTTAACTTAAAAAATAAATATAAATATTTATAATAATTTAATAATTATACATACGTATTTTTATTTATTTTATTTTATTAGTTGTGATTATAAATAATAAATTTTATTATAAATATATTAATTTAAAATTATTGTATACGTTATGTTTTATATATGATAATAATTTATAAATAAATTTTAATATTAATCTAATTTTATCCATTTTAAAAAAATATGATATATTTAAATTAATTCGGATCGATTATATTATTAGATTAAATTAGGATTTAAAAACTAGATTCAGATTAATTAAAAGTAAATAATTTTAATATACTTTCATTTACATATATACATGACACATTAGTGATATTTTTTTTTTTGTTGAGAAAATTGTACACGAGGCAGATTGATAAATAATATACATGGGGATCCTTTTAATTAGCGTGCAAATAGTATTATCTTCACAACATCAAAATATATCACCACAAGCCATATAAAAAAAATTGTACTTTTCATTTTTTTTCCAGCTTTTGTCAAAATATCAAGATATATAAATTAATTTGAAAAATGGATTAATAACAAGTTAACAAAAAAAAAACCAACATAGTAAGTTCCTTCACTTAAATATATTCGGTTTACATAATTCGAGTTCTCAAGAATATCAAATCATGGAAAGAAAATAAAAAAAAATTAAAAATATGAATTGTTATTATTAATACTTAGAAAGTCAAGCCTAATTCCAAATTCAAAAGTCAACGTGGGACTTAACATCCTCCTCCACATCGGTTAGAGTTCGGATTTACGGCACAGTCCAAATTTACGGCAATGAGAAGTAAAAAAGCCAAGAGTCTAGTTCTGATAACAACTTAAAAACTTAGGTTTAATTCTGAACCCAAAAACAACTTGTGAGTTAGAGGGTTGTCCAGACTTATAAGCAACATTATTGTCTTACTCTTAACCAATGTGAGACTTCACACTAATCATTTGTTTGGTTGCTATCATGAAATAAAAAAAACTTAATTTTTTTTCTTCTAATTTTCAAAAATACTCTTACATGCATCTCTAGCAATTTTAATAATAATTGAGAGGTTTTGATCAAATTATATTAGAGTGGGAAAACGAAAAAATAATTTCTTTAATTTGTGAAGAATTCATATTATTTCTGATAACTGTATTTTATATAGTTATTTTCACAAATTTTAGTAATGATAATTTCTATGTTCTTTAAATATTTAGTGTATTTTTGTTAAATAAATTAATATTTTCTTTTTATATGCTAAAAATACATTTTTAATAAAATTAAATAATCTGTATCGAAAAATGTACTTAATTTCATATTTCTGTCCACAAATATAATTTTAGATAATATGTTTTCTTAATTACAATTCATAAAAATCAAAAATATAATTTAAATTAAATTTGGGCATAAGTATAATTATCAAAAGTTTAAAAATTTAATTTAAAATTAACAAAGGGTTTAACTGTAATTTAAGAAAGTGCAAAATGTAATTTGGATTAAATTTGTGGGTCAAAATATAATTAATAAAAGTTTGAATTTTACTCAAGCGGGGAAAGAATCGCACTCGCACAAATCACCACGTTCATCACGCGTTCGATCATCAATTCAACGGTCAGTTGGGCGAGTACAACCACACGAGGAAAATCGCGTGTAGAATCTTCGCGACTCGGCGTGCCAGTGGGCCCCACGTGTCGCGCGAGCGGCGTCGAGTGGGACCGCGATGTCGGATTCGCGAGATTCCCCGAGGCGATCGGCGATGCTGTTGGATCGGATCAACGGTCCCGGGATTGAAGCGCGTCCCATCCGCATCGCGCGGCCGGCCGCTCGTGTAAAAATCACCGTGTGACGCGGTCCGTCGAGCGGCGTGCACCACTCACTCTTCAAAGCGGAAAATGACCCGGCCACGTGTCTCATAAATATTCCAGTGAATAACATGGTGACACGTGTCATGTATTTGGTGAAATAAAAACGCGAGAACCCGATTCTACTTCCGGTAGTTAACCATTTCCAAATCAGGAGAAATCGTGTGCGTGCGTTCTTCGTGCGCTCGGCTTACTTAATGCTTGATGAAAGATGCCACGTGTCAGTACAGTTCTCTCAGCGAATCACATGGTGACACGTGGCATGCGGAAAAAGAAAAAAAATTCAAAAAATTTGCAGAATGTGTTTACGCGTGCTACTCCCATATAATCTTGTTCCCCACTAATGATAAAAAATTATAAAAAAATAAAAATAAAATAAAAGAAAAAAAGGGTATATATGTTTTTGGGGGATACGCATACCAGGGAATTTTTTTCTCTCTTTCTTTTAGTTAGTTTTCCAGTTCGAGCAGATTATTTTTTTTTTCTTCTTTTTCTCTCGAAATTTTGGGAGAAAACTAGCAATTCTTGCAAGTTTTTCTTCCTTGTAACATTTTAATTTTTCTGTTTTTTCTTGTTTGCGTGTTACACAAACACACAGAGTATTGATTTAATATTTTATGTTGTATTTTCTTAGGGAAATTACAGAGAAAGAAGACAACAAAGAAGAAGAAAAGGGATGAAATTTATTTTTCAGGTGAGGAATCGTGAAAGAGTTTTTTTCTTATCTATTTTCTTTTAATTTTCTTTCTCGCAATGTTTTATTTTTGTTGTGTTGTAATTTTAAATTCTGTATGAACTAATACATTTGTTCTAGGATTGCGGTGTAAGCGTAAATTATGAAATTTGAATTAAATATTTTTGAATGATTTATGGAATTTGTTTTAAGTTGTTTATTTTATCTTTGTTTAATGCTTTTAATTATCGGAAGATTAATTAAGCGATATGTGACATTTAAATAAACTTGAAAAAGGCATTTTTGGATGTCTTTTCATGATGAAATAACGTATATACATAAGAGATAGAAATATACTTTTATTGTATATTGTAAGCTTGTTAGAGAACTTCGAGCTTAATCATCTAGTTGAATTTAATTCGCATAGGAATATAGTGAATCATTTTAACTAGATGTTTCTGTATGGAGCTCGGAAGAGATATATGGATAAATTAGGAGTTCTTGGTTAACAACTTAAAACACGATAACATAAATCAAGCTAAAATATAATGATTCAAGTGGATTAATTTGGTGAAACTGCAATCTTAGAATTTTCTTGCAATCTGTTATAAAAGTTAGTTAGTCAAACTGCATTAAATTATCGACTGTTTGGATAAAATTAGGTTGAAATAATTTTAATAATTAACAAATACTAGTAACAAATCTCTGTGGGAACGATATTTTACTTATCATATTATTACTTGTGACCGTGTATACTTGCACGAGTTCGTGTGTTGAAAAACACGCAACAATTTCCTACAAAATAATTGGTATTTCTATAGAATTAACAAAGAAATTACAAATGACAAATAATTGATGTTTCCATATAATTAACGAAGAAATTAAAAATTAAAAATTAATTAACAAAGAAAAAGTAAAAACTAATTTATTATTTTGTCTTGCAACAACGGAACATGCCTTTGTCGATAGATCGATAAGATTCATGATTTTTCATCTCTCTCTCGTGGAAAAATTATGAGATTTGTTAATATTATTACATAATTTTATACATATTTTGCACCTACCTATCTTATATTGTATCTACTTATCTTATATTGTATCCTGTGTCTTAGATATTTTAAACACTAAACAAATAATATTTTTTAAATAATACATATGATAAAATATAGAAGATATAAATATAAATATTACCATTAATCTTTAAATTATAATAAATATTTTTTAATTAAAATCTTCTTACTCAGCCTACCAAATTAAACAGATTGCGTTTTTAACCCAATTATTAATTATATAATATACCTTTAATTTATTACTAAACATTAAAAAACTTACGACAAATTGTAAAATAAATTAACAAACATATCATTGAATTATCGTAGAAGTTACAAACGCATATAATATAATTTTATTGAGTAAAAATCTTACTCAAATATTATTGATAGTACATATTTATCATTATTGCGACAAATCTACTATCAAATATTTTATCATTAACATAAGTTGATAGGTGTAGAATGCGCCAAGTCGCGCATAGATAGGCACGCAAGGTAGAATGCGCCGCACAAATGGATGTGCTCGTGCGCAGAAAAGGGCGTAGGCACGAGATTGCAATTTCTAGGGCAGAGATGATGCGATAGAGAAAAGGATGCTCTCACACCCCCTTCCAACACACATTCACCCTCACATAATTTATGCTGTAATTTATGTTATTTTTCCTACATTTATTTTATTTTATTTTTTGTTGCTCTTGTAAGGCTATATACAACCGAAGAACTAAGAAAATGGTATAAAGATATATATAATTTGCCTATATTTCATACTGATCTTCTTCTTCCTCTAATTATCTCTCAAATTACACGTATCAGTAGTATCAAAGCTATGGATACCAAGGAAAAATCCAACGCTGAGTTCCGTAGTGAAGTGATGGAAACCCTAGCACGACATGAGTCGGGCTTCGACCAAGTTGGCACTACCTTACAAGCAGTGCATACCGAGCTACAGGCACTTCGTGCCTCTTGAATCCTTCCTAAGGTTAACCCCTTTGCAAGGGAAGAACACCCACATACATCTTGAACTCCTACTGAACCACCACGTTCTCACTTGAAACTTTCATTTCCAATGTTTGCTGGTCAGGATCCAACCGGTTGAATATATAAAGGTGAGCAGTACTTCGAATTCACTCGCACTGTACTAGAAAAATGCGTACATTTGGGATCATTCCATCTTGAAGGAATTGCCTTACAATGACATCGATGGCTCACTAAGTTCCGTGGACCTCTCACCTGGGAAGAATTCACCAAAGCAGTACAATTAAGAAGTAGTGCTTGCCAGAGGTGTTTCTAATAGGTTGTTTTATTGTTGGTCTAATAGATGATATCATAATTTATGTCAAAATTAAACAACCTCGAACATTGGTTGATGTTATAGGGGTGGCAAGATTGATTGAAGAGAAAATTTTACTTCAGAGGAAAACAACTCAATACCCTCATTACCAAGAGACATTTATGACAACAAGAACCTCACCTAACCCTATAGTTGGTGTGTTAGGACCACCACCCCAACAATGACCAAACTCAGCTCCAGCAGCTCAACCAACTACTTTTCATAGAATTACTAACCAAGAAGCACGTGAGGGTCGAGACAAGGGGTTATGCTAGTATTGTGATGAGAAATTTATGGTTGGTCATTGATGTGCATGACCACAACTATTTATGATAGAGGATTCTCCCCAAAATCACACAAATAACCTTGAAGGAAACCAGTTAGAACTAGAACCTCAAGAAGTGATACTTGAGATGTCATTCCATGCAATAGCAGAAATTGACAATCCACAAACCATGCGCATCATGGGAAAATTAAAAAACACGAGAGTATTAATGCTGATCAATTGTGGAAGTACTCATAACTTCATTGATCAAGCCCTCACCTCCCAATTTGGAATAACCATGACTAAGGAAAATAAGCTAGCTGATCAACATCGACGAAAAGTATCTTTTGAGGTAGGAGATTATGTGTACCTTCGTCTACAACCATATAGTTAAACAATAGTGGCCTTTCGAGATGCCATGAAACTAGCTCCACGTTTCTATAGTCCTTACAAAATAACAACTCAAATTGGAATGGTGGAATACAAGCTAGCCCTACCCTCTAACTCTCAGATCCATAATGTCTTCCATGTCAGCCTACTCAAACGGCACTTGGGGCCATACACAGCACTCTTAACCCAACTACCTTCTATCTTAGAGAATTCAATAGTGCTTCCCCAACCAGAAGCTATTTTGGATCGTAGAATGATCCAAAAGGGAAAATATAGACCAAAATAAGAAATTCTCTTGAAATGGGTCAGTGTATCAACAGAAGATGCCACTTGGGAAAATGAGTGGCAGTTCTCCAAGACCTATCCTAAATTCATCCTTGTGGACAAGGATTCTTAGGTGGGGAGGAGTTGATAGGTGTAGAATGCGCCAAGCTGCGCACAGATGAGCGTGCAAGGTGGAATGTGTGCACAGAGATGGGCGTGCTTGTGCGTGGAGACGGGCGCAGGAACGAGGCTACAATTTCCAAGGCTGAAATGATGCAGTAGAGGAAGGGACCACCTAAATCATTAGAAAGGACCACCAATCTGTTGGGAAATTACGAAATTCCCGATAAGCCAAATTTATGAGAAAGTAAGGATAGAAAATAACACACAAATTTGATAACAGAGTTCGGCCAATCTTACTTACGTCTCCGGAACTGTTGCAGATCTTTTTACTGAAAGGGGAGAAATTACACAAGGTGTTTACAACACTCACAACCCACAATCCAATTACACCTAAGAAAATTACTCTCAATTTTCTCTCACAAAAGCTTTTCTCTCAATTGGAATGAACACTTGGATGATTAATTCATTACAATTACACATCTATTTATAGGAAAATTCACTCCTTGAATTACTCCTTAAATTAATGGGTCTTTAAATTACTCCTTGAATTAAGCTCCTTATTTTACTCCATGTTTTGCTCCTTAAATTAAGGAGCTTTATAGAAATCCCCAACAATCTCTCACTTGAAGACAGATTTCAATATGTCTTCACACCTTGATCAATACAGCATATTTTCTAGTCTTGTTACTCTAACAAACCAACTGAAGTTGAGCACAACTTCAATTTCATGGAAAGCTCCCACTTGGCATCTCGAGTCTGACAAGCTTCATCATAGCATTCAGGCTCTCCTTCATCAATCAGCAACATATAGTTCATGTATCTCTTGTTAGACACATGAGGTCGAGAAGACCTTCTCAATACAGGAGCTGTAGTAGGAGGCTGTGGTGTGTTGGACTATTGTGCACTGCTCTGTCCAATGAGTTCCTCTGGTTGAGGACTTGCTAAAATTGGTTCCTTCATAAAACTATCTGGGAGATCATTTGTATCTACAAATACTGACTCATTCTGCTTTGAGTCATTGGTGTTTGTTTTATACAGGTCCTTATACATCACTCTTTCATTAAAAATCACATCTCTACTACATATCACTTTCTTGTTTTCGTCATCCCAAATGCGGTTTCCAAACTCATCCTCACCATAGCTGATGAAGGTGCATTTCTTAGATTTGGGATCAAGCTTATTCCTGCTTGATCACTAATATGCACAAATGCTACACATTCGAAAACTTTTAGATGTAATAGTTTTACCTCTTTTCTACTCTATACCTCATTTGATATTCTATGCTCCAATGGAACAAATGGGTCTCGGTTGATCAAGTAAGCTGCCGTGTTGACTGCTTCTGCCCAAAAATACTTCGATAGACCTGACTATATATGAATGCTTTTGGCTCTTTCTGTCAACGTTCGGTTCATATCCTAAGCTATACCATTGTGTTGAGGCGTTCCTGGCACAATTCTTTCCATTCTAATCCTGTGGTTATAGCATAAATTTTTGAATATGGTGTTTCATATTCACCATTATTGTCGGTTCTGAGCTTTTTTATCTTCAAACCTGTCTCATTTTCCACCATAGCTTTCCATCTTTTGAAAGCCTCAAATACTTCAGACTTATGCTTTAGAAAGTAAACCCATACCTTCTGAGACTGATCATCAATAAAAGTCACGAAGTAGTGTTTCCCACCAATGGATGAGACAGTCCTTGGTCCCCAAACATTAGAGTGGATAAGCTCTAACCTTTCCTTCTTTGGGGTTCTGCCACTTGTTTGAAAGCTAACTCTCTTTTTCTTTCCAAGTATGCAATCTTCGCACATGTCTATCTCCCCTGACTCTAGACCTGGAAGTTTTCCCTTTGAGTGCATAATCTTCATCCCTTTCTCACTTATGTGGCCTAGTCTCTGGTGCCATAGATTTGGTGTTTCATTGCTTGCTGCAACTGCAATTGAACAACGTGCTCCCACTGTTATGTAAAGAGTGCCACTCTTCTTGCCTCGAGCAACCGTCATTGCACCTTTTGAAATATTCCAATCATCACCGTAGAAGATCATAGTGTAGCCTTCACTAGCCAACTGCCCTACTGAGATTAAGTTCTTTCTTAGGTCGGGACTATGCCTGACATCCTTCAGTTCCCAAACAGACTCGTTCAACTTAATCTTCACTACACCTTTGCCAATAATAGCACATGGTTAGTCATCACCAAGATATACCTTTCCAAGGTTTTCGGGGACATATTTCTCGAAGAATTATTTCTGTGAAGTAACACGGAACGATGCTCCAGAGTCTAACACCCAAGATTCTTCATTGCTCTCCAAAGAGCATATCAATGTATCATCTCATCCATCTCCTCCTAAGGTGGAAGTAACATTTGCCTCTATCTTCACTTGTTTGTCCTTCGGTGCACTCTTGCACTAATTTTTGTAGTGTTTGATTCTCCCACAATTCCAACACTCGATAGTCTTCGAGCTATGGGAATTATTAGGATTCCTAGATTTTGACCTCCTGTCCTTTGAACTACCTTGGTAGTCTATTCTACCACGTCCATTCCCTTTGATTGAATCTCTTCCTCTTGACTTTGTATGCAAAACTGAAGAGGTTGACGATACACATAATCTTATTTTTAGTGACTCAACTCATTTTGATATTTATTGTATAAATTATTCTACATTTTTGGCTTATGCACACACACATATTCTTATACATGTGATGATCGATGTTGACATGAACTTATTCACACACTCACAAACACACATATATGTTATGCTTGAAGTTTATGAATTTTCTTGAAAGATTCTAGGACTTTAACTAATCTTGATTGTAAAATTGTGTTGAGTTCTACTTTTGCTTACTAAAATTTTACCGTATGGAGGCACCTAGTATTGAGAGGGCTACCTACTGTGATGTGTGAAGCTACCGCAATGAACGGAGAGGGCTACCTCACAACTAGTGTGAAAGTCATCATGCTAGGTTTATGGCTCGTGTAAAAAAAAAGAGAAAAGATTATGCAAAAAAAGTGACTCTTATAAATCTTGTATATTGAATGCACAAAAAGAAAGAGCCAATAGAGGTTATAAAAAAATATAATTTACCTCATATGTATGAAAAACAAATATACAAAAAACAATATACAAAATAATAAGTCCTCCTTTAGAAGTTATACTTTATTTTGTAAGATTGAAGACTCGATTATAGTTTTACATGATAGGTGATAATTTTTTTTTCATTTGAGTCTTTCTTGATAGGTCATAAATGAATTATTTGACATATTTGTGGAGTTTAAACATATATACTACTTTAAGTAAATATCAGTATGTCATTATAGGTATGAAGTGTGTGTGTGCACCTCTTCTATTCTACTTATTTATTTATATGATAAATAATCAAAATTGGAGTTAAAAAAATGATGAGTTCTCAATTGGTTGTGTGCTTGTTTGTAATTACATGAGTTTAATACCTTATGTGGATATGTATGCAAATTTGAAAAAAAAAAGTCTTTTTCATTTATTACTTTTTTAATTGGTTTCTAAGTTAGAGAGTCATAGAACTTAGGGGGAGTTTAAAGCACATTGCACTTTTGCATTACTCTGATTTTACACTGTTATATCTTTAGGAGGAGTTTAGCTTCAATTCTTTGTCTAATGCTTTGTCCTTCTCGTATGTCAAAAAGGGGGAGAGAATAATGTGTTTCACTTCCATGTTTTTATTTTGTTATGCATATAGGGAGAGAACATATTTAATTAAGCTTAATTGATATGAATGCATACTACATGAATATTCTTTACACTTCGCTTATTTCTATGTAAACTGAACTAATATACAATGAGGCTTTCATGCCAAGTTGTTCTATGCTTTGTCAATGTCATTTCAGTTACTTACAAGCTTGTCAAGTTGCAGCGAAGATGGATCTACCGGACCATAGGATAGTTCCACTATGGAGTCTGGGATATCATTGTATTTTTATCTTATTTTTATAAGCGTCATGTAGTGAGAGAAAGGTTTTGCCACACGAAAATGCCAAAGGGGGAGTTTGTAAGGACCATGAGTGTTGGCTATTTTCGTGGACAAAATATTTACTTGTAAACTAGTTTGTAGGCCTGCTATCAAGTCTATCAATGAAAGCCCAACAAATACTCGAGCTTTAGATAATTGTATTTCAGGTATATGTTTTATAACTACGACACATAGGATTGCATTCATGCATTTAATAACACATTTTCATAAATCTGAAATTATATTTTATGTTAAAATATTTATTCAAACTTTAATTAATTTATGAAATTATTAATTAAATATTTTTATAATATATCTTAAGATAATATTAAATTTTTGTTTTTAATAGGCTTTGAAAAGTTAAGACTAAAACACATTTAACCCTAACCCTAATATCATTAAGTATTATTATTGTCTATATATAGATATATTAGGGTTAGACTGGTTTAAGGAAATATAGAAAGTGAATACAAGGAGGCCGAATAGAAGTAAAAACTGATATGTGCTGTTGCCGAAAACGATAAGAAAAAAATTCAAAGGAAAGGAGTTTAATGGTCTTAACGCTGCGAGATATAGGTAAGTAATATATATATATATATATGATATATAAAGGAAGTTGAACAATAGCATCACGCAACTTTCAGGTAAGTAATATATATATATATAAAGGAAGTTGAACAATAGCATCACGCAGTAAAGATGATTAATATATAAGTAATATGTTTAAGTAATCAATATATATTAATTTATAAGTTGTTGATAAAAGAGTTTGATATTTTGATAATATGTCTTTTATGGTTTCTTCTTTAATTTTGTTCTTAAATTGTTAGATCAAATAATTTTTTTTGTCATATCATAGTTATTTGATTTGATTAATAATCTTTAAAGAAACCATTTTTATGGAACTTGTGTTGAATCTTTTTGCTCTAGAATTTACTAGTTGATTTGATTTAAGTGGCATATGTTTTGAATCATCTAGTTAGGATTATTCATTGTTAAATCCGTTCTAGAACACATACGTACACTTGTGTTTCTTTTTGTGCTAACCTTTTTTTGCAGCTCATTTGTGAACGATCTGATTGGCGTGGAGTTTATTGGAACGTTGGTCTGGAAACTGCTCACGCTAATATTGGAAACTATGAAAACAGAGTAGGGGCTCGTGAGTAAAGTACATTGGGGCAGTATTCTAGGAAGGGTAGCATAAGACCGAGTTTGTACTTGAACATTTGATTTTCATAGTGGAAAGTTAGGTGGTCCGGTGGACCGATGGTTTTCCTCTTAGGTCATGGTTGTGGCCTAGGTTGTTTCCACCTAAAAATATCGTGTGTTATTATTTCCGCACTTTACTCTTACACACGATTGCATGTCTGGCCGCTTTGTTTAGGTTATTAAATTATAAATTGATAAAAAATTAAAAATAACCTATTCACCCCCTCTAGGTTAATCAGGTCCATATCTTATAAACTTTCATGATGATTCAATACAAATATAATCTACTTATAAATAAATTGATTAGATTCGATCGATTAATAAAATGTGTGAGTGAAACTATATAAATTATCACCTAATTAGAAATGTAATTACTTTTATATGATTAAAAGTATCAAAATAAATACAATAAAAATAATAAATATAATACACAATAAAAATACCAAATATAGTAATTCAAAAAAGATATGATATATTTATTATATGAGCATTTATTTATTTATTAGTGTATAAGAAAAATAAAATAAAAATAAAAAATTAAGCTAAAAAAAACTAAAACTAAAGTTAAAAATATGAATAAGATAGAGTATTTTTGTTTTCACATGTTAAAAACAACTACCTAAACCCACTAAATCAAGGCTTTTATATATATATAATTATGTATGTTTTGTACGTGATTTGTGTTATTTTTAAAATTTTATTTTGGTTAATCTTAGGACTTATTTAAAATATATAACATAAAAACTATTTAAAATACACTCTTTAATATTATATAAGTTTTGCTTTTATTTAAGTTGTTTAGCTTAAATTTTTTTCAAACCTTAAAATATAAAGGAAGAAAATGTCTTTATTTTAAAATAGGACATTTTTTACTAAAATTAATTTTAGCATGATTTAGTATATATATATATATATGTATATATATATATATGTATATATATATACATATATATATCAAGTCCATTTTGTTGACAAATAATTTAGACAATAATATTGATAAAGTATCGTAACATTTGGATAAAACTATTTAAAAATACAGTTATTGATATATATAGAAACTTACGTTAATCAATGATTCTTAAAATCAAGAAAAATATTTAATTACAACTTGAAATACATATATCGTTAAATTATTTTTATTCAAAAATCAAGATTATTTGGTTAAAATGTTATGAAATTACAAAAATTAATAATCCTAAAACTAACAATAAAAACCGTATCCCAATAATATTGAATGATTTTCAATAATGAACGGGTTTAAATGATCGTAGTTTAATTTAAAAAATACTCAAAATAAAATGATGTATCATACTTTTTTAATAATAAAAGTATATAATACAGACATAAGAGTTTTGTGACTATAAATTCTAAGAGTGTTATTTTTATTATTTAAAAAAAAATTGTATTTACCAATTGTTGGATAGGAAAATCATCATATATATGTGTCCCCATATGATAAGTTCACGTCGACTTTGAAAGTCAAGTGATTACAATCAACAAACAGTCAAGTATATCTTTTATTAATTAATTTAAAATAAATATTAATGACTCAATTTATATTTATGAAATGTCATTAATATTATAAATAATTCAATATTTAAATTTTAACTATTTGATATTAATGATTTATGATTATACCATTCACAAAAACCTTTAAGTAGGTCATCAAAAATAGAAAATGTACATAACTGAATGACTAAGCTCACTACTCAAACTCCCTATGATCTTAAATTTTTCTCTCAAAAACTAGCTAAGCATTGAAATGGAGACAACACCCACCAATGTCATCCCTTCTTCGTGATTTTCTAGTGTTTATAGATCTAGATGTCCAAAGAATATAACATAATACAAATCGAATTCAACCATAGACAAAGCCATGTATAAGTGAGAGGGGACACGTGCACCCTTAACTTTTCAATAAAGATTCTTCCTTTGTTGTATTTATAAATGTACCTCTATATTTTACAAAAATACATAGCATTGTCCTCTCTTAAGTTTATTATTTAAATGCTATTTTTTATTATTTTTTTCTTTTGTTATACTACATATTTATTTACATTTCCTATATATTTTTCATTTTTTACTCTACTATTATACAATTTTCACTAACTAGATTCTAGTAGAGTTATGTATGCTTAACATCTTTTGATAAATTTTGAAGAAATTATATTAAATAACACTTAAAACTTATATATAATAACAAAAATAGCATCATAATAATATTAAATGTTTTCAATTAGACAGATTTCAGAATTAAACGAGTTTAAATAGCCATAATTCAACTTGAACAATATCCAATTGGACGACGTTCAATGTGAAACTATAGACCAATTTCTTTTAATAGTAAAAATATATGAACTGAACATAAATGATGTTGTTTTTGTAGTTACAAGTTTAACAGTGTAATTTTATTATTTCTTTTAATTTTACTAGTTTAGTTTTCCTAACATTTTTTTTAAAAATAATCTAGTTTTTTCTCGCATATAATTTAACCATTCTGTGTTACACAACATATAACAATATAAATATTCATTGTTGTTTATACTATATAATATTGACCTTATTTGTTTTTCTTTCACATATGTGAATTTTTTTACATGTTTTTATGTTATTTAATTTCTTTCATTTTCATTCTGTCAGTCTGCATATATGTTAAGTCATGTTATTTAATCTTGTTACAACTTAATTGATGTAATTTTGAGTTTTTATTTTAATTGGATAAAACTAAACATTTGATAAATAACACTTATGGTGTAGTATTCAAAAACATTGACATTTATAAATTTTTGGAACATCAATCGAACCTTTTTTCATATTATTTTATTATAATTCGATTGAAAAATTTATAAATTTTACTCTAATTATTCAAGTGGTATCAAAATTATTCATTTTTATTATCAAATTTACGTTGGATGCTCCCTTTAAAAAATAATCCAGACTACTTCATTGGCTTTAACACCAAATGACCTAAATTACATATATGGAGAATAATTAGGAAAAAAATACTTATATAGAGAGATATGAAATTAAGAATAAATAGTTTGATTTTTTTTCTTACTTGGACTTTTTTTGTCCGTTGAGTAAGTCCCCTGTATTAGCCATACATATGGTCCGGACTCAAAAGTCATTTTACACTTTTCATATTGCTATACAACTAATAACCATAGATATGGTTCTCTCTCTAAATATTGGAATAATATCAAAATTAATCTTGAGGTTAGGTTTAACTTATCTGCAAAACTACTCCTAAGGTTTGAATAATATCAAAATTCCCCTATAACGTTATTAACATTATATCACCATCTAAGTCCAGGGTAAAATGGTTATCTCTTGGGATAATATCTCAAATACCCCTAGGGTTTAGCATATCTTTACTTATTCCCTCAAGGTTTATACCTGAATTTGATGGGTCCACCACGGTCTTCCCTTATGTTCGTCTTCTTTTGTTACACATGTTATATCTTAGCTTTGCTCAAACCTCAATGCCCTCCTAGCAATGGTAAGTCTTCTACATTCATACATAAATGGTGTCCACTATTTTACTTACTAGAGAAGAGCAACTGAACTCCATTTTATTCATAGGATAATAATTATTACAAAGTAAGGTCAACTAAGAACCTTGAAGAGGTGCTTAGCCGCTCATAATTGTTGGGTATAACATTACTGATTGATATAGGTAGGGGTGTGCAAAAAATACAATTATCCGATCAATCCGATCCAATCCGATGGTCGGATCGGATGGAGATTTTTTCCATTCGTTAAGTGCCAATCGGATGACGGATTTCACTACGATTCATCTGATCTGATCCGATCCGACCGAAATTAATTATATATATATTTAATTAATATATATTTATTAAATTAAATTATATATATATATATATAATATTTATTTAATTTTTTAATGTTTTTTTTAAATTAAATAATTTTATGTTACGATTTATGTAAAAATTTAAAAAAATTAATTAAAAATAAAAAAATAGAGTTAATTAAATTTATTGGTCGGATTGATCGAATTGATCGGATTGAGCGGATGTAAGAGGTGTTCGGATCGGTTGCGGATTAGGATGTTTCAATCTGAACGGATGGTCGGATCGGATCGGATGACAGTAAAATCAGTGGTTTCGATCCAATGAACAGCCCTAGATATAGGGGATTTCTATGCTAGATTTTTTGTTTTTTCAGAGTAGAGAGATCTATATTTCTATGTATTCATGTGTGTTTTGAAATGAGCATAAGGATTCCTTTTATAGCACAAGAAATCCCTATTTACAAAACTAGAATTATTATTTTACCCTTGCTTTAATAATTCATCTGCCTTTTGCTTTAAATGATAGCCACTTCTTTTTTTCTTAGCATATGCTATCGACTGAGATGTAGGTCTGCATCTTTATTTTCTTTATCATCTTCTACCAATAGTTCCTTTCTTTATTATTCTTTGTTGTTTTATACCGATGGTTCTTTTGATGACGTTGATGATGATGCATCTTCATCTTCTCATTCTTTAGTGCAAAAAATGCATATGTGGTCTTTGGTCTCTTTTCTGCCATAAAAGCAGAATACCTTCCTTGTTTCTTGACCAATTTAAGGTTGTTACGATTAAAATTGGTTTTGTATTTGGTAATTTTTTCACCATCTTCTTCTAATAGAGCCATGCTACCATGGGAAATGATGATAACATTACTAGTTGAATAATTTACTTTGATCTCAGTAGAATTGTCAATCTTCCTGAGTTTATAGTAAATTTGGCCTCACATTTGACCTCTTAGTACATAGAGTTCTTCTGTATTGAATTCTTTTTCTAGATAATTTTTTTTCTATAAGTGTCCTTTGTTTGGGAACTTCTCTATTTGTGTTAGAAATCCCTATCTTGGTGAAGTGGTAGGAACTAATACATCCTTCCTCATTCTAATCCATTAATGAATTGAAAAATCTAAGATAAATAGGTTTGTCACCTACTTTAATCTTCCTTTTGAAGTTCTTGATTTCTCTTTTAATATTCTCTAGGAAATAATTTAATTCACTTAAATTAATTCCTAGATATATATATATATTCTATTAGTTATGCATGAAAATCTTTATACACAAATATTGGATCATCTCCTTCCAATATATTGAATTTACTTCCTGAAAAAAATTCCTTATCTGTAGTATAGAACTTCATATCTTCGATATATTCTTGCGTAGACTTTTTGGTCAAGTTATAAAGACTTAACCATTGTAGTTTACTAAGGTTTCTATATTGGTTCTTCTCATCTTCACTAATTGGCATATTTCTAGGGGATGTCTCTCAGAATAGCACTGAATGCTTTACTATTTTTGATGTCTCTGGAGGATATACTTCTCTAAATAGCACTAGAGGTCTTGCTATCTTTTCAATATTTGTCAATCTTCTTGGAGTTTTTGGCCATTGTTGTCATGCTATAAAATAATATATTACTATCTCTTCTAGAGTTATTAGTTTTGGTGTTTTGTAGTTGGCATAACTACCTTTGGCTTCTATTCTGTTGGTGAAGGCTATATGAGTTACTCCACTAATTCCTAGAATATATTTACTGCCCCGTTGTTATGAATTCCTAGTTTGGGGCCATTATAGACCACATAAACTTTTTTTGTTCTTCTTTCTCTACCTCATCTACCCAATTGAGCCTTTTGGTTTCAGAAGTTTTTTGTGATCTATTAAGTTCTTCCTTTTTATTTTGAATTATTTCTTTAGAATTTTCACCTTCTTTAGATTGAATTTTTAATAAAGATTCCTCTTCTGAACTTTTAGTCTCTAAAGGTTGTTTTGAACAATTAAATTCTTCCTATTTATTTCCTGACTCCATAAGAGATTTATTGAGATATAGCAACTCAAGTTGTTCCTGTAGGATTTTTATCTCTTTTTCCTTTACCTTGATTTTGATGTCAAGATGTTCTATTCCTGAAAGCATAAAAATAGTTAGAGGTGCTAATTCTCTAGTAAGAGCATCTACTAAGCTAATTTTATGGCCCGAAAGATGTTCAACATCAAAATTGTAATGGTTGAACCATTGTTGCCATCTAACTAATCTTTCTTTTTTGTAATCACCAACAATATTAGTTCTTAAGAAATAACCAAAATTCTTGTTATATGTTCTAACAATGAATCTAGAGCTTATAACATATATTAAAAATTTCTTAATAGCTTTTTTGATAGCTAAATATTCTTTTTCATTACTATGGTAATTTAATTCTAGACCTTGGAAAGACCCTGATGTATATCTACAAAGATATTCATCTTTGTCATCTACTCTTGCTTTCAAAATTGCTCCCCAATATTCTTATGAAGCATCTATTTCAATTATCATTTTATCATCTGGCCCTAAATGGTATAAAGTTGAAACATTTTTACCTTTGCTTTTACTTTATCCATATATAAAGTATCCTCTTCGGTTCATTTCCAGATATGATCTTTTTTTAATTTTTCTTGTAATGGTTTTCTCATTTATGCAAGTTTCTTGATATATGCTTCTACATATGTTAAACATCCTAAAAATCTTTGTAATTAGTTTTTTTCTTTTAATTCACTAGGGAAACCTTGAATATTATTTAGTATATGAGGTTATGGATTATGTTTTCCATCTTCAATTTCCAACCCTAAATATTTAATTTTTTGCTGCACAAGTACTGCTTTTTTTCAGAGAGTACAATGTCTTCTTTTCTACATTCTTGTAAAATATTAATAATATCCAAATACTGTTTATTTAATTCATTACTAAAAACTAAAATATCATCTTTGTAAACACAACATATATCTTGCAATTTCTTGAAGATTTTATCCATATATCTTTGAAAGATACATGGAGTTTGTTTTAATCCAAATGATATAACTATCCATTGGAATTTTCCTTGGGAGAAACTAAATGCCGTTAGTTTTTGGGATTCTTCATCCAGTCTTATTTTCCAAAATCCACCTTTACAATCAAAACTTAAGAATTATTTATTTCCTTTTATTAATAATAATAGTTCTTCTTTCTTGGGAATGAAGTATCCATCATCAATGGTTTCTTTATTTAGTGTTTTAAAGTTTATTATCATTCTTTTTTTTCCTCATCTTTTCTTGGCTTCTTTTTCAACTAAAAATGATGGATTAGAGTGAGGTAAATTATTTGGTATTATGACTTTTAATTCCAAAAGTTCTTGAATTTGTTTTCCAAATTCAATCATGTCTTCTGGAGTTTAAATCATTGATTTTATTCTTATGATTTTGTTAGGATCTCTTAATTTTATATTGACTATTGTTTTTCGATTTATTTATTTTTGGATCCAAAGGATTTTTTGAACTAACTGTTTTTAATAATTTTATGATGTATGTTACGGATTTATCTTCATGTATTTCATTGAGAAAAAAATTTTGTTTCTCTTCTATATCAAATGAGATATTTTCTAAATAAGGTTTTTGTTGATTTATCTCACCACGTTTTCGCTTTTTATGTTTTTGCATAAAAGTGGGGTTTGAGACAGTTAAAGCTTTTCTTATTTTTGAGAGAATGATGATATCTCTTTCTAAAGTTATAAGACTTATTTTGTCAAAATATTGTGTGAAAGGTTGGTATAAGTTTAAGAAATTATTTCCTATTAACAAAACAACTCCTGTTTCCTGGTAGGAATGTGAAACTCTTCTCCTCCTATCATTATATCAGTATCTTTTAATACCTTATTAAGATTTATTGTAGTATTATTAGTCATTATTACAATTAAATCTTTTGGTGCTTGTTTCCAATTGTCTTTTGGAAATACATATTTACTAGCTACACATATATTAGCTCTTGTATCTATATATGCATGTAAAGGATAATTAGTATAGCCTTTAAATTTTAGTCCTACTTTAATGTAAGTACTATTTGGATTTATAATACTATACAAATCATTCATCTTCTCATGAAGAATATCCATAATTTAAGTGTTCATATTTTGAGTCAGTTATATCTTCCTCAGTTTCTTCCAATAGATACATACTATAAGTATTATCTATATCAGATTTCTCGATTGGTTCTAATTCCATTTTGAAAGCTTCTTTCAAGATTTTTGCTTTTTGTTGAAATTCCTTTTATGTTGAAGTCTGCTTGGACATTCGTTGGCATAATGTTCTTTTTCATTATAGATCTAACATGTGCATTTTTTCTTTCCTAAAGGGCAACAATTCTTGTTTTTAGAAGGTTTGTACTTCTTTCTTCTAAAATATCTTTTTCTTATAGATTTCTCTATTAAATATTTTTTATATTTTATGGAAAAAAATTTTGAATTTATATTTTTTATATTTATATTTTTGTTTAAAAGATTTTATATTACATCCATATTTTCCTAGTATTCTAAAACCTTTTGTATCACACTAGATTTTATTATTGCCTCTTATTTGTTTATATTATTTTTTTCTTGACATTTAATAATGATCCATCCCTTAAGGCTTCTTATTCTTCCTCCTAGAGTATTTGGTATAGTTTCTCTATTTCTTTGTTCCTAATTTTCTGTTAAGGTCTTATGTAGTGTTCTAGGTAATTTTTGAAAAATATTTCTTTATAAGTGTTTGCATAAAGGTGGTAATTTATAGAAATACATTTTATATTCACAAATAAAAGAATCTAGGTAACACTTGTTACAAATTTCCATATTTGTTAGATTCCATTTAACTTCATTGATTTCATTTTCACTGGATTCAATGATAGTTCTTCCTTTATATTCTCCAATAAATTTCTTGTATATTTTAATTATTACTGTATCCAAGTATTCCATTCCTGTGGAAGCATTCCCTTGTATTAACAAATGTTGTTAATCCTGTCATTTTATGTGTTATAAGTACCCTACAGATTGAAGGGTTTGTTTGGTTATTTGAGAGGTTTGTATGAGCACACTCATACCACTAGCCCATTCATCTAAGGCCTTCTTACTATCTCTTATACAATCTAAACCTAGAACATCATACTTATAATTATCATGAAGTTTGAATTCTGATGGAATACTACCTTTAGTTCCCCAATGCAAACCTTCCTCCATTTTAGGTGGTTGTTTTCTTCTATCTGTAGCGTCATGTTGTTCTGTCCTTTGCCTATTTATTTTTTCCCTATGTGGGTCAGATGTTCCTTCTTGGTAAGGGAATGGTAATGAAATTGGTTTCATATGACCTTTTGGGATCATGTTTTCCGGTTTAGAATCAATCTCACTGATTACTGTCATATCATCTTCTTCTCTATTTGTACAAAATTTTTCATTATAATTTTCTTCTATTTCTTCGTTAGTTAGTGTCAATAAATAAACTAATTTTTTTATATCCCTATTTTAAGGGTTTATTTTATTTTTAATTCTTTTATATATTCTATTAAATTGAAATTATATTTTTTTTCTCAGATATTTCTTCATTTTTTCTTTCATTTTTAGGAATCAGGGAATCTGATCACCTAGGTGGTTCTTCTTTTAATCATTCTAAGGAATCATATTTATGACCTATTACTTCATTATTTTTATGTATGTTGTATACATATTTTCTTAGTTTTAAAAATTCCTTGTATAAATCTTGTTGTAGTTTATTATAACTACGTTCCTTTATTTCCTTTAGTAATTCTTTTTGTGCGTATATTATTTCTTGTAAATATTTTATGTTTTTTTTGGACCAAATTTATTTCCTCTGTTAATAATTGTACAGTTTCAAATATTATTGCTTTATATTTTGCTACGCCTACTAGGCTTTCATTTACTTCTAAATGCATATTCTTATTCTATCTCTAAACATTATTTTTTTTCCCTAATATAACATCATGAACTAATGTCTTCATTATTTTGACTTTATTTTCTAGTTTTTTAACTTCTTCTTAGTTAAAAGTTTCTCCTTCATGGTCTATAAAAGTAAACTTTGACATGCTATTATTTCTAACATTACTTTTTCTTCCTATTATCAAGGGTTTTTCTTTGATATCTAATTGTCATTCTTCTGGTATTTTAAAGTCTGTTAGTATTTTTAGTTTTATTATTTGTCCAAGTTCCTTAAAAAAATTCTATTTCTACAAATTTATTTTGTCCGTATATTGAACTATTATGACTATTTGTTAAAAAATATGTTACTAGATAATGTATTGAAAAATGAATGATTTCATTCTTTCATTAATTCTCCTCTTCAAATTCATAAGCTAGACTTAATACTTGATTTAGATTTTTATCATGTATGTTAATATCAAATCTAAGATATGCTGTAAATTTTAACTTTTGATATCCTAAGTTACCATGAATCATTCCTAATAAGGCATCTTTCTTATTTATTATTCTGTTATCTAATAATGCTATTTTTAGTGGTGTATCTATTCCTTCTCTGAAATGAACTTTTATTAATATTTGAAATCCTCTTAAATAGATGTATCCAACTTTTTCTTTATCTTTATGAAGAATTTTGGATAGCTTGTTTAATATAGTTTATTTATAAATTAATGGTATATTACTCCTTCCTTTTTGCATCTGTAATCTTAATACTCATTTCTTTACTACTTATTCCATAATAAATTAGTTTTTTCCTAAAGAATAATTTTCTTAACAAAAAAATGATGGGTCTTTAAATCCATCTCCTTCTTTAAGATTTAATTTTTTCTTTTTGAATTTCTTTAACTTTCTTTTTTACTTATTACCATTCTTTTGAAAAACATCCTGAGATGCCTTTTGTTTCTATGTCTACTATTTCTTAGTTTGTTTTTTCTTCTTCTATTTTAAGAATGTTACTATTCAGTTCACTTATGTTTCATGGGTGTTTTTGAATTTTTTTGAAATCTTAGGTGTATTTTGAAGATACCTCAAAGCTTGAGGGCATCTATGATATTAATCATAATCTCCCTCTAATGTATATCACTTTCGTATAATACCTATTTTTTAGAACCCCACACATGCAACCTCGTCATCCTCGTCTCCCAACCTCATTGGAATCGTTACAATCACCTCGTGTCCCAACCTTACCGAAAGCATCGTTCCAATCATCCACTCTCTCACAGCACACATCATTCCAATCACCCATCCCCTTACCAAATGCATCATTCCAGTTATCAACTCCCTCACCCTCACGTATCACACGAACCCATCATTTCACCATATCTCTTACACGACCCGTTCACACATGATAATACAATGTTTCACCAAAGCCATAATGCGACCTATCGTTCCATAAGCCATCATTCTAGAATAAAAGGTATAAGCTAACTCATTTTTGTATATACCATTTATGAGCTTACATTTTCTTATTCACAGCAATACAAAATCATTTTTGTATATACTGTTTTCTTTGTCCACCCTGTGCAGGTTAATTTCGATCATAAAGATAGGTTCCTATTTTAGAGACCCAAATTAGGAGTTCATGCCTTTTCACCTAGACATACTTCAATGTCCATTTCTGAGAAACATAAATGAACATACCAATTTTTACATTTCATCATCCTTGCCTTTTCCGTTGATAGTAAGTTCTGTTTTTCTTCATTTTACTTTTTGAGTAGTATTGTCTATCTTGCTGCATATTTTTCTTTCAATGGTCTTGTTACATCTTGTCTATTTTTATATCTAGCATTTTCTATTTCTTATTTTTACTAGGAGTAATGTCACCTTATATTGGATCCTAATGGTAAAATCATGTGTAAATTCACTTATTTAGGATATGAATCCTGAAATTATTTAATTAATACCCATTATAATCTTTTTCACTTAAATTATATATATATTGTCACTGAGGTTGACAGTTGGCTTTATGGTGCACTATATGCTACCAAAATATGACCATTTTTTAATCAAATAAGTTACTAATATTTATCTCGTGTTTAGGTGAAGGGAGCTAAGGTCCAATTTTCGAAGATGGTCCTAATTTGTAAATGGCATTTAGGCTTTCCATGGTCATGATGGTGTAGTTCCTCTTTCCAGAAGATCATATGCTCTTGTTGAGAATGTTGAGCCTAAACCAGCCCTAACTCAATTTAATCCATTGGTTGTAAAGGCATTAACTATAAGTCTCTCGCCTTTTGGACTTGGAGGACCATTTGGATTTTATTATTTCTTTGAGAAGTGGAAGAACCAGAAAAACAAATCCAAATCATCTAAGAAAGGATCTACAAAGGTACATAATTATGCGGCCTCAAATTGTTTTTTTGAGTGTAGTATTTATGATATTGTAGTACGTGTGCTTCTGTTTGATGAATAATATTATAAGGTGAAAAGGTAACCAAAATCTTGGTCTATCCACTATAAGTTCATGTATACAACAAGTTTTAAGAGATATGATATGAATTTTGTAGCTTTTGTGTATTTAAACTTGTTTAGGGTGTTCCTTCCACTTAGATTGTAATATGGACTATGAATATGGATGTGAACTGTTATTAAACAGGTTAACATGGAATGTAAATATGGATGTGCATGTGGATGTGTAATATGTGAATGTGAATGTGGAATATGAATGTCTATTGTTATTGAAGAGGTTAATATGTTATATGAAGGTAGATGTGTAATATGTATTGAATAATATACTTTGGATTTAAAAACAAATATATTTTTTATGAATATTTATAGCTTATTATTGAATAGGGATATTTTTGATAAATATTTATTGTAGGTTATTGAGTAGGGATATTTTTGATGAACATAAATTAGCAAGTTATTATAGCAATGATATTTTTGATAAATATTTACAAACATTATTACCAACAGTAATATTTAAAAAGCTATAGGGTAAGGGCAGAATAGACGTTATGCAACAATGTTATTGATTTTTCACAATTTTTTCAATTTCTGTTAAATATTAATGATATTTTTAAAGATATCTTAAATTTTTAGAGTATTGTCACCTTTTTTTTTCTAGACTATATAGATATTTCTAAAATTAGCTTAAACTTCAGGCTTTTTTTCCCTAAATATTACCTTACCTCGTAAAGTCATTTTACTTTTCTTAAATTTCTGACTAACTTTTATATATTGATATATTATTAATTTGCTAGTAAAAATATCCATCCTTTATCACTTTAAGTTTAAACTATGGTAGGAAAATTATGGCAGTATTAGAGAAGGTACCGATGACGATGATAACGATGATGAGGATGATCGGAAGATAGTTTTGGTTTTGGTTAAAATCAATTTTAATATCCTTTAATATCAATAGTTTTATCAAATAAGTAAATAGTAAAAAATAATATTAATTATAAATTATTAATCAGTTGTAAAAAAATATTTAGTATATTTTAATCAAAAATATAATTTGATATTTTCATTTAATGTTTTTTAAATAACGATTGTATCAATTAATTAATGCAAGTACTGTGACAAAAGAGAATATAGACAAATAAACAAAATTTAAGAGTATTTTCTCATAAATCATGTAATACAACCGCTGTTTACATTATCTTTTTAATTATAACTTTTATATATTTAAAAAACATGGATTTTATATCCTTTTATACTTTTGGTTCATATTTAAATAAAAAAATTCATCTTTATTATATATAAAAAGCTATGATTCTCTGGTTCATATTTAAATAAAAAAATTCATCTTTATTATATAAAAAGCTATGATTCTCTCTGTAAAGATTAAGGATATATTTGAACATTGTATTGAATAAATTAACTATATTACATTAAATTATAACTATTTTATAATATTTATGATAATTTGTAAAATATTTTAAATAATAATTATATAAATTGATGATAAATATTTTAATAAAATAGTATTTATTTTATTTTATATAGTTTTATTATCTATCAAAATAACTTTATTATAAAATTTTATTTAAATTAATATTAAATTTATTTTACATTATTTTACATTTTAAAATAAAATTTTATTTTTAATTTAAAATAAAAAAAAATCAAGATATATAATTTTAGAATTAAAATTTTAGATTAACTTAATAAAATATTCAGAATTATTTAGACTCATATCGATCGTTAGTACTAAATTTTTATATAATCGTATAATTTTTATATACAATAGAATCTTATTTTATAATCAAATATATAATTATATAAAGATTATAAAATGTCTTTAATAAATTGTAATGAGCATGCCTTAAACACAATGATAGACTAAAATTTTATTTTTGCATAATCATGTACACCATAGATTAATTCAAGTAATTTTTAGTTTATAAATATTTTAAAAGATTGAATTTTCATTAAAGTATGAACGATACTATTTTACCCTTAACATTTACACCTATACGATTTTGGCGTTTTAAAGTATTTCATGTTGGTTGTGTTTTAATTTTTAATAAATGTCATTATTATGTTTATTGGAGTTAATTTCTCCAAAGAATTAAATTTCAAAAAAATTATAAAAAACATATTAGGAAGTTGTTTAGCTATAATTGGAAATTCATCTTAATTAATATTAGTTTAAGCTAAATAAAGTCAATTAAGAGTGAATAATACATGACATTTTAGTTCTTTGTGTTTCATGAGTAACTGAATAATATAATATTAGTGAGCGAAAGTATAATTGATATTATGCATGAATAGTAAGCATATATGACTTTAGTTATCCATGCATTTTAATTAAGTGTCGGCAATATAATTATTTTATGTAATAATAACTTGACACCACCCTTTGCTATATCCTAATTATAAAAGAATAAGTTTACATTTTTATATAAAAACAATCACGATCCTACCTTAAAAAAATATTATACTATTATAACATTGATATACAATACGGTTTTTAACATTAATCATAAAAATAATAATTAATAGGATGTATTTTAAGTATAAATATATTTTCACATATAATCTAATTAAATTATAAATTTATTTAAATTTATTTATTTTCTAAATAATATTTAGCATAAGAATAATTTAGTTTCATCTATTAATTGTTTAAGATGGGAACTAAAAGACAAAAAAAAATCATAATTATTAAAAAAGAGTGTTTGCATTTTCTTATGAAAAAGTCAATTCTAGTTCCAAAAATAACATATGAAACATTAATTAATGAAATATATTTTAACTATCAATATACTCTTTCATATAATTTAATTATGTTATAAATTAATTTTAACTAACTTTTAAAATATAAATAGTGTAAAAAATAATGTATCCCATGTTTCAATTATCTTTTAGTTGGACAATTAAAAAGAAAAAAAAAACATATTTCTAACTGTAATAAAATAGTGATTTTTTCATTTTTGTATGAAAATGTGTATCATAGCCCAAGAATAACATTTCAAATATTAATCGGTGATGTGTATTGAAACTATTAATGTATTACTGAATATTTAATATTATCTAATTTAAGTATAAATTAATTTTAATTATTTTTTAAATTATATATACAGTAAAAAATAATTAATTCTATGTATGAATTATCTTTTAGTGGTGAAATTAAAAAAATACTAAAAACTCTTAAAATAGTTGATTCTATTTGAATAGATTTAAAATTTATAAATTCTTTTTTAATGGAAATTTAAAAAGAAAAAATTAAAAGAATTATAAATATTATAATAATTATGTATTATTATGGAACTAAAAGAGAAAATAAAAATTCTTTAAAATATATGTTAAATTTAATTCTTTCATATTATATTCACTATAAAATGTAATTAATTTTATTTATTAATTATCTTTTAGTGGGAGAATTAAAAGAAAAACCAAAATACTTCAAAAATAATTGATTTTATGTTAATAGATTTAAAATTTATAAATATTTTGTTAGGGGAAATTTAAAAAGAAAAATCAAAAGACTTATGAACATTATAATAATTCCATTATTATTGAATTAAAAGGAAAAATTAAAATTCTTCTAAAAATATATTTAATTTTAATTTATTTTTTAAATTATATTAGTGTAAAAAATAATTTATTTTATGTATTAAGTATATTTAAGTGGGAGAATTAAAAAGAAAAGCTAATTTTTTTTAAATGATTGATTCTATGTGAGCGTTAATGAAATTAATAATTATTATTTAACATCTGAATAAATTTATAATTTTTTAAAAAAAAATTCAAAAAAAAAAAAAAATCAAAAGAGTCATGAATACCATAATATTTATTTATTATATAGAATGAATAGGAATAATGAAAAGTTTCTTAAATATGTATTAAATTAGTAACTTAAAAAAATTGTAATTTACTAATTGTGATAAAAAAAAGATGTTATAAAATGATACTGTGTCCGATATTTTAAATTTTTTAATGCTTTCACAATTTCTTGTACTAATTTAGAATGTTACTTTATGTTGAATGCATTTAAGTATTATTACATATCTTGTAAGGAAGAACAATGATATTAAGATAATTCTCTTTTTTATGTTTTAATTTAAAATGTATTGTGCATTCATGCATCTAAATAAATAGTTATTTTGATAAATATAAAATTTAAATATTTTGAACAAAAAGCTTTATTTAAATAGAAATTTTAATTTAGAAAAAATTATTCATTGTCATTGCTATTATTAGTAGTCCTATATGTCTTATTATTAGTTTAATCATTATATATTTTTTTGCTTTACATTACTTTTAACTTTATTAAAGTAATTTTTATCATGTTAAGATTTTGTTTGCTTTATACATTTTAAGTTAATAATGTCAGATAAAATAGTATAAATATAAGATAACAAAAAACAAAAAATAAAAAATAAATAAATAAATTTCTATTAAGTTCTTCGTATTTAAATTAAACTATTGTACGTATTCATTTTAATTATATTATATTATATTAATTGTAATGTTTTAAATTAATATTTTTCAGTGCATGCAAGCACATTCAGTGCTTTTTATATATATTAGTTTTTGGACCATGCAAAATATGGGTTAGTATTGTGTTCACACAAAGCATAATCAATACTCGAACCCTAAATTTTAAACGTGTCTAATTAAGCTATTCTTCTATACAATTTAGAAAGAAAGAAAAAAATTCATTAAAAATGTAAATTCATTATTTAACCTTTCAATAAATTAGTAAAACAATATTATTTTAAACCTTAATTTCATCAAAAAAAAAATATTCATTGTTTACATAGAAAATGAGAATGATATATAATTTTTAATTTTTAATATTTAATATCAATATATTTATTCTTTCTTTTAAATAACTTATTTATTCATACAATCACTATGATTAATACGTAGAATTAAGATAAAAATATATGTAATTTGATTTAAATATAATATGAGTAAAATTGTTTTATATAAATTTTAACAAATATAAATAAAGTATTAATTTTTTCATATTAAACAATATAAAATATTGTTTAAACCATTTTTTTCTTTTCTTTTCTAAGATTTATGTACCAATGTGTAACAAATATTACATCTTTTATTACTTCAATTTTAATTTTATTATAAATACTAGGGTAGTAAGAGTTCTGTCTACATATTTCAATACTTAATATTATTATTTATCATTTGTGTTACTAGAATGCTCACTTTTATCCGTTATTTGTATAATTAAAGAGTCAAAACTATGAGTATAAAAAAAACTAACAATCAACTCTCCAAGTGTATACATTTAAAAATAAGATGTTTGTTAAGTTACTTATGATCGATTATCGTTAACGTATTTAATAAAAAAAAGTAAGAGGAGTTTATATAATTGTTTTTTGTTTTACTATAAAAAATTTCTACTGAAATAACTCATTTTTCTGCTTATCACCCTGGCTTAATTTTTCTATGTTAATAAACTCAGCTTCATCTATATAATTCATACATAAATAAAAAAAATTTAAAACATAAAGGATTGTTTAGATTATAATTATAAAAGATAATTATTTTGTTGTAAAATTTAAAAGATACAAAGATAAAGTATATTTTTATTTAATGTATAAGTCAAAATATCTCATACTTTAACTCATTATAGACTTTAGAAAAAATTAAATTCATATCAAAATTTAATTATCCCTAGTTAGTAAGCGATTTTAGGATCACTTTATTATCAAACATCCTAAACTTTTTATTTAATAAATAATTGACATAGACAAGTATATTAAATCAGTGTTGGAACAATATTATCGATAACTTGAAATAAACTACTTGGGTTGTGTCACGGACTAAGTCGCTCTCTTTAAGACGTTTCGCGACTCTGCCCAAATTTGTGCAAGCAAACACAACCCTATTGTCCCCAGGATAAAACAGCCCAAAATCTTTTTTTTGTCTCGGAACTTCACTACACTAATGAAGACCGAAATACTACACCTGAAAAAAAAATTGCTCAGAAAACTGAAAAGTAATTTAGAATTGTTGAGAGAATTTTTTTCCTTAGTGAGATGAGTTTGCAGATTGTTGTATTGAGACTGAGAGCTGAGGCCCTCTATTTATAGGTTTTAGAAACCGTGTGGCCATTATGATAATAACGGTAATATCTGGGGATGGAGAGCGTAATAGCCATTCTATGTAATGAAGAGTAACAGTCATTTTCTGAGTAAAGACGAGTAACGACCATTTTTTGAGTAAAGACAAGTAACGGCCATTTTCTAAATAAAGAAGAGTAACGACCATTTTCTAAATAAAGAAGAGTAACGACCATTTTCTAAATAAAGAAGAGTAACGACCATTTTCTAAATAAAGAAGAATAACGACCATTTTCTGAATAAAAGAAAACAACGGTCATCTTTTGAGTAAACAAAAATAACAGTTGTTTTTTCTGAGAAAAAAATGTAACAACCATTTTTTGAGTGGAAAAGTATTTTTAAAAAACAATTTTCAAAAAATAAAATGCCACCTCACCTCATACACACGCACACGGACTCAGACTCGGCTCGACACGACATGGCGGGTCTGTCAGAAAAATGACAGCGGCAACGCGCGCACGTGTGTGTTATCACATTTGCCTAGGTCCTCTCCCTTTCCACAAAAGTGGGTACCCCTTGGGGCCCAATCTCAATAGCCAACTCTTCACTATTTATACATCTTTTAAGTAATGTAAAAAAGCAATGTGGGACAAGGCTTCACTAATTTTTATAAACATTCATCTTTTCCAACAATCCCCCACTTAAATTTTATATAAAAATAATTTTCATCTAGCAACCGATCAATTAAAAATATAAGATTATGCATAAGCAAAAGGTGTCTATTGACTTGAACCTTTGCATAGTATTGATGCTTTAGAATATACTTGAGTAACTCGTAGTTTTGAACTCTATCTCTAACAATCATTACACACACAACCTTTCCAATATGTAGTTCGAAAAGCCCGTGTTTTACGACCATGCACGTGTATCCCAGTATAGTGAACGCTCTAGTAAATTTTTCCCAAAAACTTTTCATAGGAAGCGGCCACACTTTCACATTGACATAGGTGAGTCTATCAAGAGCACTCCTATAGCTATGTACTCCACTCCACATAGAGTATAGAACTCATTAAGATTTTTAACAATTAACTCATCTTTTTCTATCGCTTCAAGACTTCATGCTTCTAACAATATAGAATGGGATTTCAAAATAGCATGATTCATCTCATATCACTTCATGACTTGTTATTATCCTTTGAACTTATTTCTTGGGATCTCTAGTCTATAAGATGGGTTACCATCACGAGTGACTCTTTATTCTAAGGGCATTAATCCCATTCCTTTTGAGGTTTTAAAAACCTTTTCTCTTGGTAATCCTTTCGTCAAAGGATCTGCCAAATTTTCATTAGAAAGTACATGATCCACTCTTACAACTCCCGTAGAGAGAAATTCTCTAACAGTACTAGGCTTACGATGTATCTGTCGTCTCTTGTCGTTGTAGTAACAGTTCTGAATCTTTGCAATAGCCGCAGTACTATCAATGGAGATCAAGATAACAAGTATCGGTCTTTCCCATAAAGGGATCTCAGCTAACAGACTTCTTAACCAGCCTGCTTCTTCACTAGCAGTGGCTAATGCTATCATTTCAAACTCCATTGTAGATTGAGCCAATATTGTCTATTTCTTAGACTTTCAAGAAACATTTCCACCAGCTATGTTAATTATATAGCCACTAGTTGCTTTGGAGTCTTCTGATAAAGTGTTCCAATATGTATTGTTATATCCTTCTAGAACAGTAGGAAACTTTTTATAATATAATCCATGGTATATAGTTCTCTTAAGGTATCTCATAACCCTTTCAATAGCATTCCAATGCTCTACACTAGGTCTATTAGTAAATCTAAATAGTAGTCCCACAACATAAGCTATGTCTGGTCTAGTGCAATCAGTAGCATAACGTAAGCTACCAATAATGCTCGCATACTCAGTTTGTCTAACATTGTCTCCAGTGTTCTTGAACAACTTTACACTAGGATCATAAGGAGTATATGTAGGTTTGCAGTTAAAGTAATTATATTTTTTTAATATCTTCTCAATGTAATGAGATTGATCTAGACCTTTTCAGACCTAGTAATCTTTATACCAAGGATTACACTCGCTTCTCCGAGATCTTTCATATCAAAGTTTTCACATTATTCACAACATTAATATTTGATCCAAAAATAAGCATGTCATTCACATATAAACATATAATAATGCAAATGTTATCTTATAATTTATAATAAATGCATTTGTCACTTTCATTTATTTTGAATCCATGTGAGATAACTAGATTATCAAATTTTTCATACCATTGCTTAGGTGCTTATTTTAGACCATAAAGGGATTTATCTAGTTTAGAAACTTTATTTTTTTGACCTAGAATAACAAAACTTTCAGGTTGATCCATATAAATTTCTTCTTCTAAGCCACCATTTAAGCAAGCAATTTTAACATTCATTTGGTGTACTACTAAATCATGGATAACAACAAGAGAAAAAATTACACGTATGGAAGTTATTCGTGTGACTGGTGAAAAGGTATCAAAGAAATCTGCATTTTCTCTTTGCCTATACCCTTTAACTACAATACAAGCTTTGTACTTTTCAATAGTACTATCAGGTTTTAATTTTTTCTTTAATATCCATTTACATCCAATGGTTTTACAACCATGAGGTAAGTCAACTAAATGCCAAGTCTTATTATACTCAAGAGAGTCCATTTCATCATTTATGGCTTATTCTTATAAGTTGGCATCTAAAGAAGATAATGCTTCTTTAAGAGTTTTGGGATCTTCCTCTAAGGTATAAGCATAAAATCAGACCCAAAATCCTTAAGGGTTCGAGCTCATTTACTTCTCCTAATTTCAGTGTTTAATTTCTCATTTTGTTCACTAATTCTAGTTATGGGTAAACTATTAGAAGACGAGCCCCCACTATTTTTTAATTTAAAGGGAAACCTATATTCACAGAAGTCAGCATCATTTGATTCTATAACTACATGATCATTTAAGTCATAGAATTTATAGCTTTACTATTCACAGTGTATCCTATGAATACACATTCATATGCTCTACTAGAAAGTTTATTTCTTTTAGGATCAGGGATCCTAACATAGGAAAAACAACCCCAAGTTTTAAAATAAGTTAAATTAGGTTTCTTATTTTTCAAAATATCATATGGTGAAATTTTACTTGTAGATTTAGGCACTCTATTTAGCACATAACAAACAGTTAAGAAAACTTCTCCCTACCAATGGGAAGTAGCACCAGAGTTTAATAAAATTGCAACAATTGATTCAGTAAAAGTTCTATTTTTTCTTTCAGCTTTGCCATTCATTTCAGGAGAATAAGGTGCAGTTTTTTCATGAATGATTCCATGAGTTTTATAAAAATCATTGAAGATATTGGAATGATATTCAGTGCCTCTATCACTTCGAAACCTTTTTATTTTTCTATTAAGTTGATTCTCAATCTCAGTCATAAATATTTTAAACATGTCAAATGCCTCACTTTTATTTTTCATTAGATATACATAAGTGTAATCTGAATAGTCATCTATAAAAGTTATAAAATAGTGTTTTCCATTTCTTGCTAAATTTCCATCAAGTTCACATATGTCAGAATGTATTGATTCTAAAGGTTCAGATTCTCTAACTACTTATTTATGTGAAGTTTTGGTGATTTTAGCTTGACTACAAAAATCACATTTTTCAAAATCGTTCAAAGATAATTTAGGAATTAGTTCTAAGGTACTCATGTTCTTGATTATGAATTTATTAACATGACAAAGTCTAGCATGCCAAATATTAAAAGAACTCAACATATAAGCAGAAGAAGAGGTTTTATTGATTTCAACATTTAATTTAAACATTCCATCAGTGATGTACCATTTCCCAACAAATATATTATTTTTAGTTATAGTATATAAATCAGCCCCTATAGTTTAAGTAAACCCAGCTTTGTTAAGAACATAGCCTGAAACTAAGTTATTTCTCATCTCTAAAGTGTGCAAGACATCCTTCAAGATAACAGTCTTTCCAGAGGTAAACTTCAATACCACCTCACCAATACCAGCAACTTTAGTGGAGTGGGAGTCATCCATCAGCACTTTCTTATCCTCAGAATCAGAATAGGAATTCAACATGTCTCGATCATAGCAAACATGGCAAGAAGCACCAGTGTCCACCCACCACCCCTCGGATCCACCAACAAAATTGACTTTAGATATCATAGCAATAAGTTGATCTTCAGTAAGGTTCGCCTGTGAGGCATGACAATTCCTGTTTCGATAGTTCCTAGCCAATTGGTCAGGTCTGTTACAACTATAACATATGAATGTGTTATTCCTTAAGGGGGTTGAGGTCCATTCTAGGGAGGATAATTTCTATTTCTATTTTAGTGGTTGTAGTTTTGGTTATTATTACAATTTTGAGTTTTCATATTTCTACCTTTAGGTTTCAGAATTGCAAATGAGGGTTTCTTATTGGTACTATTGTTTGAGACTATGAGTACTTCATCTCTTTGGTTTTGTTTTCGGGCTTCTTCTTCTATTCTTAAACGGGTTATAAGACTTTCTAAATAAAATTCCTTAGTTTTATGCCTAAGTGTATTCTTAAAATCTTTCCAAGTAGAGGGTAATTTATCTATAAAAACAGCTACTTGAAATTGTTCATCTAAAGTCATACCTTCAGAAGTTATTTCGTGTGCTATCTTCTACAGTTCGTGTGATTGAGTTTTCACTGATTTTTCATCAATCATTTGAAAATTCATGTATCTACTCACAACATACTTCTTAGTTCCAGCTTTCTCAATGTCGTACTTCTTTTGAAGTGCTTCCCAAATTTCCTTAGCAGACTTATCAGAGTCATAATAATCATACAAGTCATTAGCTAAACCATTAAAAATATAATTTTTGTACAGAAAATCATTTTCCATCCAGGTGTCTAAATCCTTAGTTGCAGCTTCAGTAGAAGGATTAGACTGTATTGGTTTTTCAGTAGTAAGAGTAGAAACGATTTTTTTCATGGTTAAGAAAAATAACATTTTTGTCTCCATCTTTTAAAGTGTAGTCTCTCAAAACGGAATGGTTTGTTGAGATCAGCAATGTCAATATTACCAATAACCTGAAATGAACTGCTTGAGTTGAGTCACGGACTAAGTCACTCTCTTTAAGATGTTTCATGGCTCTGTACAAATTTGTGACAAGAAAACACAACCCCGTCCTCCCGAGGATAAAACAGCCCAGAATTTTTTTCCTGTCTCTGAACTTCACTGCACTGATGAAGACCGGAATGCTACACTTGAAAATTTTGTTGCTCAAAAACTGAAAAGTAATTTAGAATTGTTGAGAGAATTTTTTTTCTTAGTGAGATGAGTTTGCAGATTGTTGTGTTGAAATTGAGAGCTGAGGCCCTCTATTTATAGGTTTCAGAAACCGTTAAAAAAATTTCCAAAAATTAAAATGCCACACGATACGCTACTATCGGACGAACGGACAAACAACGGCGGCACGCGCGCGTGTGTTATCACATTTGCCTAGGTCATCTATCCTTCCACAAAAGTGGGTACCCCTTGGGGTTCAATCCCAATAACTAATTATTCACTATTTATATATCTTTTAAGTAATGTAAAAAAATAACGTAGGACAAAGCTTCACTCATTTTTATAAACATTCATCTTTTCTAACACTATATATAGCTCAATAGATGTATAATTTGTAAACAATAAAAATAAATTGGTAGATATAATAACCAATAGATCAACTTATTTAGATAAGATTTGCACAAATTAAAATGATATTTTTTATTTATAAATTCAAACAGTTTGGTTTTGATTTTAAAATTTTAAAATCCATTTGTGCGAAGTTTATTAAGATTTTTATGTTTATATAATGTTAATCTCCAACGTTATTTTAAAAATATTTATTATAATTTATAAAAGATTAAGTTACTTTTTCTTATCAAATTATGAATACTTTACTCGCTTTATAAAATTATTATCTACTTGAAAATTGGTATACTTTTGCAGTTCAAATGTTAATATCAATATTTTTTTAAAATAAATTATTAATAAAAAATTTAATATTATTGATAAGTTAAATAATTTAAATTCAATTTAAAAATAAATACTATTAAATTGCAAACATCAAACAAAACATATTTTTCATATAAATAGAGAAATAAACTCTAATTTATAAATACATCCATCAATCCTTTTCTATATGTATTGATAATTTTATAAATATAAATAAAATTATTTTAAAAAAAATTGATATTTTAGTTTAATAAATTTGGTGCTCTTGATCTCACTTATCCTTAGCCCTTACTCTCTATACTCTTTTGCCTTTGAAAATAGAGTAATACATTATTAGAAACTTCTTATATACAATCTATGTATAAAGCATATGTAAAATCTGACATTCCTTTAGACGTGACTTTGATTGAATTACTATCAACTCTGTCCTTTGTTTTTTTTTTTTCAAAGAGGAGATAAATAGTTCTTGACAAAAAGATGCTAGAGGCATAGATAGATGAAGAAATTAGATTTCAACAATTAAAAATAAATAAATAAAATCACCTTATGTCATCCAAAATAAGAAAACAACTCTATCGGTTAATTTTACATAAGTGTAATTGAAATGAAAAATATAAAAGAAAATAAATTGACAAACAAAATGTAATCAAATAAATAGTTACATCAAACAAAATCAACTCTCCTTTATATAATAATAATAATATATTTTTTCTTTTGCAAAAGAAAAAAATTAGATATTAACATTAATAAGAAACGATTAAATAGATAAAATAAAATGTATATAAATAAAAAAAACTTTATACATTTTAATTTTAGCATTAGCTACAAAGAAATAAAAATAAAATTGTCAAAAAATAGCTAGATGCATCTATATGCAACTAAAAAAAGTCATTTTATACCAACCAATATTTGTTTTGACAAAAATAGATTTAATAAATATAAAATAAAAGATTTTTTTGAGAATTTTTTAATATAAAAAATTATCAAACAAGAAGTATAAAATAAATATGAAAGCAACAACTATCTAATTTATATATATTAATAAAAATATCACATTAATATAATTCTTCAGCAACGTGAAACACTCACTAACAGACCAACGTATTAGCTGATTAACCTCATTTTCATTTTAATATGAAAAATGGATTCCATTTTATTGCTTGACTCATAAACATCGTTGAAGAATGAAAAAATATATTTTAAAAAGTTAAATGATCCATGGTCGGTCAATACATATGTGACACTTTTTTCAATTCTAGCTCTAGAAAAATGCTAAAAACAAATTAATATTATATTTTGAAACAGGAAATTGGTCAATATATAGTAAAAATTTGGTTTCTAAATTATTCTTATTGGTGTATACTTACACTTAATAGTCAACATACATAGAAAATACATGTTAAGTCTCATTGATGTCTTGTATACAATAAGAACCTAAAAACTGAGTTTTATTGTTCATTTCTATACTTACTTGATCTATAATATTATCCTATATTCATAAAATTATTGAATGCAAGCAAGTTGCACCACTGTAGAAGAATAAATTTGTTTTTATTTTTGCATCCAAATCATTCATATATATATATATATTGTGTCACCTGATAATATTATATAAAAATAAATCATTTTTTTAAATTTAAAAATAATCCTGATATGTAATAGGATACGAGTAATTTTGATTCAGAAGTTAGTGCAAATTTATGTACACTTAATCTCATTCTAAATCTGTAACTTCATAGTCTATTTTAAATTTCTATTAAAAAAAAGAGACAAAATCATAATGTAAATAAACGAATATCATTGATCCATGTATTCAATGCTTAAAGATTCTTAGAAATTAAAATGATCGAGGTTTATAATTTATGAAAACTCAGGTTTTATGTGATTGTTTTTGGGTATTATTTTAATTTTGTTGGTATATCAATGAATGATATGTATTGATTTGATTTCTTCTCTAGGGCAAAAGAACTTTTTTTTTCCCATTCAACGTTAAATAAGTTTAGATTAATTGAATATTGTATTGTGTAAATAATTTTCAGAATTGGTATACTATTTCCATAAAGAATATAATTTAATTTCTAATTTTAGATTATCCGTTTCTCCATAAATTCTAATTCTTGGAAAATAGTATTTCTAAATTTATATTCTATGTTATGTCATATAAAGATTACGGACCAAACTAAAAGTATTTCAATTTTATATATTTATATAATCAAAATAATATTTCAGTAAATCAAAAACTTACTAAATATCACACGTGAGTAGCTACACTTTAAAGATTTTTAAATGTTTCTACTTGTTGTGTGGTAACAAAGTAAGGCTAGAAGGCTCAGTCTATCACTTGCCCCAGTGGATACAAATCCTTAATATTCTAGGCGCTTTACAAAAAGATGCCTCATTGTTCCAATAACCATAGCACAAGTTCTACAGTTGATGTAACTGCTAGTTATTCAAGATGTCAAGCCAAGTCATGTGAAAAGCAAGGTACAATGCCAATAACCAACATATATGCAAGACTAGCCACAATGCATGCAGTCAACCCATGTTCAAGGCTAGTTGCAATGCAAGCCATTATGCAAGCAATCAGCTTATGCACAAAGCCAACGACAATGCATGTAGTAGCGAGCCCATGTGCATTGCCATTGTATAGTTCCATGATTATGTGATGTTTAACAAACAACCATGTGCAAGGTCATTCAAGGTAGTTATAACAAATTATTTGCAGATTTTCATGTAAGCAATTCAAGACTTACTAAGGAACTAATCACGAATTAAGAAGAAATTTAGAATATATATTTTTGTATTACAAATTTAGATATTTTATTTTACAAATACAATGTAATAGATTGTTTATAAATAACAACTACAAGTGTACATGAAATTTTGCTTGAACAATTCATCAATAAGAGTTTACATGAATTATCTCAATTCTCTATTCTCTCTTTTATTTGTTCTTACACTATTCATCTTCTTCTTACCACTATTATTAACTGCATTCGAGCTTAACTGCAACTTCTTTTTCTCTGCAACATTACTTCATGCTAAGGTTGGTTTTCTTTAATTTTAACTGATCTTGCATTTTATTTTATGATATCAGAGTTGTGAAGCAAAGTAGCTTCAATTATGGAAGATCAAACTACTGTTGAACAAGTAGGTCAAAGAAATGCATCTATAAGTCAAGGTGATGATAGCATTGTTAATTTTCAAAACTGAGTTACTTCAATAAAATTATATCAAACTCATTTCATTGTTTGAAAAAAAATCTTAAAAATTTTAGTAGTCTTCATTTGGAAGAGTATCTCATAGAAGATCCTTTATTAAAAATGTTTGAAAATGGACAAATAAATCTATATTTTAAGAAATCGAACAAACAAGACAAGATGATTGGAAGCTAGCGAGTAACATAACTCAAGATTTTCTAAGGCACGTCTCAAGCTTCATCTATCAAAGAAGCTATCTAAATCAAAATCATGGATCATTCAGCTTAGACAAGAGTTACATCGCATGATGATGAGTGCTTAAAAAACACTAAAATTACCATGATTTTATGTACATTAATTGACTAAAATATATATATATTTATATGTTTTATCATATATTTATATAAATTTATCTTTTTCGAAATCACGGGTATATTTATTGTTTTTCAGGTATTTTCGCTTAAAAACGTAACTTGAAGACTCAAAGAAGAATACTGGAAGCAATACATCACAATTATATTACTAAATAAATGGGGAAAGGTCAACAAATATGGAAAAAATTGGACAAAATGGGTCGAAAAGGTCAAAAATGTCAAAAAGAAGAAAATCGCGCCCGCAGCCCGTCATACGCTACCGCTCACGCCAGCTGCACACGCTGGTAGTCTTGTTCATCATCCCCGCACAGCCTACGCGCGGGTACTTTTCATCCGCGCAGATGCGCGCGCAGGTCTTGTTCATCCGCGCCCTCCCGCGCTTGACGCCATTTCGCCCCATTTTTCCCGTGCAGCCGCCCCCATGACATCATCAATGACCTCACCATGTCCATTACACGTTTTTACATTTTAACATTTTTTACTCATTTTTTCTCTCCATCCTCACCTATAAATACCCTCCTTCCCTTCACTTCAAAAACACACCTCAAAACACACTTCTCTCTTCTTTCTTTCTCTCCATTTCTTAGTTTTTAGTTTTTTTTAGTTTTTCTTATGTTTTAGCTAGTTTTTCTTATGTTTTAGCTAGTTTCTCTTAGTTTTAGAGTTCTTCCCTTTTTGGGAAGAACTAGTTATGTTTTTTTTGTAATTTATTAGCTTTTTGATTCAATAAATGGGAGTGCAAATTCCGTTTGGAGGTTTTCTAGCAACGGGAATGGCATCAATCTTGTAAGGATTTTATTTTCTTTGCAATTATTTTTTTATGCTTTATTCTTACATGTTATATTTAATTTGTCCGTGATTAAATTTAACTGTGCTAGTTTGTAAAAATGATGTAATAATAACGTTGTTATGCTTGCGAAATATTAAATAGGTAAAAATCCCTAAAATGAATTGATTTTATTTTTATTCAAGATTTTATATTAAGAATGTTAGAGAGAAATATATTATTTTTCATTACAAACTTAAATCAAAATTAGATTTTAAGGTTTAGTTATCCCATTCGATTTAGAGTAGTGCTCTTTTATTTGTTGGTACAATCGCCTTAGTTAGAGTGAAGCTCTATTTCAAAAGTTTTTATAAGAATTATTATCTGAAAATGTATTGACAACATGTTTTCAATAGTGGTTTTAAAACTTGAAAGTTAGTACTCGGATAACTAAATTCTTAGGTTTAATTTGGACACCTTGAATAAAGTTTAAACTGTCTAACCCCACCAAAGGTGGCATTTAAATGGTTCATTTTCAATCTCTTAGAAAAAGGAATTAATTTAATTAACCAAATTAGTTATCAACCCCACCCATAGGTGTTAATTGATTTGTTTAGTTAATAAAGAATATCTAACCCCACCAAAGGTGGTATTCATACAAAAAAGGGAGAATCAATAAATATCAATTCATATCTTTAATAACCTAGATAATACGAGCAAGCATAATTAACTTAGTTATTATATCCATAAATACTCCACTATTTATAAAAGATAAAATTTGCATGAATGTTTATTGAATCTATGTTTAATTTTCTGTAATTAGATTAAAAACACAAAAACCCCAAAATATCGTGACAGGATGTTTAGGATTTAATTTCGTTTTTAAAAGTTTGAATAATAAATTAAAAACCACATACATTCCTTCCTTAGATCGACCTTGGGAGTATACTTATCATTTTCTACGAAATGATTCGTGCACTTGTGAGAGTTTTATAAATATAAAACCAAAGTATTGGCAGGATCGGCGATGCCGGTTTTCGTTCATCAAGTTTTTGGCGTCGTTGCCGGGGATGACTCCGTTGCGGGGATGGCATTAAAGTTTTTGGCAATCCCGATTCTGCTCATCACATGAATAAATCTAATCCAAGCATTGATGAATATATGCTAAACCTTATATATATATATATATCTTTTAGATATGCACTAACTGAGTAAGATAAATTGCTCCATATCATTGCAAGTTTAGATAGAAACTTTGAATTAATAGGTTCAATCATCACTGCTAAAATGCAAACAGAAGTTATCTCATTCTCAAAAGTTACCCCATTATTGTCAAGTCATGAAAGCTGGATAAAATCATAGAGTATTTCAAATATTAGCTTGTTACCTAGAGCTAATTTTACTCAAGATGAACATTCTAGTTCTTTGTCAAGCCAGAATATCAACCTTATCCATAAGTTTCGGGTCCTACTAACAACACAGGTAGTAAAGCACCTATTACTTTTCTTCATTTCTTGAACAATTTTGGCTTTATGCTTGGAAACATGCCTTTGTAACAAGGTTTTTATTCTTGGCTTTTCTTTTCCAGGTGGATTTGGTAGAGGAAATAACAGACCTAATAGAGGTAAAAGTATATTTAATAATTTTCAAAATAAACCTATCTATCAGCTATATGGAAAACAAGGTCATATAGTTTCAAAATGATGGTATAGATTGGATCAATCCCATTAGTCACAGGTCTAAAATAACAACACTTATGCATAGTCTCCTAATGATGTTACAGGTCAATCAAGTATTTCATCTCCTTCACAGTCTCAAAATGCTTAGCATCAGAATGGACAAAAAAATTATGCCATTCAATAACAAGTTTTCTCATCAAGCAATTAAGGAAATATGTCATCATTTCCTATGCAAGCTAATTGGATTTAGTTTCCTATGATGCAATTTCCTTATAATTCAATGTTTCGGCCTGGTTTGACATAAGGCCATACATCATAATGGTACAGTGTTAATTTAGCAAATGCATAAATGTTACCTGCCTTTTTATTAGCTCCAAAAGCTTTATCTAAACCTTATTGGTATCCAAATTCACGTGCATCACACCATGTCATAGTAGATCCTACCAATTTAGCTAGCTCTTAGCCTTATACAGGTGATGATCAGCTCGTTGTTAGCAATGATAAGAGTTTACTGATCAAAACCTTTGGCTCGTCTATTTTTACCAATCCTAATACTCAAAGAAAGTTTGTGATGAGTAAAATTCTTCATGGTCTTGATATTACTAAGAATGTTTTTAGTATGGCTCAATTTTGCAAAGATAATAATGTATTTTGAATTTTACTCTTCTTTTTGTTCTATGAAGGACAAGGAGACAAATCAAGAGTTGATAAAAGGAAAGCTACATAAAGGCTTATATGTTTTTGGTTTGAATCAGAGAAAAACTCAATCTCATGTTCCTTTTTCTAATATCTTTATAAATATCAAAACTACTAAAGTAGCACATGTAGCTACACCTACAATTTGCTTACTTGGCATAATAGGTTATTTCATGCTTCTCTACCTATTATAAAGAAAACTCTCAGCTCTTTTAATGTTCATTTTCATGAAAATAAAGTAGTTAGTTTACAATGTTCAATTTATTCTCTTAGGAAAAATCATAAATTGCCTTTCTCTTTATCAAAATCTTGTGCCACAATACCCTCGTTATACATTTTGGTCTATGGGTGTCTCTTGTCATTTTAAGAAATGGTTACAATTATTATGTTCATTTTATAGATGAATTTTCACGACTTACATGGATTTATTTTCTAAAATCCAAGAGTGATGTCTTGAAAGCTTTCTTGTAGTTTAAAGCTATGATAGAACTTCAATTATCCATGAAAATCAAGGTCTTCCAATCTGATTGGGGTGGAGAATTCTAGGCTCTCATATCATATTTTTCTCAAATTTGAATCATACATTTAGCCTCATACCCTCACACCCAGAAGCAAAATGGCTTAGTTGAGAGGAAGCATAGACAAATTGTTGATCAAGGTTTGTCTATGCTTACTCATACTTCCTTACCTTTAGATTTCTAAGATGAGAGTTTTCTATGCCATAGCTTTGTGATTAAAAAAATTACCACAATTCTTTTCAAAGTCCACTAGAAAAATTATTTCAAGTTAAATTATATTTTTCTTAAAGTTTTTGACTGCTTTTGTTTTTTTCACATTTGACCATTTAATGACCACAAGCTTGAATTTAGGTTTATTCCTTGTACCTTTTTAGGGTATAGTCCTATATATAAAGGTTATAAATGTTTAGCCACAAATGGAAAGCTATACATTTCTAAACATTTGACATTTCATGAGAATACCTTTCCTTTAACTTGATTTTGTAGCTGGTTTGTGCTGGTTGTGTCTTCTAGTACTTTTTCAACAGTAAAGTCAATTTTGTAGCTGGTTTGTGCTGGTTGTGTCTTCTAGTACTTTTTCAATAGTAAAGTCAATTTTGTAGTTGGTTTATGCTGGTTGTGTCTTCTAGTACTTTTTCAACAGTAAAGTCTCTTTTACCTATTGTCCCAAAGCTTAAACCTTTACTTTCCCTACCTACTATTTTTGGTCATCAATCAAATCCTTATCATGTACGAGATAGTCTTTCAAGCCCTTTTTTTCCCACTCTATTTCCTTCCATGAGTCTACATCTACTCCTTTAACACCTTATTCACCTTATCCTATTATTTCTTCTACTACTCAAAATATTTCTCCTCTCATTTTCTCTCTTGCACATGAGATTTCTAAGGATCTTTAGTCTTCACATGTTGTTTCTATTAATCAACATCTTATGATTAATAGAAGTAAGCATGACATTTATAAGCCTAAAACTTGCATTCTTGATTTGTCTCTCACTAACCCACAAATTGTAAAGAAAGCTTTAAATTATAATGCTTGGAAAGATTATTTGTAAAATGAGTTTGATGCACTCATTAGGAATAAGTCTTGGGTATTAGTTTCACCACCTCAAAGCAGAAAGATCATAGAATCTAAGTTGATATGGATAATAAAGAAACTACAAACAAGTGTCTTGGATAAAAGAAAATCAAGGCTTGTAGCTCAGGGATTTGATCAACAACCTAATTTTGATTTCTAAGAAACATTCAATCCTATCATCAAACTAGTTACCATTCGGTTGTGATCACCACTACTTTATCCAGAGGGTGGAAACTTCATTAATTAGACATAGATTATGCCTTTTTGAATGGAAATTTAAATAAGGAGGTTTATATGTCTCAACACCTAGGTTTTAAAGATGCTTGTTTCCTTGGTTAGGTTTGTAAACTGTAAAAGACCATTTATGGTCTTAAGAAAGCCCCAAAAGCTTGGTTTGATACCTTGTCTAGTGTTCTATGTGAAATGGGTTTTGACAAACCCAAGGCTAATCCTTCTTTATTTTGTAACTTCTTTAAAGCTTTCCTAATTTATCTCTTAGTTTATGTTGATGATATTATTATCATTGATGGGAATGAGGCAGATACCAAGTGTCTTAAAAACATTTTACACACTACTTTTTCACTTAAATACATGGGTCTTCTTCACTACTTCTTAGGATTGAAATTTCTATCTTTCTAATGGTGATATTCTTGTCACTCAGTCAAGGAGTTACTCGAGAAAGAAAAAATGGACCATGTTAAAACAATCAGATCTCTAATGCTTACTTCATCTATCTCGTCTATCACAAATGGAGTGTTAATGAAAAATCTCTCTTTCTATTGAAGTGTTATAGGGGCATTATAGTACATCACTTTGATTAGACCTGCCATTGCCTTTGCTATAATTAAAACATGCCAATTTATGTCAAAACTCATCACTTTACATTGGTTTATTGCTAAAAGGATACTCAGATACTTGCAAGGTACTATCCAACATGGTATTGTGTTCAGACCTTCCACTCAGCTAATCTTAATTGGATTTTTTTATTGTTGATTAAGGCTCTTGTCCTAGTATCAAAATATCTACCTCTAGGGTATGCATTTTTTTGGGAGCCAATCTTATTTTTTGGAGCTCTAAGAAGCAAGGTGTCATTTGGCTTTAGGCTTTTTTAAAGGAAATGCATATTTCCTCTCCCTTTGTCCTAATCTTGAGGTGTGAGAATTTAAGCACAATGGCATTGGCAGCCAACCTTGTGTTACATGCAAGAACCAAGTATGTGGAACTTGATATGCATTTCATCCTAGAAAAGGTTTTGGCAAAAGAATTTGTTGTTTAACATATTCCTTTGCAACCTACAAACACTTTTACTAAACCTTCTCCATTCAAGTCTTTCTTAGGTTAAGAAGAAAACTCAGTATTATCTAGCTCCCACTGAGTTTGAGGGAGGGTGATAACCATAACACAAGTTTTGCAGCTAATGCAACTGCTAGTAATGCAGGAAGTCAAGCCAAGCCATACGCAAAACAAGTTGCAATGTCAATAACCAACATATGTGAAAGACTAGCCACAACGCATGCATCCAACCTATGTGCAAGGAAATCCAAAATGCATGTAGCAATGCAAGCCACTATGGAAGCAACCAAATCATGCACAAAACCAACCACAATGCACGTAATAGCTAGCCCATGTACATTGTCATTGCATAGTGTTGTGAATGTGTGGTGTTTAATAAATAACCATCTACATGATCATTCTAGGTGGTTATAACAAACCATGTACAGATTGTCACATGAGCAATTCAAGACTTAGTGAGCAAATAATCAAGCATTAAGAAGAAAATTGGAATAGACATTTTTGTATTAAAAATTTGGATATTTTGTTTTACAATTATAATGTAATAGATTGCTTATAAATATCAACTATAAATGTACATGAAATTCATCTTGAACAATACATCAATAAGAGTTTACATGAATTCTCTCAATTCTCTATTCTCTCCTTTATTTGTTCTTGCACTGTTCTTTTTCTTCTTGCTACCATTATTAATGACATTCGAGCTTGATTGCAACTTCTTTTTCTCTATAACATTACTTCATCCTAAGGTTTGTTGTCTTCAATCTTAACTGATGTTGCATTTATGTTCTACACAAATAACCTTGGCTAATAGATGACAAAAACAAAAAACAAAAACAAAAAAAACCTTGCCTATTACTCATAAACTTTAAGAGATCTTGAAAAATGTACTCTGAAACTAGAAATATATCACAAGAAATAAAAGGCCACCATATAACTATGCAGGTCAAAGATAGAGTTTATATTTGACGAGAATGAAACGAACACACTGATGTGAACAATGAACTAGGCTTAACTTGATGCAAAAGCTCAAGCTTGATTTATTCAACGAGGTATTTTAATTTCTAGTCTTTACTATTTTCTCTAGACTACATGTCGTAGTAAATGTATGCTTTATTTTATTTTATTTTTCGTTTTTTTATTATTATTATTTTATAACTTGTTTGTCTTTTAGCATGAGATGTTACTTTTCCTCGAACATGTGTTTTTAGTAAACTAGTTTTGCTCCCATAATAGATATAGGCTAGCCAAGTGATAACAATTATTTGATTTTGTTATTGTGTTACTAAGTTATTTTCCATTTTGTATGTAAGTTTTCCTTTAACAGTACAAACTAAATTGAGTTCTAATAGCTCAATTCCTTGTCAATCCTTAACTTCTACGTCAATTGGAATCAAAACCATGGGCTTTTCCTACATCACGATATTACGACGAAGCAAAGCCACACAAGAGTAAGAGGTGACCTATCCGATTTTGATGTGTACTTAGGAATACGTAGGTTTTAAGGCAGATAAAGGATTGTATTGTTTCTTCTTAAACTTTCCTATGTAATTTTCGAAATGTCTCAATCCCTTCTCTTTTCTATGACTTCTACATCAATACATAAATAATGTTAACTAGAGCAACAAAAATTTGAAACTTGAAAGTAATGTGATTAATTAAAGCCTCCTTTTGCAAACTAAACCTTGATCACTAGGGATGAACATATGCTAATTGATTCGATTTTTGGTGGAAACAACTAACCAAATCGACCTAGATGATTAAGGAATATTAAAAACCAAAATCGACTTATGTATAAAACATAATCGAATCGACAACCAACTTGCTTGATCAATCAGTTTGTTCGGTTTGAATTTACATCAATTATGATAATAATTTTAGAATAAAATATAAACACTCATTAAATGAAATCAGTATTTCATCCAAATTTAAACATACTCAATAAACAAATTTAATTAATTTATAACTTAAATAATAAAAATCAAACATCATAAGGTTTAATCCTTAAATTACGTATAATTAATATTAATAAATTGGTTTAGTATATACAGATTTTTCTATAAAAATCCAAAATCGAACAAATTTATTAGGTTTAAAAAAAATAGTACCAAACAAACCTACTACTAAATCGCCAAAAATCAACCCAAAAAATTCGGTTCATGTTCACTCCAGTTGGTTTTTATATTTATTTCCATCCCTATTGATTACTCATGTGATACCCAATACTAATAAAAGTATCAACACATCATGATGCTAGAGAACCAAAATATATATATATATATAAAAGTAACAAAGTACGCAACCAAACAACTCAGATTATCAATTTTGACAACCATAATATAAATAAAACCTACTTCTTTAAGAATGCTTGAGCAAGTTTTTCCCATCTATTCGTGTACAGTTCATATTCTTTTTTCACTAACAGGACTCATGGTCACAGCAAATAACACCAAACCACACATAGATTTTCTTTTTACTAGAATTACATAAATAAAACCTACTTTAAGAATCAAGACCAAAATAACAAGAAAACAGTCAGATGCTCAATTCGACGGGAAAAAAAGAGGAAAAGAACTGTAAGGGAGGGGGAAAAATGAAGAACTGTAAATAAGTCTCCAACTCTCCAAAATTTATAGGGTGGATAGGCTAAGTAGTATTTCCCTCCGACAATCATTGTCATTTAATTCTCTAATTTATAAAAGATATTTTAAATTCTCCTTATTTGTAAAAAATATGTTTTAAAGTACTTTTATTTATGAAAAAGGAGTTATATAACCAAAGGAATTCAAATATATTTTCATAAACAAAATTACTCATAAACACATTTTGTAAGTGACAAAAAGATGACACGATATTTTTCCCTAATTTATATTCTGCTTTTATGCTTCACCCAACATCACTTTCATACATAAATACCACACGGTGTGGGTTTCAGTAAAGAAAGTAAGGGAGTTACAGATTAATGCTAAATCTCAGCTATGTTTCATGAATAATGGAAGTGGTTATACTACACACTCCAAATTGGGAACATAGCACTCAGTGCAAGGCAAGCACATCTAATCTAACAAGTAACAGTAATAATGTAATCCAATGTACCCGCAGAAATCTACTTCTCCACGTACCCTTTTAGATAGCAAAACACTCCATGCACGCAATTGAAACAAGAAGATCAGTTAAATCAATTTAAAATTCCTGAGCTCCGCTATCCAAATCAGAAATTGTAACCATGTCAATCCTCTCATTCACTGGCAAAATAGACCAATTTGGAGACTGAATGGCTCGTAACCATCGGAAATCATCCACATTGGCCCAGTTGCCGGTCTCCTCATCAAGATGAGCATCCTTAAGATCTCCCTCAATACCTTCATAGCTCAAACAATAAGGCGAAAACCTCACACCATTACTGTCCTCAATTATGGGTCTGCTCCTGACTCTCAGATAAAAGTCGGTGGCTTTGGCATTGTGTATTCGAATTTGATGCGAGGCAATCACAAAAACACAGCCCTCAGCACCCTCGATCAGAATCGAACCAATCACAGGTCCCCCATAAACCCGACAATTGCGAAGCTTGTGAACGAACAGCGATCTAACACTGCCCATCAACCTCACCTCGCATGAATCAAGGTCAGAAATCGTAAACTCTCCTATCTCTGAGTCCTTAAAGTTTCTAACCAAAATCTCGCCTTTCTTGTTCCGAAACCCAGGAGAATGCGGAACAGTAAAATTCATTTTCTTGTTTATGCCGATTACAGCTTCTTTGTCCTGCTCTTCCTCTTTCTTTAAATCAATAACTGAAGTTTTCTTGGCTGTCTTATTTTTAAAAGAGAATTTCTTCTTGGGTATTAAATCAGAGCTCAAATTATCTATGCTCTGTTTCAATTCGGAGATCGTTTGGAGAGAAGACCGTACCTCATAAGAGGGCAGAAAGTAGGAGTTTTCAGCAACGAGCTTTTCAAGATCGGAGATCGAGGATGAGATTTTGTCCAAATTGGATTTAAGTTGAGTGGAATCGGAGTGACAGGTGAGTCGGCACTGAGCGATTTGGGCCTCGATAGAACTTTTCGAATCGGCGAAGCGAGAAAGGAATGAGGATGTGGACTCGAAGGACGAGTCAGACTCGTTGGATTTGGGTGCGAGCGATTGATGTCGGTTCGAGAGACGTTCAAGCATTGCTGCTCTCTTCTTCTCTATAGCTGGATCTAAGGCATCAGATTCGTTAAAGGGTTGGCTAGGGTTTGATGACAAAGCTTCTGCTTCGTCTTCCATTGCTTGCGAGCTTTGGCTGAGCCAGCGCAAATGTGGATTCAGTTGTTGTACGAGCGGGATAGGCCGAGTCAAGTTAAAGTGTAAAAGGCATTGGCGGCATATAACAATGCTAAGAAAAAAAAAATTTGCAATATAATTAATTTTAAAATCTCTAAAATAATCTAGATCAATCAAGTTGATCCAATATATAATATTTAACTAATAAAAATATAAAAATTAGACTCTTACTAAGAGTAGAATCACCGAACCTTAGACTAATTTTATAAATATTAAGTTATTGTGAAATAATAGTTTTTCTTTAACCTATACTAAATTATTTGTTATATATGAACTTATGTAAAAATACTTTTTCTATTAATATAATCTCTTTTTTATAATAATTTATTTAATATTATAAATACAACAACATTACCTCATCATTAGTATTTTTACATATATAAACTAGAATTTAGTGTATAAAAAATGATCATTCATTTCTTTCTTAAAAGACCTTTTAATTATATCATTTGTTATTGTGCATGTGAGATCAACATACAAAGTTGGAAACACAAAGTCCTATAGCTATAGCTTTGTTGCAAAAAAGTTAAGAAAAGAAAACAATATTTATGAAGGGGTATTTTCGTAAACTACTTGGCAAGTGTAAAGCCTTATTCTAGAACACAAAGGATTGCATGGTACACTTAGCTTGTGGCATCTATAAACATAGAGTTAAGTATCAAATGCATGTAACTTTCATTTGTGTAAAATCAGATTGTATAGAACATAAGTTACTTGAGCTTTCTTCTTTGTAAGGGTTATAAATACTATTGTAAAGAAGTCTCCGTGACGTTTGAAAGGCTGTGTGCCTTCAAGATTCAATGCAGTGGACTGTAACTGATTAGTTCCAGGTGGATGTATGTGATTAAGAACCACTTTAAAACTCGTGTGCAAGACCTATTAATTGCTTCTTCTTTTTATCTTCATTTTAGTATAATTGTTGCTGTTAATTATGAGTATTTTTATGGTGAGTTTAATTGCTTCTATAACAGTTATATTATCACAACTTCTAAGGATCCAAATTGTGAAGAGTATAGAGAGATAATAAGAAAGAAAGATTTAATGTTGTATTGGTGTGTTTAGAATGTACATAGAGAACCCTATTTATAGGATTGTAACAAGTGTAGTACAAGTGTAGTACAAGTGTAGTACAAGTGTAGTACAAGTGTAGTACAAGTGTAGTACAAGTGTAGTGGAAGTGTAGTACAAGTGAAATAGTGGAAGTGTAGTACAAGTGTAGTACAAGTGAAATAGTGGAAGTGTAGTACAAGTGAAATAAATTACAAATTCAAATATAACTTAACATCCCCCCTCAAACTCAAGGAGGAAGAGAAACAATCAACTTGAGTTTGGAAACTAATTCTTGAAATCTGCCTGGTAGATGAGATTTGGTGAAGATGTCAGCTGTTTGATCTGTGGAGGATATTGATTTGAGACAAACAGTGTCTTGAAGAACATGTTGGCGAACAAAATGACAATCAATCTCGATATGTTTTGTTCGTTCATGAAATACATTATTGTGAGCAATCTGAATAGCACTCTGATTATCACAATATAGGATAGTTGCAGTTGATTGGAGAACACCCATATCAGCAAGTAACCAACGGAGCCAAAGAAGTTCTTGAGTGGTGTCAGCAAGAGCACGATATTCAGCTTCAGTGCTGGATCGAGAAGTGAGAGATTGTTTCTTGCTTCGCCAAGATATAAGAGAGTTTCCAAGAAAGAAACAATATCCAAGGGTAGAAAGCGACGATCGGTTGGGTCACCCGCCCAATCAAAGATCGAGTAGAGGCGGAAAGAAGAAGATTAGACTTGTTGGAGAAGTGGAGACCGTGAAACACGGTGCCTTTGATGTAGCGAAGAATGCGAAGAACCGCGGATAACGGGTAGACCGTGGAGCGGAACATGAATTGACTAACCGGATGAACAAAGATAGGCAATGTCGTGACGAGCGACCTGTGAGATAAACAAGGTCGCCTACTAGTCATTCGTATAATGTGGCATCCGAGAGAATAGTACCATCTAATGGAGTAAGTTTGACATTGGTTTCTAGAGGTGTTGATGCGCTTTGCAATCAAGAAGTGCCACCGATTAAGAATATCGGAAGAGTACTTTGCTTGAGAGAGATAATATCCTCGAGAATCGGATGAGATTTCTAGGCCCAAGAAGTGGAGACGACCAAGGTCTTTCATTTCAAATTGATGACTCGTAAACCGTGAGATCAATAATTCCATTGTAGTCATTCCCGTTATGATCATATCATCTACATAAAGGAGTGTAAGTGTTACACCAAATGTGAGTCTTCCGAATAAAGAGACCGAGTCATAAGAATCGGAAGTGAAACCAAAGTCGGTAAGTGTAGAGTCGAATTTATAAACCAAGCTCGAGGAGCTTGTTTGAGGCCGAGGAGAGCCCGAGGAAGTGTGCATTCTTGATGAGGTGAATGAGTGTATCCAGGAGGAGGTTTCATATAAACATCCTCAGTTATGTCTCCATTGAGAAAAGCATTTTTGACATCCATTTGAAACATGTTCCAATTTCGGCAAAGAAGAATGAAGAATGATACTTCGAACAGAAAGTGAGTCGAGGCTGTGTGCAAAAGTTTCTTCATAGTCGATTCCATATTCCCGTGTAAAACCCTTGCAAACCAGACGAGCTTTATATCGTTCCACGCACCCATCCGAATGAGTTTTTATTTTGAAGATCCACTTACAACCAATCAAAGATTTAATAGGTGGAAGAGCAACAAGATCCCATGTATGTGCTTTTGTTAATGCACCTTAATTCATCCCGTCATAGCTTCTTTGCCAACGAGGATTAGAACTAGCTTCTCTATAGTTTTGGGGTTCATGATGAGACAAAATAGTAGAGAAACATTGGTAATCACGAAGATGAAAAGGAAGACTACTTACACGAGTAGAAGGACGAAGGGATGACTCGACAATCGTGTAGTTGGTCTTCGTAAGATGTTGTTATGGTAGGATCAGCAGAAGGAGCAGACACATCAGGAGAAGCCGTAATAGACGATGGTGAGGGTAATGGAGTAATGTCAGGAGGAAATAAATCAATAGTTGGGTCATTAAAAAATGAGAGTGAGGTAGGAGATGAGACATGAAATGAAGAAATAGAGGAAAACATTTTATGTTCCCAAAAGATGACATGACGAGAGATGCGCAATCGTTTAGAGATAGGGTCCCAACAACGATAGCCTTTGTGTTCTATTCCATACCCTAAGAAACAACAAAGACGAGAACGAGGTTCTAATTTATTGTGTTCATGAGGGTGAAGAAGAACAAAACAGGCACAACCAAATACTTTGAGTAGTTCATAAGATGGAGAAGTACTATAGAGACGCTCATAAGGGGATTGATTGTGAATAATAGGCATGGGAACACGATTGATGGTATAAACAGCCGTAAGAGCTGCTTCACCCCAAAAGCGTTCAGGACAAGAACTAGAAATTAGGAGAGTACGAACAATATTAAGAATATGTTTGTTTTCGCTCAGCTCTTCCATTTTGTTGAGATGTGTCAAGACAAGAATATTGAGAAAAAGTCATATTTTTTCGAAGAAAATTTAAAAATTTGTTTCTTTATATTCCATAGCATTATCAGCTCTAAGCACTTTGATATTTTGAGAAAATTGGGTTTTAACCATTTGGGCAAAATCATAATAAATTTTGGGTAATTCAGATCTATGTTTCATGAGAAAAATCCATGTGAATCTTGAATAATCATCAATAAAAATGACAAAATAAACACATCCCCCATAGTAGGATGTGGGGATGGACCCCAAACATCAGAATGAATTAAGTCAAAAGGGAGACAGAAGTAGAATCACTTTTATTAAAACATAAAGCAGGTTGTTTTCCCAATTGACAAGGCAAACAATTTACATTATCAGAAATAGAAACAGATCCTAATTTACCAGAAGATGCTAAGGGACGAAGACGTCCTATAGACGTATGGCCTAGACGAGCATGCCATAGGTTGATAGGAGTGGTAGAAGCAACAACGGAAGTGTGAGGAGAATTGGGTAGATGAAGGTTGATAAGTTCAAATAATCGTCCAACCTTACGGCCTATCCCAAGGATCTGTCCTGTCTGTGGATCCTGCACATGACAACCAGAAGAGGAAAATGTAATAGTAAGACCAAGTTCACATAATTGACCAACAGAGATAAGATTTAGAGTAAGGTTGGGAATATGAAAGGTGTCAGAAAGTGATATAGAAGATGTGGAAACTTGTCCTACAAAGATTAACATGCATACGTGAACCATTGCGCTTGAATTAAAGGTTTGGAGATGGAAGATTGTGTGGGAGAGAAGATGTGAGTATCATGAGTCATATGGTTACAACAATCAGAATCAAAATACCATAAAGATTTACCTGATGTGAGAGACAAGGCAGGAGGAGAAGCATTACTAGATTGTGAGAGAACATGTTTAAGAAGACCTTCAAGTTCTTGAGTAGAGAAAGTAAATTTGTCATGATTAACCTCGGAAGCGGCGGTGATAGATGAGTTACTATTTTTACCGAAGCATGTTGAGAGGGATTCGAGAGGAATACCGAGAGGGATTCCGTGAGGAATGCCGAGAGGATTCCGAAAGCAATCTCTATTAAAGTTGTCCCGGACCCTTCAGACAATATATACATACCCGAATGGGACATGTAAGAAGCTCATGATTGGGGTTATGACGGTAGGTGCAGCCTTGATGTTTGAAGTCCTCTTTAGAACCTCCTTGTGGCGATAAAATGGGGTGGCAAGAACAGAATCAGATGATGAACTTTGAAAACCCCCATCCGAGTTTCTTCGTAGCGAAGCTCTGGCCACAGCAGTATCTAAGGATGGAAAAGGACTCCGATGGAGTAAGGAATCTCGAACAGGTTCAAATCGATCATGGAGAGCCATGAGAAAAATAACAAGACGCTGGTGATTACGGTAAGTTGCAAACATCTCAGCATCAACCTTGTTCGCCCAAGTTGGTTCGTAGAGAGCGAGTTGATCCCAAATAGTATGCATTTCGTAGAGAAATTGGTTAATGGTTTGATCGCCCCTTCGCTGTTTGGTATGAAGAGTTGTTAAAAGTTGATATTGGTCACAAATCTGTTGTAGTAAAGCGAGCCTCAAGAAATTCCCAAACTTCTTTGGCGGTGTCAAAACGCCCAAATTCACCATGAATGGAGGGTAAAGTGGTGTTACTGAACCAGGTAATAATTTGATGATGTTTACTCTCCCGCCTTCAAGGCGATCAAGAATAAGGAGTTGTTTTCGGTGGTTTCTTGGATGGGTATGTAGATATCACCGCTATGAAACGCCATACCAAGGCCCTTTCAAGAAACTTTTCATTGCTTGTGCCCAGGCTAGGTAGTTAGTATCATCAAGGGTGGTAGAGATTGGTTTTGGGATATCATTTCGGTCCATTTTAACGAAATAATGGAGGAAATATAAAGCAAATATATAGAAACAGTATAAAGGAGATATCCTTAAAAATGAAAAAAAAGGAGTTGAAAACAAGCCTGGAACCGGGTTGAGGTGAGCCGGGTTGGAGTGAGCCGAGTTGAGGAGAGCCGAGTTGAGGAGAGCCGAGTTGGAGTGAGCCGGGTTGGAGTGAGCCGATTTGAGGTAAGCCGGGTTTAGAGTGAGCCGAGTTGAGGTGAGCCGGGTTTGGAGTGAGCCGGGTTGAGGTGAGCCCGGTTTGGAGCGAGGAAGAGAGGCAGAATTTTGATAGAAATTTTAGAGGTATATGAGAGGCTCTGATACCATGTGAAGAGTATAGAGAGATAATAAGAAAGAAAGATTTAATGTTGTATTGGTGTGTTTAGAATGTACATAGAGAACCCTATTTATAGGATTGTAACAAGTGTAGTACAAGTGTAGTGGAAGTGTAGTACAAGTGTAGTACAAGTGTAGTGGAAGTGTAGTACAAGTGAAATAGTGGAAGTGTAGTACAAGTGTAGTACAAGTGAAATAGTGGAAGTGTAGTACAAGTGAAATAAATTACAAATTCAAATATAACTTAACACAAATAATACTATTATTAGAATTCTGTAAGATAAAAAAAATTTCTTCATTGAACTATTTTGCTTGCCAAGATACATTATTAGGATTATCAAAAACATATTCAAGGATATTTCTGCAATTGCTTTCAACAATTATGTTCTTAAATCGAATAGCATCTGCTTGGCCAATCACTAAACAAACACCTCTTGCTTCACATTCCTCTATTGAGTATCCTTCAATGATTTTGAACTAAATCCTCAAGACATTATCATAACAATCTCTTGCAATAATCGTTATTGACAGGCAACCATTTGAAACTGAAGTATCGCGATTGAACTTAATGGTATGTTTTGGAGTTGATGTACAATATTCGAGCAAAATGTTACTATCTTTTTCATGCATAGATTCTTCCCTTGTGTCCACTTTTATATTTGATTTGACTTCTAGTAAAGTAGACCCAACCTAAATGCAACTTGCATGAAAATTTGGATATTTATTCCTAAATGTCCTTATTATTTCTCCATCTCTATAATATATACGTTGTTAGAGTTACTACTAAAGTAAAATCAATAAGGTCAACACTACTAGAGAGAAGGTTTTGCGGTGGATTTAAAATGATATGAACTAAGGTTATAATACTCCTTAAGAGTTTATAGCTTTACCTCCCATCTTCAAGCATTCCATAAATGCATGTAAAAAGTTACACTATTAAAATAGATGTTAAATTGTTTCATTATCATTGGCACAAAGAGGGTACTTTATGTCTAATTGATGCATTTCTCATAATTTTCCAAAGAAAAAACATTATATCGTTCATGAATATTTTTCCTCCATAAAGCTTTCTAAATTAGACGAGGACTCAAATCAATAGGGTTTAAAACTGCTAATTTATAAGCATAAAAGACTATAAGGTTACAAGACTTACTAAGTATCCAGATAAGTTTATCTTGTAAACATGCATTTGGAATCTTAAGTGTACTAATAAAGGGAACTGAAGTTGTTTCGAACACTAACATGAGTGCCCTTTAGAGAGTGATTTGTACTTTGTAATTCAAGTGGTATAAAGAATTTAATACTAGGTATCTAGGGATCACATAAGGCATTATCATGGTGACTATTTTTAATTTGGAAACAAAGGTCTTTCTGTAAAATATTCCTTGTACCACATATGCCTTTTTAAATATATGTATTTCTATTTTTCACCTCCACTTCCATAAAATGAATATTTTGATCATATTTAGATTTTAACACTTCGACCTAAAGTTTATTTATCCCACTAGCTATCATCCAAACTAACTTTGAGTAAAATAACTTGATTTATATGACTAAAATATTTAAAAACCAAACCACCGTACTCCTTAGGCAAACAAAAGATATTCCACTTTCATAGTGCTAAGTAATGTGACTTTTGTGGACTTTGTGTGGAATTCCATCATAACATTTTGATACGAGTAATCCCTGCTCGTAATGATTAGAGCAGCCTCGTGCACACAAAGTACACGGGTGCCCGCAGACGATAGGCGCACGAAGGCTCAAAGAAAGTGCAGAGAAGGCGCAGAGAATTCGGTTAGAATTTAGAGTGAGGGACCACCGAATAAACAACAAACCCAGAATTAGAATTCAGTTAAGAATGTTAGAAATTAGTTAGGAGGTTGTCCTTTGATTTCATTCCTGTAAGGCTATATATAAATCCTCTTGAATTCAGCAAAGAAATATATGAAATACATTGTTAAACTTCTCTTCTTCTTCAAGTTCCTCTTCTTCTTCCTCCATTCTCTACTATAACTATATTAGTGGTATTAGAACCGGTTACGAGTATGGATACTCGAGACAAATCCAATGTTGAGTTTCATAATAACGTAATGGAGACTCTCACACGACATAATAACACCTTACAGGCAGTGCTTACAAAGATACAGGTGATGTGCGTAGCTCATAACCTACCTGAGGATAACCCTTTTTGTTAGAGACGAAACCATACGATCACACCCTCACACGTCGCAATCAGCCACAAAAAAAATCGCACCCACTTGAAGTTTTCATTTCCAAAGTTTGCTGAGAGGATCCCACGGGGTGGATCTATAAGGCTAAACAATATTTTGAGTTCACCAACATTAGCTCAAACCAATAGGTGAAACTTGTGTTCTTCCATCTGGAAAGCATTGCGTTACAATGGCATCGTTGGTTGACAAAGTTTCGTGGACCACACACGTGGGTGGAATTCACCAATGTTGTTCAACTCAAATTTGGACCAACAGATTATGAGGATCCCTCAGAAGCCCTAACTCGTCTAAGGCATACCACTATTGTAGCGGCATACCAGGAAGCGTTTGAAAAATTGTCCCACAGAGTGGATGGTCTACCAGAAGAATTCCTAATAGGGTTCTTCATAGCAGGATTGAGATATGCAATCTCCCTTGATGTTAAGATCAAACAGCCTAAAACATTGGTTGATTCCATCGGTGTAACGAGACTCATTGAAGAAAGAAGTCTACTCAAAATCCACGTTATCAGTCTTATACAAACCCCCTCAAACCAACAAACAAGTCCAATGTTGGTGTGCTTGGGCCCCCACCTCAATAGTGTTCCTCTCCACCTCAACCATTGGCCTTTAGATGAATAACTAATCAAGAAGCACGAGAACGGAGAGATAAGGTTTGTAGCAAGTCATCACTGCGCGTGACCTCAAATGTTTATGATTGAGGAATTACCTCAAAAACTCACAAAAGCTCAAGAAGAAGAACTTTTTGAACAAGAGCCTCAAAAGCTGGTGCTATAAATCTCATTTCATGCAATAACAGATACCAGTCATCCCCAAACACTCCGAGTTATGAGAAATTTAAGAAATAAGAAGGTTCTAGTTTTGATCGATAGAGGTAGCACTCATAATTTCATTAATTAAACCCTGGTTTCCCATTGTGGCTTAACTGTCACTAAGAGTAAAAGGTTGGAAGTTATGATAGCCAATCATGAAAAGATAGAATGCATGGGGAAACGCAACAGCCTTACTCTTTCCATTTAGGGATATATGGTTTATGTAGATTACTATATGCTACCAGTAGTTGCATGTTAGGTAATGCTGTGGGTTCAATGGCTTGAAACCTTAGGTGCAATAGCAATGGACTATAGGAGGCTCACCCTCAGCTTCGAGGAAGGAGGAGTCACCCATACATTCCAAGGGTTACAACAAACCAATAGTGCAACCAACAAGGAATGCTGTGAGCTACATAATATAGAGTTGCTTCTTCAAATCTTGCCCATAGGTGCTTATGATAGACAGGAAGACGGTTCCACATTCCTTGAAATGAGGCAATTGCTAATAGAGTTCTCTCACATATTTGAACTCCCATCATGTCTTCCGCCAAGGCGTAAAAGAGATCATTGTATACCCTTAAAACCTGGTGTAGGGCCAGTCAATGTCAAGCCCTACCGTTATCCCTATTACCAGAAGGCAGAAATTGAAAAGATGGTTGAGGAACTCCTTCAATCAGGGTTGATTAGACATAGCAACAACCTATTTTCTTCACCAGTTTTGTTGGTCAAAAAGGTTTATGGTAGTTGGAGGTTTTGTGTGGATTTATCGAGCTTTGAATGATAGCACAGTTAAAAGATAAGTACCATATTCCTGTGATTGATGAGATGCTAGACGAGCTTGATAGAGCTCATATATTTTCCAAGTTAGATCTGCGATCAGGGTATCATCAAATAAGAGTTCATGAAGAAGATATCCCTAAAACAACCTTTAGAACCCATGAAAGCCATTATGAATTCTTAGTAATGCCTTTTGGCCTTACTAATGCCCCAATTACCTTCCAAGGTCTCATGAATGACCTTTTTTGAACCTACCTTCGAAAATTCATTCTGGTATTCTTTGATGACATCCTGATATACTCACAATCAAGGGAGGAACACTTGGTACACTTGAGAATGGTTCTTCAGCTCTTAGCTTCCAATAGCTTGTATGCCAAAGAAACTAAATGTAAATTTGGAGTAAAAGAAAGAGAATATTTGGGTCATATGGTCTCAGATCAAAGGGTCTCAGTAGACCCTTTAAAGATCCAAGCTATTCAGGAATGGAAAACCCCAACCACATCTAAAGAAGTCAGAGGCTTCTTGGGATTAGCTGGTTATTACATAAAAATTTATACGCAATTTTGGTAGCTTGGCAACTCCCTTAACTCATCTCCTGAGCAAGGAAGGGTTTCATTGGAATGAAGCAGCTAAAAATTCCTTTAAATAGCTAAAGGTTGCTTTGACATCACCACTAGTCTTAAGCCTTCCAAATTTTTTTCAGAGGTTTGAAATTGAATGTGATGCCAGTGGCATCGGGCTAGGAGTTATCCTTACCCAAGAAGACAAACCAATAGCTTACTTTATCCAAGCTCTCAAGAGTTCAGTGTTGGCTTTATCAACATATGAGAAAGAAATGTTAGCTATCATTAAAGCTATCAGGGTATGGCGCCCTTACTTACTGGGAAAGCCCTCCACCATTTGCACTGACCAAAGAAGTCTCAAATATTTGTTGGAACAGTGCATTACCACCCCAGCACAAGCACGATGGCCAAATCCCATATACCTCAGATCATAGCTGATTATCATTCCACCCCAATTGGAGGACACTTTGGACTCCACAAAACCCTCTCTCGCAGCAAACATAGCTTTGTGTGGCCTAAACTGTGCCAAATTTTGAAGAAATTCATCAAGGAATGTGAGCCTTTCCAAAGGTTCAAAATAGAAAGCATGAAACCAGCAGGATTATTTCAACCCCTTCCCATACTTAATAAGATTTGGGCTGACATTTTGATGGATTTCATTGAAGGGATACCATCTTCAAATGGGCATACAATCATAATGGTAATTGTGGACCGTTTAACTAAATACACCCATTTTGTTCCTATGAAACACCCTTCTTTAGCCATTATTGTAGCCAAGACATTTGTGACCAATATCTTATGCCTACATGGCATGCCTCATTCCATTGTCAGTGATCATGATAAGGTGTTTCTTAGCTCCTTCTGGCAAGAGTTATTTCACTTATAAGGAACTCAATTATGCATGAGCTCCAGCTATCATCCCTAGTTAGATGGACAAACCGAGGTAACCAACTACACACTTGAATAGTATTTGCGCTGCTTCACTAGAGATCCGCCACGCAAGTGGATTGAATGGATTTCTTGGGCTGAGTATAGTTACAACACTTTTGTCCACTCCTCCACACAGATGACTCCCTTTGAAGCAGTCTATGGCGTCCCACCTTTATACTTATTAACATATGTTCCCAAAACTACTCAGGTTCCAACCGTAGATGAACATCTACGAACCAGAGACCTCCTTCTACGAGAATTAAGACACCATTTTCTACAAGCTCAGAATTATATGAAATGCCAAGCTGACAAGCACCGATGAGAGGTCTTATTCAAGAAGGGAGATTATGTTTACCTAAAACTCCAACCTTATAGACAAACCTTAGTGGCCTTTCGCTCATCCAGAAAGTTAGCTCCTCGGTTCTTTAGGCCATACAGAATTATGGCATGAATAGGACCAGTAGAATACAGGCTGGCACTCTCTCCTACCTCTCAAATACATGATGTATTTCATGTTAGCATGCTAAAGAAGCACGAAGGGCCAATTACACCAAGCTCGAGGGAACTTCCTCATGTCTCAGACCATGCAACCATGCAACCATACTACCTCAAACTGAAACCATTCTTGATCGGCATGTGATTCAGAAGGGAAAATATCAACATAAGATAGAAAATTTGATCAAATGGAAGGGCACTCCAACCGAAGAAGCTACATGGGAAAATGAGTGGCAATTTTTGAGATCATACCCTAACTTCAACCTTAAGGAAATGGTTTCTCGAAGAGAGTGAGGAATAATACGAGTAATCCATGCTCGTAATGATTAGAGCATCCTCGGGCACGCAAGGCACACGAGCAAGCGCATATGATAGGCGCACGAAAGCTCAAAGAAAGTGCAGAAAAGGTGCAGAGAATTTGGTTAGAATTCAGAGTGAAGGACCACCGAATAAACAACAAGCCCAAAATTAGAATTCAGTTAGGAATGTTAGAAATTAGTTAGGAGGTTGTCCTTTGATTCCATTCCTATAAGGCTATATATAAAGCCTCTTGAATTCAGCAAAAAAATATATGAAATATATTGTTAAACTTCTCTTCTTCTTCTTCTTCCATTCTCTGCTATAACTATATCACTTTTTTACCAGAGTTACTTTTCTTAAAAATTGTTATTGGAACTTTAAAGTCTTCATTGTGTAAATAGGCAATGATTGCATGATTGACTTGATTAAAGTTGTCTTATTAACATAAGATAGAAATTTTGCTTTTCATCCTTTAGTCTTTGAAACTATTTTACTCAAAATTTTGTTGAATTCTCTTCTTTTATTTTTCTGTAAGAATAAAGGGTCTCCCAAGTAAGTGATATTACTTTCAAATAAGTTTATTCCCAATTGCATTGAAATTGCCTTTTAAGTTGTAATGGAACATTCTTGTAGAAGAAAATTCAAAATTTGTTGAGATTTGGTTCCTAACCTGAACATTAAATATGTCTATAAAATTCTCATTAGTTCATGAGCTTTATTAAAAACAGTTTTACATAATAGTAACACACTATCAATATAGAAGAGATGATTGATGGGAATACGTTGTTTTGAAATGTTGATTCCATGAATTATGTTTCTTAATTCTGCTTTCATGATTAATCTTGACAAAGTTTCTATTGCTATAATGAATAGATAAGGTAAAACATGATCTCCTTTTGATAATTCCCTGGTAGGAGTAAAATTTCTAAACTTAGATTCATTCAATAAAATTAAGTATGAGACAGTTGATAGATATTGGTTAAAGGGATTGCAAAAATTTTCATAAATACCCAATTCCCTTAAAATATGCAAATCAAATTCTATTCCATTTTATTATACGCCTTATTTATATCATTTTCACCCATTAAAGCACCTATTCCTTGTTTTCCCTCATGGTGTGAAGCACATCTTGAGCTAATATTAAATTTTAAAAAATCCATCTTTTAGGTACAAAGGCTATTGGTGTTAGAAGAATCACAACAACAATTCGAACTTAATCAAGTTCTAAACATCGGAATAAAACCTATTCTCCTTCTTTGTGTGAATCTTTTAGGAAAATAAATAAATAGAGATCAAAATTAACACAAGTAATTTACGTAGAAAAATCTTCCCGGTGTAGGAAGGAAACAACCATGGCATTCCTCTCCAAAACTTCCACTATCAAGAAACAATTGTACAAAAGTTCTCTCTAGATAAAACTAGAGGCAAAAAATCAACAACATCATCAAGAATACAATTCTTGGAAACTAACAATTATTTCAAGAAAATGGAGAGATCTAACCCAATTTCGTAGTCACTTTTTACAACCTAGATTTTCCCAAACCAGGGAGCCAAATCTAAATCCCACCATTCAAATTTAATGGTCTTGAGTCGTAAACCTTCCTGTAAAATTTCAACCCAATCGGACCACAAATTCCATCAGAGCATTTGATGAAGGCTTGTTGGAGAAAAGAAAAAACTAAAAAATTGCTCAGTTTTTCTGTTTCAGTTGCTGCAAATTTTCTTACTGAAAATTCACTCTCAACAAACCCTAAATGGTTTTATTTATGAAGCAATAGAATGGAAAAAATTGTCCATTCTTTATCCATGGGTCATTAAGCCACATGAGCCTTTTTGGGCTTCTTCAAATAAAAGGGAAAACCTAACAAATCTCTCCCTTTCCTAATTAAATGGAGGGATCTGTCATCCTGGCAATTGAACAACAAACTTTAAGTTTTTCCCTTGACACTGCTTTTGTCAGTATATCAGATACATTCTCATCCGTATGGATTTTCTCAAGTTTAAGAAACTTATTGTTAAGAGTATCCCTTATCCAATGATACCTCACATCAATATGTTTGATCTTGAGTGAAATGCCGAGTTCTTCGCTAGGTGAATAGAATTTTGATTATCGCAAAACAACACATATTTATCCTACTTGAAACCAAGTTCTCTCAAGAATTGTTTCATCCACAATATCTTCTTACAAGTTTTTGTTGCTGCAATAAACTCCACCTCTACTGTTGAAAGTGCAACACACTTTTGCAATCTTGACTGCCAAGAAATTTCTCCATCATAGAAAGTAATTAGATAACCTGAAGTAGACTTATGAGACTCTTCATCTCTTGCCAAATCTGAATTAATGTATCCAACTAACATTGGTTTTCCACTTCCAAAGCTAAGTATTAACTTGTAAGTACCTCGAAGATATCTCATAATCCACTTTACGGCATCCTAATACTCTCTTCCTAGATTCAAAAGAAAATGACTAACAATTCCAACTGTATGAGCTATGTCTGGCCTCATACACACCATTTCATACATTAAGCTTCCTATTGTTGAGGCATATGGAACCTTTTAAATATCTTCCTTCTCTTTATCTATTGAAAGGTCTTGACTCGATCTCAACTTAAAGTGGTTAGATAAAGGATAAGAAACTACTTTAGCTTTATCCATATGAAACCTTTCAAGTACCGTGTTAATGTATCATTCCTGTGACATGTACAACTTCTTTCCTTTCTTGTCTTGACAAATTCGAATACTAAGAATTTGTTTTGTTGGCCCTAAGCTTTTCATGGAAAAGGACTTACTCAACTACTTTTTCAAATTATCAATCATTGAAGAATTTCTGCCAATAATTAACATGTCATCAACATAAAGCAATAAAATGATAAAATCATCATCAGAGAATTTCTACACAAAAACACAATGATCAAAAGTAGTCTTCTTGTAACCATGATCCCTCATAACTAACTCAAACTTCTTATACTATTGTCGAGGTGCTTGCTTCAACTCATAAAGGCTTTTCTTTAACCGGCATAAGAAAGGCATTTTTCACATCCATTTTCTCAATTTCTAAATCCAAGCTTGTTGTTACACCTAGAATAACACGTATGGAAGACATCTTCATAATAAGAGAGAAAATATCATTAAAATCAATACCTTTTCTTTGACTGAATCCCATGACAACCAGTCTAGCTTTGTATCATGGTTGTGAAGTGTGGTCTTCTTGCTTCACCCTGTGGACCCACTTATTCTTCAGAGCTCTCTTACCCTTAGGCAACTTTACCAACTCAAACGTGTGATTGTCAACTAGTGATTGCATCTCATTTTCCATAGCATCAACCCAATGTGCCATGTTTCCATCTTCCATCACTTCTGCATAACATTGAGGTTCTCTCTTATATGTTAATAACATATACTCATATGTATCATACCATATGGAAGGACGTTGGTCTCTTATAGACCTTTTGAGTGGAATTTCTGGTTCTGGCAACTGATCAGTAGTATGGTGATCTATTTCAACTTCTATAAAAGCATCTGCATCATCTGAACCCTGTTGCATCTTGAACATTTTGTTCTATCTGTACTAATAAAGGAACCAGATCTAGGTCAATCAAATCATCGTTATACTAATGGACTCCTTTTTCTACCTTCTCAACATCTCATATAGTTTAATCTTCTATAAACACAACATCATGAATCCTTACCAGTTTATTTTCAATTGGATCATAAAATCTATAGCCAAATTCATCTAGATCATAACCAACAAAGATACACTGTCGTGTCTTCACATCGAGCTTAGATCTATCATCTTTTGGTATATGCTTAAATGCCTTGCAACCAAAAACGCAGAGATGATCATAAGAAACATCTTTGCCAGTCCAAACTCTATTTGGTACATCAAATTGAAGAGGAACACATGGTGTGTGATTAAGAACATGTACAACTATATTCAAAGCCTCACCCCAGAAAAATCTTGGCAACTGAGCTAGCGAAAGAAGATATCTTACTTTTTCAACCAATGTCCTATTCATTCTCTCAACCAACCCATTTAACTGAGGAATCTTGGGAGGTGTCTTTTGATGTCGAATGCCTTAATGCCTACAATACTCATCAAAAGAACATGAATACTCTCCCCTATTATCTGTTCTGATGCACTGTAATTTCTTCCCAGTTTATCTCTCAATTAAGGCTTGAAATTGTTTAAACACATCTAATACTTGATCTTTGCTCTTCAAAGTATACACACATAACTTTCTTGAACAATCATCTATAAAGGTCACAAAATAACTAGCACCACCCAAATTTCTTGTCTTCATAAGACCACATACATCTGAATGTACCAAAACAAGTAAGTATTGTTTTCTTGAAGGAGGGGAACTTTTGAAAGAAACCCTATTTTGGTTCCCTGCTAAATAATGAATACATCTTCTTAAACAAACATCATTCATTCCAGAAAGAAGATTCCTTTTAGTCAATACTACCAAGCCTTTCTCACTTATGTGAGCAAGTCTCTTATGCCATAATTCTGTTGTGAGCTCATTTGTCACATCATTAATAACGTCTTTTAATAGTCTTTCTTATAGTATATACAAACTAGAATGCTTGTTCCCACGAGCAACAACCATATCACCTTTAGTAAGTTTCCATTGACCATTACTAAAGGTATTTCAATATCCTTCATCATCAAGTTTACCTGTAGAGATCAAGTTTAAACGAATTTCAAGAATATGCTTTACCCCTTTAAGAAGTAGCCTCTTGCCATTATTCATCTCCAAACACACATCTCAAATACCATTGACTTTAACCAAGCCATCATTACCCAACTTTATTGTCCTAAAATCACCTGCTATATAGGATGTAAAGAAGTCCTCTCTAGATGTAGCATGAATGGAGGCTCCACTATCAATAACCCAACGGATCTCGTGACATGTAACATTGACAACATCTTCATTATAAACAACGAAAAAGTCTTCTAAACTAGCGGTGGAAACTCGATCATTTTCCTTGCCAACATCACCTTCTTGTTATCCTGTTTCAACTGTCTACAATATTTCTTGATGTGCCTTTTTATGCCACAGTGATGACACTCAACATTAGCAAACCTGTTGGACTTTCTTCTTCCTTTTTCTTTGCTCTTGAAACCTCTATTTTTACTCCCCCCTCTTCTTTCTGTAACCAAAATATCTGACAGTTGAGAAGACCCATGTAATTTTCTTCTCATTTCTTCATTCAAAACACTACTCTTAGCCAGATCCATGTTGATTACACCATTTTGAAGCTGAGTTACTTAATGACATTCTAAATGTTTCCCAAGAGTCCGGCAACGTACCCAATAAACACAACCCCTGAATCTCATCATCAAACTTGATACCAATTCCAGCTAATTGATTGATTATTTCTTAGAACGTATTCAAGTGAACTATCAACGGAGTTCCATCTTGGTACCTTAAAGCCATCAACTACTTTATGAGAAACATTTTATTATTTTCTGTTTTTCGAGCATACAACTCTTCAAGTTTATTCCAAAGTGATCGTGCATGTATTTTCCCACTAATATGATTCAAAACATTATCATCTATCCACTACCTTATATACCCACAGACTTATCGATGTAACAAAGTTTATTCTTCTTCAGATAATTTTTCTGGCTTCTCAAAGGCAAACATCAGTAAATGAAACCATTTGACATAAAGGAGATCTTCCATTTTTCCTTTCCAAGTGTGATAATTAGAACCATTCAAAGTAATCATTCTACTCAAATTTTCTTCTATTATTCAACACAAGAAATTCAACAATAATAACCATAGCTCTGAGTATTCACAGTTCACAGCCTATATTTTTTCCAAACAGGTGAGCCAAATCCAAATCCCACCGTTCAGATTGAATATTCTTGAGTCGTAAACCTTCCTGCAAAATTTCAGCTCAATCAAACCACAAATAACCTTCCATCGGAACACTTGATGAAGACTTGTTGGAGAAAAGAAAAAAAACTGAAAAACTGCTCAGTTTTTCTGCTGCAAATTTTCTTGCTGAAAATTCACTCTCAGCAAACTCTAAATGGGTTTATTTATGAAGCAATAGAATGCACACAATTTCTTCTTCTTTTTTCATGGGTCATTAAGCCACATGGACTTTTTTTGGCTCCTTCAAATAAGAGGGAAGACCCAACAATTGGTAAGGTGAAATGATTTTATCAAGAAGTGTCTCATTTTACTCACTAAAATTTTTAAAATGATTTTATATGAAACATTACAAAGATTTATAGGCGGTAGATTGAGCTTGGTTGACTTCTCTTTTGTAAAACAATAATCATTTTTTTTATTGATGTCTTTATGCAAGGTTTCAGTATTAAAAATTTCTTGAACAAACTGAATTTGGCCTTTAATTTCATTGCTTGTTATCATAGATGGAAAAGGTAATCTATTCAAGGAAATAATTTGTTCTTGTTGAACAATTTCAGAAAAACATAAACAAGCATTCATTTGAAGAGATGAACTTGAGCAAAGAGTAAAGAGAGAGTTGCAGAGAAATGTTAAAAAAAATTCATTTCATTGTAAACTGTAATAAAAACTGAGTTGTCACATTTATACAACTAATTCTGATTATTCTCTCTCTGATTTCACTCACTACTACCTCATAGCCTCACTCACTAATCTGTTACAATCATTACCCACGTACTTTGCACAGCTGATAGTTGTGATTCTTGCAGTGGGAGTTGTAGTGCTGTGTTGCAGTCCATAGTTGCCTTTGGTGCTCGACAGATCTTGGACATAGGCAGTGCCATGTCATTGCTGCATTCATTGGACATGTCATGTTCTTCTATTTCCTTTATACTTATAACTATTATCCAGTATCCACCAAGAACTAAGAGTTCCCTACTTTTTATTTTTGAAGGTCCACCTTATTTCTTAAATTTTAGTCCGATGGTGATAATATTAGTAACTTAATCGCTGAGTCAAAACGGTAGTTACCAGTTTGCAAGAGGATTTGGACATCTGGTGTATAGAAGTGTCATGCATCAATTTTTTCAAAAGTAAGACTTAACAATTATTTTTATTTTTTAACATTCCTAAGTATAAATTATTTTGTCTTTCTAAATGCAGATTATTTGTATTTTTATAAAACCTATCAAACATGAGAATTTTAATTAACTTTAAAGATTCTTATAGGAATTCAATCTAAAGATCTTATTGTTCTAATACCATATAAAAATATCAGGTATCAATTCTCTTAAAAGTTCAAACTTGTGAGAGGTGGGTTTAATAATTATTTATACTCTTCAACGTGATGTTATGTGTAGGAAGAAGGAAACTACGAATTAGAAAAAGGCCATGAGAAAGGGATTATTTATGAATTCTTAATTTTTGAGGGTTTAAATTCTTATATGTTCTTAATTTCTGGGTTTAAAATTATTATGAGTTCCATAATCCATTTTGTTCTTAGTGTTATTGTCTCTGCATTTTTTAGTACTTAATTTCATATGCTCGATAAAAGGTAATATATTTATTTTGTGTATGAACTAGATTTTATTGTAGCAATGGTTATGCTTTTTTTGTTTTTAATTTATTATTGAATGGTTACGTTATATTTAAACATAATTTACTTTATATCATGTTATATTGGCCAGAGAGTGTATTAAATCAATTCATTTTGCAGGAGAGAATGTTTTCTATAAAAGGTATAATATTTATTTTGTGTATAAATTTGATTTCCTTGTAACAATGGTTATGCTTCTTCTTTATTTATATTGAACTGCTTACGTTATATTTAAATATAATCTACTATATATCATGTTATATTGGCAAAGGAGTGTATATTGAATCAATTCTTTTGCATTAGAGAATGTTTTTTATGCATTTCAAAGAACCAATATATGTGAGCAAAATAATGATGATTTGAAGGTGTATTTTAAGGAAGATCGTTGTTGAAAAAACAAGAAATAACTCTACACAAAAAAGCTCTTATTATTTTCTTCATGTTTTCATTACAATTTTATAGTTATTTATAAGGAAATTTTACTCTTTCAATTACTCTTTGAATTAAGCATCCCTTGATTTACTCCTTGAATTAAGGATTCCTTGTTTTACTCCTTGAATTAAGGATTTCTTGTTTTACTCCTTGAATTAAGCTCCTTGTTTTGCTCCTTGAATTAAGGTCTTTGTTTTATTTCTTGAATTAAGAACTAATATCCAATACTCCCCCTCAAGCTGGATCCAAAAGGTTTATGGATCCAAGCTTGGACAAAAGTCGTTGAAACTGATGAGAAGCCAAGAGCTTGGTGAAGATGTCAGCCAGTTGGTCGAAGCTTCTTGTATAATGTGTCTGAATCACTTGTGATTGAACTAATTCACGAATGTAATGACAATCAACTTCAATGTGTTTCGTCCTCTCGTGAAACACTGGGTTTGATGCTATATGCATGGCTATCTAATTGTCACAAAATAAGGACATAGGAAGAGTTGTAGGAACACCTAAATCACATAGAAGACCTTTAAGCCATATCAACTCACATGCAATTGAAGCCATTGCACAATACTCAGCTTCGGCACTTGATCTAGCGATGACATTTTGCTTCTTACTCTTCCATGTGACCAAGTTTCCACCGACAAATGTACAGTAGCCAGTGGTGGACTTGCGATTGATTGCATTCCCTGTCCAATCAGCATCACAATACCCCATGATTTGTGTGTTGTCATTCTTCTTCATGATGATACCATGACCCACTGATCCTTTTAAATAGCGTAAGATCCTTTTAACAAGGGTCAAATGCTCAAGTGTCAGGGAGTGCATGAATTGGCTCACAATACTTACAGATTATGTGATGTCAGGTCTGGTGATTGTTAGGTAGATCAACTTACCAACCAATCGTTGGTAATAGCTTATATCCGTGAGCTTGCTGTCAAGAGGGGTAATGGTTGGTTTAGCATCACTCATATTAGCTTCCTTGAGCAAATCTAGGACATATTTCCTTTGGTTAAGAAAGAGTCCCTTGTGCGAGGTTTCCATTTCTATACCAAGAAAGTACTTCAATATCCCAAGGTCTTTAATTTCAAACCTTTGTCTGAGGGACTGTTTGAGGTTGAAAATCTCGTCAGCATTATCACTTGTAATTATCATATCATCTACATAAATCAGCACAACCAATTTTCACATAGTTCATGTGCAAACAAATAGTGAAGAATCGACATTGCTTCTTTTGAAACCAACACTAGTGAGAACTGAGCTTAGCTTGGCATACCAAGCTCGTGGGGACTGTTTCAAACCATAAATGGATTTGTGCAATTTGCACACTAAATCCAGTTCATTGCTTTGAGGATGCCCGGGTGGCAATTTCATATAGACTTCTTCTTTGAGATCACCATGCAAGAATGCATTCTTCACATCCATTTGGTACATGGACCACCCCTTGTTTACAGCCACAGACAGTAGCACTCTTACTGTGTTCATTTTTGCAACAGGTACAAATGTTTCTTTGTAATCCACCTCGAATGTTTGAGTGAATCCCCGAGCCACCAATCTTGCTTTATACCTCTCAATTGATCCATATGACTTGAATTTGAGCTTATAAATCCATTTGCAACCCACGACTTTCTTACCTTTTGGAAGTTTGGTGATGTTCCATGTGTTGTGTTGATCTAGGGCTTTAAGTTCTTCTTGCATGGCTTCCTTCCACACCTTTTGGCTATTGGCCTCATGAAAGTTTTGAGGCTCACTGTAACTCGATATAGTGCTGAGGAATGCGGCATGGGTTGGTGTCACTCTCTTATATGACACATAATTTGAGATGGGATGTGTGGGTTTGTAGGTGACAAAGTCTTGAAGTCTTGTGGGAGGTTGCCTAACACGCATTGGATTACGTCGTGGAGCAGGAGGAGTTATCTCACACTTGTTCATATCTTGTACCATATTGTGAGGATCATCTTGATTATCACCATATTCATACAGTGTACCATTAAGAAGAGACCATTCATTATTACTTTCAGTGAGAGATGTATCAATGTTGACATGGCTGGGATCTTGTTGTTGTAGAGCCTCAAGTTCGATTCTTGGTAATGGAAACACATCCAAGATGTCATCCCCTTGACTTGTGATTTCATGTGACTTGCTGAAAAAATGGTTAGTTTCATAAAATCGAACATCTTTAGACACAATTAATCTCCTAAGTTGGGGATCATAACACTTATATCCCTTTTGTGTAGATGAATAACCAAGAAAAATACATTTAATAGCTCTAGGATCCAATTTATCTCGATGATGAGATTGAATATGTACAAAACAGATACAGCCAAAGACTCTAAGGTGTAAGAGGTTAATTTTCCTTCCTTTCATGACCTCTAGGGGAGACTTGAAATCCAAGACTCGGCTGGGTAATCTATTGATGATGTAAGCAGCTGTCATAACCCCTTGGGACCAGAATCTCTTTGGTACATTCATTTGTAGCATTAATGCTCTAGTTTTTTCAAATAAGTCCTAGTTTTTGCGTTCAGCTACACCATTTGTTGAGGTGTGCCAACACAACTTGTTTGATGCATAATGCCATGAATGCTCAAATATTGTTTCATGATATGGGACATGTATTCGGTGCCATTGTCAGACCTTAAGGTTTGAATTTTAGAGGAGAAATGATTTTTAACAAGGTTATGAAAGTCCTTAAATACTTCCATAACTTCATTCTTAGACTTTAAAAGATATAACCATGTGACTCGAGAAAAATCATCAACAAAAATCACAAAATACTTATAACCATCAAAAGATTCATTAGTTGATCCCCATACATCTGAATGAACTAGTTCAAAACACTTACTAGCCCTAGACAAGGAATAATTAAAAGGCAATCTAGTGGCCTTAGACAAGTGGCAAGTTTCACATGCAATTGCATCATTTCCTAAGTTTGGAAATAAAGTTGACAAAATTGGTGGAGAAGGGTGAGCTAAACATTGATGCCACAATTGATTATCTTGGATAGGGTTAAACTTGGCTTGAAACCCTCTGTGATTGCTCTTGGATATGTAATAGAGACCATCTAAGTAAAACCCTTCACAAATCGTCTTTTTGGTGGCACAATCCTGAAAAATGACATTGTGAGGAGAAAAATGGCTAAGCAATTCAAGGTATTTTTGATTTTTCCTACAGACAGAAGTTGGAAGGGAAAGGAAGGTACATATAAAACTGCCGACTCAATTTCATCTGACATTAATTTTATTTTTTCCTTTCCTAAAACCTTTACATTCTCACCATTTGCAATTGAAACTTGAGAAGGATTTGCTAATTTTTCAAACTTATGAGACTTTGACACATGGTTTGTCATATGATCTGTGGCACCTGAATCTACAACCCAAAAATCATGCAACATATTTATTTTAAGAGCAGTTTTAAAGGCTTTTATGATACCTTGCATGTCCTCTTGTGGTATGAGTTTTGTATCTGCCAAGAAACCTACAAACTTGCCTAGCAATGCTGTTGAGTTTCCTTCTTCTATGCTATCCACACAGTCAATTCTAACTCCTCCTGTCTTGCTTTGAAGATACAACATAAACTCATTTATAAGTTCAGCTGGATTCGCTGTGAAGTTTTTGAATGGATCAGACCCATTAGAGGTAGAGGAAAAAGTATGATTTGCACGGTGTGCAGTACGATTCACTTTCTGTAAACCCTTATCCTTTATAAAATCAGGTTTTAATTCTGGATGTAGAATCCAACATGTGTCCTTAATATGGCCCGTATAGTTGCAGTGTTGACACTTCAAGTTTGGATGCTTCCCTTTGTACTTTCTCTCGTTGGTTAGATAGGCTCTTGCCTTAGGTGCACTAGCCATTGTATCCTTATTCATGAGTTTCCTCCTTACTTCTTCACGTTGAATTGTCGCACATACATTGGTGAAGGAAGGAAGTTCAGTATTCATGAGTATGTGGCATCGTATATCTTCATATGTTGAATCAAGACTGGACAAAAGTTGAAATATCTTATCTTCTTCCGCTCTTTTTCGTAGCAGAGCTACATCGGTTGTATGAGGATGATATATTTCTAACTTATTCCACATGCTTTTCATGCTTCCTAAGAGTTATACAAAAGGCTTACCATCTTGTTTCAGATTTGAGATGTCCTTCTTTAATTGAAAAACTCGTGCAACATTGTTTTGACTACCATACATTTCCTTGACCGTCTCCCATAGTTGGTATGCAGATTCAGAGTAACTGAATATTTCAGCTAATTTACGTTCCATGGAATTTAGGAGCCATGACATAACCAGCTGATCCTTACTAAGCTAGGATTCATAGGTTGGTGAGGAAACATCAGGTACTTCGATGCTTCCATTTATGAACCCCAACTTGGACCTTCCACCTAGAGCCAGAGACACTGCTCTTGACCAAGGCAAGTAATTAAACTCATTCAACAAGACTGAGCTTAATCTTTGATTTGGGTTGACATCCACCTCATGCATATTCATGAAGGAAAGCACCGATGAACTTTCAGCTTTTGATCCTAGCGGCTTGTCTTCCGTCATTTCAAAGATCTAAGATGCTAAGATAATAATAAAGCATAAGCAAGTTAATTTTCCTGCTCTGATACCATGTTGAAAAAACAAGAAATAACTCTACACAAAAGAGCTCTTATTATTTTCTTCATGTTTTCATTACAATTGTATAGTTATTTATAAGGAAATTTTATTCTTTCAATTACTCTTTGAATTAAGCATCCCTTGATTTACTCCTTGAATTAAGGATTCCTTTTGTTTTACTCCTTGAATTAAGGATTCCTTGTTTTACTCCTTGAATTAAGCTCCTTGTTTTGCTCCTTGAATTAAGGTCCTTGTTTTATTACTTGAATTAAGAACTAATATCCAATAGTCGTGTTTCTAGTATTCGAAGAAGAGTATCAAAACTTATAATTGCTTTGAACTAGCTTGAGCATAGTAAAATGCAAGATAACATACTACTCTTTCTTTCTTTTTCTCTTTTTTTGTAAATAGCATTTATATTATATAATTTATAATAATAATTACATAATATGAGATTCTAAAATGATATGATAAATTGTGGATTAAAATATTACAAAGCAAATACTGCGTTAAAACAAAGTTTTTGGATAGTACTATAAAATAGGGTGACTCTTATATTTGAAGATGTATTTGTATAACTATACCTTTACTGAAAAAAGAGTTGCTATTATTTTACTAGAAATGAAAATTCTATTTATATTTGGAAAGATTTTTAGATTCCTTTCATAAGAGATCATATTCCAATTTGTATCTTGATCTATCCACAATCTCAGGGTTTTATATTGTTAAAGATCTTACTTCTCAAGAAGATAGATGGAATTGAGAAGTCATAAATAACTTAATTGACAGAAATAATGCAGCTGCAATTAGTAGACTTGGAAATCCTAATCCAGCTTTACATGATAAGTTTATTTGTACTTTCAATGAGTTAGGTATTTTTCGTCAAATCTACTTATAATTTAAGCATATTATGACTGAAATGGATTTGGAAGAAGACCATATTTGAAAAAATTTATGGAAAAGCAGAATTCATGAAAGACAAAGTCTTTCTTTGGAAAATTTTGGCTAATGCCTTACCAGTAAGAGTCAAATTGAAAAGATTCATGCAAAAAGTTCCTGAATGTTGTCCTTTATGCCATCATGAAAATGAAGCTATTCAACACCTGATGCAGCAATGTCCAACCTTTCTTTTTTGCTTTGGAGACTTTGAAAATAAAGAATTAACCTATATGCTTTCAAGGATGATAACTTTTGTTCCTATACGAATATTATTTTAGACCCTCCTAGTTCATTACTAACTGAGAAGAATGATTAAAAAAGTTTACTTTGACTGTAACTCTAAATATGTTAGATATTTGGAGGATGAGAAATCATGTTATATTCCATGAATCTCAACCCAATTTTATTTGTACTATAAGATGGATTTTTAAGTTTTTTAATGATAATCAGCAGCAAATCAATAATGGTTTTCAAGAAAATATAGGTCTTCTAGAGTATACTCTTTTAAGAGACACTCGTTAGATAAAACTTCCTACTCAAACCATCAAATTCAATGTAAATGCCAGTTACAAAAATCGTATTTCTGGAATTGGAATGATTGCTAGGAATTTTTATGGAGAAATGATTGGAGTTGGGGAAAAATTCTTGAAGTAGACCAATTGAGATTGCAGAACCAAGAGCTTTATCTTTGGCAATAGGAATGGTTAATGCTTTAGACTTCAAAAAAGTAACAATTGAAGGAGACAATATCAACATTATCAACTATACAATTGGAATGGATGATTAAATTTCATGGCTAGCAAAACAATACTTGGTTGAAGCAATAGTACTTTTTAAATTTTTTTATTGTATTTGCTTAAGATGGATTACAATAAATTGTAATAGCTCTGCCGATGTGTTAGTTCATTGGGTTCTAAATGATCACAATGAGGGTTCTTTTAAGATAGCATGCTACTTGTAATATATGTATGGAGTCATAGCATGAGTTGAACCGTAATAGAATTTTTTATTGTTATAAAAAACTACATTTTATATAGGTTTCCTCAAACCTCTAAGTCAGCTCTTAATACAGAAGGATATATTCTTGGTCCATTTAAAAGTATTTAAGCCCTGAAATGTTTGAAGCATGTACTCATAATTGATTACATTCTTCGACCACTAATGATAAATATGACGTCGAGAATACTTTGAAATCTTGGAGATTTATCAATACATGAATTCAAGTAATTGCATATTTTAATTATTCATTTTAAATTATCTTATTTATAAATCGATTTTTTAATATTAATGAGCTTGTTGATTTGTAGGATGTATAAAAGAATTTTAAGAAATTATAAAAAATATCAATCCTAAAACTTATAATAATAAAAATAATATCTAATAATATTGAACGAAATCTAATTAGAAGCGTTTAACATTAAACGAGTCTAAATGACAATAATTCAATTTAAACGGTATTCAATTTAATGAATTTAAAAATGAAATAATATATCAATTTAATTATTAAAATGTATGAGATATAAGATGTTGTTTCGTGATTATAAATTTTAAAAATATTATTTTTATTATTTTTTTAATAATTAATAATATATAATGATCAATGATGATCGAAAAAGTCTCATAAGTTTAGGCATGTAAATTAAAAGAAATTGAAAGTAGGTTAATAAAATTAATTAAATATATCTTATTGTCAAAAAAAAATTTACATTTAATTTTTTTTACAAATAGGGACTTTGAAGAGATTTCACCGTAAGTGTGATTAATTTGTACGATCCATTTTGTCGTTTCATGGCTAAGATCTTATTGTGAACTTTATCATATATATATATATATATATATATTGAATTTGTGGTGAATTCTATCTGCTGTAAATTTTAAAATTTTAATGGAGACTTGAAATGAAATATTATGTCTTGCTTGAAGACAATACATTTAAGTTAATTGTTATATTTTGCTTAAAATTATGTTGGATTATTGGCTTTAAAAAAATAAAGAAAATCAAAAGTCCAAACGTTTTAGATAATCAAGAATTTTTAAACCCCATGTATATTAAAAGTCAATGCATTAAAGATTAATGAATGAATTTAACGTGTGGTTTTGAAGGTCTAACAATTTAACATGATTAGACACAAACAGTTAAAGTTTGTAAGTCATATATATTTGGGTGGTTTATATGAAGGATTTGTTGCGTTGCTAAAATTAAAAGTAAAGAATATCATAGATATTTTGTGGTCCTTTTGGGTACGCGTGTAATTAAGTTTTTGGATCAATGTTATTTTTAGGTTTTTAATATTATTCATAAGATGCATTGATTTATTAGGTTAAGAATCTTATATAAAAAGTGATATTAATGAAATATTGAAAATTTGGGTGTGAATTATATAAATTAGAAAAACATGTTAAATTTTTTGTATTATTATTTTTTTGTTGATTTTTTGTTTCCCTGTTTACTTTTGTTAATTTTATTGGTTTGTATTTTCGTTGTGATAAACAAATAGTATCAAAACTAATTGTTAAAAAGCCTTGGTTTAAGAAAGATATGATAATAACAAGAAGGTTTGAGATTCAAAATGAAAACATAAATGATATATAGGTACAAAAAGAACTTCTTAAGGTATACTTAAAGAAACAGTTATATACCTTGAAAATGGATGAAGGTGATGACATTAAATGCCATGTAAATAAATTAAAAAGATATATTTTTGAATTGCTATGTGTTAATATGAAGATACAAGATGAAGACTAGCAATGATTTTGTTGTTTTCACTCCCTAATGGATGAAGTGTTAACAATTATCTTAAAAACTAGTATTAAGAATAAATTGGCTAGTTTTTTGAGTTTTGGAGATTGTGTTGTTATAAATAGTGATTCAAAAGCAAGCTCAAATAATGAAAGAAACAAAAGATATCCAAGTAGAGATGAAAATTGATTTAAGCTTAGTCAAATATGCAATATTGACTTGTTTCTATTGTCATAAAAAAGAATATATACATTAAAATATATCATAAAGAAAGATTAAAAGTCATAAGAGACCTTGATAAAAAGAAACGATAAAGTACTACATGGATAAAGGTAACTGAAACTTGTGATTTCAAAAATGATGTAATTTGTATGATAAGTGATGATATTTTTTTAGGACAATTGGATTTTGGATTCTATTTACTCATTTTATATGTGTACAAATAAAGAGTTATTTGATAGATATAATCCTTATGATATAGCTGATGTTGTGATGGTTAATGGTTCAAAAAGAAAGGTTATTGGTATGGATACTGTAAAGATGAAGATGTTTAATAGAGTTGTCTAGACATTCAGTAATGTGAGGCATGTATTCAACTTAAAAAAGAATTTGGTTTCGTTGAATAAATTAGATGCTTTGGGTTATGGTTTTCCTATAAAGAACACATTTATGAAGGTTGGTAAATATTCTTTGGTTATTATGAAAGTAAAAAAGATAGATAATTTATACAAATTAATTAGATATCTTATCTAAAGTAGAGCTACAACATGATAAGGTGAATATTGATTAAAAATTTAAATATTACAATAATATTGATAATGTAAAATATGAAAAATGGGCTAAGTTTAATGAAATATTTATTATTTTTAGTGGTAAAAAGTTGCTATCAATACGTTACAAGTCTAAGTAAAGTTATGTTATATTGAAGATAAAGTGGTAATTACACCTATAAATAGGGTGCTTGATGCTGTATTTTTGAAAGCCAATGTGAATAATGTTGGATTGGTGACTTCAAAAGAAAATAAATAAACAAAAAAAATCAAGAATCCAAACGTTTTGGACAATTAAGAATTTTTAAAACTTCATGTGTATTAAAAATAAAACATGAAAGGTAGTTGAATGAATTTAACGTGTGATTGTAAAGTCAAAAATCTAATAATTTAATATGATTAGACACAAACAGCTAAAGTTGGTAAGTCATATAACCTTATATATATTTGGGTGGTCTTATGATTTGTGAGTGTTAGAAACTCAAGACTAACTTAACTCAATACGATGTCATTGAGTTAAGGATTGTCCAAACTTATAAGTAGTATTATTGTCAAACTCATAGTCGATGTGGGATTGAAGAAAACTTAACAGCTCTCATCCACAAGGACAGAGATGGTCTCACAAAGTCACAATGAGACTGTTAAGGACAAAACTCAAGTCACCGATCAAAGTGGGACCAGCTCTAATAACAAGTTAGAAACTTTAGACTAACTCAACCCAGTAAGATCTCATTAAATTAAGAATTATACAAACTTATAAGTAGTACTGTTGTCGAACTCCAAACAAATGTGGACTAAAAGAAACTTAACAGTGAACATCACAACAAGTATAAAATTCATGTAAAGTGTTTGTTGAAGGGTTAAAACTAAAAAAAACATTATAGATATTTTAAGTGCTTTATTTTGAATTTGTGTATGCCTGGATTTTTGAATATTATAAGACTTTGAATTTGAGTATTATGTTTAGGTTTTTAATATTGTTTTTGAGTCATAATATATTGGATTATTGGATTAAAATTTTTGTATAAAAAAATCATATTAATGGAATATTGTGATTTTGGGTGTCAATTATGTAAATTATTTAATTATATTAATTTTTTTATGATTATTTTTTTATTAATTTTTTTCTTTTCGTATTTATTTTTATTATTTTGTTAATTTATATTTTTGTTGTGCCATAATTTTTTCTTTTTTTTAGAAAGGGTAAGGCATGTATACAATTAATAATTTATAGGCAATTGAAAATTTATATAATTGTCGAATTGCTTTTATTTAGTTTCACATATACAATTGAAATTTGGATCACATCATTGTATTACGTGTACGAAATGAAACAATATTTTCAATTTATTTTTCTTAGTTTTAGCAATAATTCATTAAAAAAATATTCTCTCCTCTAAAAAATCATTAAAAATTAAAAATTGATTCCGATTGGATTTTATAGTTAATTCAGTCTGGTTTGATTTTGTAAAATTTTAAAAAAATTAAAATGGACTGTACCTAGATATTTTTAGTTTTAACGGCATATAATCAATTAATAAAAAAAATACTTAAGTTATTTTTATTATTTAGTTTTTATATTATAAATGATACGTTACATTAAAAAAATAACCAAATATAAATAAGTTATATTATTTTGATAATTTAGTTAAAATATTATTATTACGATTAAACATAATTAAAACATAAAAAAATTAAAATAATAAAATGATAACCAAAATGAAAATTTTGGATAAAGTGATTTTCAATATTTTATTTCAATAATTTTTTAATTAAAATTTATATTTAAATAAATTTTTATTTAAATATTTTTATTTTTGATTTTTTGTATACAAGTTCATATTATATTTTAATTACTTTATAAAAGAATAATATTTTAATAAAAAAATTATTAAAATAATAAAATAAATTTATAAAATATTACTGAAATATTTCATTTATTTTGTTTGTACTATTAAATTATATTTTTTTATCTCTTTTATCTCATAAATTAATAAAAAAAATTATTTATATCATTTTATTAATTATATGTTCATGGAGTTTATTTAAATATAAAATATCTTAAAATTAAAAATAATATTAATAAAATATATAATTTTTATTTTATTTTAAAAAATATTAATTTAATTAATTATATTTTTAAATTATAAAATTAAAATGTATAATTACTTAACCAAAATTACCACACACTTTTCTATACTATTTTATTAATTATTTTCCTTTTGCTTGCCGTCTGTCGTTCTCATTTCTCAGCCTTTTTCTTCTTCTCTCCTTCGTTTCAATAGAAGCCCTTGTTTATCAAAGTCATCTATAGAAATACGGCCTTCGTTATAGCAACCAAACGCAAAAAGACGAAGGAAATTACGCACATAGAGCCAAATATTCAAACGAGTCGAATATTGTATGCAAGCAAATTGCTGAGCTGAAATCGGGGAAGGATCTAAGTCGGCGGTGATTGAATTTTATTTCCTTTCGAACACGCTCTGATGGGTATTGCGGGCTCAAAACTCGAGAAAGCTCTTGGCGAACAGTTTCCAGAAGGCGAACGATATTTTGGACTCGAGAATTTCGGAAACACTTGCTACTGTAACAGCGTTTTGCAGGTTCTTTTTCCTCCTAACCAATACCAAGTTATTTTATTAAGGATATTTTTTATTATGATTTGATTTATCGATTTATGTGTAATATTTTGGCGTAATTGAATTCAAAGGAAAAATAAATTGCTTTGTATTTCTTTTTTCCGTTTTGGTTTGGAGAGATTGGAGTTGCTACTGATTGTGTTGATTATCAGATGATTTGTAAATTTCAAATTTCCTTGTACGAGTGCATTTTCTTATGGTTGGTTGACTTGACGGTAAACTTGTAAAATATTGATCGCATTTGACCTATTGTTTTTCTTTTGGTGATGTTGAAGGGTAATGTCTGAACCGAACAATACTATTTGCTTCACTAAATTTCAATTAATGAACACAATGGAGAAGAAAGAAAGATAAATTTTCCGATTTGTGTCAATTTTATGTTTCATTTATTCGAGCTAACTTTTGTAACTCCCATGCCATGTGTGGTCAATGTTGAATGGAAAACTTTTACGAGCCTCTTGGGAAATTTATCATTTTTGACCCTTCACGTTTGTAAGCAATCTTATTCCGTGTGCTCTTCCACTATTAAATTAAACAGTATTCTTAATTGTGTATCAGATGTATCTATAATATCCATGTCCCAGAACGAGAAAGTCGAGAATTTCTATTGTTCTGTAAATTATTCTTACGATCATCTTTGTTTGCAACTATTGCATTATCGGGTTTTGAAATTAATTTTTCTTGTCATTATCAGTGCCTTATATTTTTCTTCCTTTTCTTGCAGGCCCTGTATTTTTGTGTTCCATTCCGTGAACAGTTGCTAGAATATTATGCAAATAACAAAAACATTGTGGATGCAGAAGAGAATCTGCTGACATGCCTAGCTGACTTGTTTTCTCAGGTAACTGGAAATGTTTCGTAGCTTTTATCAGTTATGTCAAGGTGTATCATGTCTCATGATTATTTCCATGTAAAGTTTTGTTTTCCCTAGTATATATATTTTTAATGGCCACTCTGTATAACTTCCTATCTTGATTCTAGAATGTTGAGTAATTAGGTTTTAAATTACTTGCATCCCTCTACTTCCCAATAAGTTTTTAGAGCTCGACCTTCATAATCTGGATATACATCCGTGAAAGTATTGTGCCATTAATACTTTTCTTTTTTATATTCCTTATTAGAGGATTCTAACAAGCCTTTTGGCATGTTTGTAACCAATTTCCCCAATATGTGAAGCACGTTATTCAGGTCTTTGTCTTACAATCTCGCACTTAAACATATATAGTCTATATATTTTGTTGTTGTTAAGGATTTTTTTAACAATTGTTTCTTTTTGTGCAGATAAGCTCACAGAAGAAGAAAACAGGTGTTATTGCTCCTAAACGTTTCGTACAAAGATTGAAAAAACAGAATGAGCTTTTCCGTAGCTATATGCATCAGGTACAAGTTTTTACAAAAATGACCAGAATTTGCTTTCGTTTTGCAGAAAAAAAGTTTTGTTACTTGAGATTTATAAATAAATTTTGATATCTAGAGAAATCACAAATGACTACTTTTTAACCAAATGCTTTCAGAATTGTGGTTTGACATTTGAATTGCACATCCTATGCAATGTAGTATTTTTAATTAAGATTTTAAAGGAGGCTATCATATATATATATTTGGGGGCTAATGGCTACCATGACAAAATGAATTAAGTTCTCTAACTTGCTTGTATTATTAACCCCTATTGCTCCATGCCTACTGGCTGTGGGATGCTTTATTATCTGCTTTTGTTGTAAAGGGGATGCAAATGTATGTGTGTGTGCATCTCTGCCATTCCACAATTTTATGGGTGAGAGAATGCATGTGTAATGAAATGAGGTAAAGAAATGGTTAAGTATATCACTCATTCTCTCCTTCCGACAGCTTATCCACATTTGTCTTTGATGGTTCGAGGAAATAGTGATTCTTCTCAATTATTTCCTAAAATTTTATAGGAAAAATGTGAAATGATTATTTCTTTATCCTTTTATGGATCTGTAGGATGCCCATGAATTTTTGAATTTTTTGCTGAATGAACTTGTCGATATACTGGAAAAAGATGCTCAAGCAGCAAAAAGTGATCCAGAAATTTCATCTCCTGAAAAGTTGGCAAATGGGCTAAAAACTGCTCTGGCAAATGGCACTCAGAAAGAACCCCTAGTTACCTGGGTGCACAAGAATTTTCAGGTATTTTTTTTTCTTTTTTCTTCCTGATCATTTAATTAATTTAGTGTAAATGCATGTTACTCCTAGAATAATAAGCAATTAAATCTGTTATCATATATTCTTTTTGAAAATATGTGGTTAAAGTGTCTACACGGGTTAATAAAGTAAATGAAAATCAATTCTGTCACACTCTTGTTCATGGTTTATTATCAGCATAGGTGCAACACATTGTAAAACTGTGAAACGTTCCTCTTTGCTAGGCCCAATTAAGAATTTTATAATTCTGATTGACTGTTTAAACCAGGGAATCCTAACCAATGAGACAAGGTGTTTGCGGTGTGAGACGGTGACAGCAAGAGATGAAACATTCTTTGATCTTAGCCTTGATATTGAACAGAACAGTTCAATAACAAGTTGTCTGAAAAACTTTAGCTCCACAGAAACATTGAATGCAGAGGACAAGTTTTTCTGTGACAAGTGTTGCAGGTAGGTGGCTTTACTAGTTCTTTGCAATCTGCTGCCACCATTACTCCCTTTTGGCTAGAACTATAGCAATTAGCGTGGGGTTACAAGGAAGCAATTGCAGGTCCATTTAGTGCTGAAGGATGGCATAAAAAAATAAAAGTATTTATCCTAAAAGGTCATTATTGAATCTCGAATAGCAAGAAGCAGAATTTTCCATGTGCATTCTTGATCTATTTAGCTATATTGCCATACATCTATTCCCCTCCATAAAACTCTTTTAAATCATTAACTCAGTAGTTTTTCAGGATGTACTCTTTGTTTTTAGTTTAGTTTTTGATAAGGAGAATTGTACGCAGTTTGCAAGAAGCCCAGAAGAGGATGAAGATAAAGAAACCACCCCACATCTTGGTCATCCATCTGAAACGGTTTAAATATATTGAACAGCTTGGTCGCTACAAGAAGCTTTCTTATCGGGTTGTCTTCCCACTTGAGCTGAAGCTGAGCAACACGGTAGAAGATGCCGATATTGAGTATTCTCTATTTGCTGTTGTTGTTCATGTTGGAAGTGGACCTAACCATGGGCACTATGTTAGCCTTGTCAAGAGCCATAACCATTGGTTATTTTTTGATGATGAAAACGTTGAGATGATAGATGAGTCTTCCGTACAAACATTCTTTGGTTCAGCTCAGGAGTATTCGAGTAATACAGATCATGGGTACATTTTGTTCTATGAGAGCCTTGGCGACGGTAACAAGAGTTAGGATGAGAGCACTTTGGATTAGAAGAGAATTAGGTAACTACACATTGGACTGACTGATTTATATTATCATTAATTTTTTTCTTTCATTTCAGTTTTACCCTTGGAAATGACAGTCAAATATGATCAGATGATATGGGTTGTGAAAACGTATAACTTAGGAGGTTAGCATATACAGTGGATGGTAGAAACACTCCATCCTTTTGTTTTTTCACAAATAAGGGGAAGATCAATGTATATGGTGTGTGAGAAAACTTCACAGATGACTGATATTTGAAATGCAGTGCAATTGGGATTTTATTGCTCATCACTATTGTTTTCTTTTTTGTGGCATTTGCATGGGTTTTGTGGCTTCAATGAGGATGAGATCTTTTTCTTTGGATGAAATTTTATATTCCTCAAAAGTGTATTATGAAACTCGAAATTCCATCATCTCAGATTTTTATATTTCTCATTATTTACTGTCAACTGCTAAATCTTATCTTTGTTTTCAGGCCCAAATTGTGATATTAAAGACGGGACAGAAATATGGCTAAAATCTTCAGCATTGTAATCCGTATTGGTCATGACGATTTAACAGTCTACGGTACTTGTTTCTTGCCTGCAGATGCTGAACCACATGGACTTCGCTCTAAATGATTGAAATTAGGGCAATACTCACTGAATATACTTGAATTTACAATTTTTTCGCAATACAAGTTATAAGTGTTACTTTTGATTTTTCTACATCCGTGTTAGCGAGTTATATAAAACATTGATAATTCAAACTTATATTGTGAAACGGTTGTAAACCCATGTGCATACTAATAATTTCCTCTTTGAAGAATATAGCTGCTCTCAAGTCTCAATCCATTTATTTTTCGGGAGCTTTCTCATTAAACCAAGTGGAAAATAAGCAAAATTGAGGTTTTCCAACATCCGGTGAAGTCTCTGATCGATCTATTAAACTTGTTTGTTAACGTAATAAGCAACTACTCTATCTTGAATTATCAAGGCTTCGGCCTTCCAGCGCTTTAGCTTTTAGGGCGATTATTTTGCTTATATAGGAATTGCATAAATCCAAATAGGTTGATATAATCTAAATGGGCACTCCACTTACAACGTTATTTATAAAATTGGAAAAATGGTAGCACTGATCTCTCAACAATGATTTAAAGTATATAAAAATATAACTTTTGGATGAGTTACAATAATTTCACTAATTATTAAAAAATCATCAAAAGTTTAAAATTTTTAAAAATATGAGAAATGAAGCATTTGAATATATACGTGTATATTTTTTTAAGATACATTGTTTTTTAATTAATTATAATTAAAAAAATATGAATTTGATAAGTTCAAACATATAAAATTTAATTTAAGAACACATGATAACTCAAAAAATAGACATTTATTTTTACGTGTTTTATTTATGATATTTTTTAAAAAAATTAAATTTTTTGTGCATTTTTTAATAGTTAGTGAATTATGATAACTTGATTAAAAATTGGTAGATCGATGCTACCCTTTATCCTTTTAAATTATCTTTTATATTTTTTATTCATTATATATTCATCAATCTATTAGGTTTTATTATCTCTCAACGATAATTAGAAATTGTTGGTTAGAGGTGACGATTGTTAGTGTGTGGTCAATAAGAAGTTGAGGAGACATGAGATCGTAGCTAAGGTTTTTGGAATTAGAGCTATTATCATCTAAAGTGGCATTTGTGGTTAATTTCTACCCAAGTTCTCATAATTCTTGCTTTTATTTGCACCCGTACTCGAACATAAACAAAACACTAAGGATAATAAAATATACAATCAACACCCTATTTCATATACTAAAGCGTCACATATTTTGAATAATCAAATTTAACGAATCGAGTAATACTCAGTAATCAGATTAAGCTTCTAATACATAAGGACATAGAAATTCAGCGCAAAATGCTCAACATAATTCGAAAATCCTTAATTTCATGTGTTCTTTTTTGGGAACAAAGGTTTTCTTTTACTTGGATTTGAATTTTGGGTTTTCCATTTATATAAATTTTGGGTGTAAAAAATTGTTATTACATAACAAAAGATTTTCTTTTTCTTAAGCTTGGATTTGGATAATGTATTTTTTTTGTTTTTATAAATTTAGGTATAAAAAACTATGATTTAATGAATTTAATGATGAGTTAGATATGTATCTATTTCATTTGCGTCGAATTGAAGTATTCAATAACTTAGATTTTTGTCTTGTTGAGTTAGGAAGAGTTGGATACTTATTCAATTGAACGAAAAATTAAACATGTGTTCAATTTGGCTTTTGTAAATGCGTTTACCAATTGTTCAAAATTTGATAGTTTGACAATTGTTTAATTTAATTAGACATGTGTCTAACTCCGCTCTCACAAGTTGGATTATTAGCATATGAAACTTCAGTTAATTGGACAAACATTTCATTTTGGTTGATTAAATTTGGATGAATGTTTGATCATAGTTCTATTAGCTTTGATGTATGAAATATAACGGTATTATTATCATATTTTATAAAAAGATAAATAAAAGGATCAAATGTAGTTTTTGAATAATATGGGATCATTACGTCATATAACACTTCTATTAAGAATTAATTCTCTCTATTCTTTGATTTAAGAGATTTAAATGTAACGTAAACAACTAGGCATTATTGAATCAATTCTCTCTATTCTATTAAGAATCAATTATCTCTATTCTTTGTAACGTAAACACACGTAAGATAAACAATAGAAAGAGTATCAACACAAAAATACTTCGATATCCTCTTCATTATAGTAAATTATATGGTTGAACAAAAAAAATGATAAATTGGACTGGACTGAAAAATTAGATTGTTTCGAATAATCTGATTCGGTTTACTATTTAATTTAGTGTGGTCTAGTTTGTAAAAAAAATTAATTGTTTAAATCAGATGGACTATTTAAATAACTATATTTATAATTTACATTTTATAAATATAATAATATAAGTAGCTCAATAACTAAATCTATTAATATTCACCATAATGTTCTTAAGTTTAACACTTAAGAATAGCAAAAAAAAATATTGTTTTAATTAAAAGTAAGTAAATAAAAATGTTATTATTGTTAGGATGATTATGCTTCAAATTAAGATAAAATATGGTAATAATACAAAGAAAAAAAAATACTACTTGGTGATAATATAAAATAATTTTAGTAAATATTTTAATGTTTATATTTTAAATGATTAGACTCGGACTAAATCAGATCAAACTAATTTTAAGAATCTATTCTCGTTCAATTTGATACATATGAATAATTTGGTTCAATTTATTAAAAATTTACAAAATTTGAAAAAAAAAACAGAACATGTCCACCTTTAATAAATTCATTTACAATTCGTAATATTTGATATATTGAAAAAAAATGATAAACGAAAGAAATTAAGGTTAGAAATTAAGAATCAAAGGAAGAGGGAGAAAGATAAGAGATATAATTAGGGATAAATAATAACTTATGATTTCAATCTTTTATCATAAGTTTATTATCAGAGTATCTTGATACATAATCCTAATATATTTAAATATAAAATATTAAAATATCTTATTTTTTAAATTTTTTTTGTTTAAAGATATCTAATTATTAATAGATATCTTAATTATTAATTTTTGATTCCTATAGATTCTTCTCTTCTAGAAAAATTCTACTTCTACGAGTGGTGAAGCTAAAAAGGTAGGAGTCATAATCTCAAGAATTTCTTCACGCTCAATGGGATATTCTTATGAAATAGCAAACATAGTAATGTCAACAACTCAACTCTAAAATGTTCATTAACAACAAAAGAGGCATTGGGGGTCATTGGATTGCCTTGGTTAGATAATAAATGATCTAATTGAAGAAATCAATATTTGAAGAAATAAATGTTTTCTTCAATATATTTTTTTAATTTTGTATCGGGCATGTACATTATTTATATAGTCAAATATTAATTACTATTTCAACAACCACCATGATTGAATTACATGGTTTACAGCTACTTGGTAGGCGCTGTGTATATTGAGAGGCGTTTGGCGTTGGTGTAGTATTTGTTGAATGAGTTGTAATATTTGTTGAATTCAACACTCCCCCTCAAGTTGGTACATAGATGTATTTCATGCCCAACTTGACTAAAACTTCTGTGAATACTCGATATGAGACTGCTTTAGTGAGGATGTTAGCCAATTGATCTTCTGACTTAATTTTTGGTAATTCCAATGAATTTTCTTCTAACTTTTTCCTTAATAAAGAACCGTCCAACTTCAACATGTTTTGTACAATCGTGTTGAACTGGATTATGAGCAATATCACATGCTGCTAATCACAAGGCCTCACAAAGCCCAAGTGCCATGCCTCTGTATTCAGCATCTACGCTTGAACAGCCAAAAACATATTGTCTCTTACTTCTCCATGTTACAAGGTTTCCCCCTACAAAAGTGAAGTAGCTTGATGTAGATCGTCTATCATTTATTGATCCATCCCAATCAGCATCAGTATATACTTCTATTCTTTGGAACTCTGAGTTTTTAGTGAAAAATACTCATTTTCCAGGAGCATACTTTAAATACCTCAAAATACAAATAACTACATTCATATGTTGTTCTCCAGGATTATGCATAAATTGGTTGACAATACTTAAAGCATAGGCAAGATCTGGTCTTGTGTGTGCCAAATACATCAACCTTCCAACAAGCCTTTTGTATCTTTCTTTATTTGTTGGAACTTGATCAACCTTGATATATAACTTTAATCCTTCCTCTATTGGTGTATTAGTTGGTTGACATGCTGACACACCAGTTTCTTTTAATAAATCTAAGGCATACTTTCTTTGAGATAAGAAGATTCCTTCTTTTGATCGAGTAACCTCAATCCCAAGAAAATATTTGAAGGAACCAAGGTCTTTCATTTCAAATTCCTTGGACAAATAACTTTGTAGAGCTTTCCTTTTTTCAAGATCATTTCCTGTTACTATCATATCATCAAAATATATAATAAGTGCAGTGATCTTACGACACCCTTTTTTCAGAAATAAAGTATGGTCTGAATTGCTTTGCTTGTATCCAAATGCCTTCATTGACTTTGTGAACCTACCAAACCATGCTCTTGGGGATTGTTTCAATCCATACAGTAATTTTTTTAATTTACACACCTTTTCATCATGGATTTTGGATTTCTTGATTCCTGGTGGCAAATCCATGTAGACTTCTTTAATTAAATCTCCATGTAAAAATGCATTTTTTTACATCAAACTGATATAATGGCCAATTTAAATTTGCAGCTAGAGATACCAAGAATCAAACAGTGTTAATTTTGGTTACAGGCGCAAATTATTTTGTATAGTCGATCCCATATGTCTGAGTGTATCCTTTTGCCACCAATCTTGCTTTATAGCATTCAGTCATACCATCTGCTTGATACTTTACTGAAAAAATCCATCGACATCCAAAAATTTTCTTTGTTGGTGGACAATCGACAAGTTCCCAAGTTCTATTTATTTCTAAGGATCTTAGTTCTTCATTCATAGTATCTTTCCATTTTTGGTAAGCTAAAGCTTCCTACACACTGTTAGAAATAGATACCGCAGATAATTGATTCACAAATGATACATTTGATTTTGACAAACGATGTTTAGACATATAGTTACTCATAGGATATTTGATTTTACTAGAAATCTCAGGTTCATACATGGCTTTAGGAATACCTATGTTAGGACGTGATGGAAGTATTTTTCTAGCTGGTTCAATAGTTGGAACATTCTCAGCAAACGATTGGTTAGGTATATCAGCAATTTGTGGAGAAGGAAACTCATACTCACTTTGTGGTAGTAAGGAACTTACTTGATGATCTTGAAGTTGATGAGGACTTGATTCCATTTCCCTTGAGTCTTTTCTATATTGAGAGTTATTACCATCTGAATTCAAGTTATTTATATTTTCCTCACATATAATTTGTCTTTCTTCATAAGGAAACATTTATATGTAAGGGTCTGAATTTCAGCATGGTTGTACTCCCCCTGAAATTCAGGTGTAGATAAGAAATACATTGTATCTTCATGAAAAATAACATCCATGGTGGTAATCATTTTTTTTGTAGGAGGATGATAACACCGATACCCTTTTTATTGTATGGAATATCCCATAAAAACACAATGTATTGCTCGTGGATCCAACTTGCTACATTGTTGTTTATGTAGGTGTACAAATTCCACACAACCAAAGACATGAGGAGGTAAATTGGGAACACTTGGTGCAACAATTGCTTCAGCAATGGCTTGTAGTGGTGTTTGGAAGTTAATAGGACTAGAAGGTACCCGATTGATCAAATATGCAGCAGAAGTAATTGCTTCTCCCAAATAAGATAATCACATATTAGCTTCGATCAATGAGGCACGGACAACTTCCAACAAGTGTTGATTTTTTCTTTCTGCAACTCCGTTTTGTTGAGGTGTATCAACACAAGTAGTTTGATGAATAATACCTTCTATTTTAAGATATTCTTGAAGCTCAGAACTTTTATATTCTCCTTCATTGTCATTTCGTAGAACTTGAATCTGTGTTTTATATTGAGTATGGACCATTTTATGAAATTTTCTAAATAATACATTTACCTCACTTTTAGATTTCATTAAACAGGCCCAAGTCATTCTACTAAAATCATCAATAAATGTAACAAACAAGCGTGATCCTCTCAAAGTAGAGACTTTGGAAGGACCCCATACATCAGAATTTATAACCATAAATGGAAATGGACTTTTATTTAAAGTTACAGGAAATGAGGAACAATGACTTTTTGCTAGTTCACAAACATCACATTTTAAAGTAGAAAGATCGAAGCTCAAAAATAAACTTGGAAATAATTTCTTTAAATATCCAAAAGAAGCATGACCCAATCTCCTATGCCATAGCCATATATTTGATTCATCCTTGTTAGATCCAGTTGCTACCAATGCATGATTTGTTGAATCCAAGTTAAAATAATACAGGTTTCCTTGCCTAACACCACGACCAATCGTTTGCTTTGTTTGAATGTCCTTGAGCACACAAAAGTCAGGCCAAAAATAACAAAACAAGATAAAGCAGTGGTTATTTGAGAAAAAGATATAAGGTTATACTCTAAAGAGGAAATAACTAGTACTTAGTCTAAATTCAAAGTACTAGTGAGAGACAAAGATCTTTCCACAATGACTGGGGTTGTGTTACCATTGGCAGTGCAAACAGTTTTGTGTGATGATGGTTTTGAGATTTGTCTAGAATCGAATGTCATATGATCAGTTGCACCTGAATAAATTATCCATGTATTATTAAAAACAGGAGAAAAAGCTTTAAGTATCTTACCAACATTTGCTGAGGAGTTTACAACCTGATCTTTTGTTGTTTCAGCAATGGTGGCAGTAGACATCTGTCGTGGATTTTTCTTCCTAGAGTCACGGTTGTGATCCCTCCAGTCAGGATGACCCTTTTGATGACAATAGGTACATTTAAATGATGATTTATCATTCACCCTTCGTTCTTGCTGATTGGAAAAAGAACGATTTTTAGAAATCATGGCGGATTTTTCCTTCAATGAGATTCGACGTACTACCTCCCATCGAATCAAGGAATAACAACCTTCTAAATCTGGTATAGTTTCTTTTCGCAAAATTTCTCCACGAACCTGCTCAAATTCATCATCTAATCTAGCAAGAAAAATATGTATCCTTAGTCTTTCAACAGACTCTTGATATGATATTAGATCATTAGGGTCTTTCATGACCACCTTATCACAATGGTCTAGCTCTTGGAAAATTTCAGTCAACTCTCCATAATACTCTGAAAGTGATTTTCCATTTTGTCTGGAAGTAAATGCTTTTTGGTTTAAGACAAATACCTGTAATTCGTCACTTCCATCATAGAATGCTTTTTGCCAAAGCACCCTAAATTTCAAGAGCAGTAGGTATGCGTAAATATCGCTTCATGATTTCTGGACTCATTGACATAAGGATCCATCTTTTCACTTTTTGATTTTCTGCATACCACTTGTTATAATTGTTTGATGTTTTTTTTTGTTGCAAATTTTTGTCATGAATATAAGAGAGTTTTTCTCTCTCTACAATATGCATTTCCATTATTTGAGACCAAACATCATAATTAGTCTCAGTAAGAACAATTCCAGCATTGAACACACCTTCAGCCTGAATCGATTGTACAATAATTGGAGTTGATTGCTCCATAGGTAATGAAATTATACCTTCTGTCATGATATTATGGTAAACAAACTAGAAAATGGTGTAATAATTTTAGAACTAAAATTTTTTTTTTCTATTTTTTTTAAATATATATTTATACTAAACCGGATAAAAACCACAAAACCGGTTCAAAATTGGATAAAAAACTTGGAAAAATGAACTAAAACGGTTCAAAATTGGATAAAAAACTTGGAAAAATGAACCAAACCGGTTTTAAAAATCCAGAACCGGGAAAAAAACCAGGTTCAGACCTTTAAAATGGACCGAACCGGCCAAAAAGAGGAAAATTGTGGAAAACCGAGAAAACCGGGTTCAACCGAACCGCTGGTCGGACCAACCTGAGCTGAACCGAGGTGCGGACCGACTACGCCCTCGAGCAAGATCGAGCCGAGCCAGCCGAGCCGAGCCGAATGACACGTCATCATCTTCAACCTCCAGACGGTGCGTGTAGCGCGTTGAAAATGGGTCATTTACTTCAGGCGGCGTGTGGAGAGCTTTTTTTCTACTCTAATTTTACCAAAATGTTCAAAATTGTGTTTAGAGTAATCTAGTAAAATTAGGTGAGACAAATAGTGCTTTAAAATTATGTTTGTAATTAATATTTGTACGAGTGTTTGAATGAGAATTTTTTTCACGAGAAGAAATATTTTCAGAGAAAAAAATCTCTGTTTTAGAGAACAAAAGTTTTAAATTTGTATAAAGCAACGACTTGGCTCTGATACCACGAAGAAATCAATATTTGAAGAAATAATCAAAAGAGAAAATCAATTTTTTTTGAATATATTTTCTTAATTTGTATAGGATATTTACATTATTTATATAAACAAATATCAATTATTATTTTAACAACCAATATTATTGAATTACATGGTTTATAGTTGCTTGATAAGCGCCGTATATATTGAAATAAATGTTTGATGTCGGTACAATATTTGTTGAATTATGTTATAGTAATTCTTGAATTGTGTTGTAGTGTTTGTTGAATTTAACATTATTCACTCTCGGAGGAAAATTACATAGAATGGATTAAGAGTAGGTTCAATATCTATGTTTAAATTTTTTCACAAATGACATCACATGGCAGCTCAAAGGTATGATAATCATTATGATAAAGGCCATAGGATCCCTATATTAACCTTCTGAACTGACTGAGACGGCGGCCGTGAAGCTGATAGAGGTGGCTAAGGTACGTGAAGATATGGGAATATACTTTTCTTTTTCTTTTTTTTTTCCTAGGAGATGGCTGTTGGGTTGTGCCGGCGGTTGTGTTCCGACATGGGCGGTAGTCTGATGGGTTCATAGGCTGGCCGGTGGCAATGGGTGGGCTGGTGATTGTGAAGGTGGAGACTGAAGGCCATTGGGTTTCTGAATTATTATTTTTTTCTTTGTTTAAAATCAGAATTTTGTTTTTCTTTTTTTAAGAGCTCAAATATTTTATTTTATTATTTTTGTTGAAAGTAATTTATAATAGTTGGGAATACATTTTAGAGATTGGAGAAATATTGGGAGAGAAATTGAGTATAAAGCTCCAGATAATTTTCTTATGAAAAAAAATGAAACAAAAACTCTGATATAGATCGGAAAAGAAAACATAATTGGGGAAGACGTGAAAGGGGAAAAAAAAAATTAGAGTTAAAAATTGAAAAATTATACAATTAGGAAGGATAGAGGAAGATAAGAGAGATAATTAAGCCATAAATAATATCAATTTATATTCTGATTTGGTTTCAACTCTCAATTATAGCTATTATTTATAAGATTATATTGATAACATGATATATTATAATTTTTAAATCCAAATATATAATTTAAAAACTGAATACATAATATTAACATATTCAAATATAAAAATATAAAAATCTTAAAATATCTTATTTTAAAAAATAAAATATTTTTTTAATTTATTTTTAATAATATTTAAATATTAATAAATATTTTAGTAATAGTTTAAAAAATCAAAAATTTGACCAAACAGTAATATTTGTTAAAATATAAGAAAATGTAGTCATCGCATCGAATCTAGTTTTATAAATTATACTTATTTTTAAAAATATGCCAATGATGTTGTTTATTTTACAAGGTAGTTTTATTTTAATATTTTTAAAAAAATTAAAACATTAGCATACTTATATTCTAAAAAATAGACATTCAAATCTCCCTACAAAATCAGTTTAAAAGGATTAGTTTATCCATTTTAAATCTATTATCTTTTTATAAAAAAATTGTTTACCAAAGTATAATCATGAACTAATAAAGATTATATTTTCTTTAAAATATATTATCTAAAAATATTTAACTTTGATAAATTACCTAAAAAGACTTTAAAATATATCGTATATCCCAAATTAATAAGAAATAAATTTGGACACAAATCTTATGAAAAACTACAAAAAATATTTGTTAAATTATATTTATCTCCATCTCCCACGAAGGAAAAAAAATTATTTAACATGCATATAATTAAAAAAATATTTATTAAAAATATGTTTATAATATAACTAGATTAGTTCAATTTTAAAAGTAATGATATACGTTGATTAATCATATAAATATAAACTTAAAATAATTATTCTAAATGTAAAATAATTATTCTAAAGAGAACAAGTTCAAATAATTATTTTTTAGCTATTTCTTTTGAAATTATTAAAGATAAATACCTATAATACTATAAAAATAAATCATAATATTAATTTTTTTCTACATAAACCAAAAGAAAAATGAAATAGAATTAGAATCTTAGAAAAGTAAAACTAAACACTCTTTTCTCATAATCACAAAAAATAAGATAGTAAATCTCTTTTAACTTTCATCATTTTATTAATGACTTAAACATACAATAATCAGAAAATCCTTAGTCCTAACAATTTGTTTATCTCATTGATCAAAAAAAATCCTACTTAATATTGATACAATCAATATCTACAAGTTATGTAAGAAAATACATTTATAGTTAAAATATACTTTATCAAATCAATTTTTAACTTATCATTTTTGAAATTAAGATAATGATTTATATATGAAAATACAAATTCAATCATTTATAATAATTATAAGATGATTACTACAACAGTATGATTGTGTCATACACGACATCAACAATGATTTTTCACATTTTTTAAGCTTTTTATTTTTAAATGACATTTACAAATTCATTTGTTGGTAGGACTCAAAATCAAGCCCTTACCGTAACTACAAATAACATATATTATTGCATTTCACATTTTATATAACATTTAAAAGTTTTTAAGCTTTCAACTGGCATAACATTAAATTAGTCAGTCAAGAAATTTTCAAATTTTGCATTGAACATTTAAGTTTTGTCAGCAGACGACCACATCAAAGCCATGACCATACAACGAATCTACGATTGCACAACTGCATTCATGAGTAAATTTTTCAAAGAATTAGTAACACTACTACGTAACAATTCAGTAAAATCAACATTCTCTCGTATCAATCTAAGAGTGTATTGAGAAATGGGTTTTTCAAGAGAGAGATGAACCAGAAGGCCACTCAGTTGTTGTAGGCATGAAAGTGTCCTCATCCAATAGTGCGTCCATGACAATAAAATCATCATCAAACTCAGCAGTATCCTCTGAACTATTCAAATCTTTATCATACATAACCTGCTACAATAACGAGAAAAGCAAGTTCATTAAACATGAAACTGAACTTGGTACCAGTTTAGAACATCATTTAAAGTTTAGCCTATTTATGTTAATAGCAGCTTTAATATACATTTTTAATATACATTTTTACTTGGTGATACTCTGCTGAACACCAATCTGTTGGGTTTTCTCTCTTTTTTGGAGGAGCCAAAAAAGACCCATGTGGTTTCATGGCCCAGGAAAGAAGGTACAATTTTGTCCATTTAATTGCTTCATTAATCAATCCATTCTCTAGCAAGCCTTCATCAAATTCATTCTCTAGCAAGCCTTCATCGAATGCTCTGATGGAAGGTCTGATTGAGCTGAAATTTTGCAGGAAGGTTAATGACTCAAGAATCTTCAATCTAAACGATGGGATTTAGATTTGCCTCATCGGTTTGGGAAAATCTAGACCATGAACAATGACTACGAAATTGAGTTAGATTTCTCCATTTTCTTGAAATAATTGTTAGTTTCCAAGAAGTTGTATTCTTGATGAATTTGTTGATTGTTTGCCTTTAATTTTATCTAGAGATAACTTTTGTACAATTGTTTCTTGATAGTAGAAGTTTTAGAAATGGGGTACTTTGATTCTTTCCTTCCTATACCAAGAAGATTTTTCTACATAAATTGGTTGTGTTGATTTTGTGAATATTTTATTTTGAGTTCTATTTATTTGTTTCCTAAAAGATTCATACAGAGAAAGAGAATGAGTTTCATTCTGGTATTTAGAGCTTGATTTAGTTAGCATTAATATTGTGATTCTCTCAACACAATCTAACCAAAATCCTTATCTCTTGAGATATGGGTTAACATTACACAAAAATTCTAAACAATTCCGAGGCTCTATATACACTTGTAGGCCTAACACTTCAAGTTCGATAATTTGGATTGGAGGTTTCGAATACATGATCACCTTCTCTCGTACCTTGCAAGATTGGGTAACTAACTCAATGATTGATTCTATTACAACAATGGACTTGATAGAACTCGAGTACCATGATAAATGATTCCGAATATTAGAGTTAACATCTAGATGTATGTACCCTTGCTCTAATAGTCTAATACATAGTTTCTCTAGTTCTTTTTTCTAGAAATAATTTCTCTAGTTCTAATACGTGTAAAAATGATTATAACAAATGTCCCAAGGATGCAAACCAGATTTCAGAAAAGTAATCTTTATTGACCAAAGTGGTGGATTACCTTGGTTTCCTGCATTCCAGCGACAACATTTAGCAGTCTATGGTACTGGTCTCTTGCCTCGGGATACTGAACCATGGACTTCACTCTAGCAAGGGCTTTTTGCCATCTTTCCTCTGTTTGCTTCCTACCTTCTTCCAGGAAATCATTGTCGTCCTTGGAGGATGAACTCTGCACCCTGGGAACCTCAACTGGTGCTTCCGATTTAAAACCACGCAAACCACTTCCTTTGCGTCTCCATCGCAAAATAACCTTGTCCAAAATTCCTACAGACCAGATTATCTTTCTATAGTTTTTCCTGACCTGGTGACCTCGTACATGCGCCTTTTATCAATAAGGCTAACAATTAGAATCAGCTGGATTGAGTAAGTATGGAAAGAGAGTCAATACCCAGAGGACAAAAAAATAAATATTCAATTACCTGAATTTTGACAACGCGCTGTCTGATTAATAGGAACTCTTTTCTTCCCTTCCAACTACGGAACTTATTCTGTATTCTTACTGCAGCAGCATGGACATCCTCATTATGTCGTACCACTTTGTGCGTCTTAACTGAAAGAAGTGAAAGAGTACGCTCATCTGACATTCCAAATTTATCATCACCATACTCTTTCAATTGCTTCCTTTGGAAGGAAAGCACCCTGAAAACTTGATGAATTCTAGCAGCAGCTTGGGTAGCATTATATACGGCAGCTAATGAATCCTTCAGGGAAAGCTGATCAGTTAAACCATCATTCCTGGTAGGAGTTGCAGTTCCTTCATATGCCATTTGTACTGCCTTTACTCCTGAACTTCCTGCAGCCTTGGCTTCCTCAGCATTCAAATCAACTAATTTAAGCTGGTCAATCAAATGAGATTCTGCAAGATAGCCAGCAATGCCTTTGTGTCCCTCAACAGATGCTAGATCAGCAGGGGTTTTCCCCGAGGGATATCTGGGACTTGGATCTGTTAGTGCTCCAGGAGCTGCACCAAGAGACATGAGGATAGCTACAGTGTGCTCACTGATAAAAAGAAAAAGAAATGTATGAGCTCATATTAAGAAATTTAATAGATAATATTAGACTTCAAATGATATCAGATTCAAGAGATTTTCTTGAATTCTTTAAATAACCATAAACTATGACAATTGATATTTCTCTTAATATCTCACCTTGTTCAAATGATAGGATATCTAATAAAAAGTTTTTTCTTCTTTCTTTTTACTTTCTCAATGAACAGAACAAGTGGGAAAATCATACAAGACGAAGGTTCAACTAGGACGACTGAAGTTATCCCTCTGGTGTCAAAACAGGGGCGGAATTAGGTAAGAGCTAGGGTGGGCCACGACCCCCTCACCTCTACATTTTTCTATTAGTAGTTATGGATTATAGAGTTTTTGACATTTTACCATGATAGAATATGATATTTGACCTTCCTATTACAACAAAATAATTTATTATTATATATAAGTTAATAAAAAATAAAACAATTCATATCATTTTTTACGTTTTTGGAAACACTACACTTTTTTATGTAAAAATATCATTTCCTTGCTATATAAATTTCAACTTTGAATATATGATTAAATTTATCTATCCAATAAATAGTATTTAACTTTATTTACCACCAAAAAATTTATGACATGCATAATTGTAACTATTATTATAATTATGTCAACATAACTTTTTAAGTTTTTTTATTACTTTTATATCGCCTCAATCCACATGTTACTTGATAATTATTATATACATAAAACTTTCACTCTTTAATATACAAGTTACGTTTGTTATTTTTGAAATAAATGTTTGCACACGAGTATATTCATGCACATACTTGCCATTAACGAGCTCGAATTCATGCTGCTTAATTGTTCATAAATAGTAAATGTTAAGACAACTAATATTTTATTTTATTTATTTTAATATTTTAATCCTAAATATTGGCTCCACCTGCATACCAAAAACCTAGAACTAATTCCTGCCCTTAATCACACGCATGCAAAGACATTAGATGGGATATCTCCCTCCTATAATTTAAACTCAGACTAGAAATTTCAATTCGATTATGATCTGGTGATCTAATGTGGAACATAAAATAGGTCAGGGGAACTTTAAGTACATCGCGCAAGCAAAAAAAAAAATCAAGATAACATCAAAAAAAATTATTTCAAGTTGTTCACCTGCCACAAAATGCCGCCCAATGAAGTGCTGTCCACCCATTCACATCACGAAAGTTGACATTTACACCTGCAACTATTGTGGGCTCTAAGGCCCAATCATAACCAAAAGCTGCTGCAAAATGTAGCACCCCTTGACCACCCTCATCTAGTACACTGGGGCCCTTTCCACCTTCAGCCACCTTCTCTAAGAGCCATGCCTGCAATTTCTCTTTAAGCAGCTTTTGATGCAGTTGCTCCTGTACTCCCTCCAATGAAAACCCATCCTCTGATGTCAGCTTCAACATCTGGTCCCATTCATCAGTATCAACTCTCATCATTGAACTGATTTTACTACTTAATTCAGATTTCTCTGCCATACTGATGGGATCACATTTTGGAGGGATAGAGCTTTGCTTCAAAAACTTTCCAAATCGCAATTTAAGCATCTCGATTGTGCAGCCACTGTTGTGTTTAGTATCCACATCTTGGGCAAGGTTTACTCTATATTCAAATTCCCGCACTTCACTACAAGCTAACCTATTTGAACGTGTCACATAAAAAGGAACTCTCCCAGCCTTGTGTATAGGAGCATGGCAACGAAGAACACCATCTGCTATAACCTCAGCAGGAACTTCCACTTCTCCAAACATACATGACCATGTACAAATTTCTGTTTGTTGTCTATTCAAGAATCTTCCTGTAATCAAAACCTGCAGAGGTGGTTGGATAATGAAAAAATGAAACAGTAATCTAGACACCGTATAAAATATGGCTAGGAAGTACATCTACAATCCATTATTCCAAGGTTATTTTCTGACAAGATGACATAAAACACAGGTGGCACAAGTTCAGAGCATTTTGAAGACTTGATATTGTACCTTGACTTTGGAGTCCTCATATGCGCAGTTTGGTGAAAAATCAATAATGCTGAAAAGCTGATCCTGTGACAGAGAAGGACCTAACATGTCAGTATCCAAGCATACTTGATTGGAATGTATAGCATCGTTCTCATTTTCAACAGTGTCCCAACAAGCCCCAGAACTGGTCTGCATATGTGACTCAACATCTCCAAGTTCTTTACTCATCCATCGGTTGAAACTATCAAGCTTCTTCAAACCATCTTCATCTAATAAAGTCTGTTTTTTACGAGATATGTGGTTGGCTTTTCCTTTTAGGGTCGCATTGCCCAAAACTGATTCAAAAGTATATTCATTTTCTGTTTTTGGATGCTGCATTTGAAGAGATTTGATCCCATTGACTTCTTGTCCAAGGTAATTAGAGGTGAGATCACATACTGAGTTTTGATGAAAGTTCTGATCCATAGGCCACTTGCATAAGCCAAAAGAGTTACTTTCAGAAGCCTTGTTGACAAGAAAATAAGAGTAAAAAAAAAGTTTATCATTATTCTTAATACACTGGATATTATAACTTAAATGAAGTGTAGTTATGTCAAAAAGTTTATCATTATTCTTAATACACTGGATATTAAAACTTAAATACTAAGGAATGGAATGTCACCACCACCACCACAGCTTTCTACTGTAAAAAGAAAAGTATATTGATAATGTTAAGAATGCTTGAGTACTACATACGCCAACTATAACACAAAAATAAATTACTAAATAGAAATAGCCATGCTCCACATTGACTAAGAAAAGAAAAGAAGAAAATTTTCAACTAAGCTGATTCCAACCATTTACAAGCAACTAAGCAAGTTTCTAATTTATAATCCTGATGGCTATGGATAAATTTTACCACAGCAAATGGCTTCTGACTCTTGACGAGAGAGGGGGCGGTGGGGAGCGAAGAACAGGCCCTTGCCCCTTAGTACCTACACTATTATTCATATTTCATACTGTGACAAATATGTATAGAATAAAATGTATCCTAACAAGCACTAGAATTTAGAGACCTAGGCATGAACTGAGTTTCTGAGAATTAACAGCTGAACAGAATAAAAGTAGATGTTTGTAAATACTGTCAAGTTAGCATAGAGCATTGAACTACGATGAAATGAATTAGTGTACAACTGGTTATGTGACCTTTGACATTCTACATGCTATAAATACCAAGAATAGAGAACTGGAATTGTTATGAAAAACCATTATGAACAATATAAACAATTCATATCATTATATTTTCTTGTAACTAGAGGAAACACTCAACTCTCAAACAATTCTATAACTATTAACAAAAGTTGTAAATATCTTGGTTATTTCAAACTACTAGTATGTTCAATACCAGCAATCTAACCATACATGTATGCATCCCTACCTGCCACTCTTCTTGGACCTTTAGGTGCTTGCCAAATTCCTGCTTCTCGTAGGAACTCCCATAAAACTGCCCAAGGGTTTCATCTTCATTTTTTGGATTTAACCGTAAGTTATCAGATAGTGTTGCAGAAAAAAATGGCTGAAAAGACAAGGATGGAAATGCAGCAGTAGTATTTTCTAAGTTATTCTCCCAAGACGAATACTGCAGATTACTCCGGAGCTTAAAATCAACTCCCGCATTTTTACTGCCTTCTCTTGTACCTGCTTGAGCAAGTGAACCATGGTTCACCATAGGAATGGCTGATAATTTTCCTTGGTAGTCATCTGTTAATGATAATTTACAATTTAGGCAGTGATCTAGATTGTCAAATTTTCCATACCAAATGTATTCAAGCTCTTACATGTGACAAAGACATAAAAGTAAATAATTCCAAGGTAGAAAGGAGTTTACTTGTAAATGAAATAGGATAGTAACCATCAGATACTGAGGAACTAATATTTTCAAGCATGGGCTGTTTTAGTTTAAGAGAAGAGTGGAGTCCAGAACTTGATTGATTATATGCTGCATTACGAATCGTGAAATTATGACAACTAAAAAATAAAGAGTGCATAAACAGGAACCAAAAAAAATGATAATGAAAGATGAGGGGCTGGGTACTCATCATCTAGGAAAGTACAGTACCTTCTAGCTTAAAAAATATCAATTGAAGATGAATAATACATATTCAACACAGAAGGACAAATGTACCTGATTCAGCCTCTTCATACTCTGATGACTGAGCATTAATCAAGCTTGTTGTATCTAATGCTTGTGAATTCCTTGGATAATTATTCCGAGGGAAACTTGAAGAAACAGAACTATCAACGTCAGAATTAGGGGCAACTTCTGATTCATCAGTGTGTTTAATACGGTTATAATTTGTCCTATTGCCCTAAATACAATTTGTAATGATGAATCCCATACTCAGACTTTTAAGAGGGAGAAAATCCAATATAAAACAGGAATTATCAATAACAGGGAAATACATCTGATGAGAACCATGAGGAGCTGAGGTTAAAAGGCGAATGAAAGATGCATAATATTTTAGAACCGTAGAAATAGGCCACATAATGCAAATAAATACTTATTCCATTGAATCTATATATAGGAGTGGGAAAAACTACCAGAGGCTTAGTCCTAAGAATAATTTTGTCCATGTATCACTTTCATTGTCTCATGAAGCTTTACCTTGTTGAGTTCAGAAGCATCAACTTAACTCATTAAGCTTATGTTCTATTTGTATTCTAGCCATTGAGTTGTCTAAGATAAGGTTTTAAAAGGCTTGTTCTAGCCTCAATGCGTATCTCTTCCATTGAGACGAGACGTAAACCTTGAGGTGGTATTAGGCTTAAGCCTCAAACTAAAATGAAATAAACAATAAAAAAGACAAATTATCACAAAATAACATCATTATAATCCTAATATCCTCACATAGTTCATAATATAGCAATTCAATCACCACTAAAACATCAAAACATGATAAAGTTAAGATCTATAAAAAATTAACTCAAAAAGACATTAATAAAGTTCATTAAAAAGATAAAAGCTTAGAATTAGACTAAGATATCTCGTGCCATCATCATCATCATCATATTCTTCAATCTCATTACCATCATCATAAGCATTATTATCATTCTCGTTCGAATCATCACCAAAGGATAATTCCCATAATCCCCAAAAGGATTATCATTATCATAATCATCACAACCAGATTCATCACCAAAAGGATAATTTCCATAATCACTAAAAGGATTACCATTGGCATGTTCAAATTCTACAAAAACTTAGCTCAAAATCAACACCTATTTCAATTAAAAAAAAACATTTAAAGAAAAATCAACTACAAAATTAAAATGAAATCATTATGAAAATAAATCAATAAAAATAGCAATCTTAAAGCTTTCTAAACATAAAATTTGAAGAGGAAATTGAGAGTTACGGTAACTAAAGTAATTGTGCAGTGTGATATAACAGTTCATAGAAAAAAGCTCATAATTGTGCAATGTGATATAATAGTTGCAAAACAAAAAAAAAACAGTTTATAGAAAAAAAGCCCATAGAAAGGGAAAAAGAAAAAAAAGTTCATAGAAAATTTGGCAACAAAACAGCAAGGAATAAGGGGGGAAAAAGAAAGAGAACAAAAAAGAAAAGAGGGGGGGGGGGAATGGATATTCAGAGAATAAAAAAGAAACAAAATAAGGGGGGGGGGGGGGGGGAATGGATATTCAGAGAATAAAAAAGAAACAAAATAAGAGAAAAAACAAGGAAGAAAATACTTGTTTGTATCTCTTCAAATGCTTGTTGGATGGAAGGAGCCGAGAAAGAAAAAACAGAGTAAAGGAAGACAGAGGCTATTGAGAACTTCTACCCTAAAAAATAGGTTTTTTTTCACTTTTACTTTCATTTTGGGGATAAGCTTTGGTTTTATCAACTTTGATTTCACTTACTGGGCCGAAATACTAATAGACTTTGTCTAAGAGTCCAAGTGCTGATTTAATTTTGCCTTCAAGCCCAAAATTTTTCTTTTCCTAGCATGAAACAGAGGCTATAAGCTTCAATAGCATCAATGCTTGAAAAAAAGCTCAAACCTCAAGGGTAAAAGGCGTATGAAATTCTCAGCACTCAATAAGCTAGCCTCAAGGCTACCCAACTGGAAAAAACTCCCTTGATGCTAGCCTCAAAATGTTTTTTTGAATCCATGGTCTAAGTTATATTTGTTTACTGGAGAAATCTACAAGAAGCTCAAGATACTGTCCTTGCACCTTCCGTTTCTTCATATCATTAGTTTTTTTCCATGAAAAACCGAAATGTCTAGCGTACTCCTAAGGGGAAACGAGGAAGGGGATTAAAGACCATCAAAATGAATGGCCAAGACTCAAATGGGAAGGGGATTAAAGGCCACCAAAATATGTGGGAAAAACTTGAACTCTACACTGGGTGTTAACCCAAAATATCATTTGACCAATTGTGCTAGAACCTAGAGGACCAGTGGCTCATTTCATTAGTTGCTTCTTTATAGATTTTGAAACAATATCTAAAAAGTGCCAACACTTTAGGACAATTACAAATCCAATCAGTTGTTGAATAAAATTACTTACTTATACAGGCGTTACCAGGTTTTTTAATCTGAAATCATACAAATTATTTTCATTGGCTGAAAAGAGCATGACTCGCAATTCCAAAACCTTTATCTTAGTAACTAGGAACATACTCTGCAATTTTCATAAAACAAGATAAAAAAATTTTGCCCCTAATTCCTATGTGCATGCAACTGGTCAATGACTGTGATCCATATTTAGCCAACCATCATACTTCAATCACATCGGAGCATTCTCCCAGGACTAAACCTGGATATAATCATGATTCTACGAGCCCCAGTAGCTCCCCAACCCCCAAATTAATAAGGCATCAGACTTTACAATATAATGATCAGTCTAGTAACAAAGGAAACGGAAAATAATAGATGCATAACAAGCATACTAGAAGTACTTCATCTCTATCTCATGTCTGGACTATAATGTTCTAGTTTCTAGTAATCCTAGAGCTACAAGCATCAGGAAATTCCTGCTGAAAAACTTATGTCTTTTCTTTCAAGTGTTGTTAGCACCACATGGCAACAACTTTCTAAAGTCCTCAAACAACCACAATAAAAAATTAAATAACTGAGAACTGATGAGACTAAAGCTGCATTCTTCTTAATATGTAACACACAGAAAACACATAAGATCAGTTAAGAGAGCAACAAGAATGGGTAATAAAAATCATTCCTAACCTTAACTTCCCGGTAGTGGACAAGAACTATGTGGGAAAGTTCCCTGCAGTAGTAGTTAACAAGTAAGAATATGGAAATATAGCAGAAAGAGACAATTTCCTAAATGGAAAACTTCATAAACAATTTTTTTATAAAACTCAAACTCACACACCAGTAACTGGAACTTGAACCCCATACCTTCAAAATGCTCAAGTGGGCTTCATACTATTGAGTGACAACTTAATAATGGATATATTTTGAATAATTGACATTGCAAAGAATAAAAGAATCTATTCTAACTAATAAGTCATAAGATCATTTAAATCGTTTCACTAAAATATGCTTATACTTAACCCGTTTTAATAAGATTAAAGCATGTATCAATAAACTCTTTGATATTTCTTGAGAAAAAAATTGACGTTATTATCACAAGTACAGAAGTAACTCAATTTCCTAACCCCAAATAGAAAAGGTGAAGGGGGGGGGCACTTTCAAAATTCAAGTTACTTTAGTTGCAATTGGGTATAGATGGAAACTATAAATTCTTGACAAACTTTAACTTAAACTGATATGAGCACAAAAACACATGAATCTCAAAGAAATATTTGTGCATGCCTCTTGATATGAAAATCATGCTTCATATATTCTCCTAAAGATAAATGTAATCTTTGCTAGTCATTAGCATAAATTGGAAATATGTGTGTGTGTGTGTAACAAGGGTAGTACCGTCTCTACCATTTCCTATTAGTCCATTTATGCATATCTGTAACATTTGACCCTTTTTACTTAGCAGACATGTTGATAGATCTTTTCTCTCCTAATTTCTCCTCCTCCTACTAGAGTCACATAGCTAAAAAAGATAGGATGAAGTAAATGATATTATAAAACATCAAAAAATTCTTTAAGTTGTAAATTGTATGGAGAGCTTAGAACCTCAATTTCTTGTCTCAAGATCACATAGTAACAATTATACTAAGAAAGCAGTTAGCTTTATATTTGAAGTTAAATTTTTTAGCTGGGTCTAAAGTTAAGACCCAAAAAGAAAGGCTTTTGATAATGTAATAGTGAGATGCTCTGAATAACTCAATAGGATCATCTTTCCCTATTTTCCATGTGAGCGAAAGAAAGATTAAGAGAGACTGCAAATATCAATGAATACTTTTTAATTGAAAAGGCAACAATCATGCTAATATATTTTATGAACTCACTCTTCTAGCAACCAGTAACAGCGTCTTTGAAAATTTTCATTTTCTTCTCCATGGGCATAATAGCAGTGCAGTACATCAATGCTTCCAGCCTGAAAGGATAAATCTAAATCAATTAGCAATAAGAAAAAGAAACCTGAACATGATAACTTGATACACCTCTTTTAAATAATGTGAGTAAACACTAAAACACAAGGCCATAGCAGGCTTATACCTACATGTCATATATAGCATTTCACCTATGGCATAAATTTCAATATTTACCTTAAGCTTCTCGTGAGCTTCCTTCACTATCTTTCCATCTTTTTTCTTCCTCCAATTATGGCCATCTTTTCTAAAATATCTTAATACCTTCCTGTCAAAAAGAAAAAGTGAACCGCCTGAAATGAGAAAGCACACTACTTCAATTAACATGTTGAAGTACGATTTATGTACTCAAAATAAAAATAAAAATATATCAGCAAAACATGCCTCAGACATCTTGCCAAATGCCTTAAGAGTGCAAAATCTGCCCAGTAATAAAACTTCATGTAAATTTTAAATTCTACAACAATAAAAATAAAAATCATAATAATTCTTTGAAAATCCAAGTAAAATTTACAACAAACATACACTATAGTGTATGAATGCAACTAAAATTTATGTTTGGATAAAAAAAAATTATTATATTTTTTAACAGGGTGGTTAACCCAACCACTATGTCTTTATTGTAGCCTGAAAACAGATGCCACCCAGTTAGAAGGTAAAGGCCTCTTATATGTAGGCCCAGTATGAGGAAATTATCTCATTTAGTGGGTAAAATATCAAAAATTACATATATAGTGTATGTTTGTTGTATATTACAAATGTAGTATAATTACAAACCTTTGCAGTTTTTACTTCAAGAACAAAATTGAATTGCAAACCTTTGCAGTTATACTACATTTATAACATACAACAAACATAAACTATATTTGTAATTGTTGATATTTCACCCATCAAATGAGATAATTTCCCTTCCAGTATGGAACAGCATAACTACAATAGAAGCCTGGAGCTGCAAAGTAGATTAACAGTTTGAAAAAATTTAAGCTGAAAAAATCAGAAAACAGAAGGACGCTAGGCTTCCTCAAATCATCAATGTGAATTAAAAAATAATTTTGTGAAACGTAGGTAAGAATCATACTTGGTGGCACATTCGGAGGCTCTGGAGCAATACAAAAAATTTTATAATGTAGAAGAATTTCACATATTTCAGCTGATCGAAGCCATCGATGTTGTGCTTCCGAAAGTATTTGCTTCATATCTGTATTTGACAATTTGTGCAAGAGAATATTAACAAAATCATATATAATAATATACAAATGATTTATTGATTTATTCATCTATGTAGTTAAAAATAATGCTACTAACAAACAAAAGAGAATCAATTGTCACAAATGTAACATAGGAACACCGTTACTTTTTGAATTATTGCCAATAGAAGACATGAACCTTGAAATTTTGATTTCATAGCATTGTCCGTAAGATAATAGCTGACAATTTGTTTTGAATCAAGCATTGTCCGTATGATAATGGTTAGCACCGCCAACATTTCAATCGCACAGAAGACATAAGGTCATGTTTCTTTTGTTTTATTCTTCCATTATAAGACACTGACAATAATATGTTTCTTGTCACAATCAAAAAGTTGCGAACAGCTTCCATTACGGCCGGCTTAAAAGTTTGTGCTCCAAAAGAAATTGAATGATAAGTAACTAAAAAACTAAAAGTTGGAAAGTAAATTATCTATATAAACTAGACAAGTTTAAGTTGATAGTATGATGTCAGATATACATTTGGCTTATTTTTCAAAAGTATGTTGCACAAACTAACCTTTTCCATCATTTTTTTTGTTTTGTTATAATCTCGTTACATATGAACATCTTCTTCGTTCTTTTAGTTTTCAATGAACAAAAAACATTTAATTCATTAAAATCGCCATTGAACTGCTAACTCATGAACTCAAGAGTTAAAGTGAATTTAAGTTTAAAAAAATTAAAGAAATCTAACTCTTCCCATCTTATCTAAGGTACCGCTAATAAAAACAGCTAAAGGTCCAACTATAGCATCAATCTTTCCAGCACAAATCATTAACCAAAAAAAAAAAGTACAAACTTTTTTGAACTTTGTTCAAGTAAAAGGCTATAATTTCATTAGAATCACAGAAAGTGAAAAATAAAACCCCAAAATTCAGTTTCAAATAAACCAAAAAAGAAAAGAAAATTAAAACCAAATGTAGAGAAGTAAACTCACCAAGTTGGTTCCCAATAGCATAACGCCTGCTCTCCGCCATGTTTTAGTTGTGGATTGGAAGTCTCAGAGTGAATTTATAACAAATAGGATCAGCTCGTCAAAGACATCAATCAGCATAATAGATGCATATGATTGTTTTACTGTTTGATCTACAAGTAAAAGCTCCTAAACAAAGTTCGCGAGATGTGCCAAGGACACGGTTATTAAAGGACTACAGCTCAAAAGTGATTTTCCAAAGAAGATGGAAAAAAAAAATGCAAAACATAATAAAGAGAGTACCATAGAGAAAGCGAGAGATCAAACGAAAGATCAGAGGAAGGAGACTTGGAGAGTCGAAGCGTAGGTGGAATCAGGACAAAAGCGATTACCTTGTGTCGACGTTCTCTGACTATTTTCGTTGACGTCAATTTCATGTTTTCTCTCCCTTTCTTTTTCCATTAAGTACATATTTATTTAAGATTTTTTAAAAATTTATACAAATTTAATATATTTAATTATTACTTTTAAAAAATTTACAAAAATATTAAAATTTATAAAAACATCACTTAATCAAATATTTTTAAATATTTTTTTATATATAAATTAAGTCTAGCACATGCAACATCTTATCCTATTAGATTTTTAAAGAATTTCTTCAACTCTTTCCATTTCTTTCTTCTTTTGTCTCTTTTATTGAATTCTTTTTTTCACGATTTCACTTTTGTCCTACCATTGACTCGGTTTTTTTTCTTTTTTTTTTATTTTCGGTGAACTCAACCACCAACTAAACATTGGATTTTTTTAAATAACATAGTATAAAATTATGAAAAAGTTCAATATTTATAAGACATAAATTCAACAATTAAATAAAAGATTTTTTTATATTTATTACTTACTATAAATTAATAACTTTTTAAATTAATTTTTTTTTGTCAAAAAAGTAACAATAATAACTATTATTCTAAATTAAATCGTACATATATCCATTTTTAATTAATATAAGTTTACTTTTATTTTTTTTTTTTTTTTTGCAAAAACTCTTAATATTTTTACAACTTAAAATATATATAAATTTTATTAATTTTTTTAAGTAAAACACATAATTTGATAATAGTAAAGAATTCATTAAAAAATTATAAAATAATTAAAAGTATAATAAAAAGATATAAGTATAATACATTTTTTAAAATATATTAATTTTTATAGATATCATCTATAAAAGTTCATGAAAAAAAGTACTACAAATCTATTTAAATTTGTATAGAGTTTTTAAAATTTAACAAAATATATGTTTGTATTTAAAAATATTCTTTTAAAATCTATAAATTTTTTAGAATTTAAAATCTAATAATTTTTTTCCTAAATTCTAATTGAATACACTTTTTTTATATAAACTTTTTAAAAATTTAATAAAATATATGTTAGTATTTAAAAATTTATAAACTTTTAAAATTTAAAATCTGCCGGTCTTTCTAAATTTTAATTAAATACACGTTCTTAATAGCTTTAAATCTTGCTAAGAGATAAAAAAAATAGAAAACAAAATAGGGACCAGGACATTAATAGTAGTCATATCCTAAAAGTAGGTAAATAAATATATATATATATATAACATAAATTAAATAACAATTCTACCATGTAAATAATAGTAAATATATGTTATTAAAATTGATATTGTATTTAATATTTAATATATATAAATTACAGGTTTTGTTGAATTATATTCTTATATATCAATAATGATACAAATTAATTCTTAAAATATGAGTGAAACCCAATTAATAGGGTACTTATTTGAGGAAAAATAATACAACACGAAACCAATTAAAATATAATGAAATTAAGTTTATTATTAATTATTTTATAAATTTAAATTTCATATTATTTTATACTATTATTAATAATTTAATTAAAAAAATTATTTTTTTATTATTTCAACTAATATGAAAAAGTGGATGCAAAATATGCTCAACAATCTACAAACACCACGCAATTATCAATTATAATTAACAATATTTTATGATATATACTATCTAATTATACTTATTATACGAAGAAATTAATTTAATATAAATCGATATATATTATTATCTTTATATATATATATATATATATATATATGTATATATTAATGTATATAGTACCCTTATTTATTATCCAAATTATTATAATTTTAAAAAAATTATTTTATTAACTAATTTTATTCGAAATTAAATATTCAATTTGAGAATTCCCCGTATCTCTTAATGCCTCTTCACCCTTAGACTATACCTTTAACTTCTTGATCTCCAAGTTCTTGGGCTTTTCTTTTTTTAGGTCGGGTTTCTTGATTCGCCTTTGTGATGACTGGTCATGTTCTCCACACTGATGGTTGTCAAAATTATCTCTTTGTATAATAACCTGTGAAGCTTTTCTACCAGTTTGTTCCAGAGTCCCCATTTGGAGACCGTGGATGAAGTCTTTTGTTTTCCTTCTTATCTCTATAGTTAAATGTCATGTCACGCTTAATTTGTTAGTTTTCCTTCTTATCTCTATAGTTAAATGTCATGTCACGCTTAATTTGTTAATTTCTGCGCGTGAAAAAAATAAAAATATTAGTTACAATTATAAATATTAGATACAATCACAATTGTTAGGTACAATCATATTTAACAAATACATTTAACATTGATATGTAATTTTGTCTATAAATAGACAATGTCTTTGCCTTAGAGATACATCAACACACCAAACAAGAATAGAAGCAAAACAAAGTCAAATGAACAATTTTTTTTGAAGAAAAATAGTGTTGTGTGTAAGAAAGTGGGAGAGAATATCTTAAAATCTTAGAAAAATATTGAAATATTTTTCTAAAATGAGAGTAGAAAAATAGTGAGTTTGGAAAATATTTGTATGATACTATTTTGGGTTTATCTCAATTTATTGTATTGTCTCTCACTTTGTACCCATTAATTTTTTTAAGAAATATTTTTCGAAGTTTGTCCCGTGAACTTAGTCCAAATTAAATGGTGAACAACGTTAAATTTTCGGTATCATTATTCTACTATATTGAATTTATTTTATTTTTACCCGTTGTATCCAACAACTGGTATCAAAGTTGGTCTAGTAAAGCTCTTAATATGCTCTGTGGTTGCAGCATAGAATGATCTGCCACATCAGAAAAGATTTTATTAGGTCCAAGACATATTTATTTACAGAAAAGGAAACATAGCAAAAAAAAAATGTCAAGCCAAAAGGTAGATATTGAGAAATTTAATGAAAATAATAATTTCTCTTTATGGCAAAGGAGGATAAAGGATATTCTCATTCAAAAGAAGGTCCATAAGGCGTTGCTAGTACAATTCGTCTAAATCTCTCAGACAGTGTCTTGCAAAATATTGAATCAAAAAATTACAAGATTGCTAAAAAATATGGGAGATTCTAGAAAATGTGTACATGTCAAAGAACTTTGTCAATAATTTTTATTTGTGGAATGAGCTATATCAGATGAGGAAGGAAGATAATGTGAGCATGATGCAGCATGTTAGCAATTTCAATAGCAAGCTTTCTCACTTAGCAAGATTTAATGTGAGTTTCGGTGATGAAGAGAAAGCATTGATGTTGTTGGCATCACTACCCTCATCATATAATCATATCACAACAACTCTTACTTATGCAAAAGACAAGATGGAGTTTGAAGTTGTTGCTGAAGCCTTGTTCTCATATGAGAAACAAAACAAGGAAAGAGATTCAAAAGCACAAACCCTTATCACAGAGTCTAGAGAAAGGAGACTATACAAAGAACAAAAACCCAAAAGCAAGAGCAGAGGCAAATCAAACAAATTTGTCAATGTTGAATGCCATCACTGCAAGAGGAAGGGTCACATTAAGAAATTTTTTCGGGTGTTCAAGAAGGAACAAGAAACAAAAAAAGGTAAAGCAACGAAGAAAGATGACAACAGTGATGATGAGCAAACAAATACCATAGACGAGTTCAATATCGTTTATGATAAAGATTTTGTCAATCTTGCATCACACAAGACGAGTTGGGTGATTGATAGTGGTGCTACAGTTCACGCTACATCGCATAGAGAATTTTTCTCATCATACACACCTAAAATTTTTGGTGTTGTTAGAATGGGAAATGAAGGCATGTCAAAGGTTGTAGGCAGAAGAGATGTTTGCTTGGAAACAGAGAACGGAACCAGACTATTTCTGAAGGATGTCAGGCATATTCCAGATATGCACCTGAATTTGATCTCTGTGTGCAAACTTGCAAATGAAGGATATTGCAGCTCTTTCATTTATAACAAATGGAAACTTATAAAAGGCTCCTTAGTAGTGCCTAGAGGTGAGAAGCATACAACTCTGTATATAATGCAAGCGAAGCTCTCCACCGACACAGTAAATTCCATAGAGAAAGACAATGCAACCGAGTTATGGCATAAGAGACTCAGTCACATGGGTGAAAAAGGTCTGACAAGTCTAGTCAAAAAGAAAATACTACCCGAAATGGATGAAGTACATTTGGAGAAATGTGTTCATTGCCTAGTAAGAAAGCAAAATAGAGTTTCTTTCAAGAGTTTCCCTCCTTCTAGAATGAATAATATTTTAGATCTGATTCATTCATATTTGTGTGGACCAATGCCAAAGTCACTTAGTGGTGCTCAATACTTTGTGACTTTCATTGATAATCATTCAAGGAAGACGTGGGTATATCTTCTAAAGATAAAGGATCAAGTGCTAGATGTCTTCAAAGAATTTCATGCCTCAATTGAAAGACAGACTGGAAAGAAGCTGAAGTGCATCCCGACAGACAATGGTGGAGAATACATAAGACCTTTCCATGCTTATTGCAAAAATCATGGTATTCGACATCAGATGACACCTCCAAAGACATCGCAGTTGAATGGCTTATCTGAGAGGATGAACAGAACTTTGATGGAGAGAGTTAGATGTCTACTCTCACATGCAAAATTGCCTAAAACTTTTTGGGGTGAAACCATACTCACAGTTGCACCTGTGTTGAATCTTTCACCCTGTACTCCTCTCAAGATGGATGTTCCAGATAAAGTGTGGTTAGGAAATTATGTTTCCTATGATCATCTGCGAATGTTTGGCTACAAAGCATTTGTTCATATCCCCAAGGATGAGAGATCCAAACTTGATGCCAAAATAAGACATTGTATTTTTATTGGCTATGGTCAAGATCAATTTGGCTATAGATTTTACGATCCAGTTACAAAGAGACTTGTCAGGAACCGTGATGTTGTATTTGTTGAAGATGAGACCATTGAAGATATTATCAAAATGAAGAAAGATGTTTCTAATTCCAATGGTAACTCATCAGATTTGGAATTAGTTCCTCCAACATCAGTGCCAAGACAAGTTAGAGATGAAGACCAGGTTTATCCACCTGATGAAGATGATGCCCTCATAGAAGTTGGTTTTGAAGATGAGGGAAATGATGATGTTCATTATCCAGTACCAACACATGCGGCTTCTCCTGTTCTATTGAAAAGAAGTGATAGAGTGAGACGACCCTCTATCTCATATCCTTCAGATGAGTATGTAACTTTCATTGATGGGGTGAACCTGAGAGTTATGAAGAGGCCATGGATGACGAATCCAAACAAAAATGGATTGAAGCCAAGCAAGATGAGATGAAGTCCTTGCATGAGAACAAAACCTTTGAGCTAATGAAACTGCCTAAAGGGAATAAGGCTTTGAAAAATAAATGGGTGTTCAGGGTGAAGCATGAAGGACAGTTCCAGTCCGTGATACAAAGCCAGATTGGTTGTCAAATGATTCAGCCAAAGAAAATGTGTTGACTTTGATGAGATTTTCTTTCCAGTTGTGAAAATGACATTCATACGTACTGTGCTAGGGTTAGCAGCAAGTCTTGACTTAGATGTTGAGAAAATGGATGTCAAAACTGCCTTCCTACATGGTGACTTAGAAGAAGAGATATACATGGAGTAGCCAGAGGGTTTTCAGCAAAAGGAAAAAGAGGATTATGTTTGCAAATTGAAGAAAAGTTTCTACGGCTTAAAACAGGCACCAAGACAATGGTACAAAAAGTTTGAGTCTGTTATGGGAAAGCAAGGCTACAAAAAGACTACTTCAGACCATTGTGTTTTTGTGCAGAAATTCCCTGATGATGATTTCATTATTCTTTTGCTCTATGTGGATGATATGTTGATTGTTGGCCGGAATATTTCCAGAATCAACAACTTAAAAACGCAGTTGAGTAAGTCTTTTGCCATGAAAGACTTGGGGCCAAGAAAGCAGATTCTTGGCATGACAATTATTAGAGACAAAGGCGCCAAGAAATTATAGTTGTCACAAGAGAAGTACATTGAGAAAGTACTTCAGAGATTTCATATGAATAAGGCTAAAGCGATTAGTTGTCCTTTTGCTAATCACTTTAAGCTAAGTTCTAAGCAGAGCCCTTCTACAGACAAAGAGAAGGAAGAGATGGAAGAGGTTCCATATGTTTCAGCAGTTGGAAGTCTAATGTATGCCATGGTTTGTACATGATCAGATATCACTCATGCAGTTGGAATTATGAGTAGATTCCTTTCAAATCCTGGAAAGGAACATTGGGTTGCAGTGAAATGGATTTTTAGGTATCTTCGAGGTTCTTCCAAAATATGCCTATGTTCTAGAAATGACAAACCTGTGTTAGTTGGATACACAGATGCAGATATGATTGGTGATGTGGATTTCAGAAAATCCACTTCAGGTTACCTGATTACATTTGCAGGGGGAGCTGTGTCATGGAAATCAAAGTTACAAAAATGTTTTGCACTGTCCACTATCGAAGCAGAGTTTATAGCAGCAACGGAAGCATGTAAAGAGTTGCTATGGATGAAAAAGTTCTTGAAAGAACTTGGGTTGTAATAAGATAGTTATTAGTTATTTTGTGATAGTCAGAGTGCTATCCATCTTGGAAAGAATGCCTCTTTTCATTCGAGATCAAAACATATTGATGTGAGATATCACTGGATTAGGGATGTAATGAAGAAAAAGCTATTACAGCTTGAGAAAATCCATACAGAAGAAAATGGATCAGACATGTTGACAAAAATTCTCCCAAGACAAAATTTTGAATACTATTGTTTATTTGTTGGATTGGTGGAGTTCTCTATGTAGTCGGGAGGGGGAGATTTGTAAGTCCCTCCTATATTGAAGAGGAAGAAAATAAAAATGTTAGGTGCAACCATAATTGGTAGGTGCAACCACAATTGGTAGGTGCAACCACAAATGGTAGGTGCAACCACAAATGGTAGGTGCAACCACATTTGACAAATGCATCTAACATTGATATGCAATTTTGCCTATAAATAGGCAATGTCTTTGCCTTAGAGATACATCAACACACCAAACAAGAAGAGAAGCAAAATAAAGTCAAATGAATAATTTCCTTTGAAGAAAAATAGTGTTGTGTGTAAGAAAGTGGGAGAGAATATCTTAATATTTTTCTAAAAGGGGAGTGACAAAATAATGAGTTTGGAAAATACTTATGTGATGCTATTTTGGGTTTATCTCAATTTTTTGTATTGCCTCTCACTTTGTACCTATTGATTTTATTAGTAGAAGAAATATTTTTCGGAGTTTGTCCCATGGACTTAGCCCAAATTAAAGAGTGAACCACGTTAAATTTCCGATGTCATTATTCTACTCTGTTGAATTTATTTTATTTTTACCCGCTGTGCCCAACAGATAAAGCTTTGCTTCTCAACATATATGCAAACATTTAAAATTAATATGGAATAAAAAAGTCATTAAGGGAAAAAAAGCGTTATGCATCGTGATTATTTTCATTAACATTTAGTATTTGTTAGAAACTCAGACATAACTCAACCCAATAAGATCTCATTGAGTTAAGGGTTGTCCAAGATTATAAGCAGCATTGTTGTCCAACTCTTAACCGATGTAGGATTGAAGAAAACTTAAAAACCCCCTCTACACGGACAGAGGTGGTCTCACAAAACCACAGTGAGATTGTTAAGGACAAAGCCTAAGTCACCGATCAAACCAGACCTAGCTCTGATACCATGGCAACCACAGTGGGAGGGAATTGTTAAGTTTATTTTAGTCCCACATCGACCAAGAGTTCGACAACAGTACTGTTTATAAGCTGTCCTTAATAGTCTCACCGCGGTTTTGTGAGACCACCTCTATCTGTGTGAAGGTGTTAAGTTTCCTTCAGTCTCACATCGACTAGGAGTTGGGCAATAGTGCTGCTTATAAGCTTGAACAACCCTTAATTCAAGAGATTTTATTGGATTGAATTAGGCCTGAGTTTCTAACATTATATTAAAACTGGATTTGGCTTGATCGGTGACTTAGGACTTTTTCCTTAACAATATCACTGTGACTTTGTGAAACCACCTCTGTTCGTGTGGAGGGAGACTATTAAGTTTCCTTCAGTATCACGTCTATCAAGAGTTCGGTAGCAGTATCTCTTATAAACTTGGATAATTCTCAACTCAATGAGATCTTATTAGATTAAATTAGGTACGAGTCTCAAACAATACGCGAGTGGTGACTTAAAGTAACAAAGTTGTTGTCTTGGTTTATTTTGTTGGCATGACCCTTCTTTTTCTCTAATGGCATTTAGTCTGAAACGTCAAACTTTGCAATTTTCCGGGGATACTTAGAGGTCTGATTCCAAGTTACATCAGGGATTCTTCTGTTGCAGTGATCGCCTATGACGTGGGTAGTAAGTAACTTAGCTTTAGAGTTGGTTGATTTTGAATAGTATTTAGATCTCCTTTACCTTTCAGCTCGCATATATCTAAGTTGATTTATACCATCAAAAGAGAGAAAATAAAAAGGTCTCTACTTACAGTTCATACCTCAGCTTTTTTGGAAAATAAACAATGCATAAATATCTTTGGTACTAAAAAAGAAAAATAATGGTCGAGCATTATGTAAAAGGTTGGTGGAAATTTTTTCAGTAATCTCTTGTGGATTAATAATTTATAATATACTTTTCTTCTCTGTCCATGTTATTATACATGATGTTTTCTAAAGTTTTGATTGCCATCATGCAGATAGGCAATCATTCCTGAATTAGTAAAGATGTGCAGCTCTGTTATCATTATTTTATTTTGAAGAATTTCCTGTTTACTGATCGACCAGACAAGTATCTATAGAGGAAGGAAATGCCAAGTCCCGTGAATTCGGAGTTATGTTTATAGAAACTAGTGCAAAGGCAGGATCTAATATCAAGGTAACAAATATATAACTTCTGAGACACTGTATATGTTCTCAACTTCTTAATGAAAGAGGGACAGACAGAGGTAGGAGGAAGGAAAGAACAATATTGAAACATGCAAAGATTTAATTTTGAAGATGGACTTGATGTCTTTGCTCTAGTAATTCTTCACTCAGTATAAAATCTTCAAGTCCCTCACAAGTCACGACCTTAATAAATTTTCCTGATCTAAATTTTGCAATGAAGTATATCTTTTTTCGGTTATAAAGTTGCATTTCATTGATTCTTGCTGATATTTTTGATTACTTTGACTGATGCAACGCAGCCACTTTTCAAGAAGATTGCTGCAGCCTTGCCAGGGATGGAAATCCTTTCTTCCACAAAACAAGAAGAACTATGTAAACCTCAAGTCCACTATCAATTCATCACAATCATAACCGGCAAGGATCACAATCATAACCGGCAAGGAGGAGGCTGTTCATGCTAAGAAATTTAAATCTATTTAATATTAAATTACATTTAATTAAAAGATTGCTATATAATTTTTTTTATAAATTTTAAAATATTATTATTTTTTAATTTCTTAGTAAGTATCCAATTTACTTCAAATTATAATATATATTTGTCTCTTAAAATATTAATAAATGTGTTTATATCACAAAATAAATTATTGTTTTTCAAATTATGTGTATACAATATGGAAATGTGATAATACAAATTCTTTTTTCTTGATTATATGGTGGATAAAAGGATATCTACTTTTCATTGAAAATAAAAAATATTAAGATGTGTTCAAACGATATTACAAAAGTTATTCAAAATAAACACATGCTCATTAGGAGTTTTGATAAAAAAAAATTACATACATTTCTCGAAAGTTGATGAGTAATTATTACTCATTAAAGTGTTCACAGTTCAGTCCAATTTGTAAAACTGTCTCTTCATATAGTTTACTCTTTGAAACAATATCTTTATTATTACTTATTAGTCCTATATATTATTATTTAATTTAATTTATAATGTAATTTAATCTAATTAATATTATAAATAAAAATTAAAAATTAAAAATTTAATATAATAAAACTTAATTGTATATTTTAACCGTTAACACGTAAAATTTGTATCTTTAATATTGAAGTTAATGTTATTATGATACCATTAATTTTTTAAATTTGAAATTTATACTCTTAATATTATAAATAATATTATTATAATATCTATATTTAAGTGTAAAATTTATAATTAAATATTATTATAATATATTTTTGTTTATTTAATTTAATAATATAATATTGTTTATCGATGTTTTAACGGTCTAACCAATGTTAGTTACCAAATTTTTTTCATTTCAAACAGAAATTTTTGTTGTTTCTATTATTCCCAACGAATGATATTAGTATAAATAACAATATATAAAAAATTCTTATTTTGCCTCATCAATTAATTATAAAGTAAAATGAGAAAATATTTATATGTTGTGATGCTTAAAAAACTTAAAGAGATTTTAATACGAAAAAAATGAAATAAATAAATGTAAAAATAATAAAGCCACAAACAATAAAAAGATTAGGGATGAAACATATTCTCTTTATTGGTGGCTTTATTTATTTATATTTATTTTATTCTATTTTTTCAAAAAATGCATTATTTTTTATCTTTTTAATCTATAAAGATAACTTTTTAGTTATTTTCGTTTATTCTTATATCTCTTATTAAAAATATTAATAATAAAAGGAAAACAATTTTGATGTACCGTGAACATTGATATAATAATAATAATAATAATAATAATAATAATAATAAGATAAAAAAATAATATGTTTATTTTAGATTATTAAATTCAAATCATCAATATATTACTTCCATGTATAAATTTTATATATCAAAAATTCATGATAATAGGGACATGTGTTTCGCATGTCAAAGATTAGAAGTACAAATTTTACATATAATTTGTAATTAAGCCATATAATAATTTAGTCATTTGCCACACATGCGCCACGCACAAACGCGAATAATACCATTTTGCCAACAAGAACAAGAACAACAAGCTCTATAACTCTTTCATGTCACGTCGATGAGAATTAAACCCACTTGAGCTTTGCGGCGATGGTAACCAAGCTCAATCATCACTTCATTCCCTGCTGTCTTATCATGTATTATATTCTCTCGTAACCTTCAAGCTTCTCTCTCTTAAAAGTCCACCATTATTTTCCCTAACTCTAATGTCTTTCAAATCATATTTCTTCTTCACTGTTGCGACGTTGTTTTCTGATCCCCAACTCCACAATGTATCCACCAAATCATAGTTCTTCTTTAATTTCCCACTTGATCAAATCCCCAACCTCCGATGTCTTCTTCCCCGGAGGCCTATTCCTCGATCCCGCCCACTCCATTCCGCCTTCCTTCGTTTCCTTTATTTCCTCCAAGGTTTGTACGGATCCGGTTTCGGTTTCGTGTAATGGGGATCGCCGTAAAACGGTGCGTTTGGAGGGTCCTAGATTGAGAGGTGGTGGATGTGGGTTCTTGTCTGTTAGCTTGTCTGTCAATAGGGGAAAAGGTGGCGATCGTGACGATGACGGGTATGTCCGTGAATCAGGAGAAGTTTGTGGACAACATGGGAATAAAAGTTTTTCGTCAGAGGAGGCTATGTTGGTGTACGAGGAAGATGAGGATGTGAAGGAGCAGAGGACTAAGGTTAGAGGTTCTTCGGGTGCTTTGAATACGACCAAACATCTCTGGGCCGGTGCTTTTGCTGCTATGGTTTCAAGGTTTGCTTTCAAAAGTTGGATTTAATTGTTTTTATTATTATTTTTTATTATTTACGCCTTGTTGTGGAATTTTGGTTTAGAATTTGTATTGGCCAATACGGTGGAATGATATCAATTTTCTCTAGATATTGTGATTATATATATAAAAAAAAAGTGTCGTATCTAATTGATAGGAAGATTTGTTTAAATATATGTATAGAGCATAAATTATGGCGTATGTTTAGAGTCCAAAGGTAAAATTTCTCTAGTATTTCAAATGCAGACCCTGAAAAGTGAAGTTTTTCTCAGTAGATGCATTAAATTTTAAAACTCAAGCACATTGTTTTTCCGGTATATATGTGCATTGCTGAGGCAGAACTTTTGTCGCACCTCTTGAGAGACTGAAGCTGGAATACATAGTTCGTGGTGAGCAAAAGAACCTTTTTGAACTTATTGGGACAATTGCAGCTTCTCAAGGGCTGAAGGGTTTTTGGAAAGGAAATTTTGTTAATATTCTTCGCACAGCACCTTTTAAAGCCATCAATTTTTACGCATATGATACGTATAGAAATCAGTTGATGAGAATGTCAGGTAAAGAGGAAGCCAGAAATTTTGAGAGGTTTGTTGCTGGTGCTGCTGCTGGAATCACAGCTACCTTGCTCTGCCTGCCTATGGACACTGTATGTGGTAACTTGCTAGCGTTATTTGTAAAAATTGATGTATCTGTTGCTAGGATATCTTGTTTGCTTGGGATGTTTGAAAGTCTCCCATATTTTGTTTCCTGTTTCCATTGCTTTCTTAAAGTGCCATGCTATTTCCCTTTACAAGGTAACTCTAGGGACTAGACAGTGGGGTGTGTCAGTCCTGTTCTTCTAATTATGTTTTCATGATCATTTATTTAAACTCTAAATGAACAAAATTTTGCATTAGAAGTATAAGATGCTGAAACTCGTAGTTTTGGTGCATTTTGAACCCTTAGCTATGAGCTATTTAAAAGTGTATAACAAGCCTTTGATGTTTTTCTCTTCCCCTAGGATAAATTTATTGGCTTGACTCTTGCATATAACTGAGAAAGAAAAGATGAGACATTTAATCTTCGTAGATAGCATCTAGTTTTATCTGATATAACCAGGTCATGTCTTATACGGACACACATTGTTTGAGCCTTAGCAGTCAGATCAATGACATTAATGCTCACTGCTATATCTTCCTATGGTGTATTTTGTCATCAATGACAATGATTTGTCACAATTTATATCCTGTGAAGTTGCGTTCTAAATTGTGTCCTAAATTATATTCATTCTTTCAGATCCGAACAGTAATGGTAGCTCCTGGTGGGGAAGCCTTGGGAGGTGTAATTGGTGCTTTCAGCCACATGATTCAAACTGAAGGATTCTTCTCTCTTTATAAGGGATTAGTACCATCACTTGTAGCCATGGCACCTTCAGGTGCAGTCTTCTATGGTGTTTATGATATATTGAAATCATCTTACTTGCATTCACCAGAAGGGAGGAAGAGAATCCAACACATGAAAGAAGAAACTGAAGAATTGAATGCTATGGAACAACTAGAATTGGGTCCTATTAGAACATTAATTTATGGTGCAATAGCAGGTGCTTGTTCAGAAGCTGCCACTTATCCATTTGAAGTTGTGAGAAGACAACTTCAAATGCAGGTTCGGACAAGAAGGTTAAGCACGTTGTCAACTTGTGTTAAAATTGTTGAACAAGGAGGTATTCCTGCGCTTTATGTGGGTTTAGTTCCCAGCTTATTGCAGGTACAACACGGATCCTTTGCAATCTTAGATGGAAATAGCAGGATTTTCTTATGAGTTACTAGTGCATCTAGAACAAAATAATGGAAGATGAAATGTTTCAATATGGATTTTCCATTTATGCATTAGCACTTGTATATACCATTGGCAAATTAGGATGTGGAGTGTGATAAATAGAACAATCTTTCTCTAACTGGACTGTTCATGATTTTTGATCTAATATCCTGATTTTCTAAACATGTACCTTGTTTTTCTAACTTTTGACACTGGCTCTACAAATTTATTTACATCAATTTTGCTGTATTGACTTTCAGGTTTTACCATCAGCTGCCATCAGTTACTTTGTGTACGAGTTCATGAAGATTGTTCTCAAAGTTGAGTCCTCATAGTATAGATTAGATCATTGAAATTGAGTGTGCAATTGCAATATGGATGTATTTTTCCCTTTTGTTTCCTTAATCTGCAAGGTTTTGGTGGGTTTTGGTGGACAGATGGATCAAGTGATCATATCCCATTCACTATTGGATATAGTTATTACTAAACTCTATATAAAATATATTCAGCTGGAACATTTGAGAAACTAAAAGTTATCATTAAGTTATGCTGCAAAAAGAATAGTGGGACATATACCAATTTGATTTCCTCTACTGTTTGGTCATGTATGAAAACCAGGTTTTGCAATTGCATAATACAACCCATACAGAAAATGAAGTTTTAAGTTAGTCAGGTATCAGCTAATGAATTTCAAAGTGAGCTTAAATTGTATCAACAAAGAAAAAAATTGAAATGATTTGTAGATGAAAAAGTACACAGTTATAGATTATTATGGTTAAGTTTTATTGGGAGTCATCTTTATAAGCAGCTCTGTCTATTCCTTTATATCATAGAAGGGCATGAGTAAGCTTATATAGTTGTACATAGTCAATGGTTGATCAATCTAGTCAACATTACGGGGGATTTAGGATATACATTTAGGAGGGATACTATATAGATACATAAATTGATCAATAAACTTTATCTACTAATTTCTGGTATTTCGAAAAAATAAATTTTTTAACTACTAATTTTTTTTTACTTTTGAAAAAGTAAAACTACGCATTTTTGTTACTTTTATCTTGGAAAAAAAATAATAATTCTGACTGTTGTAATATGTCTTTATGCTGTGAATTTGAAGAATTGAGAAGCATGGTGGGCTATTAGCCTAAGGGTAGGAAGTCCATTTTTATAAAACACCACCTTGAGGTGAGGATGTGAAATGGTGAGATCAGAGTTCTCCACCCACTGATGATACTCACCATCATTTTAGCGTATTTTAGTGACCTTGAGTCTCAATAGGTTCGTTTCTATCAACATGAAACATTATATTTAACATTTTTCAAAACTTAAATCTTTGGTTTACGATATCAATTATTTTATATTTTTAACATATTTGATTTATATTTAACCTTAGGATTGTTTGTCTTTATTTTTATATTTTTCAACCTAAATTGTCGTAAAACACATGTTTTTAACATGTTAATCGATTACCATGCCAATTTTGTAGAGTTCTTAAACTTGAGCTTCCCAAACAAGTATTAGTCCCTCACAAACAGAAAAATATAGCACCAAGTAGAAACAATTCAAACGAAGAGGGGAATCGATCATCACCATCTGAGAGAGAAATCCAAGTTTTCAAAGCCTCTTATCTTTAATATCTAGATTGGATAAAAGTCTAACAAGATTAAATGTGGATCGCTGAGGGTTACATAGATCTAGGGTTAGAGCCAGGAATTTGGTGTAAAGGGAGTAAAATGTAAGTTATTCATAACATAAACATACAAAAAAAATTTAAAATCATGAATATTGAACTATGAGTTGTTAGTTTCTAAAAAAGCAGGTGGATACAAATAAAATTTGAATAGATATAATCTCATGGTAATATATTTTTTTAGAACATCATCTTATTTATTAATATGATACGATCATATTAGACAACATAAACTTTGATGTAAGAATTAATATTATTTTTTTACAAGTTTACCTTTTTAATATTTAGAATAATGAGTGTTGTTAATGTTAGAGTCTCAATTCAATCTATAAACATTCATAAAACCATATGAACTCATAATTTAAATGCAGCGGAAACAAAATTGGATTGAAAACATACCTCTTGCCATTGATCAAATTTCAGCACTTACACGGGAATTCCAATAAATTTTTTGTTTGATGATTTCACTGGTTTCTCACACTTATTCTCTGTGTATTGATGGTGTATCTGAATTATTATGCAGTTAATAGTGAGAGGACCCGATACTTTATTAAGGTTCTTCCATCAAGAACCTCGTTCGGTTTCGGAACCAACGTACGGTTCCGATTTAAATCGAATCATTACCACGGTTCACTAACGTTGCACCACTTTGATTTACATTCTCTCACTTGGTGCAAACGTTAAGCAAAATTCTCTTGAGTAAAAAAACACATGAATCATAGCGATAGGTCCTCTAAGAGCGAGTATTATCTTCCATGTATTACAATGTATTTAGTTTCTCAAGTACTATAATTTATGTGGTAACTAAACTTAATGAATAAATCCTATATTTATTCTTGGTCCAATAAAATATATATATTTTCTCAAATAAATTAAGGTGCACATGAATATGAGAAAATATCACAATATATAAGAGTTTCATTAATTAATTGTATATATACATTTACAAAGTGGAACCAATTCCCATTTTCTCTACATGATCCTTGAATTTCATTGGTGGCATGTCTTTAGTCAAAGGATCATCAATCATCAACTCAGTGCTTACGTGCTCAATGACCACTTTCTTTTCCTTAACACGTTCTCTTATGGCCAAGTACTTAATGTCGATGTGCTTACTACGACTAACACTTTTGTTGTTTTTAGCCATAAATACAGCAACTGAGTTATCACGGTATAATCTTAATGGCCTAAAAATAGAGTCAACTACTCTAAGCCCGGAAATGAAACTCTTTAACCATACACCATACGATGTGGCCTCAAAACATGATACGAACTCAGCCTCCATAGTGGAAGTAGCAGTCAATGACTGTTTCGCACTCCTCCAAGACACAGCTCCACCGGCAAGCATGAAAATGTAACCAGATGTTGATTTTCGTGAATCAATACAGCCAGCAAAGTCCGCATCGGAGTAGCCAATTACTTCCAGTTCATCGGTTTGTCTATACATGAGCATATAATCCTTGGTTCCTTGTAGGTACCTCATCACTTTCTTTGCATCTTTCCAATGGTCAACACCTGGATTACTCTGATATCTCCCTAGCATCCCAACAACAAATGCAATGTCAGGTCTGGTGCAGACCTGAGCATACATTAGGCTTCCAACAGCTGAAGCATATGGAATGGTTTTCATCTGTTCTCTTTCAAAATCATTCTTTGGGCATTGGTCCAAATTGAACTTATCACCCTTCACAATGGGAGCAACACTTGGTGAACAATCCTTCATCCGAAATCTCTCTAAAACTTTATTGATATAGGTTTCCTGAGACAAACCCAAGACACCTTGAAGTCTATCTCTATGGATCTTAATGCCAATGACATAAGATGCCTCACCCATATCCTTCATATCAAAATTTTTAGAGAGGAATTGTTTTACCTCATGTATCAAACCCCTATCATTGGCTGCAAGCAAAATATCATCCACATATAGCACCAAGAAACAAATCTTACTCCCACTAACTTTCTGGTATATACATTGATCCATGACATTCTCTTCAAAACCAAATGAAGTGATGACGTTATGGAATTTCAAATACCATTGACGGGAGGCTTACTTTAATCCATATATGGATTTATTAAGCTTACAAACCAAATGCTCACCATCACTAGAGAAGAATCCTTCAGGTTGTTTCATATAAACCTCTTCCTCTAGGTTACCATTAAGGAAAGCCATTTTCACATCCATTTGTTGCAAATCCAAATCAAAATGGGCAACCAATGCCATGACCACACGAAGTGAATCTTTCTTAGATACAGGAGAAAATGTCTTTGTGTAGTCGATTCCTTCCTTTTAAGTGAATCCTTTGGCAACGAGTCTTGCCTTATGTCTATCAATGTTGCCTTGTGAGTCTTTCTTTATTTTGAAGACCCATTTACATCCAATGGCTTTCACACCATCAGGCAACTTGATGAGATCCTAGACTCGGTAGACGCCATATAATCCATCTCTTCTTTCATGGCATTGTACCATAAGTTCGAAACCTCAGAACTCATGGCCTGTGAAAACGTCTCAGGATCATTTTTGGCTCCAACATTATAGTCACATTCTTGTAGATACACAACATAATCATTAGGTATCGCTGATTTCCTTACTCTAGTAGATCTTCTTAATGTTGCATCAACATTCTCCTGAGGAGCAGGATCATGTTGTTCAACTAGTTGTTCAACAGTTGTAGGCATCTGTTGAACTTCAACATCTACTAGATCAGGATCAACAGCTTGTGGTACTTCCAAGACTGGTTCTTCAACATGCATTTGTACTCGAGGCATGTTGTTAACAATAACGATCAGTCCATTACTTGAAGTGGCATATTGAGCATCTGAATGATCTTTCTCAGAACCAATGCACTGGGATCGATCGCTCCCACTAATCAAGTAATTCTCAAGAAATTTTGCATTTCTTGATTCCACAAACCTAGTGTTGTGAGATGGACAGTAAAATCTATAACCTTTAGACCGTTCGGCATATCCAATGAAATACCCACTAATGGTCCTTGGGTCCAGCTTTTTCTCTTGTGGATTATATATCCTCACTTCAGACGGGCATCCCCAAACGCGCATATGTTGCAAACTCGGTTTCCAACCTTTCCATAATTCAAATGGTGTCTTTGAGACAGCCTTGGTTAGAACTCGGTTTAATATATACACAGCCGTCTTTAAAGCTTCAATCCATAAGGATTTAGGAAGATTGGAGTTGCTAAGCATACTTCGCACCATGTCCAATAGTGTTCGGTTTCTTCTTTCTGCTACACCATTCTGGTCTGGTGAACCAGGCATAGTGTATTGGGCAACTATCCCATGTTCTTGAAGAAACTTAGCAAACGGACCAAGCGCTTGTCCATTCTTAGTGTATCTACCATAATATTCACCACCTCTATCTGATCTCACGATCTTTATTTTCTTTCCACATTATTTCTCTACTTCAACCTTAAAGCTTTTGAAGGCATCTAATGCTTCGCTCTTATTATGAAGCATATAGAGATATATATATCGAGAAAAATCATCAATAAAGGTAATAAAATATTTTTGACCTTGAATGTCCATGTCTGGACAACATATATCCGTATGTATGATTTCTAATATGTTTGAACTTCTATTGGCACCTTTCTTTGACTTGTTAGTCTGCTTTCCCATAATGCAATCCACACATGTCTCAAAATCAGTAAAATCTATTGTACTAAGTACCCCATCTTTCACTAATCTTTTAATTCTTTCTATAGAGATATGTCCTAATCTCCCATGCTATAACGTAGAAGAGTCATTGTCAATAATACACCTTTTAGTACCAGCTTGAACATGCATAGCGTTATGAGTGGCATTATTTCGTAAATTAATGCAGTAAAGACCATCAGACAAAATACCATTCCCAACACAATCAGATTTATTAAATAAACTGAAAGATGTTTCTGAAAAGTGAAAGGAATAACCATAAGGTACAAGTCTTGAAATTGTAATCAAGTTTCTAGAGAAACTTGGAACATAAAAGGTCTTTTCTAATTTTAAAATAAAACCACTACTTAAAATCAAACTACATGTCCCTCCAGCCTCCACATGTGAGCCCATCTTGTTACCGGATAAGATGTATTGCTCACTTCCCACTAGCTTCCTTAGATTTTGCATACCCTGTAAGGAATTTGCAACATGGATTGTAGATCCAGAATCAATCCACCAAGTGCTAATATTAACATTAACCATATTAGATTCATAACAAACAAACGAGGTTGGATTACCTTTATTCTCAAGCCATTTCTGAAATCTGATACAATCCTTCTTCATGTGTCCCTTCTTTTTACAAAAGAAACACTTGGATTCTTTCTTAATATCAGCCTGAGGTGGAATTATCTCCTTTCCTTTATGCTTGTATTGAGATTTTCCTTTCTGGTACGTTGTAGCCAACATTGCACTTTCACCAAATTCCATAACAAGCCTCCTTTCCTCTTGAACACACATGGTCATTAGTTCATTGATTGACCATTTATCTTTATGTGTATTGTACGAGATTTTGAATGGCCCGTACTGATGTGGGAGAGTGTTAAGGATATAGTGCACCAAGAAGGATTCCGACATCTCAACCTCGAGATGCTTAAGTTGAGCCGTAATGTCCCTCATTTTCATAAAGTGCTCGCGTACACCTTTCACACTGGTGAGTCTCACAGAAGAGAACTTCATAATAAGGGTGCTTGCTAAAGCCTTATCTGAAGTGACAAATTGATCATCAATGGCCTTTAGCAAGTCTTGAACGTTGGTGTGCTGATCAACGGAACCATGAATACTAGCAGAGATTTTAGTCTTAATGAACATCATACTAAGGCGATTAGATCGTTCCCATTGTTCATAAAGCATGATATTCTCTGGAGTACTGGTTTGAGTAATTTTAGGTGGTTCGTTTTTCCTAATAGCATAATCAATATCCATCCACCCTAATTGAAGGAGAATTCTTTCCTTCCATATTTTATAGTTATCCCCTTTCAGATCGGGAATATCACAGCGGATATCAGAAAAATTTACAGGTTGAGAAGCTACAATTAAAGATTATATGCTTATTAAAATTTGAGGTCTAAACTATAATCATTCTTTACCAATGTAAATCATGAATAATATGAATCTAGTGACATAAAACTTGCCTGTGGGCTAAAGTTTTAATTCAATTAAATTCATCCTAACTTTAAAATAAAACTATCAAATTATGTTTCTTTTCCTAATACTTGTGGGTAAATTAGAAAATATAATTTGATATTATATCCTAATTAATCACACAAAAATATAATAAAAATTCCCGTGGGATAAGATTTATTATATCACATATGATTAATTACAATTAATATTTATTTTCTAAATGTGATCCTAAATAAACTTTATTATAGTTTTAATTAATTAAAGATGTTGTGGCTACTCCCTAATTAATCAAACTATATGAATCACTTAAATATTAATTAAATTCTTATGCTCAATTATTGCATAAAACCATAAGCAATATTAATTTAATATCAAATGTGCAAATATTATTTATCTTAAATTGCATATATGACAATAAATTATACAAGCAAAATTAAATAATATAAGTACTAATTAAATCCATAAGAGCCATTAAAAAATTAATTTAATTATGCATAAATTATTTAACTAAATTTTATATGTATAATTAATTACAAAATTTATACATATAAATACACAAAACAAATAATTTAAGCATAAAGTATTTAAATAAAATTTTAACGTGTCGAAAAATTATTTAAATAAATATAACATGTATAATAAATATTATACATATGATAAACATAAATTAAAATTATATTCGGAATTTATTTGTATTTTTTTTTTGTTTAAAAATCAAACTCTGAATATATATAAATATAAGTTTGATACAAAACAAGTGAAATATATGTTGCAGCCCACTAGATGAGACTATTCAAAATTTCACGCAGGACCCGTGTTCGAGTCCCCCAGACAGCGTGTGTTTTGAATTTTTTTTTTAATAAACTTCATCTTCAACCTCTAGCCGGGTCAATCCGACCCGTTTTTATACTAACGGATACCCGGTCGTATCTTTCTATTCCGACGACGGAATCCACCGTTATTTTATCAAAATTCTCTGAATTCAATTTCTGAGTGATTTATAATCTTAATTTTAAGTAAAAATTTCAGTTTAAACAAAAAGTTAATTAATGAAGGAAATAAATACCCACGGCAAATTGGATTTATTTTCTTCATTGTTTTTCAAGTTTAATTTTACACAATCACTCAAAAATCAATATTGAAACACTTTATAATTTCCATATGCATCAAAAACAATCAAAATAAAAAACTCAAAATTTCAGTTCTTTGTGTTCATAGAGCAAAACAGAATTGTTTTCAAATGGCTCTGATACCAAATGTTAGAGTCTCAATTCAATCCAGAAACATTCATAAAACCATATGAACTCATAATTTAAATGCAGCGGAAACAAAATTGGATTGAAAACATACCTCCTGCCATTGATCAAATTTCAGCACTTACACGGGAATTCCAATGAATTTTCTGTTTGATGCTTTCACTGGTTTCTCACACTTATTCTCTGCGTATTGATGGTGTATTTGAATTGTTATGCAGTTAATAGTGAGAGGACCCGATACTTTATTAAGGTTCTTCCATCAAGAAACTCGTTCGGTTTCGGAACCGACGTACGGTTCCGACGAAACCGAATCGTCACCACGGTTCACTAACGTTGCACCACTTTGATTTACAGTTAAGAATTAGAATGTCTATAGATATATTTAATTTTGTTGGATTATCTTATATTCTCTTAAAAAAAGAAATTTTTTGATTTACTTGAAGTTTTTATGTCTATGCTATAGTATTATAAATTTATAACATATATAAATTCACATTTAATCAAGTATTATTCTATTTTTAAGAAGAAACATAAGTAAATTAAAAAATATAAAGAATTGGTCAAACAAAAATTGTAGTTCAAAGTAAATAAAAAAAAGATACAAAGATATTGTGAAGGAAAGAAAACGTCTTAGCTTAAAAAAAATATAAATAAATAAATAGTTAAATAGGATTAAAAAAACAAAGTGAAGATTAGATAAACAAATCTTAAAAAAAACATACCTAATATTGTGAATAAGTGATGTCCTCTCCTAATAAAAGGAGGAAAAGGTGAGAAAAATGATGGAGAAGGAAAAAAGGGGCTGAGAAATGAAAGGAGTAAAGAAAGAAAAAACACAAGGAAGAAAGAGGAGGTGAAAAAATAACGAACTTATTAGGATTAATTTTTTTTTTAAAATAAAGATAAAATTATAATATCCTACTTATAAAAAATCAAAAAATCAGCACTATGGTTAGGTTTTGGAATCAATAGACCACATTCTTCTTGCCTTCCATGTTCAGTGCGCATCTTATTAGCGTCAAAGTCATAAAGGGACTCAAAGACACGTTCGAATTCAATCTTGGAGGCGGATGGGATGGTCTTTGAGGGCAATTTCTTGGATGTTTATAAAGGTATTGGGCATCAGAAGTTTGATAAGTAGATTTGCAAAATGAAGTGTATTGGATTAAGCCATACATAAATGACTGCGAAATTAAAGCCACACTACTACGATTTAGACCATGAAAAATTAATGATAAACACATGAAATAAAACTAACTAGACATAAAATTAAACTAATTACAATTGTCCACAATTAGATAATTTACCAGATAAGAACAATAAAACTCATTTGTTTTTTTTTTCAAACACCAATGAAATTATTTAGTATAATTAGTCAACTCATGTTATTATAATCAGAAAAGGTACCTTTGCACACATGATTAAACTAAGTCACACATCCTATCATATAACAATTGCTAAGTTAATAAGAATACATTGAAATATTCTATTTTTTCACATTTATATAACATTTATTATTTTTTCTCATTTTAAAATCAAAAAATTTTTATTTTAAAATTTTATATCATTTATACTTTTATAAATTTTACTTTAATATTTATTATTATTTTAATTCAACTTTCCAATCAAATATACTAATAATAATATTATTTCTATTAAATTCTAATCTTATTACCATTTTCGTTACTATAAAATTTAGTTAAACTAATTAACTTCAATTTAATCAATCAATTAACACTAATTAAAAGCATTAAATTAGGGACAACTAAATCATTCAATCATGATTAGTCAACTAGGAAATTTTGAAGATTCATTCATGCTCCATCAATAAGTCTAGCAATCCATAAGTATAAACATTATTTCATTAATACGGAATTTAACATGAAAATTAACTCAAATAAATAAAAAGAAAAGTTAGAGTTAAAAACCCTTGTAGAATTATATACTACTTCAAGATTTTCTCGATCTTTTTTATAAAAATTCTCAAACTCCTCCGTTTATTGTAGAGCCTATTATGTATTTATAAAATTTCTTAATTGGAATCTTGACTAAGCTAAAATTATTAAAGGGAATGAATTTGTGTTGATTTGTGGTGGAAATGGTGATGGTTTGGTGTGTTACTCTTCCATTTACGGTTGCTTTTCTTCCAAGATTTCCTTATCTTCAACTCTTCTCCCATCAAGAAATATGTTCTTCTCTATCTTCTCATCAATCTCGTCTACATTTTCCTCCAACACCCTTCCACTCCTAGTTGTCATGACTTTGCATTTTACCTTTTCTTGGGCAAGGTTGTTGAAGGCATTTGTTAGTTGACCAGTTTGCATTTGAAGATACCTTATATGTGCCTCATAACTAGTATTCAAGCTGGCTATAGTTAACTCCAAGCTAGCCATTGATGATGTCATAATCTTCAATATGTTTTCCAAATCATCGACACTTGAATTCATCTCTACCAAGTTTGCACTACATCTTTGAACAAATTGATTCGTCACATCCTCAAGTGATATTTTCTTCTCATTACAAGTGTTTGAACCGAATGCATTCCTGTTGATACCATACTCTTGGTAAGAGCCAAGAGGAAAGCTTGTTGGTTGGCCATTAGATTAGACATTTGGGTTGCCAACTTGGAGACAACATCAACATTATTAACTCCTTTAACTTTTCTTAGTGGTATTCCTTCCATTACCAATCATATTCATTTAAGGCCATCTTCTCCAATAAATTGAAGGCATCCTTCTCTCTCTTACTCATTAGTGCTCTACCTGCACTTGCATCAACTATAATACAAGTGGATTTCATTATACCTTCGTAGAACATTTGAAGTTAAAGCCCCATCGATATACAATGGCGAAGGCATCTTGTCATCAAACCCTTGAACCTTTTCCAAGCTTCATACAAAAACTCTTCATCAATTTGGACAAATATAAGTATGTTATTGATGAATGTTTAAAAAGTACTAAAATTATCATAATTTAATGTACTTTAATTGATTAAAAAGATTTGTATTTATATAATTTTTTCATTTTGGAATAACGAGTATTTTTATTATTTTTTTAGGTATTTTCGCTTCAAAAATAATTTAAAACTAAAAAAAATACTGAAAGCTCATCACAAATATGTTAAAAAAATAAGGAAAAGTAAAAATAAAAATAAAAAAATGGACAAAACTACCCAGCTGCGTACGCAGTAGTGTCCATTCACGCCATTATTATGTGTGTAGTTGCACCCATTCATGCCATAATCCAACCGCGCCCATTCACGTCGAAATCCTATGCACATTAGCACCCATCCATTCCACGAATCCAACGTGTGTCAGCCCATTTTCGACTGCGAATCCTGCTTATTCGTACGCATCTGCGCCTCATATGCATGCTAGTCTGTCCATTACGCATCTAAGGCCTTTTTTTATTCTTTTTTTCACTTTTTTAGTTTTTTCCTCACCTATTAAAGGACCATCTTCTTCAATACCAAAATACACAATTTTCTTAACTCTTTCTCTTTCTCTTTCTAGAAAGCTTTATTAGTTTTTTTAGTTTTAAAGTTCTTTTCTTTTTAAGAAAAACTAGTTATGTTTTTGTAGATTTTTAGTTCTTGATTCAATAAACAGAAATGTAAATTCATTTGGAGGTTTTCAGAAACAGAATGAGAGTTAAAAAATTTAAGGATTCTTTCAAGGTAAAATTTTAAAATGAATTTTTACATTATTTTTATATTTTATTCTTATATGTTATATTTAATTTGTTTATTATTAAATTTAACATGACTAACTGTTTGAAAAATATAATATAATTGTTTGAAAAATATAATATAATAATAACGTTAAGCTTGCGTAATATTAAATAAGTAAAACATTTTTATAAAATAAATTAATTTTGTTTTAATTCAAGATTTTATATTAAGGATGTTAGAAAGAAATATATTATTTTTCATTACAAATTTAAATCTGAAAATTAGATTTTAAGGTTTAATTATCCGATATAATTTAGATTCGTGCTCTTTTATTTGTTGGTACAATCGTCCGGTAGTTAGAATCAACCTCTATTTCAAAAAACATTTATAAGAATTATTATTCGAAAATGTATTGATGATATATTTTCGGTAATAGTTTTAAAACTTAAAAGTTAGTACTCGGATAATTAAATTCTTAAACTTAATTTGGACATCTTGAATAAAGTGTAAAATGTCTAACCCCAACAAATGTGGTATTTAAATGGTTCATTTTCAATCTTTTAGAAGAAAAGAACTAAATTAAGTAACCAAATTAATTATTGATATTTGTTTAATTAACAAAAAATAAATAACCCACCAAAGTTGATATTCATACGAAAAAGAGGAAATAAATAAATATTAATTTATATATTTAATAACTTAAATAATACGAGTAAGCATAATTAACTTAATTATTATATTCATAAATATTCCAATGTTATGAATGATAAAAATTTGCATAATTGTATATTGAATTATATCTATGTTTATTTTTTTGTTATTAGATTAGAAAACACAAAAATCAAAATATCGCGACAGGATATTTAAGATTTAATTTCGTTTTTAAAAGTTTAAATAATAAATTTAAAACTATGTATATTTTTTCCTTAAATCGACCTTGAGAATCGATATTTGTCATTTTCTATAAAATGATTTGTACAATTACGAGAGTTTTATAAATATAAACCAAAGTATTTGTAAGATTGATATTATCGATTTTGTTTATCAATCATTACTCGTTATCGAAGTGGGGATAAAATTTGCTAAAAACTAGTTGATGTGGTCATTTCAAGTAGTAATTGAACCTGTTAGTAAAGAGTTTAGCCATTCCTTTGCCTTTTCCTTTTCCTTTACAGAGAATGGGAACAATCGTAATGTAATAGCATCATCTGACACCTTCCCAAGATTGAAAGTATCACAAATTTCTAAAAACATTTGCCACATGAGCATAAGGATCATCTTCGGTGAGGCCTCCAAATTTTACTGATGCTTTAATCTATTGAATGATGGCGGGGTTAATTTCAAATGTGTACTTGATTACTCGACTTCCTAATTGGAACATGGATTGTATCCACCAAGGAAACTCCAAAATCTCTCATTTTTTTCGGTTGCTTGACCTCATGATTTGGTTGGTGAGGTAATGGTTGAGTACTATTCACAATAATCGATTTAGTGTCACGAATCCCTTCTCTCCTTGTCCTTTATATTCTAATTTTAACATTCGGCTCAAAAGGAGCAGATTGCTCAAGTCTCAACCTAGTCATGTTATTTACAAAAACAAAAACAACAAGTATAAAATTAAAATATAATGTCCAAACTAGGGCCAGCTATAATATTGGTATTACTTAACAGAATAATTGTCAATCCATGCTAAAGACTTATGTCTAGTACACTATACTTGCAGGATCCGTGTCAAGTTTTGGATACCATTGCATCTCAAAAAAATTTATGTAATACATACCAGAGAATACCCGAAAATTCATCCCTTAGTTTGGTCCCAAAAAAGGGTAAGAATAAAATAAAATAAAAAAGGAAGAAAAGGATAGCTTCTCATCAAAACCCAAATCAAACAAATTCAAATTGGAAAGTTACTGAGAGTGAACATGCTCAAAAATGAAATCCAAACGTAAATGCAAAACCAATCTAATGACCACAGAAGAAGACACAAAAAAGAAACTTTATTTTTGCAATATGCTTGTGAATCCATGATCAGTACATATCGTCACTGCTGTTGTTATAGACAGTGAGTTTACAAACTAATAAATACCAAAACATTAAACAAACACAAAACATTGAATCTATTTCGCTAATAAAACCATAATTATGAAAGAACTTCCCAAAATAGTTATACTAAATTGTAAGAAAACCAAAATAAATTATGTAATAGTGATAATTATTAAGTCTTTGCAGGAACAACCAACAAACCAAACGAAAGAAGAAAGTAAAGTGAAAAGTATAAGCAAGAGCTATTTTTCAAGTTTACTGTCGAGTGAGGGACATATTCTAAAGGAAATAAAACTTTTAGTTTCTTCTACTAGCTATTTTTTGTGCTGTTATTGTCCAAGAAGAGCAAACTTTGTTATCATGGACTAAGAAAAATGCTATTTGCAAGCACATCAAACAAGCTCTTTACTCCCCCGAGCATCGTTACAACATGCAATTGCGAAATTAGAAAATTGTAAATTATATACTAACTTCGATATAAATTACGAATGTATAAAATTTTATGAAGAATAAATTTATTAACTATCACTTATTTCCATTATGCAAAATAAATATGAAAAATAAATACAAAGTACTTATCATTTTCAAGATATTTACCGTACAGTTTATAGTTTATAATGACGAAGTACATCCACACCAACACTTTATAAATATTTTATAATATATTAAACATTTGAAAATTAACCTTAAAATTATAACATAATGTGTTTAATATGTGACTTCTAAATTCAAATGATCCTCACAAAACACACATAATCTTAATATTAACATTATTTACAATCACATATATATTTAATTTACATTTTTTAACTACTAATAACTTAAAACAACAAATTATCAACTTTATTTTTATAAAGCAACATCAATTTTTGTGAAGGAATCTAGCTCAAATTTCACTTTAAATAGTCTCAATCATAACTTTAAAGCTATGAAATGGCATCTTTTTTCGACTATAACTCATTTATCTAGCCTAATAATGCATCTAGTTGTTCCCATATCTCTAAATTTGGTTATAATTGTATTATTACTTGTAAACCTAACAAATCTATCCATTATCTAGGTAGTTCTAATTTCAGTTGTATCAAGATTAATTTTTTCTTTCATCAAAACTTAAACCTATCAATACAATTCAAACGTGACAATAATTATGACATTTATGCATGTCTTACGAGACACTAAAAATATCTTCAAAAGTTAATTTAACAATTTGATTGGGATTACAGTCAAGAACAACATACAACATTCCACGATGAAAACCAAATGGACTATCATGAATATTAGTTAGCATGAACAAATCCAAACTAATCCTTATAATCGAGACAAACACATTTCTCTTTAAACCTAAACATCCCATCAATATTTATAGAATACACTTTCGATCTGTGCCCAAACGATATCTAGGACTGTGTCCAAGCTTTAGAAATCTAAAATAATCAAACATAACTTTACCAAGAATGATTCTACTATTCTTATTGAAAATCTCATCTATATAACCTTTATCCTGAAAATACTTGCATAAAGAATCAACAAAGGATCCATTTTTGTAATTAGAAGAACCAGCAAATACCATACCACTCCTCTTAAACTTCTTATGCACCAATACCTTATAAATAGTTTATACCTCCTTCACAAAAATTTCATGGTCGGCACACCAAGGAACATTTATAATTACAATGTCTCAAAGATCCAATCAATAATTATAATAATAGAAAAAAAGATTTAAAACTCAAATTGCTTCAACATCTTAAAATTCAAATGAGAACCACCTAATAGCTCATTGTAACAAATGTTACAATAATAGCTTAGATTCTGACAAAATAACAAACGTTAATATTAAACCTATACGTATGGGTGAACACAATCCGATCTAGTCTAATTTTTTAAAAAATATATTAAAATCAAACCAAGTTGGATCAATAAAATTGTAACAGCTGAGTCATATTATAATTAAATTATTAAATATATAGTTATAATTAAATTATTAAATATATAGTTATAATTAAATAATTAGTTATTTAATAAATATATCATTGGCTTTGTAATTTATTTGTTGATTTTATTTTCTTACATCAAATGCATCATTAGTTTGACACTTATCAAGCAAAATTTTATTTATTTTTTATGTTTTTAGTTCAATAGAATAAAAAAAAAGTAAACACACCTTAGAATTTGAGATAGAGATCAAGATGATATATGTACACTTCCTTTTTTCAACTAGCTATATCATATGTTGTTTTAAATAATAATCGTTTCATGCATATATTAATTATAACAATTTGATCAAATTTAAACAATTCTTAAATTTTATAAGCCAGATTAAATAGAAATTAGTAAAAAAGGGATCGAATTATCCAATGTAATCCAATTTTTCAGTTTTGTCCAATTTATCGGTTTGTTTGTCCACCCTTACCTATATGTAATTTTACAAGCAGGGGACATCATCTAAACCATACAAATTTCCTCCAATCATCTCTTTATATTTATCATAATTTATAATCACATAAAAACTAAGTATGAAATCTTTACAATATTATAATTGTTATACCATCACATTTTAATCAAAATTAATTGTTATACCATCACATTTTAATCAAAATTAAGGTACGTATTTTTTTTTTATATTAATTGTCATGTTATTATTATTAAAAGCTCTTATTTTAATTATTTTTAATAACTTAATAAAAAAATAATAAAATTTTTAAATAAAATTTATTATAATAATATAAATTAGTCTTATATGGCATTTTTTTCATAGTGACTAAATTATATAATTTTTAATTCACGGAAATAAATTATACAAATGATATAATCTAAAAGATTTTTGTAAAATATTTCTCTATTAATTAAATACACTTTTAATATTTAATAATTGTTTGTAACTAATTATGTTATAATAGAGAATGTATTTTCAATAACTTACGATATTTTCTTAATAAACTTTTTAATTAAACACATACAAAATAAATTTTATTTTATCTAATTATTGGTATTCGATTTAACTCTTCTCTAATAATCTTTCATTAGTTATATTAGGAAGTATTCTAATTATTCTTAATCCAAGTGACAATTCGTTGGCGTTCTACATTTGCTACCATTATAATGGTGGCACTTAGAAGTACATGTTCCAATTAGAGTGCATTGATGGGCACTTAGGAGTACATGTTCCAATTAGAGTGTATTGATGGAGCTGAAGGTAGTTCAAGCGCATTTCTCCCATACGAGCAATTCACCCTCACCTAGTCACCTAATACGCAAAAACATCTCATTGATGAAATTATGGGATGACTCACTTTAATCAACTACATAAATAATATTGCAATATTTGATAAAAGTGAGCACTGCAAGATCATAACTTTCTTATATTAAAGAAAGATATAACTGCAAACAATCTCAATTTAAAAGACAAAATTTCAAATCCATAAGCCTGCAAGGTTAGCCTGTTCTTCCTTACGTTTTCTTGAGAAGAAATGAGCAAACAACTTGTATGACAAGACATCAAAACCAAAGTCCAGGTATATAAACAATAATTTTTGACAACGAGATGCAATTTTCGTAACCACTCACAAGGAATCCTCAATGCAAAAATGTTGGGTGTATAAGGTTTATCTAGAGAGAGAAAGAGTTGTATTGCCAAGGATTCAATCTATGGATCCTCATAAGTGATTCATATATTTATAGCACATAGATTGTATAGGTGTTAGATAAACAATGTGTGCATATAAATACATGTCAGTAGGATATGATTTGACATAAAATATAATGTGTCAGAAATCTAGGTCAAATTCAACCGTGCTTATGAAGAGGTCGTTCTGTGACAAAAATCGAGATCCTTCTATGACCAAGCTTGAAATGACATTGGGTTCGATCTTTCTTGGACTCGGGGTGACGTCCAGCTCAGTTGATATAGAGCTCGATCTTTGGGCTTGGTTTGTCCCATGGGTGAGATGTCTAAGGTGCTTTATCTTCCATCTTGGGCTGGACTTGGGCTTGGTTTGTATAAAGCTCGGTATTTGGCCCAGTTTAGATGTTCAAATGTCCAAACATCAAGTCCCCCCACTCTTTTAGCTCGGGCTTTAGTCTGAGGTGGAAGAGTGAGACACTGGTCACCGGATATGAACCGTTTCAATTTCCACCATAAATGTTTTGTCAGTTGATTGGAGAAAGAAATCCAATGTTCCTATATAATGAGGTGCCTGGAGTGAGGCTTATTATTTGTTCACCTGAAAAAATTTGAGAAAAATTGAAAAAGAAAACGCTCTTTCGTTTCTTCTTGAGTTTGTGAGAGATTTTTAGTTCGGTGGTAAGATTTTAGCTCGTGTTACCATATTCTCTGTTCAGCTTTTTTAGAACTCAAGCATAGATTTCCTAACGATTTGTTACTTTCTTTTCAGGTCGATTTGCGTCCTAACATTTTGTTCAATTTTCAGATCGTCTCTAGGTAATCTCTTTTTTCGTATCTTACCGCATGCTACTATTTTGTTTTTATATTTTTCGTAGCTTTATACCAAAAAATGCAAAGGGAAGAGATATCAGCTTCTAGCTCGGGCTCATGGGAGAGTCCTCAGTATGACAGTACAAGTGGAAACTCAAGGTTTTCTAGCCCAGGTTCTTCTAATACGATGAGTCGGTCCTTGTCATAGCCATCTACCTCTGTCCACCATCCCCAAATAGTTCCAACCTTGAGATTGAGCGTGCCTCAAACTCAGATTTCAATATCTAGGACATAGAGGAAGAAAAAAATGAAAAATAGAGTCTGGTGAACCGACAGGTTGTGTCAGGGGCTGGGCGGCCACTCCAAAAACTTGCAGGTTGTTGCCAGAGGATGAAGAGAGGATAAGGAGGACCTATGATTTCCTTCAACCATTCAAATAATGATTCCTCCCGAGAATTCTTGTGATGGTGATGCACCTCCAACTAGGTGGATCATTTTTCATGAGAAAGCCTTATGGTTGGGAGTAAGGTTTCCTTTGTATCCTCTTATCAGGAGATTTTTAGTTAGGAGGTAGCTTACACCGAGGCAATTGATGCCTAATAGGTGGAGATATCTTCTTTGCCTGAGGCTGATATACCAAGAGCTGGGGTGAATTTGGATATGTCTGAGTTCAATGAGGCGTATGTACTTAAACAGAACCTCACAGACCCGAGGAGGGTGTATATGTTTGTTAAGTAGGATCGTGGGGTAAATATATCCCTTCCTAAAAATGAAAAAAATTGGAAGGAGTCTTTTTTCTATATATTGGGTCGATGAGAGTCCCCTACTAATGACACGAGATTGGTTAGGAGTGTCTAGAATGACACTAAGGACGTGATTAGAAAGTGATGATCCAGATACAGGACGTGTGTCCAAATGTTTAAAGAGTATTTAAATGTCTGTGTTGAGTGATGATAGTGTTTTGATGTGTAATGAGAAATGTATAGTGATTTGATGTGGAAAAATGAATGAACAATCGAATCGACATGTACTTATGTATAATGAATTTTTTTTAGCGTCGACTTGGATATTGACCGAGGTGGGAAAATTGACGTTTTCCTTTGTTGGGGTGCTCTACCAGATTTATAGATCTAGGTGAGGAGCCCCTAATACCCATTTTAAGGGAGCGCTTGACCTGGTTATTGACCGAGGTGCTCTGAGTGCCTACTTGGTTATTGACCGAGGTGCTCTGAGTGCCGACTTGGTTATTGACCGAGGTGGGCAACTCAACTTCTTCCTTTGTTGGGGTGCTTTACTAGATTTATAAATCTATGTGAGGAGCCCCTAATACCTATTTTTAAGGGAGAGCTTGGCCTGGTTATTGACCGAGGTGCTCTAAGTGCCGACCTGGTTATTGACCGATGTGGGAAACTTGACTTCTTCCTTTGTTGGGGTGTTCTACCATATTTATAGATCTAGGTGAGGAGCCCCTGACCCATTTTAAGGGAGAGAGCTATAAGTAAGTAATCCAGTGCTGAGGTGTTTCATTTTATTAATATAGGTGCGTCGTTGTTTACAAAAGAAAGGAAAAGATGGGTAGGTTAATACATATATTTCTTAGAAATAGTATCTTTTTAAATGTCTGGCATTCCAGCTTGCGCTTTCCTTAATGCCTTCGATGCTTTTCAATACGTACGCCCCTCCTGATATTATTTTAATTATTTAATAAGGTCTCTCCCAACTAGCACCCATTTTACCTGCCATCCATTCTTTTTTATTAGGGAAAACCTTCCTAAGTACCCAATCACCTGGGGGAAAATCTTGAAGCGCAAGATTTTGTTGTGATATTATGCTATTGTTCTTTTTTGCTTGATCATCGATCTTAAAGCTTTATCTCTTCTTTCCTCGACTAAGGTTAATTCGGTTGCTCTTTTTATCTCGTTTTGCTCTTCTGTTATGGTCGATCTATGAGTAGTAATCGCGACTTCAGTGGGTATTATCGCCTCGGTTCCATATACTAAGGAGAAGGGGGTTTCGTGGGTGCTCCCTCGGGGGCTTATTCGAACAACCTAGAGCGCGCCAGGTAATTCCTCCACCCATTTCCCTTTGGTTCTTTCCAGTTTTTTCTTTAAAATGTTGATGATTAATTTGTTGGAAGACTCTGCCTGACCATTGGCCTGGGGGTAGTAGGGTGTAGATTGGACGATCTTGATATTGTATTTAAGAGTGAATGTCTTGAGCTTTCGAACTGTGAATTGGCACTCGTTATCCGTAACGAGCTCTTTGGGGAGGCTAAAACAACAAATTATGGACCTCCATATGAATTTGATTACGTCCTCCTCTCGTATTCTGGCTAGAGCTTCAGTTTCTATCCATTTTGAAAATTAGTCAGTGGTAACAAGGATAAACTTTTTCTGGCCCATGCCTAAGGGTAGAAGTCCTACTATGTCCAATCCCCATTTGTAGAAAGGCCAGGGACTTACAACTCTCCGCATATCATTAGGCGGTGTGTAGGTTAAGGGGCCAAATCTTTGGCATTTGTTGCACCTTTGAGGGTATTTAACGCAATCAGCAAGCATAGTGGGCCAGTAATAACCTTGTCTCATTATTCGCTAAGATAATCTTCGACCCCTAAAATGTGTGCTGCAATCTCCCTCGTGGGCTTCGTATATTATTTTTCCGGCTCCCTCCGTATTTATGCATAGGAGGCCCGAGCCGAGTGGCATTTTGCAGTACAATTTTCCTGCCTCGATCATGTACCGGCCTGCCCTGGCTGTGATTTTTTTTACGACCATGCGATCTTCGAGCAGGTCTCATGTTTTCAAGAATTCGTAGATCGGTGTGAACCATGTTATAGATGGATTATCGTCCACGCATTCAATCCTTTTTTCAATTTCTTTAAGAGATGCCTTTGTCAGCGCCGTTACTAATACCACTCGGTCGTATTTGGTTTCTCGGATAGATGCTAAGGTGGGTAGGGTGTCGGTGTGTTTGTTCTCGTTTTGAGCTATTTGCTCGATTTTGAACATTGAGAATTTTGCGCATTCTTGTTTTAATCTTTCCAAGTATTTATTCATTTTTCCATCTCGGGTCTCAAATGTTCCCAGGAACTGATTGACATCGAGCCGGGATTCGCTATGTAGGGCGATGCTATCTGTTCCCATTTTTTGGCTGTCATGACTCCGAATATGACGGCTTCATATTCTATGATGTTATTAGTTGTTTGAAAGTCAAGCCTAACAACATATTTGAAGCAATTGTCCTTTTCATCCCTTATAACCACCCATGCTCCTGAGCCATTAAAGTTGTGAACGCCATCCATAAATACCTACCATGTTGATGCATTCCATGGGTCAACTGTCAACACTTCCTTAGTTTCTGTGTTTGTAACAACCTGAGGGCATTCAGTGAACTCGGCCACAACCTGTCCTTTGATGGCAGTCCTAGCCATGTATTTAATGTCGTACTCCCCTAATTCCACGGCTATCTGGGCCTACCTTCTTGAAACTTCTGGTTTTGTTAGTATATTTTTAGGGGATGCGAGGTGAGTACTATGATGGTGTGCGAGCCAAAGTAATGCCTGAGTTTTCTTGTAGTAATTTTGAGGGCAAAAGCAAGTTTATCTAAGGTGGGATATTTGCTTTGGGCCTCGATTAAAATTTGGCTGACATAATAAATGGGGTGCTGGATTTTGAGTCTTTTTCCTATGAGCATGGCGCTGCATGTTTGAGGTGTAATGACCAGATATAGATAAAGAACCTCTCCTGATATTGGGTTGACCAAGACTGGGGGGTTTGCCGAGGTATGTCTTGATATCCTCAAAGGCCATGTCGCAATCCTCATTCCAAAAGATAGTGTTGTTCTTTTTTAGCATTCTGAAGAAAGGCATGCCCTTATCCGTGCATTTAGCTATGAATCTACCCAATGCCCCAATTTTTCCATTTAATTGTTAGTATATTCTACTATTCTCTATGTTTCCATGTTTCCCGACCAATCTTTATTCACCGCCCAGTTTCTGTTGACCGGCCCATGTCTATTCCCTACATCAACAATTCACTTGTTTTTGTAATTGTGGTGTGTTTCCTCTGGCGTTGGGATTGCTCTTTTTTCTCTACTTGGGGTTGGGATGATCTCTATCCCTGTACGACGATCATTTGCTAAGCTAAGCTCTCTTTCTAGATTGACAAACTTCCTAGCCTCCCTGTAAGCTTCCTCCAAGGTTCATGGCACTAACTAAGTTAGTTCCATAAATAGGGCAAAATGTTTTAGCAGGCCTCGCCTAAAAGCCTCTATGGCAATAGAACTAAGGCAATCAATGATTTCTAATTTTTCTTCCCTGAAACGCTTCATGTATTTTTCGACGGGCTCATTTTCCCCTTGTATAATAGAAAAGAGGTGGTGAGATTCTTTTCTCAAGGGTTTATTGCAAGTGTAGTTGGTGATGAATAACTTGGCGAACTGTGGGAAGGAAGATATGGACCGAGGGGTAGGTTGTTAAACCACTTTTGTACGCCTTTGCACAGAGTGGTGGCGAATAGTTTACACATCATTACATCTCGCTTTGCCTGAGTGAGACTTATGAGAGCCATGGCTGTTTTGAAATGTTGGACATGAGTTACTGGATCTTTTGTTCTAAAATAGCCCAGGCATTTAGGAGCATTAAACTTGGGTGGGGGTTCATCATTTTCGATTGTATCTACAAATGGTGATATGTACAATTGTTCGCAGTCTCTATCAATTTCAAATGTGGTTTTTCCTTTTTCCTATCTCTCATTAGTTGCTTTGAGGGCCTCCTCCTGCTTCTTGTTGTTTTTTCTAAAGCATATAGTCGTATCTCCCAACTTCTCTTTTCTTTGATCCATTGTTCTTCATGCCGAGCTGGGAAAAAGATGTCTTTCTACTTCATGTTCGATATGATGGGGTACGGACAGGCCGCGTTCTCTTGCCTCCCCAATGGTTGGTTCGACGATAGGATTTTCCGAGGTCCTTCCATCTGCCAAGGATCGAAGAGTTATGTTTTCTCTTCGTGTTTCATCAAGCTCTTTTCATAGTTTAAGGAATTGGCGAGATAATTCCTTATATAGGGCATTACCTTCTACCTCCTCCTGATCGGTGGCTCGTGGCGAGTTTCCTTGGGTTTCCATTACGTCTGCATCATTCGAGTCTGGTCCTCTTTCGGATCGAGTTATTGCCATGAATGCCGATTTGCGAGTTACAAATTCTTAATCTTCTCTCTATGGACGAGGTGAGTTCTATGGGAGATGGGGTTAGAAACTTGTGATTGACCTGAGAATCTAAGCCCCACGGTGGGCGCCCAAATGTTGGGTGTGTAGGGTTTATCTAGAGAGAGAGAGAGTTGTATTGCCAAGGATTCAATCTTTGGATCCTCATAAGTGATCCATATATTTATAGCACATAAATTGTACAGGTGTTAGATAAACAATGTGTGAATGTAAATACATTTCAATAGGGTATGATTTGACATAGAGTATAATGTGTCAGAAATCTAAGTCGGATTCAACCGTGCTTATGACAAGGTCATTCTGTGATCGAACTCGAGATCTTTCTGTGACCGAGCTTGAAATGACATTGGGTTCGATCTTTCTAGGACTCGGGTGACGTCCAGCTCGGTTGATATAGAGCTCGGTCTTTGGGCTTGGTTTGTCCCATGGGTGGGATGTCTAGGGTGTTTCATCTTCCATCTTGGGCTAGACTTAGGCTTAGTTTGTATAAAGCTCGATATTTGGCCCAATTCAAATGTTCAAATGTCCAAACACGAGGCCATACTCTGTAGTCACGAAGTCATCTTCTGTCAACATGAGTCCAATATAGAGATCAATTCCTTCCACTGATCGTAGCTACAACACTTGCTCCCACTGCTTGGAACTAAACTCGACTCGTAAGTAAAGACTTGTAACTCATGTCTCACCCCAAAGATTCCAGTCTTATAAATTTCAAGTTTATAGTGATCATACATAAGCATTTCACCCTCACATGATGCACAAAAAAACCTTATTGATATTCTTCCAAAATCCCAATGTCCATTTAAAGGGTCTAAGTGTGATAGTAAATAGCTTATTCTAAGATTGCTTAACGCCATATTCACCTAATGACCATATGTCAAAACCAGTATAAACTAAGCCATCCCATCCACTTTCTTCATTCATTAAATGCCTTTCAAATCTAATAAGACCAATTGATTCATCAAAAGGCACAATCAAAAATTTACATTGATCATGATGATAACTAGGTGGTACTTTTGGAAAAGTAGTTATTCGATCACTGATAAGTCTATAAAAGTAGAATCATCAGTGCATTTGTTACTTAATATTTATTTATTTTATTCAATAAATAATAAAAATATTAACATATAAACATTTTAGTGAAAAGTTATAAAAATATAATTTTTAAATTGTTTTGGGATTTTTTGAAATTTTTATAGATTTTTTATGATTTTAAAGTAGGACCGAGTATGAGCTACCAAGTGATGCCACACAAGCAAATGAGTTGATTGGACAAACCATAGGACACCATGTTAGCAAAGATAACGAATCTTAGATCATGGCATGTAAGGAGTGACGCAACGCCTCGCCACGTTTTAACACAACCTTCATTTCGAGTTTACAATGTGGTTAAACCTCTTTTCCACATGTCATCATGCGATTTGTCACCGCTTTTTGTTAGTGCGACACGCCATCTGTTTTCGCGAATCACATTACACCACGTGGTCATCACTCAACAAACGTTGACCCGAACAGATCCTCTTGTCACGCATCACGCTCTAATTCTTCCTATAAATTTCGCGTACCACGTGTCAATTTTCTATTCACTGGCAGTGTTAATGTTGATTGTTTTGATCTCAACCCTTGATATGAAGTTAATCTGATGGTCCAAATTCTACCTGAGTTATATTTAACCCCCTAATCACTCCATAAACCCTAATGAGCTATTATTAACATAATTTTGAACAATTTTTGGAAGCTAAAAAGGGAGAAAAATACAGAAAAACTAAAAAAGAAATACAATTTTAGTAAAGATTCAAAGAAGATTGATATTACAATTCAAGAGATTGATTTTATTTATTCTTCTACTTATTTTTTTATCAATTTTTATGTCTTTATGAAAAATATAAATTTTATAAACAAAATTATGTCTAGTTAATTTATTAATCTATGGATCTTATGAATCTAATTTTCACTACATTATTATCTAATTTTTTACCTCTATTATGAATTCAATTTAATTATATTATTTAATCTAATTCTTATGCTATTAATTGTTTGACCAATAATTTATCTATAGATGTAATTAAAAAGATTTGAGAGAATTATTTAATTATTTGTCTTAATTAAATAACATACATAATTTCTAACTATAGATGTATGATTCTTATGTATGTAATCCATAATTGATAAACTTAATTTACTTTAAAGACTTTATGTTCACTTCTATGTAAGTTTATTTTATGATAATGATTCTCATGTTGTCATATATATATTTTACTTCAGCAAATTAATGATGGTATATCATTGTTACTGTGTCATATCATCTTAGTCATGTGATGTATATATTGCTATTTTTTTTAACAAGATAAATATTGCTACTTTATTTGCACTTGGATATATGACTGAAATAATTAGAGTAAGGAATATGAATGAATTACCGACATTCTTACTAGAGGCTAAGTCAGTGTTCACCCCATAATTGTACAAAAATATACATACAGACAAAATAACAGAAAGCCATAATTATACAGTACTTTACCTATACAAAAGATACACATGTTCTTTTTAAAAAGTAAATACAAAAGCTAAATAACAAACTCTCGAATATACCTAGAAGTTCCCCTCAAACTCATGTCTTGGTAAGACCATGAGTTGTATCTAAAACCATAAACTTGATTGTTGTCACTCCCTTCGAAGATCAGCTAGCTGATCCTCTGAATTCACAAATTTCACATCTAACTGCGTCTTCATTACTAATTCCCTAACAAAATGAAAAACTATCTTACCATGTTTAGTTTGTGCATGTAAAATAGGATTCCTAATTTGTTAGGTATTGTATGCTCACATTATCACGGTACACTATTAGCATTTCAACCAGCATATTGAATTTAGATAACATTGATCTTATCCAGATATAATTTCAACAGCCAAAGCCACATCTATGAACTCAAATTCTATAGTAGATTTTGAGACTACTTTTTGCTTACTTGATTTCCATGAAACCAAGCTATTACCAAAGAAAATGCAGAATGCACTTGTTCTTCTTCAATCATCAGGTGAACTTGCTCAGCCTGCATTTGTAAAGCATGTTAAGCCAAAGTATTCAGACTTTTGTATCAATAATCCATAACCAACAGTTCCCTTTAGTATCTAAGTATGCTTTTAGCTGCATTCGTAGATATCAATTGGATAGGGTGGTCATACCAAAGAAATATGGGATAGTTCATGTCGTACCATTCACCACCGGCAAATACCAGGTGCTTCTATACGGCTCAAAGCAAGTACTTCTTCATACTTTGAAGGATACACAAAGCCCCATAACTGTATCGCATTAGAAGAATTTAGAACATTTTTTAAGGAATTTAGAACATTTTTAAGGAATTAATGAGACATGTGTATGTGAAATGTGTAAAACTATCACAAAGTGCAAATGCGGCACATGAGATTAAACAGATAAAGCTTTGCACTCACTTCAACTTCTTTGATTTCAAAGTCTTCAGTGTGCGCAAGACAAGGGTTTCCATAGGTTTCTGAGACAGAGCTTGATCCATTTAATCTACACAACGAAAAAAAATAGGAAAACATGTAAAACATCTATATCTTTGATGGACGTCATTGCATGCAAAACATAGCAAAGGGAAAAGGAAAGAACACAAAGATGCAAAAGCTTTACAGATCACCGTCCAAATATAGTGCAAAATGTCCACCCCCACCAATTGCTAGACAGTCAATGGAGCACAAGGTAAAATAACGATTAGCACCTGCAGATTTATTCCCATTAATACCACCGTACTTGGGGAAACATATGTGTAGTTAAATCACAACAAAAACAACTTGGATTTCTGGTGGATAATATGATCAGGTAAGGGAAGAATGGTTACTGGAGCACACATTCAAATGATCAGTTCTTCACCGTTGGATTATACATACAAAAAATTACACGAGATTATTGAAGGCAATAGCCAAAATGGTTTCTTAAATCTTGACTTTCATTAAGATTTTTTTATATGCACAAGTTATAACAGTTAAATTCTTGAAGTATTTTCTGGTTATGAGAAGACAAGATTTAGATGGACCTAGTGTGTTTTTAACAAAATTAAACAAGAAGGAAATAGTTTTTAATCCCTCTAGTATTACTATGTAGTGTGACAACTAATAGAGAAGGCAAGCAAAGAAATCTTTTTTCTTTCTTTGCTCTCTATGATGCTGAATCAGTTATGAAAAGAAGAGCAGTCACCAATGTTTAAGTTGAAATCTAAGTGTCACTGCAAACAGGTTGGAATCAATACCTGTCGGGCGAAATATAACAGGATGTCCGGGCTTATCCGTGAAGACAAATGTCTCAATTGTTCCCTGTTCATGTTTGGCGTATATAAGATACAAAGAACAAACTTTGTGAATTAACTCACATTTGCTTCAGGCCTCAGCATACCTGATATTTTTTCTTGTTGCTAGGTCTTAAGGGTGCCTCGACCAAGCCACCAAAAACTGCTCCTTTACTATCTCCAACAACCTGAAAGAATATTTGATAAACAGAACTCAAATTAGTAACTTCTATGCATATAGGTGAAGTCGAATAATAAGGACTCGAAAAACAAATTTTAAAACTTGTTTGTATTTTGCCAAACCCCTGTTGCATGTCAAGATTAGCAACTATTGTCATAGCTTTGCACAATGTTTACATTTAATCATGTTGCTCATAATATGAAAGCATTTTGTTTTGATTTCTAAAAATACTCCAGGAACAATTATTCTACAAGCACCCCCAAACATGTGATAACTATTTCATGGTTTTCTACAGGTAAAATTTTAATTAAATACCAATGCTACAACTACTGTCAAATGAGATACAAACAAGTTTTACCAGCAAACTAAGTCCAGGCCAAAGCATACTCCTTCTATACAGTGTTGAAAGTGAAATACCATGCCTCCATGTACTGCAGAGGGAAAGAAAGATAATAGAGATGACATCATCCGCATTAACTATCCAGACAACATATCATTTCTAAAATATCTAACTCAATCTGTCATGTGCTTGGACCTGTATAATAATAACCATTTCCTTCCCTGAATAAGAGCTGGCAGTGAAGCATAAAGAGCATGTCTTGTATTATCCGAGAGAAGCAATGAAGGTTCAGAAGTGACAGGGAGATCAATTGAGGACGCAGGCTCATCAACTTTCTGCACAAGCCTCATCTCAACTGCAGTCGATTTTGCATCATTCACAGCATCATTTTTCATGTCTGAATCACCCTTATGCTCTTGGTTACGGTATCCGCTGATTCTGGCTGCTTGTTGAAAAGCTTTACCAAGTGTTTGTTTTCCTTTGGAAAGTAAGCTTCTTTTCTTACCTTTTTCTTTCATGATTGAGTCGGGTGGGGGATTGCCCTTTTCCGCTTGATCATCAACTTGCCCATCTGAATTTGGATTACCACCAGACTCTGATGACAATAGTGAGTACAGGAATGCAGTAAAGGAGGACGTATCTGGTTCATCAACTACACCCCCAGTACTATCTTCATTAATTGACTCAAGTTCAGTTCTTTTTGACTCACTAACGTCTTCCTTTAAAAATAGAGAGCACAGAATCAAGAATCAAAACTTAAATGAGAAGAGTTTTAAAATTCTAGTCGAAAATACTTCAATAAAATTCAACTTACACCTGGTAATGACCTTAATTTCACAATTAGAGACAACCCACTTCAATTATATGAAGGGAAACTGAAGTGTCTCCTAATAGTAAGTGAATTCTACAACCTTGTTATGGAAAGTTCTACAACTTAGATTCTTATTTCCTGGTCAAAAATTTCAGAATTCAGGAAGATAGGTATACATATCCTCTTCAATTGATCATTTATAAGAAACTAACAGTACCCACTAGAAGCCTTATACTCTGACCCTCAAAATGATCATGCACCAAAAACGGAATGACTTATTAGCCAAAACAAATCTTACCCTACAATTATCAAAGCTATCATCAAAGAAGGAAAAATAACAACAGAAATGAAACAAAACCCAGCTAACTTTTCTAGCATATATGAAGAAAAAGAGAGACTTACAGCTACATGAGCAGAGGTTTTGGGAGTGGCTTTGGAGGGTTTGTCTGAAATGGGATTGAGAAAGACAGTGGTAAGATCAGACACGAAATGGGCAGCTTTGCTCCGTAAAGATTGTTGCCTACCCATCTGGGTCGGTTTTGATTATATAATCGACAAAAGAACAAATTCCCACCACTAATTATCAATCCAAGAATTCCCAGCCCTTCAAACTCATCTCCTCAAGATTCCAATTTCTTACCTAATGCCCACTTGCCTTTTTTTGTTGTTGGTATTTGGCTTCTGCTGTTGTCTCAACAAATTCAGACACAAAAAGGCGAAAACAACGTCAATTCAACATCTCTCCCGTTAACTCTTGCTCTTAAGGATCAAGAACTGAGCAATAACCGACCAAAAATAGAAATTGAGTGTCTTCGAAGCTATTTTGCCTTTCATATTAGTTGAGTTGTATTGTAAGGAGGGTCTAATGGGTCAACGCTCACCCGACTCTGAAGGCAAAGCTGGCAGCTCTGAAGACTCGGTGAAGTAGTGAAAAGTCAAGGTTGGGATGTTATTTTTATTAATAGAGTAAATAGGACGTCTTCCAAACAAGACTCCATGGCCCAATGGATAAGGCGCTGGTCTACGAAACCAGAGATTCTGGGTTCGATCCCCAGTGGAGTCGTTTCTTTTTTCCATATAATCCTTGGAAAGACTCCAGCTGATGTGATGAAATACTACAGTATACCGAAGTTTATATAATAAAATAATTTTATCGAGGTAAAATTTATCAGCCATATAATTACCACTAAAAATACAATCCTACTAATAATAGAATAGAAATTATCAACTATTTTGTTTATAAACTAACATATATCAGCTTATTACATACCTATTTCGTTTATTGATAATAGGACTAAAGGTAACACGAAAATAGTTGGTGACGACGATAATGCAAATAGAATATTAAGATTTGAAGAGGGAAAAGTGAGAGAGATGAAAGAGAAATGGTTGGTTTTGTTTGTTATATATTACATTAAAAGGTTTTTTGTACTATTGTTATGCAAAAGAGATTTTTAAAAAAATAAAATTTATAATAAAATATTATTATTTAATAAAAATTATGAATAAAATAAATAGAAAATAATATAATAAAATATTATGATGGTTGTTAAATGTTGAGAATAATAATTAACATACAAAATTTAATACAAATTATGTAATAAGTTTAATTTAAAAATATTAAAAATTTAATTTTCTTCTTTCTCAACTCTTTAACGAAAAGCAACCAGAAAAACGTTATTCTTAAATTACAATATTAAAAAATTTAAATAATTTAATTTAAAGAAATAGTATCATGTAAAAGGGACCATAAAAAGATAAAAAAAATTATTAAAATTTATAATAAAATAATATTATTCGTTATTTATTATTAAAATATTATTATTTAAGTAAAATTAAAACTTAAATTAAAATTAAAAAAGTGTATATAACAAATGTAGGATAATATAATCAAAATTAATCAACTTTTTTATGAGAAGAAAATGGATCAAATAAATTTAAGGAAACCCAATTCTTTTCTTATTTTTTCAATAATTAAAATAAAAGAAATTTATTATAAAAACAGAGTAATGAAGAAATAAAACGATCATGTGATGGAATTTCAAATTCTTGAATTTTTATGAGATTCTTGAATACAAATGAGGAAGAAAAAAAAGAAGAAAAACAAATTCTCCATACATATTAGACACCCATCAATATTAGATAAATTAGCAATTAATAAAAAAGCGGTGCAATTTGTTGGTGTGTGTTGTGGTGCATGCTGTAACAGTAGCGTACACCAATGTTCAATGGAGCAAAACATGAAACATGAAATAATATTAGTGGAGCCATAAAACATGGATGTGTAAGAATTATGGTTATTGTTTAATTTTCGTTTTCATTGTATACATATAGTTAAACTCTTGTATAGAAAATAGAACAGAAATAATATGAAATATACATGATAATTATCAGAGAAACACAATATTTTGACATGGTATCAGAGCAAGTTATTGCTGACTAATAGAACTACCTTTTGATTTCTGTTCTCTAGCAGTTTTGATTTCTGATTTCTGATTTACTGATTTTTGATTTCTGGTGTGGCTGCTGATTGTAGCTGTTGATTTCTGTTTTCTACTGCTGATTTTTGATTTCTGGTTTACACTTATCCTCTGAATCTGATTTCTGGGGTGGCCATTTTTGGTTTACATTTTTCTCGACACTGGTTCGATCTAAGTGGTCGTTCTGACTTACTCATTGAAACAGTACCGGTTTAACTGGTTGGCTCCAACGCTGGTTGCCTCATAGTATGGCCGATTCCACCATCAGTTTCTTGTCTGAAAAAGAAACAGAACACAACGATAACTGGCTGAGATCGCGTTCTTTGTATCTGCGGTTATAGTCATAGATTGCTCGTTGGTCGTAGAATTATCACAGTCTCTCTACGCAACAACATATATTTTATGGTTTGTCTCTGTGCGTGTGGCTGGTTGGAGCCGTAGGTCTATCTACAGTTGTGGATAACCATACTGGGTGGAACGAGAAGGAATTGCACAGAGGCTGCGTGAAGGAAGGGCTGTTGTAAAGCCATAATTGAAGAAGTTGCACTGAGGAAGAAAAAGAAGCTGCTTTGAGGAAGAAGAAGAAGCTGCTCTGAGGAAGAAGAAGAAGTTGCTCTGAGGAAGAAGAAGAAGGTGTGTTGGGGAAGAAGAAGAAGAAGGTGCGCTGAGGAAGAAGAAGAAGCTGCGCTGAGGAAGAAGAAGAAATTGCACGAATTTGGGAAAAAAATTAGGGTTAGTAGAAGAAGCTGCGCAAATTTGAAAAAGAAGTTTTAGGGTTACGAAATTTTCTATATATAGTGTACGAAGTGTAAAAAAAAAAGAAAAAACGAAAGAAATTTTTTTTTAGATTTCATGACAGAATCTAGAGATTTAACCACCAATTTCATATTGAAAGATTTGACGACGAAAATGACGGAAGTTCTAACTAGAGCTCAGACCGGCTCACAACCTCCGCTAACTGAAGCGTCGACTGCCCCCATTAGTATCAAGTTGGGAGGATCCAACTATGCCTTGTGGTCCCAGGTGGTGGAGATGTATATCTCTGGCAAAGACAAATTGGGATATATTAATAGGGATTTTCCTCAACCTGCTGAAACCGACCCCTCATTCAGGAGATGGCGCACTGAAAATGCCATTGTTAAAGAATGGTTGATCAATTCGATGGACCCCTCCTTGATTACAAATTTTATTCGATTCCCAACTGCGAAACAAGTTTGAGATTCTGCTGCTACCACCTACTATGATGGGACAGACACGTCTCAAGTGTATGATCTTCGCCGTCGAGTTACTCGTATGAAGCAGGCGGGTGGATCCATTGAAAAATACTACAATGACCTTCAAGGGTTGTGGCAAGAAATTGATTTTCATCGTCCTAATCCAATGGAGTGTGTGAATGACATACAAAAATACAAATCCATCGTACAGGAAGATCGAGTGTATACCTTCCTTGATGGACTTTATGACAGACTCGACAAAACTCGAAGTGATGTGCTTCAAATCAAACCATTCCTTACAGTGGAAAAAGCCTATGGATTCATACGTAGGGAAGAGGTCCGGCAGACCGTGATGAGCATGGGTATAGATACGACACCCGGAGCAGTTATGGCTTTTAAAGGGGTCAAGGGACAATATAATCTGATGCCACCAAAAACAGGAACCTCCTTGGGTAGCAAGAAATCCACGGAAAAACCACCATCTCTTGACATGAAATGTGGCCATCGCGGAAACTCTAAACACACCCATGAAAACTGCTTCAAACTCCATGGGTATCCAGAATGGTGGAATGATCTTCAAGCATGGAAGAAACAGGACACCACTAGGTGAGCCGATGTGGCTACCAATAATGCCTCACTATCCCTTACTCCTCAGGTCGAATCTTCCCAGGATCTAGGTATTTCAAGTAAAGCATTTCGCATCTCTACTCGTAGTGATAATGAGGATTGGATTCTAGACTCTGGAGCTACAGATCTCTCCAATACAACCCAGCCAAGACAGAGTCGTGTTGCCAATGCCAATGGAGTCACTTATCTAGTTACAAGAGCTGGAACAATGACCTTATCTCCTTTATTATCATTATGTAATACTTTACTTGTACCCTCTCTTTCAAACCGACTGATGTCTGTAAGTCAGGTCACTTCAGATCTTACTTGTGTAGTATTGATGTATTCTACTTTTTGCCTTCTACAAGATATTCTCACCAAGGAGATCATTGGGCGTGGTACTAGGAGAATAGGGCTATATTATGTGGATGACCTCAGTTTAGGAAGAGCCAATCACATGCAACACACTGTTGGTAACAAGGAACGACAGATTTGGCTATGTCATCGTAGATTTGGGCATCCATCATTCGGGTATTTAAAGCACCTACTCCCCACTTTATTTTCAAATATCACACATTCAGATTTCAAATGTGATACTTGTATCCTAGCAAAAAGTCATAGGACGTCTTATCCTATGAGCATGAATAAAAGTATGACTCATTTTGCTTTGGTACATTCTGATGTTTGGGGACCTTCCCCGAACATTACGTCATCGAGTCATCATTGGTTTGTTATTTTTGTTGATGATTGTACACGAATGACATGGCTTTACCTTCTCAAACATAAAGATGAAGTATTTTCTACATTTCACCTGTTTCACACCATGGTTCAGACACAATTTTCTGAAAAAATTAAGATACTTAGGTATGATAATGGAGGGGAGTATGTTAATCAACAATCCCGGACATACTTGGACAACCATGGTAGAACCATGAAACCTCGTGTTCATAAACCCCACAACAGAATGGGACTGTGGAAAGGAAGAATCGACATATTTTAGTAACAGCTCGGGCCTTACTAATCGGTGCACATATGCCTAATAAATACTGGAATGATGTTGTTACTACAACTGTGTATCTACTGAATCGTATGCCCACAAAAACCTTACAATTTCAGACTCCATTAAAGGTGATATCTGATCATCTTCCCTTGCCTACTATTTTGATGCTTTCGCCCAGAATTTTTTGGATGTGTTGCTTTCGTCCACCTCCATAAAAATCAACGGACTAAGTTGGATCCATGTGTTGTCTGATGTGTATTCTTGGGGTATGGTGTACAAAAAAGGGGTTATCGATGCTATGATCCAATTACTAAAGAACCTATATTACCATGGATGTCACTTTCCTCGAATTAGAATGTTTTTCCCATCACCGGTATCCAATTACACTCTTCAGGAGGAGAGTTATGGTGAAGAACGAAATTAGCTTAATGTTGAAATATTAGACACTAGTCCAACATACTCGGATCGTGCCAATAATATGGAGGAGCCAGTATCTAGACCTGAGCTTGAACTTCTAAGAACTAAAGCTGAAGTAGTAATTGAATCTTCAGAAGATGAAGTGGTTGATGTACCCCTCCACTCTCTAGTACCCAATGATCCTCCTGCTAAGAATACTCCTGAGGTAAGCTATCCTATCACACATTTACAAACTAATGCTATAGATACATCTGTTGGTTATGTTTTAAATTTCAGACACAATCGAGACAAACCTCCAAATCGATACTCCCCAAAAAGAGAAGAACGAAAATCCAAATATCCAATAGAAAATTATGTATCTATTCAAAGGTTATCAGAACCTATCAAGGCATTTGCACAAACACTCTCCTTGCGTCAAATTCCAAGTAGCATTGAAGAAGCCTTATCTGATCCAAAATGGGCTTAAGCTATAAAAGAGGAATTGGAGGCATTGCAGAAGAATAACACATGGGTGTTAAACGAGTTGCCTCAAGGGAGGAAGATGGTAGGATGCAAGTGGATTTTCTCTATTAAGTATAAAGCAGATGGGTTAGTTGATCGATACAAGGCGAGGCTTGTAGCAAAAGGATATACACAGAAACACGGGATAGATTATCAAGAAACCTTCTCACCTGTGGCTAAACTAAAAACCGTTAGAGTCTTGTTATCTCTTGCGGAAAATTTAGATTGGCCATTACACCAACTTGACGTAAAAAAATGCCTTCCTTCATGGCGATATTGAAGAAGAGATTTACATGGATATCCCACCAGGATATACTGTTACATCAGGAAAAGAAACTGCATGTAGATTACAACGAGCATTGTATGGACTAAAACAATCACCTCGAGCATGGTTTGGTAGGTTGAGTTCAGCAATGAAGAAATATGGGTTCCAACAAAGAAACTCTGATCATACTTTTTTCCTAAAACATCGATTAGGGAAGATAACAGCCCTTATAGTCTATATAGATGACATGATCTTTACAGGGGATGATAAAGAAGAAAACTCTAAGCTTCAAGAACAACTGTCAAATGAGTTTGAAATGAAGAATTTGGGAGGGCTCAAATACTTCTTAGGTATTGAGGTAACAAGATCAAAACAAGGCATATGTCTTTCCCAAAGGAAATATACTCTGGACCTACTGGCAGAGGCAGGACTACTAGATTGTAAACCTGTCGATATTCCAATGGTTCAAAATCATAAACTCGGAGAATATGTGGACCAAGTACCAGTAGATAAACAAAGATATCAACGGTTAGTAGGTAAACTCATATATTTATCTCATACTCGACCTGATATTGCTTATGCTGTGAGTGTCGTGAGTCAGCTCATGCACTGCCCAAGTGCAGACCATATGGATGCGATCATGTGAAATACTTCGTTATTTAAAATCCTCCCCTGGGAAAGGACTTATGTTTTCAAAGAATTGTCAATTGGAAGTCCTTGGATATACAGATTCAGACTGGGCAGGGAATATGAAGGATAGGAAATCTACTGCTGGGTACTTTACTTTTGTAGGGGGCAATCTTGTTACATGGAGGATCAAGAAGCAAAATGTAGTTGCCTTATCTAGTGTTGAAGATGAATTTCGAGGAATGGTCAAGGGAATATGTGAGCTCCTTTGGTTGAAAAAACTTCTAATTGAGATTGGTGTTGTTCCTAACTCTGAAATGAACTTATTTTGTGATAACAAAGCAGCCATTGCCATCTCTCATAATCCAGTTCAAAATGATCGCACGAAGCACGTTGAAGTGGATCGAAACTTCATCAAACAGAATCTTGAAGCAAAGATTATTAAGCTTCCATTTGTTAAATTAGAAGATCAATTAGCTGATATACTCACAAAATCTGTATCTGCAAAGAACTTTTACAACTCACTTGACAAGTTGGGCATAAGAGACATATATGCACCAACTTGAGGGGGAGTGTTGGTGTGTGTTGGTGTGTGTTGTGGTGCATGCTGTAACAGTGGCATACAGTAATGATGAGTAGAGCAAAACATGGAACATACAATAATATTAGTGGAGCCATAAAACATGGATGTGCAGGAATTATGGTTATTGTTTAATTTTTCTTTTCATTGTATACATATAGTTAAACTCTTGTATAGAAAACATAACAAAAATAATATAAAATATACATAATAATTATCAGAGAAACACGATATTTTGACACAATTATCATTCCATGTTAAGTCTTAGATTCGCATGAAAAGAAAATGAGAGAAAAATATGAAGGTGAAAAAATTAAATAATAAAATATATTATTTATAAATTGATTATATATAAAGATAAAAGTTTACAAATAACAAAATATTTGAATTTCTTTCTTTCTTATTTTAAATCTCTCATATTTTTGTACACTATTCTTTTCTATCTAAATTTAATATCCAAACGTAGCCAACAAAATTAGTAGGATTTGATCGGATGAAATAAATGGTTTCATTTTTAACTTCAATTTATATTCTACTTTATATAAATTAGTATTTTATGTGAATCAGCGATAATAAAAAAAAATTGTTTAAAAAAATAAAGAAATAATAAACCTGTCACCTAACGTCTCTCTCTTTGTGTCAGAGATAAGTGTATTTATATAATTTCATTTTAAAAGAAATGCAGAATATTAGTTAACCTTATCCCCTAAATTATTGCATTTGCTAAAAGCAAGAATAGTTAGAGTATCACCACGCGGATGGTGCATCTCCTCGTACCATATGAACGATAAATTGTAGGGGCATTTTAACTCATCAATATTATATATAAAAATTTAAATTATTATTTAAATAAAATTATTCATATATTTCAAATTAATAATTCTTATTTTTTTATTTAAATTTAATAATTATTATTATTATTTAATAATACAAACAATTATCTTATTTTCCGGAAAATAAGGAACCAACAATAAATGAGCTCCAAGCAATTCGTTTCCATAGAACTATTTTAATTCTTATTTTTTGTTATTTAAATATAATTATTATCTTAATTTTAATAATAATAATAATTATTATTATTTAATAATACAAACAATTATCTTATTTTTATAATATTATTTACTTGAATTTCCTAACAAAACTTTTATGTGATCCATTATTTCAAAAGCACTGCAATTATTTATCTTAATCTCATGCAACATAAACAAGTAATTTTTCCTATGTTTTTTTTTATTTTTAAAAAATAAAATTTCATTAGAGATAAAAAAAATTATAATTTAAATAAAAAATATCAATATCATACATTAACAATCAAAATTGTTAAATCAAAATTAAAATTTTTAAATTCACATATAAAACATCTTGAGCTTATCTTTTGTTCTATATAATATCTTTTAATAGACTATTTAACTTTTATAACTAATATATTGATTATTCTTTTAAAAAATGAAATCTTATTATCACATTCTAATTTTCATAATCTTTGACAGTAAAGATTTAGATAGAAAAAAAACACAAATTATATATATATAAACATAACATAGATCATTATAAATAAATATTAAATTAGTTTTTTTTCTACCATTAATTATCTTAAATAACATGATTTTTGAAACATTCATCTACACTTCATCTATTTTAGTTAATATGTATATTTTTTATTTGGATAGAACAACATTTTAATCATTTTATTTTTACAAATTGAATACATTGGTCATTTTTTGAATTGCTATAATTTATTGGCTTTATTGTTATATATTTAGATATTTTGGTAATTTATTATCAATTTTGATTTTTTGAATTTTTTTTAATAAAAAAATTAAATTTGATTGAATTTAACGTTATTAGTAAGAGATGATATATGTTTTCTAGAAAAATATTTCAAATGTTGAAAAGTTATAAAAAAAAAGTTATTAAAATAATTAAAATTGATTTAAAATTATTAAAGTATCTATAAATATAACATTAAAATGATTAAAATATTTTAATTTAAAATAAAATTATTAGTATAATAAAATAATTATTATGTTTAATTTATAAAAATAAAATAATCATAAATATAATATTTATTTTATTTAAGCTTACAAAGTATATTCAAAGTTATTTATTTCGATTCCTAAATTCATAAAGCTTCTTAATACAAAAACAAATGGTATAATATAAGTAAACAAATTTAGTTTACTGTAAATAATATTGATATAAAATATGGTAATATATGCAAAGATATAAATTTTGAATAATATATTATAATTATAATTTATATAATAATGTTTTATTAAATATAATTATGTAAATTAAATTATATTTATTAATAATATTATGTCATATTATTTAATTATTATTTTTAATAGAATTCATATTATTTAAAATTTATTATTAATATAGTAAATTGTTATCACATTTTTTAATTTTTTAATTTATTGTATATAGTAAGAGTGGATTTTTTTTTCAAAATCGACTAACTAATTTGAATCTATGGTCAAATTGAACTTATATATTTTTTAGAAGTTTGTCTATTGAAGTAGGTTTGAAAATTGTGTTAATCGATTTAATAGGTTCAGTTGTAGGTTTAAAAATGACAAAATCAAACTGAACTTACTCATTTAATACACTATTTTTTTAATATTTTAATTAATTATTTATATATTATAATTTCTATTATTATAATTATATTCAAATTTTATCTAAACTATACATAAAAATAAAAATGTAACTAAAATATAGCTTAGAATATTATCTAAGAAATATCTAACCCAATCATTTTACGTAAATATTAACAACTTATTTAGTAATATATCCTTAGCGTACCGTAAAGTATTCTTTGAAGTAAATGCTAGTTTTTATTTTATTTTAATGAACAAATTTATTTACTTTGTTTTCCTTTTTATTTCTTAAAAAAAATTATATAGTATGCTTTCTTTGTTTCAATTAGAAGAGGCTTTTATATAGGTTTAAAATCACTAAGCCAACCTCTTTCAAACCGACATTGCAAGTTGACTTGAAAATTGATTTTTGGGGTCATAGATGAGCTAAGGATTTTGGATTTTCCAAAACCAACGAGATAAGTAAGCTTGTAAAATAACTCAATAAATAATCTAATCAATTTATACTCACCCTAGTATACACACGGTAAAAAAAAGAAACAAATATTTTAAGGACAATTATAGAATTATCCTATTTTTAATGTGATTAATTTACGAGTTCCTTTTATAATCTCAAAATTATAACAATAAAAATAACATTCATAATCATATTTATCAAAATCTTTAAAAAAAAAATAAAAAGTTTATTAATTCATTGAAATTAAAAAACAAATAGAAAACTCAAATATATAATCAAATAAAACATGTATACATGTCAGAGCAAAATCATCTTTTATTTGTTTTAATGTTAGTATTGAAATATATGTCTCCATTAATGATTTTTTTTTTGCCTAAATTACTTCAATAAGTGTAATAATGTCAACCAATTTCTTTGATTTTGTATTTTTGACAACATAATACCATCATATTGAACAAGTAAACTAATACATCTATTGCTAAGATTAGATCTACAAGAAAGGAGTGCTAAAATAAAAACAAAAACATATCCAAATTATATTGGAGTAATTAATACAAGAATATATCAAACTACAACTAAAATATAGAGCACATCACAATTATTATTAATATTTAACAATATTTAATAAAGTATAAGTCATCAAAGTTTAACAATGAAATGCTCAAGCTATGTTAGCATTTTGTTAACATGTCATCAGTTTGTTATAAAGTTGTTGTGAGCTCACTCGGGTACACTTGAGTAATGTATTATTCTATATATGCATGAGCACTATTGTAATAGAAAATCAAGTAACGTAATCATCAATTTTATTTTGTCATTCACTCATGATTTCCTTGCCTTCTATGTTCTATTTCTATCCTTCTTATTTCTTCATATGTTATCATGGTATCAGAGCAATAGAACCTAAATTTATAGAAATCACAAGAGCTTTCTTAGGTTACCCATGTAACTAAGGAATCACATCATACTACACCTTTCACTATCACACCCTCTATAATATCATCTTTAGTTCTTCCATCACTTCCCATAAATCTCAATTTCTTAGTCAAGCTAGATGATTCCAACTCTCTCATTGGGAGAGAACAACTCAAACATATTATTACAATATATGATCTTGAGTCCTTCATCAATGCCTCCACTTTACCTCTACCCCAATTCATTAAACCTATTGTTAAAACCATTGATGAAAATTGATCATAACTACTCAGAAGTGCCTTGAAGAAAACCCAAAACAATGATACAATCCAAATGATATCATCAAATGATCTATAACATTACAAGATTAATGACCAAACAATTTAAGAAAGCATTATACATGCCAATGCAAGAGTTGATTCAAGGCTAAAGATTGCCCTTAGAATAGAATAACTTGTGTTAAGGGCCAGTCTAAGAAATAATGATGTTAATTCCAAAAATTGGGTTCGTGTTGCATTATGAGTTAAAGCACGCTGTGGCATATTGCTCTCGGGTGGATTTTTGGATCCTAGTTTAAATTTATAACATCGTGGCATAAGTTGTTGTTCATTGCGATATGAGGCTCTCAAGATATCTTTTGTTTTCCAATTCTTTAGACCGTGCAACAACATGGTTTATTGTGCATAGCGACACTTACACTCAATTTAGTATTTTCTTGTGTTTAACCTTTTCCAAATGTTTAGTTACTTTTTCTTATCTTTTAATTTGGTTTTTTGCTTAGTTTTATTTATAAATAGGTTGTAGCCATCAATTTTAAGAACACAATTCATTTATTAATATATATTTGATTTATAGAGATTTTAACCTCTTTTGTTCCCCTACATATAAACCTATTAAGTGATTTACAAATCATGTGGCATCCTATTATCATTGAATCATTGGTAAGTAATATTCATAGAATCAATGTAAATACTATAATATGAATATTAGCTTTTTGAGATCTATTTCAATTTTTCGTTAGGTCTTGGCCATGTCACTTAGAAATCTCAAACCAATTCACATTTGTGGGTTTCAAGAATCGAGTTCACGAGTTCACATCATATTTTTTGGATCAAACAAGACAATACAGTTAAAAATTAGATATATTCATCTGTGTCCTTTTTATACCTGAAACATCTGATGTGCACACACATACCATATGAATATTGGGCTGTCTTAGCCAAATGTTTCATTGATGACTCATAGGTTAGATTGTTTCAACTACGATGGCAACTACAAACTTAACAAAGGGTTCACAACTATATAGCAATACATTAATATCACCAAAGATTTATTTGATTTAATTCTTGCAATCAGTGATGATCTAAATGAAAGAGACTAGATGCTTTATGTGATTGGGGGTTTGGATGGTAATTGCACCTCTTTGGTGACTGCTATCACTCAAAAGAAATGTTTATTAAATCTTGATAAGGTTTTCTGAATGATACGCACACATGAGAGACAATTCCAACACATTAATGTTACTACACCTGATCAGAATATCTTTCATGCCAATTATGCCAAAACCATACCAAATTTCTATTCATAACAACCCTCTAGACCATCATAAGAATTACCACCTCATTATAATCTATCACCTCATTACAATGCTTATCCACAACAACCAAATCAAAGCCCAAGACCACCCTCTTCAAATGGCATAGGTAATAACGATACTCAATGTCAAATCTGCAGGAAATTTGGCCATGTAGCAGCCAAATGCATATTTAGATATGTTTAGTCTCATAAAAATAAAAATAGTGGAAATAGACCTCAAGATCCATATCCTTATATGCATCCCTCTTAAATAGTAGATTGACACCCCAGTTTGAACTCTCAACCTCCTAATTCTTAAAATCATTTACTATCACCCTTATCACTTCCTGCATCAACGATTCTAATGTTTCCACCACCATACTCATCCTATCCTTCATCACCTAGCCAAACACCTTATACCTTTTTCCCACAAGAAAATCTTAGTCAAGTTGCTACACTTTCTATACTACAAGATTTGGCTTGGTTCTTAGACTTAGGAGCCAGCTATCACCTGACTTCCAATTCCTCACACATCACTAATCCCTCTTACTTTCCTAAGAATCTTTCCTCCATTCTTAATAATAGTAATAATATTCCTATCAATTTTTATGCTTCTAATTTCTTAAGTACACCTCAGTCTAATTTTCATTTACATAATCTAATCTATGTTCCAAAACTTACTAAAAATTTAATTTCTATTTTACAGCTTTGTCAAGATAACAATGTCTTTATTAAAATTTTTCCACTTCTTTTCTTGTTAAGGATATGGCATAAAAGACTACCATTTTAATGAGGAGTATTAAGCAAGGACTTTACAAAGTTCCTATCTCAAGCATCAACATTGTGCAATGCCATAAAGCCTCAATCAATGGTGATCTTTATGAAATATTTGGCCACCTACACTCATTTGTTTTGAATCAAATTCCTAGATATATGTATATTAGTTTAACTCATACTACTTATGATACTTGTAGTGCTTGTCAACTAGGAAAGTCTCATAGACTTTCTATTTTTCATAAACATACTAGATCTACTACCTCTTTTGTTATTGTTCATGTTAATATGTGAGACCCTATTCCTTTTTCTTCTTCTCGTGGAATGAAATACTTTTTGTTTTTTGTTGATGGTTATTCCAAACTTCAATGGATATACATTTTGCATAATAAAACTCAAGTTGCTTATGTTTTTTTTTTACATTTTGAAGTCATGATTTAATGTCAATTTTCATGCAAAATTCAAATGTCTACAAAGTGATGGTGATAATGAACTCCATCATTTGGAACCTCATCTTTTTCAACAAGGTTGCATACGTAGAATTTCCTGTTCATATAAATCATCACAAAAAGGAGTAGTAGAAAGGAAAAATCACCATGTGGTACAAACTTGCCCTTTTATGCTTGTTAGATATAGTGTTCCTTTAGGCTATTAGGATTATTTCTTTCAAATATCAATACACTTAATTAATCAAATACCTTTGGTAATAGCCTTTTTGAACTTCTTTTTCACTTAAAACCTTCTTATGATTAATTTAGAATCTTTGGTTGTATTTGTTTTTCTTACCTTTGATCCTATAACTAAACTAAACTTGATTCAAAATCTTTGGCTTGTATTTTCTTAGGATATGCTGCTTAAAACAAAGGATATTGATGTTTAGAACCAGTATCACATAGAATTTTCATCTCTCTCTATATAGTTTTTAATAAAATGATTTTTTCTTCTTACACTTACAATTTATTGCCTCATCTACTTCTTCTTTTTCACATGAGTCCATTTATGTCAATTAACCAAAAACTTCTTCCATTCCATAAGCTATTTACAACTTCTTTCAGTCACACGAGTTCCACCTATCATAACACCAATCAATTCACTTACTCATTCTTCACCTTCATCTCATTCCTCATCTTCTCATATACCAATTAACTCTTCCAATACCACTTATGTTTCATCAATAGATCATACTACCAACACTCCCAACCTTCCAAATCCTTATAGTTTTATTCATAAAATACACATCTCATAGCTACAAGATCCAAAATTAGAGTTTTCCAAGCAAAAATGCATATGACTATTGTTATACTAAAACCCACTACAATTAAAGAGGATACACCTAAATGATTTGCAACAATGTAACCTGAATTTGATACTTTCATTCAAAATGGAACTTAGGAGTTGGTTCCACCTCATAAGAATGGGAAAATAATTGAAAATAAATGGTATATAGAACCAAGCTAAGAGCATATTGCACATTGAAAAAAAATACAAAAACAAGCTTGTTGTCAAAGGTTTTTTTGCAAATTTAGAGAATAAACTACACTGAAACTTTCAATCTTATAGTAAAGTCCATCATAATATGCACTGTCCTTACTATAACTTCATAATTTGATTGGTGAATTAGGCAATTGGATGTAAATAATACGTTTTTGAATGGTAACTAAGAAGAAGATGTTTACATAGCATGACTAAAGGGGTTTGTTCATCCTCATTTTTCTTATCACGTGTGAAAATTAAAACACTTTATGATTAAAATAAGCTCCACGAGCTTGGTTTAAGAAGTTAAGCAATCACTTGCTTAAGTGAGGCTTTAAGATATCCAACTCTAATACATCAATGATGTTGTATATAAAAGATGGGCAACTTGTTATTATATTAATCTATGTTGATGACATTTTAATGATAGAAAACAATACTTCATTGATGAAAGATTTCATTTTGAAATTAAACATTGTTTTCTCATTAATAGATTTAGGAAAATTATATTATTTCCTAAGCATTGAAACTATAAGAATTAAAGATTTTTTACATCTTAACCAAAACAAATACATTTTATAACTACTTGACAAAGTTGGATTACATGAATCCAAAGATGTTTGCAATCCCATGGTTGTTCGAAAAGTTCACTATAAATTTGATAGTGACAATTTACAAAATACAACTTGGTACAGGGCTATAATTGTGGCAATACAATATTGCACACTATCTAGACCAAACATTAGCTATTCGATTAATAAATTGTGGTAGTTTTTACACTCTTCTAATGTCATCTATTGGAATCTTGTAAAAAGATTGATGTGATACTTGAAAGGAACTTATGGATTGAGTATTTTACTTTCCAAATCAAATTAATTGTCCTTATGTGCCTACACAGATGCAAATTGGGTTGTTTGCTCATATGATAGATGCAACACAGGTGGCCATTGTATTTATCTTGATGGCTCGCTCATCTCTTGAAGTTCAAGAAAATAGAATGTAGTATTGAGATCCTCCACTAAATCTGAAATTCGAGCTTTAGCACTTACAATGACATAAGCAACCTGGGTTCAAAAAGCTCTTGTAGAATTGTAATACAAACCTCCATATAATCCTATTGTATATTATGACAACTTGAGTGTAGGTTACTTAACAAGAAATCCTATTTTATATTCAAGGACTAAACATATTGACATAGATTTTCAATTCATAAGAGAAAAAATTAAATTTCAAGTTGATTTTATACATACTTAAGATTAAATTGTTGATGTAATGATCAAATCTCTAAGAACTGCCAAATTTTTAGAATTAAGAAATAAACTCAATACTCTATGGGCCTTAAGTGTATGGAAGGTGTTAGCATTTTGTTAACACATCATCAATTTGTTATTAGTTTGCAACGAGCTTACATGGGTACACTTGAGGGATGTATTAATCTATATATACGTTAGCACTATTGTAATAGAAAATCAAACAATACAATTATCAATTTTATTCTTTCATTCACTCATATTTTCCTTGCATTCTCTGTTATATTTCTATCCTTTTGATTTCTTCATCATGCTATTAAATTAAATTTTTCTTTTGTAATAAAAATACATGATTTAAATATAAAATTTGTTATTTTTAGATTATAAATTTTAATAAGTGGGATAGATATTATCTTATTTTAACTTATTATGTTTCCTTTCAATTTTTATATACTTTAATTATTCATATAATTTTACTTTTAATTCTATCTAAAAAATGCATGCATTGTGTTTATAAACATGTAAAAAAATTTATTTTTACTTTACACGAAAAACATATATGCAATATGTATAGTGAATTAAAAATAAAATTATATTTATAAAAAAAATATTATACAATTAAATCTATTTTTATTTTATTTTTAATTTAATGATCATAATGTAACATTGTTCTTTAGTTATTTTCATTTTTTTAAGTAATAAATTCAAATTACATCCATTATCATTTTTAAAAAAATAACATTCAATACATATTATTTAGTTATTTAACTGGTTTTATTTTTAAATTTTTAGTAAAAAATATATGTTTATTTTATTATAACGTTAAAAAATATATATTTATTTTATTATAACGTTAAAAAATATATATTTATATTTACATTTAAAAAAATAAATAAATATTTTTTTATTGAATATGATTAAAATATATATGTTTATTTATATAGTAAGAAAGTAAAGATATACATTTGATCGAATATGATTAAAAATGAAACTTATATAATAAAAATTATGTAATCAAATTAAAAAAAAAGGAAAAAAATAACATTAAAAAAAATCCAATTCAATATCATTTTCATCATTCGAGCATATCGTCAAAAGTTAATGACGTGTTAATATCGTAAAAGGCAAATTTATATGGAAATGAAATTATTACCTTGCTCCATAAAAGTCCTGATCTTCACACCCTTTCTTCACTAACTTCCCTCACACTGAGATTCATACAGAAAGAAAGAGAAATAACATCAATGGCGACTCTAAAAGTTCCAAGTGTAGTTCCTTCTCCCGCAGAGGACGCTGAACAACTTCGCAAGGCTTTCGAAGGTGTTCCACATATCTATTTCAGATCGGTTGCTTTCTTTTCTAAATTTATTCAAGTTTGATTGTTATTAGATTGTTGGTCATATTTGCTCGATCTGCTTTCAAATAATTATATGTCTGAGTTTTTGATTTCTCGATCTTTAGCTATGATGAAATCGGAAAATGCTAAATTACAAACGATCATGATATGTATATCTATGTTTACATTATTCTTGCATCGGAATTGGATTGTATCTCTATGTTTACATTATTCTTGCACCGGAATTGGATTGAAGATTTAGAATGAAATCTAAAGTTTCGATCTATTTTCAGATTCGATGTTATATGATAAAGATCATTGGTGTTTTTCTTGTCAGCCTGAGGGTCCTTGATGACCAACCAAAGTACCACTAGAGTTGAGAGGAAGAACTCTTTTCCTTATGCCTTTTGTTATTTTGGCTAAGGTTACTGCACTACATTTTTGGACCAAGCAAAGAACCGATCGACCTTTTTCTCCAATCGGTGTATTGTTTTGTTGTTTTAAAAGCCTTCATTTGTGGCCAGTTAGAAAATTTGATCGCTTATTGCTAAATTTTACGTATCTTCCTTGGGATTTCTTAAATATATAATTGAATTTTATTAAGTGCCGAAGAAGCATAACAACAGGCTTATGCTTTTGTTTGATAGTTCTGACTCCTCTAAATTCTTTTTCTTCTTGTTGTTGAAGAAGCTGATTTGTGTAGTAAAACTGTCATCTTCAATTCTTTTATTCACTCTAGATTCTGACGTGTTTAGTAATTTTTTTTTTGCAGGATGGGGTACCAATGAGGGTTTAATTATATCCATATTGGCTCACAGGAATGCTGCTCAGCGATATGCAATTAAGCAGGCCTACGCACAGACCTATAATGAAGATCTTCTCAAGGCCCTTGATAAAGAACTTTCAAGTGAATTTGAGGTCAGATTGTAACCCTTTTTAATTTGTTTCTGACTAGTTTTTCCCCTCGATCTGTCGAAGAGCTTTGTGTTTTTGAGCATGCTTTGTGCATATTTGCGCGTAACGGTCTATTAGCACTTCCTTTTGTGGTTTTTAATTTCTTTTTGTTCATGTGGTTAAACAACTGGGAGTGGCAGAGCTGAAGTAGTGATTCTTCCATGACTAGTAACCTTTGTTTTCATTTTATATTTTTCATCAAACAGAGGCTTGTATTGTTATGGACACTGGATCCTGCTGAACGTGATGCACTTATGACCTCTGAAGCTACAAAGATGTTCACTAAAAACCAATGGGTTCTTGTGGAAATAGCTTGCACTAGATCTACAGCTGATCTATTTAAGATAAGGCAGGCATACCATGCGCGTTTTAAGAAATCCATTGAAGAAGATGTTGCTCATCATACATCTGGAGACTTCCGCAAGGTATAATGCGAACATCAATTACTTACTGATAACTTGATTATGGAATTGACTAAGTTAGAAATTTACCCTACTGCAGATCTTAAATTCTAATTCTTTCTAGTGGCAGTCTTTTTAATGTCTTTAAATTAATGTTCCTCCTGGTTCCCTCACAGCTTTTGGTTCCCCTTGTGAGCTCACTGCGCTATGAAGGAGATGAGGTGAACAATATGTTGGCAAAGTCTGAAGCTAAGATACTTCATGAAAAGGTGTCAAAAAAAGCCTTCAATGATGAAGAGCTAATTAGGATTCTGGCTACCAGAAGCAAGGCCCAACTCAATGCGACTCTCAACCACTACAATAATGAGTATGGAAATCCAATCAACAAGGTATGAACAGCGCAATTTATCTTATTTTAAAATGGTTTTTTCTGTTTTTAATTATGAATTTATGGGTGCTAGGAGAGATTTGAATTAATGAATGTGAATGAGAAGGAAATAGTTTATTATATTGTTTAGTTTGATCACCGGAATCAAGGAAAGAATTAATATTACACTGTTTGGTTTACAACTTGAATGGAATGAAAAATATATCATTAAAATTATGATATTTTTTTAAATTATTATTAAAATTATTATTTTTCTAAATAATTATTACGTAAAAATATTATTTAATATTATATAAAGTTATTTAATATTATTTAAAATTATTTATTTTTCTAAATTATTATTATAATAAAATATATTATTAAAATTATTATTTTTTAAATAATTATTACTTAAAAATACTATTTAATATTATTTATTTTTCTAAATTATTATTAAAATAACATCTAATTATTAATTATTTTCCTCCATATAATTTACATTATTCAAAATTAAGGATAAAATTGGAATAAAAGATGAGTATGGAATAGAATAAGGATTACTAAGGGGTAATGAAATTATTATTATTTCTCTTTTAAGAATGGATTCTCTTTTAAAAATGAATTCGATTTCATTTCATTTATAATCTACAACGTAACTAAACATAAAAATGTATCGAATTAATTTCATACCTACTAACTAAACATGCCATTAAAGCTATGCCATTTCCATTACAATGATAAATGTATTTTACCAAAGAGAAGTGTTATTTTATCATAGTTTGGTAAACTCATGCCTACTAATTTAACTACTTGTTCCTAAAACATAAATGTGCAGAATATGAAAACCGATCCAAAAGATGAGTATCTCAAACTACTGAGAGATATAGTCAAGTGTTTGACTGTTCCTGAGAAATACTTTGAGAAGGTTCTAAGGCAGGCTATCAACAAGATAGGGACAGATGAATGGGGTCTCACCAGAGTTGTCGCCAGCAGAGCAGAGGTTGATATGCAACGTATTAAAGAGGAATTTAACCGCAGAAATACTGTGCCTTTGGACCGTGCCATTGTCAAGGATACCTCCGGAGAATATGAAAAAATGCTCCTTGAACTGATTGGCCATGGGGATGCCTAAGTGTTGCAAAAGTTGTGTGATTTTCATGGGTTAACTTACGCTCTTACTGAAGTTTGTGTTATCCGGATTGCTCAATTTTTTTTGTTGTGAGATCATGCAGACCTTTTGCTTATTACTACTTGTGTTTTTGAATGTTTTCGCGCATGCTTATTAGGCTTGGCTGTTTGTTTTATGGTAATTTAAATATTCGCATTATCTCAGTCTCTTTCCTTTCCATTTGTTCTAGGATGGTTCATCTAATGACTTGATGACTTGACAGTAAGGTTAATTCTTCTACGTTTTAAATCTTATGTTCAAATCTTACCCAAGATCGTTCGTAATCTAAAAAAACGTTTTCTTTAACCCATCACCGAGTAGTAAAGATAATTTTTTATATTCTTTTAGATGTATGTTTAGTTCCCTTATCGTAATTTAAAATAATTAATTAATGAGTGCGTGTTGATTAAGGGGAAAAAAAATCTGGAGCAGGATAAATCATAAATATATACGGATGCTATTGATACCGTGTGAAAAAGTGGGACTCGTCCACTAACAGAATGGCTTAACTAACTATAGAGCTAAACCATTTTTTAAGAGACTTAACTGAGTCTTTAAAGGGGAGAGAGACTACCTGAGTCTTTAAAGGGAAGCCTTACAATTACTGAGTTTAAGGATACATAATTTAATCCCTCCCTTATTTTATGCTTCCTATGAACACTCTTCTGATAGGAAAAAATAATATTAATAAAAAAAGCTTCTAAATCGAATAGCATAGCAAAAAAATAATAATCAAAACTTAAAAACATATTTTGCAAATGATGTATTCCTTTATGGAAGTGCTTTCTTTAAAACCACTTCGACTGAAATTTCTAAAAAGCACACATATTCTATGTTGAGCATAAATTGGGATTCAACAAGGGAAGTTCAATTCAGTCAAGCGACAAAAGCTTTCCATGACATCAACAGGCAAGATGTTAAAGATTCAAGTTTGTAAAACTTCCACATCATAAGTTTATTAATAGAGAAAATTGTTCAGGCCAGGCCGAAAGAAGCACAAACTTGAAATAACAAAGTTCCACACACACACATTGTTGAAGTCAACCTAAATAGCCAAGCCTCTAACATTATCATCTAAACACTATGAGCCTATCAATTTTGAAATGGCAACACACTAACACTATCACGTTTACCACTCAAAAAGCCACAATGTTGAGTATCATCGAGCTCGGGTTCTACAAGTCAAAGCAAGGGTCCACAAACTGAAGGAATGAACACTTCACGATGGTAGTGTGATGTAACAAATTAGACATTACAATTTAAACCAAGGCAATGCTGCTTTCACCTCCAGGAGGCTTGCGAACACCACCTAGATAGTCTCTTGATCTAGCCTTTTCATCAGCAAAAATGTTGTTACCGCTAATTTCTCTCAGCTTAGCGGTGCTAAGCGATTTTTCAGCAGAGCCTGGGGGAACATCTCCTTTAAATATATCATTGCCTGTCAACTCAGCAAACTTCTGATCATGTATTTTCTTGGTAGTCTTCACAACAGGCTCTTCACTGAACAGGATATTACTCTGACCTCCAGCTGGCTGTGTAAATGAATAATAATGTCAAGAATTTATTGTAGAAATTAGTTAGCACAGCTGTTTAAACTCACATCCATTTAAAGAACGGTTGGAAGGACTTAAATGAAAGCAAGATAATAAATGAACTCACATTTGAGACTTTAACGGATGTGCGTACAGTCCTAGGTGCAGGTTCTCCCATGTCTTTGATTTCTCTAGGTTCGGAGCTTTGACCTGCAGCAACTAATCTAGGCACAATCTCAGGAGGAGGGCCAAAGATGTCATGTCCAATGAGCTCCTTAGTCTTAGCATTTGATATCAGTTTCTTATTCTTTGCATCCAACTCGCTTTGCAATGTCCCACTCAGCTCACGTTGCTTTGCTACTTCAGGAAGCGAAGTTGGCATTTTAGGAGTGATATCCTCGTCTGGAGTGAACGATATCTGACTAATTCCATTTAAGGTTTGCTGAAAACACATGCATGTGGAATTCAGTGCTGAATCGATATGAATAATTTATGGTCTAAACCAACTATAACCAAATGCATAAGCCTAATACCTTATAAATCCGCAAGCCTGTTTTGGTATTGGGATTAGAAACATCAGATTCTGAAGTATCATCAGCTACAAAGATGCCACTTCCAGTAATCTCCTTTAATTTATTTCCTGAACAAGGTTTCCTAAGAGTAGCAAATAGATAGACTTCAGCTTGTTTAGTACTTTGTACTTATCAAAACCAACCATACTGATGTAAATTCATGATATCTACCGTGATAATCTTGGAGTGTCACATGTATTAAATTAACAACACCTACTAAAATCCATAGAAAAATCTGAATCTTAATGACAACAAGATGAAGGAATAGATATCCAAATTCCAATACTCAAATATTCAAATCACTAGAAACAGCCTTATGAAGTTGCTATTTCTCCTCGTTATTTTTTCCTTTAGAGTAATCACAATTGCTAGCCCCAAAAATAAAAATCTCAAAGACTCGACACACTTCCAATTTAGGAAGCATACCCAATATTTTCTTACTTCTCAGCAAGTTAAGGTAAACTAATTTATGAACAAAAGTAGGAACTTTCAAATTTCAATTGGGTACTGACCATTGTTTAAGATCATTGCCTAATGTTCGATATCACCAAGAAGATAAAGGGAAAAATTGGAAATTTTTAAAAAGCCTTTAAGAAATTTGAAGTTTTGAAGGTTCTATTTGAACAATCTGATGGATAATGCTCTCGAATTTTCCATCTATATGCAAACATTATCATGAAAGAAATACATGCAAATGGTAGATCTGATTCCATAATTAATATTTATGAAAATGGATCTTACTTTTTGTTAAGGCTCTGAGCTTCTTCGTCAGTCACTTGACCTCCATGTAGCACTTTCTTGATTCTATCCGATGGCTACAATAGAAATTAAAAAATCAGAGAACGATAAAATGCAGATTTTGAAACCCGAAAAAAAAAACACCAAAAAAGAAAACTATGCTTGATGGTGAACTAAAATAATAAAGGAATGAAGAAACAATAAATACGACGTCAAAGAGCTTGTCGTTAGAGAAAGCAGAGATTAAGTGGGTGATAATAGAGTGACCTGGTGAGAGGGAATGGGTACGGCGGGAGACGCATGTGAAGATGGCTGGACCTCAGTCCATGTCAGTAGATCGGCGGTTGAAGTGTGAGGCTTCCTCAGTGGTGTGCTTCTCTCCATTTTCTCACTTTGTCTCTCTAATCTGTACTCACAGTGCGTTTGTTGGAACTCTGAGACTTTTCTGGGGGATGGAGTGTTTCTGATTTTTTAAAATAGTTCACTATTTTGAATAACGTTCCAAGTTTTCAAATTTATTTTTCTCCAAATACGATAAAAATAATAATTTAAAAGAATAACGCTTTTAAGAATAAAGTTTAATGTTTCATTATTATTTTTTCCAAAAATAAAAATAAAATGTAACTATAATAATTTGTGTTACGTACTATAATCATCCCGTCATAATAACTATATTAGTTTTTATTGATAAATTTAGGTTATAATAATTTAGTCATAATAATTTGAGTATATAATGTGATGATTTATATTAATTAAAAATAAGATAATTTTTTATTTAACTTTTTATAAAAAGCTTTAAAAATTATCTTAATTTTTATTAACCAATAGCAATTTAATTTTGATGAGACATTTTTTCAATTTGTTTTGTCAAAATTAGATAGATATTTAACTAGTTAAAGTTTAATCGACTAGTGATCTCATTCGTTAAAGTCGAGTTGTACATATGTTTACCTAAATATTTTTTCAACTATCGTAGTTTAATCGATCGATAATCTTATTTATCGAAATAAAGTTAGATATATATCCAATTAAATTGAACATTTACTCAATTACTTAAATTTTAATTAGTCGATAATCATACTTATCTAAACCAAATGACCAAATTTTAATAGACATTTGACTCCAATCCGTGTTTAATATGTATTTAAATAACTTATTACATATATTTTCTCTATATTTGATTGAATAATTGACCAATTATATTACTTAAAGTTGTACATATTATCAAGTATGTGTTTATTAAAGATATATTATAAATAATAATTAAATTACAAGTTAGAGATCCAATCTATAATAAAAACAATGATAACAGATCATATCAATCTATTCCTCTAATTTTTTAGGTTAGATAAATTTAATCTAGTAATTATTAGATAAAGTAGATTAGCCTAATTATTTAAAAAATACTTAATTAGTCTAATTATTTTTTAAAAATAATATTTTTTAGTTAAAAAATGATTTTTTTAAATAATATATTTTTATAATATCCTAAAAACAACACTAAAAATCCAAAAAATATATTCTTATTCTTTTTATTCCCAAATAAAAATAAATTATTTATTATTTGAGTCTTTTCTTTTAGAAAATAAAATTTTATTAAATATCAAAAGGTACAATAAAGATAATAAATCATCAATTTAAATACATCAACAATAAAAATTGTAAAAATAAAACTAAAAATATTCTAAAACATAGAGAGAAAACCTTAAGTTTTTATATTTCGCTCTATTTTAAGATTTTTTTAATCGACTATTTGAATGATCAAATTGATATATTACTCATTTTTTCGGAAAAATAAAATCTTGATATCATATTTTAAGATTTTTTTAATTGACTATTTATTTTTTTTCAAGAGAAATTTAATTTTACACTTGAAAAGTTAATATTTTCTTAGAATTAGTAACTCTACTTAAAAATTAATAGATTAAGCCTATCTTATTCAAAAGAAATTGGATTAAGATGTTTTTGTTCAAGAGTTAGAGAACTATAATGTCTCTAATCTCAAAGAAAATCATAATCGTTCGATTCTCTTTATCTTATTCGTGTTCAATTCTTTATGTTTTAGATTATACCAAAGAGAGAGCATTTTTTTTATCAAAGTTGAATCTTTCTTTGGGTAAATTTTCTTTATAAGGTATATGAGAATTAACAATATTTGTGAACAATTTTTTTAAGTATAAACTAGTTTTTAGTTACGTTTTCATGTCCGTTATTGAAGCTGAAGAAACTTTTGAGCTTTTGTTAATATGTTCCATGTATATACTCTTTATTTACACACATTAAAATTCATATTATACATTTAGAAACATTTAGTATGTATACTGATTGATTGATTGATTAAGTAGTAAGTTGGTCAATCAAAGTGGTAGATTGATCAAGGATCAATTGTGTCCGATATATGTCATCTCGGGTTAGATTTCAAATTGAAGTAGATTGATTAAAGTTAAGTATGATCGATCAATAGGATAGATCAATCGAAAAGGGTATCGACCGATCAAGTCCAAACTGGATGATCAAGCGTGTAAGTTTTCAACATAAAATCTTTTTGTTTACTTAAGCCAACAGGTGATTTACTATATTGTCTCCATTTATTATTGCTCTATGAAATGTTTAATGGACAACATGACTATTGTTTATTAATCTATCATTAGGGTTTCAACTCTCCTATATAAACATCCTAAGTATTTTGTGTTTTTTCTTTCAAAATGTTTATAAAATCTAAATCATATTTTGTTAAGCTTGTTCTTGATTTAATTTATTAAATATTGTATGGTTATGTTTGATTGATTCATAAGTCTATTTATTTTTATGATACTTTGATTTAAACCTTTATTTTAGGATATGTTAGATTATTTAAATTAACTCATTTAATTCTTGAATCTTCTAGCTAGGTTTTTTTATTATTAAATCTGATCTAGGACACACTCTACATTTATGTTATTTGTAGTAACTTTTTAGGTGCTTGTTAAATGGGTTTGATTGCTCGTGTGACTCGAAATATTAGAATTTTGGTCTGGATGTGCATACCTGTCTTATAAAGACTATGAAAAAGCAAATGATTGTAAGTAAATTACTTTGAGGACTTTATCTGTGAAGGGTAGTTTGAGACATAACTTTGTAATCGAATTGATTTTCATAGTAAATAATTATGTGATTCGATGGATTGAATGAAAATTAAAACTAAATAAGTTCTACAAAAAATTTGGTAGAGTTTTTTTTTTAAATTGAGATTAATCATCCTATAATAAAATGATAACAAATCTCATATAATACTTTTTTTGTTGACTAACGGATATCATGATCTTGTACACAACCACAACATGACTATACATTGTATACATCAAATCATATGGCTTTCTAGCCTTGGCTATTAGTTTATATACACACCAACCAAAATTTGTTATAAAAGAGAGTAAAGAGATCAAACCATCTAAAATGTACAACAAAAGATTGACTTTATGCTCCCAAACTTGTCGTCATGCCATGTTTTCTAAAAGTTGTAACCCAGAGAAGAAAATATAAAATGTGAGCTTGAAAGCTTAGTAATTGGATGAGTTTTATAAATATTTGTAATTATAAACTTGAAAATCGTGAATGAAATACTTAAGACTTACTATGAAATAACATGATGATAAAAATGACGTGTCTGATCATTAGAAGATAGTAATGTACCATCTTATAAGTTACTATGAAGTAATATTATAATGAAAATGATTTTTATCTGATATTTAAAGTATATAGCATATTATCTTACGAGTTATTATGAAATAACATGTTGATGAAAATAATGTGTTTGATCTTTAGAATATAATAATCTACTATCTTATGAGTTATCATGAAATATCATAGTGATGAAAATGATTTCTATATGATCTTTAAAATAATATAACGTGCTATTATAAGTATATAAATAAAAATTATAACTATGATAAATTTATTATCCCAAGAGTACTCGGGGATTTGATTCACACACGAAAGAGATGCTTAGCATTGGGGTAAGCTTTTAACTACTCGTGTGGAAAAATTACTTGATGTAGTCACTTTTTCCTAGTAGTATATATCATGTGCATTGACTTTAATGAACTGATAGATTTTATATTGAACTATAGATATCATACTAAGTTGGTAGACATCATTGAACAGAATTGGATCAAATTTTGTTGTCATGATGTCATACAAAGTCAAACTTAATATTCTGAATGCTGAATAGAACTATCACTTAATACTGAAAGAGAAATACTCTGTTATTTTTAAAATAGTTATTGAACATGCAATCTTGTATAAAAATTAATATAGTAAAATGATTTAATTTCAAGTTGAAATGCTTATAAATTATCTTGATTTTAACTAACTGGTTCTGATAATGAAAAATAAAATATATTATTATGGTGATATCATACTAGACATACATTGAAACTAACATACAATATGTTATTCAAATTCTAGTTAAAAAGTGAATGCACGATAAACCTTAATGTTCAAAAAATTCTATTAATACCAAATGAAATTACTTGAATGTGAATGGGATTCTCAATGATTTTATCAAAACTTTTGAAAAGAAAACTTAATATCATTTTGTAAACTTTCATTTAAAATAAATACAACAAGTAAAACATATTTTCTCGTGCTAGTGCTGCTAACTATGTACTATCTGGTTGAAGTTCTAAATGGTAAACACGTTTTCATAACATGACTTAATGTTTTAAAGTTCTAAATGGAAAACACGTTTTCATAACATGACTTATTGTATAAGTAAATAAAATGCATTAACATGAAACATATATTTTTAAATTGGATATGATTAACTTTGATAGCAAAGCTTGGTATGAAGTTGTATTGTTAGAAAGTAATTAATTTATACTATTTAAAGTTTATTTTAATTGAACTAGTAATCCTATATCTATATGCATGAAATTTTACTAAATATTTAAATGAATTAGGTGTTGAAATTAAATAATCAAGTAAGAATATAAAATCATGTGATCAAATTTTTTAAATACTAAATATTCACTCATAGTATTGTATCATTGTTACTGCTCTAGTTGCATTGAAATGTCTTTTGGATCAACCCATCCTATATGATCATACTTGTGTCAGAAATAAGAATGATACCATAGCTAGTTAGCTATTATAAAATTGAATGGTACTTTAAAAATATATAAACATGAGTTGTTAACATATAACTAAATATGGTCCTCAATACTTAGGTAGAAATTTATAATTTTAATATTTTTATGCTTCTAGTTCCAAATAAAAAAAACATACTCTAAAATTCGATAAACTTACAAGTAAAATAAGTCCAAAATTATTTAAAAAAATCAATGAAATACAAAATTTGAACTAGACTTTTTAACCATTAACATAGGTAAAATATCTTTTGAAATCACTAAAAAATGTTTCTTAATTTAATTACAAATAATTCTAAGTGAAGATGTCCAAATTAAAATCTCCCAAAACACTCCAAAAATAGATATTTTTATCTTTCTAGAGACCGAAAATATACTCATTTTATATCAAAATTTGTTTTACAAACAAAATTTTACTTATATGTAAGTGATAATGTGTTAAACCACTAATAAATAAATTATGATAAATTGAATCTACAATAACTTAAGTATATATAAAATCTTAAATATATTTATTTATTATATAATTAAATATAATAAATTTAAATTTAGAGTATTATAATTAAATTATATATATACATTATTAGTTTAATAATTATTATAATAATTTATGTTTTATAATGTTGAATTTTCATAACTAAAATATTTATTTATTTATGAAAATATTATTTTTATCAACATTAATTTTATTTAACTATAATATTTTGCAAATATATACTATATTTTAAAAGAAATTTTAAGAAACAAGGATTATGAGGATAGATAGGATAATTACCAATGCCACACCATCTCTTATGGGTTTACCAATATCAAAATCAAAATTTCTTCATAAATTATGATTCTTATAGGACAAATTAACATCCCTAATAATAATATTCAATTGTGTTCGATTAGGGAGACATTGAATGAGTTTAATTTACCAAAGTTTATCTTAATTAGATGTCATTAAAATCATTTTACACTTACACATGTTAGTCTAGTTGGCTTCACAGTTAGCTTGTTATATATAAGAGTGCAAGTTTGAGCGCTATCCTGAGTGTTGATATGAGATTTATTCTCTGCACTAAGTATTTGATAAAAATTCTTATATCCTACCATGTGCAACTACGAAGAGAAAACCTTGAAAGGTGAGTGAATAATTATATTACATAGCCAATAATCTTAAATAAGAATAATTTATTTACCTTGAGGTTTTTTTTGAACAAAAATAAATAAATAAATTTATAAAGATGTATATAAGAAATGGGCATGAAGACGGACGAGAACAGTTATATTAATAACCATAATTACCTGCATAAGTTTCGAGTATATTTGAGTAATAATCGTTGATTATGAATAAATAATAGTTTTCTATAATTTAACTATACATCTTATTTTTTTAATATTTTTTTAAAAATATATTTAATTTTTAAAAATTAAAAATTAACAGAATTTTTATTATATTATTTTAATATTTAATATTTTAATTATTTAATACATACTTTTAATTAAAATAAAAATATAAAAATAAGAATTAATAATATTCAATCTAATTATTCAGAATTGTATGTTATATTATTAAAATATTTTTTTTATATAATTATATATATTTCAAAAATAATATTAATATATATTTAATTTTAATTAATTTTAATTTTAATATTAAAATAATCATTCTTGTCTAATACATTATCAATTATGATTATATTAAAAAAAACTATCGAATGTTTCTGAATAATTATAATTTAAGTTATCCTTTTATTGAAATGTCAATTCCTGTTAAATTTATTCATTCTAATTTTATATTTAGTTAGGTTGTAAAGTGAGAATAAAATGAAATCGATTCCTAAAAGAAAATGAATCAAAATTTTTCTTCTTTCTTAAGAAATCATGATTGTATTTCTATCTCAAATGTTTTTTTTAAATTTTATCTCAATCCCGAATATAATCCTAAACCCTAAACCTTAAGTGTTAAATCATAGATCCTAAATCCCAAATCCAAAAACCTAAAACACAAAACCCAAAACTCTAAATCTCAAATCCCAAAACCCTATTTAGAAAAATAATAATTTTAATAATATATTTTATTTTTAAGTAATAATTATTTAAAAAAACAAAGATTTCAATAATGTATTTTGTTTGACAAAAAAATAATAATTAAATGATATTATTTAAACTTTACTGAATATAGAGGTATTAAGATAATATATAATGTTTTGTATTCTATTCAAATTGTAAACTAAACAAACTAAACACTGTAATATTGATTTATTTTTTTATTTCAATGTTCAAACAAAAAAAAACTATTTCTTTTTTTATTACATTCCATTATCATTCTCGTTCGAAACTTTAACGAGAACCAAGTTAAATTCTCTAATATTTCTCTTAGAGGTGACTCGTCATCTCATTATAATATTTTCATAACATATTTTTTATATATATAATATATATTTTATAATTTTTTTTTAAATTAAAATACTTTAATTATTTAATTCAAAAAAAATAATATTTTAATAATATAATTTAAATTTTTAATAATTTATATATCATATATAAAAATTATATAATTAAAGAATCTAAATAACATATATTTAAAATATTTTTCCATTCCGGTAATCCCTAACTTCTCTCTTTTTCCTTAGTCGACGTACCCTTTTCACCCAACTTCTTAAAATGGCTTCCAACTGCCGTTGTGCATCGTATGGCCCCGGTTGCCATAACATGCCGGTAAAGGACTTGAACGAGCTTCGATACCCTTCCCATTTCCCTTCACAAGCCACACCAGGTTGTACCCAAACATCCTAAGGTGGTGTCATCAACCGCCAGTGATCATATCCTTCCGATCACTCTCAAAGTGCCAGTAGCTGTCGTTGTTGTCTGTTGTCGGTAAAACAGTTGGCGGAGCTCCACCTTGCATCCTTCTTATATACACGTGTGTAAGGAAAATTAAAAACTCTTGTTGTTCCCATATGCAAATTAGTCTCTGTTTAATTTAGTGGTGTTTGATCTGTTTCTCTAATTTCTTATTCGATTATTGCATTTTCTTATTTGATTATTGCAGTTTCTATAGAAATTACAATAGATGCATGCTTTGTGTTTGATAAAATGACTATGTGGGCTCTATTTTATATTGTACTTGAGTATATTGTGTTATGAATACTAGGAGAGTGCTAATTTCTTTAATTTCTTAAATGTTGTGATTGATCACATACTAGCACATGTTTATTGATTTGTATAAAAGTGTGATTTTCTTTAAATCTCTCTAATTTTATTGCGCATATAGGAGAAATGGGAAGATAAATTTAGGCTTACCTCCTAATCCAATATTTTTAACCAATAAGAGGTATATATATATATATATATATATATATATATATATATATATATATATTTGGTTAAATATTCACGTAATTTATTATTTAGTGCAAATTTATGACAATTTTTTTATACTGTGTTTGATAAAGTGTAATTTAGTTCTCAAAATCTCTCAAATCATGTGGTTAAACCATATTAACGTATGTTTTATCGAACTAAGTTGTTTTTTTTTTCTTTTTTAATATATTAGATTTACATTATAGCTTATATTAATTCATAATTTATGTACTATTTTTAAATCAAACTTATGAATGAAATTGTCTTCCATAGTTTATAGATATTTTAGTTAAATATATTGGTTTTACTTGAATATTATTTGATAATGTAGTTTAAATATTGTCTCATATGTCTTGTTAGCTATGTCACTTGTTTATGTACATTCAACTTCTTAGAAGTTATAGACTTTTGAAGTAATATACATTTGAATTTGTTAGCTCTATCTTTTTTTAGTTTAAATGAGAAGCACAATTTATTAGCTTGTGACTTTTATTAGACCTTTCGAGTAATATACTTTTAAATTTTGTACGCGTATGTAGTCATTAACCTTCCATTCTTTAATATGCACGTTTTAAAGTATTAACTTAGATTTAAAGTTTGTGTACGTTTTACTGTATAACCATAAAGGTTATGTCTGGGTTCTAGACAACTGAATTGCAAAGCTTAAGAAATGACAAATAATACAATAATTATAAAATTTAACATATTAATTAAGAAATAGTGAATTTCCATATATGGTTTTGATAATTGAAATAGATCGGTAGAATAATTTGATTGCAGTATAACATATATAGCCAAGAAACAGACACTACTATTCAATTACCTTTTGCGGAGATTACAAAAGCCTAACTATGTTCTCGTTACCTCTCAACCAAAAGAATTCTCGTAAACTTTGACTGATATATACATATGTACAACAAAAGAAGAAACAAATCCCTTTATACCCACCTATTCAACACCAAAACGAACAGTTAAATTTCATGTCAAAATTCTCCAACCAAAACCCATATGAATGAGTATAAGTGCCAAAACTAATAGCAACCCCATTAATTAATTTCTTCTAAAAGGTCTCCAAAGCAGCCGCTAGAGCAAATATATCATAATACTCTTCACAAGTGCACAAATGGTCATGACCTTCGTTGCAACCACACTCATCCCACTTCTTTTCCCTTCTTTGCATCTGTTTCTCTATCCCTTCCTCTATTGATGAAATTCCAACTTTGACCACGACTTGTAACTTTGGTGGTTTGACACCCTCAACTCTCTGCTTTTTATTTGAAATCATTGTCACCCACTTGTCTAAGACCATGTTTGGAGACTCAATAACCTCTTTCCAAGCAATCTCTGTTTTGCCCAAAAGTTGTGAACCCCCAATGTTACCAAAAACAGGAACTTTGTTTCTCCACCTTAACTCGAACACAATATTTTCCTGCTTCAGATTGGTTTTCATTGAGTCCTCATTTCCAGAGCACTCCAACAAGAAAGATTCGTTCCAAACGTGGTCTAACTTGGAAGGAATTTCACGAGTGTCTAGTTTTATTCTTTGGTTATTTCCTGCAAAGATATAGTACCTTACAAAAAGAGTGCCTGTGGATTTCATGAACTCTGTGTTTTTTGCTTGCTTGATTTTCACCTCACAAGTTAGAGAAGAGAAAGGATGAGTTGAGCCCATTAATTAATTCTGAGATAAATTAGATAGAGATAGAAGGAAATGATGAGAAATGAATAAACTGAAACTTTTAGAATGAAGATAGTGTTTGGGGTTTGAAGAGCTTATATATAATGTGCTTGTGGTAAGGGAATAAAGTAAGGAAAGTAAGCTGCTTTATGTATTAGAAAAACAGTGGAAGTATCCTTGTTTAGATATGATTGCAATATTATAATGTTATAGGGCAATGAAGAAAATCGTTGGAGATTGACTGGAAGATTAGGATTAATTGAATATAGAGGACCTTTATATTCTTGAAGAGCTGGATATTCTAAAATGACTTATGTTAGTTGCAATAAGGTTGGCTCTCACTGTGGAATTATAGAATTTGTAGAATGGAATACTTATGTGGATTGCTCCACCAACTCAATACAATTATACAATCATCATCTTCCCCTTTTCTTTTCTTTTCAGCTTTTGTTTTTTGTTTCGGCCCATTTAGTTTGGATAATTTAGTTTGATGAGTTTTATTTTTGACAAATTAACAACACATTTTGGGCACTTTTAATAGGATATGTTTTTTTTTAAATAAGGTATATAATTAACCAAATAATTTATACCCCAAGTTTTATGATTCGGCTAATTTAATACACGACTAGTAGAAAATCAATATTACAAGTGATTATCTACGGTGATTAAGTGATATATTGTAGCTTAAATATTTTTCTTAATTTTAATTATCTTTATTTGATTTTATAATTTAAATATGCTATTATTTAGATCATTGATCATAATAATTCAATGGCTAACTTTATATGTTATTTATTTATAAAAAAAAAGAACATTATTTGTTATTATCTTTTATCATATCACATTGTAACTGAAATCAACTCATACATGGGTAAAAAATTAAAGCTGTCTGTCTCAGCATATTCATGTAAAATAGGTTACTTTAATAACTTATTATTATTATTATTATTATTATTATTATTATTATTATTATTATTATTCTAAGATAACCTATTGTATATAAAACATATAAATGGGGTGTTTATATTAAAATAAGATTAGTAAGAAGGGATTATATTAACTTATCGGCAAAAATGAAAAAGAAAGTAGGGAAGAAAAAAATTCTATACAAGTTGAGAAAAGAAATAAAAATGAAATTCGTAACTTCAAAGTTCCAAGTTGACATATACAGAAACTATTAGGAAGTCTTTCTCTAACAACTAGGAAAGAGTTTCACTTTACAACACAAAAGGCTTCTTGGAAAGATATCATAGTATCCTGATCCCACTTATTTTTGTTTAAAAAGATACAATTAAGCCTCAGCAGAGAAGGGATACAAATTGATTCTAAGATTGTGGTTAATTTTAAAATAATATCAAAAGAAACAAAGAGAAGGATTAAGGAGGGTAGTTTTGTTTAATTACACCAATGGAATAAATAAATAAATTAACAAAAATAAACATCAAGAATCTAGGCTCACACTCATGAGGCCTTTATTCTATGTCGGACATAAGTATGTTATGTCTTATGAATACTCGGAGAGTGTGCTAATTTATTTACTTTCTTGAATCTTGGGATTGATCACGTACTAGCACATGGTTCTTTAAATCTCACAAATTTTAATGTGTATGTAGGAGAAAAGATAAAATAAATTTTGGCTTACTTATTCCAATTTCTTTTAATCAATATATTTATATAATTAAATTTTCAACCTAATTTAATATTTAATGTAAATTAATGTTAATTTTTTTATAGTACTAATAGTCTTCATTGCACTTTAGATTAGTTTATTTGAATTGTTTAGTTCTATAATTTAAGAATATTGTGTGTGTGAATGATACAAATGACGTTACAACAATTTAAGAAGAAGATATAATTGATAAAAATAGGTGATGAGGTAATTGATACACTAAATCCCATTGGTGGTCCATTGAATACCAGTTACATCAACACGCATGTAGCCAAAGACTTTAAAAAACTCTTTATAAGAAATGCATGATTAATAAAGATTTTTTTACTAAAACTGGTGATCCATCATATTAGGCGAAGTTAGTTATGCACACATCTAATAGAATCCTCATTGTAAAAGAATATTTTTATGTCACATAGCCTCCTATAAATGACTTATAAAATGTATACATTTTACTATGAATTTTAATGAGAATACAATAAATTCAAGCATTTTTTCATTTTCTTGTATCAATCTTCTCGTCATCTTTATCATGCTCTATTTGCATCACCTTCGTCACCTTTAATACGTTTGAAAAATCTTACATGGTATTAGAGCAAACAAGCTCTTGAGCTTGCTTGTGTCACGTTTTAATGGTTGATCCACCATTCGTAATTAATACACCAACAAAAACTCATATAAACACAAACAAATAAGATAAAGACATGTTTACTTTTCATAATATCATAGTTTCCATTAAAATCAGTAATAATAACTTTGTGATAAGGAGGCACCAAATCCTTAAAATCTTGAGTAATTTAGAGCTTGAAACACATCTATTAAATGACTCATCAAGAGAAAAATTGGATGATGGAAGCATTGATCCTTGCTACAAGACGTGGAAGAAGCAAGATAATATGCTCAGGTGTTGGTTATTGGGATGTATGACAGATGAGGTACTAAAATAGATCTCTAGTTTTGATACATCCAGTGATGCATGGGTGAAACCTGAGAAGGCATATACTTCAAAATCTTGAGCAAGAGCTATACAAGTCAAGGAGGAATTGCAAGGAATTATGAAAGCTAATATGAGCATTAAAATTATATTCTAAAATTTAAAATACTTTCTAATGAATTGGAAGTAGGTGTGGAATATCATAGAAGAAAAATTAATGAATGTTTTAGGGGGTTTGGATGAATCATATGATAATGTATTCTCTACACTCACTAAAAGAATGATTTCAGAAGTAGTGGCCGTTGATGTTGCTAAGGCTTTCCTAATGAGCCATGAAAGTAGATTAGAGAAAAGAAAACATGTGTTAACATCACTATTACCATCAATCAATTTTTTTTGTAAAAATTGATACTCACCAAGGAGATCATAAACTGTTTGACAATGATTTTATGTAAAAAAATACACCTTACACTGGGAATGCTAACTATGGCTAACAAGGATAGACAAACTCTAGACAAATGTTTCCATAATTTAATCCAAACTCAGCTTTCTATGGAAATGACTCACAAAGTAGAGCACAAAACTTTGGCAAAGGGAAAGGTTGCTCTCAGTGCTAGCTTTGTGGCATACTAGGTCATATTTTGGCCATTTGTTGATATAGCTTTGACAAAAACTTTGTCTTAATAATGTCAACTAATAATTAGGCAAGACCTCATCCTGTAACACCACATCAACTTTTAAATTTTGAACTCCAATGACCATTTTCACCTATGCCTAGACCTCAACCATATAATTTTAGATCCCCCATTCAATAGCATGTCTTCACCTATACAAGTTATGTTAGTTATACCTACATAGCCTTCCCAATCTAACAAATCATAAATGTCTACACCACCACTATTTCAACCTTATACTGCACCATTTCTAAATTTTTAGCCATAAGCATTTCTTACCTATCACATACCTGCTTCACCTCAAGACATTGTACCTCAATCCAACCCACCTTAAGGAACATAATATTCAATATATTAGAATGCTACTAGAGAACCTTACTGGTATTTAGACTTTAGAGCTAGCCATCATGTCACTTCTTATCCAAGAAATATCGCCACCTCTCAACCATACAATGTCTCAAACAACTTAATGCTAGGAAATGGTAAGACCATTAATATTTCTTCTGTTGGTAATAGTCAATGTATGTCTCATTCTTTACCTTCTCGATTGATGAATCTTCAAAATGTTCTTACTATTGCAAAATATTTAACGAATATTTCAAAATTTGCTTAATATACAATTATCTTTTTGAGTTTCATTCAAGATACTATTGTGTAAAGGATCAGGTATAGGGGATATGAGGCATCTATATAATGAACTTTATGTCTTTGATTTGGATTTTACAAAGACTAAAGGTATACCATCTTTTCTGTTTCAATCGAGTTTTCTCTAACCTAATTTAACAAATAAACTTGTATTTTTTATGCTTCTAGTTCATCCCAAAGCGTGGAACTCTGGTATCAACATTTGGCTCATGCTTTCTTGCCTATTGTCAAACATGCTTTATCTCAATGTTGTATTTCGTTTTTTGAAAATAAATATGTGCCATCCTTACTATGTAAAGCTTTTCAAACAAGTAAGAGTCATGAGCTACTTTATGTTCCTCGAGTTGTGTATGCTAGTTTTCCAAGTTATACACTTTGATATATAGGTAGTTCCACTTGTTTTTAGAAATTCTTATCAATATTATTTGCATTTTACAAATGAGTTTTCAATACTTACTTTGATTTATTTTTTAAAGGAAAAAAGTGATGTCTTACAAGCTTTTATTAACTTTAAATCCCAAGTTGAATTACAATTAAATCATAATATCAAAACCCTTCGCAATGATTGGGGAGGAAAATTTCAAGCCTTGAGTGCTAACTATCTTAGTTTGGCATCACACATCATGTTTCATGTCCTCATTCTTGTGAATAGAATGCTTTGGCTGAGAGAAATCGTAAGCATATAGTAGAATTAGATATGGCAATGATGTCACATGCCTCTTTACCTCCTAAATGTTTGGTATGAAGCATGCTTTTTTAGCACCTATCTCATTAATAGATTACTAACTCCACTTCTGCATAACATATCTCTATTGGAGTTCTTGTTTCACATCAAACCAGATTACTCATTATTGAAAGTCTTTGGGTGTCTATGCTTCCTTTGTTTATGCCTCTACAATGGTCATAAACTTTAATCTAAATCCATTCCTGTCACATTTCTGGGCTACAACCCTCATCATTATGGCTACAAATGTCTTTCTAATGAAGGTAGACTTTATCTTAGTTATGATGTAATATTTGATGAATCATTTTCCATATTTCTTCAAAACTGAACTTGTGTCAACCTTTCTTCCTATAAGAACAATTTTACCAACTGTCAGATTATACTCTTCACACACAATTTATTTCTATTGGTTCTCTATTAGTTCCCCTAATCTGTAGTACTTAATCAATTACAAACTCTTCCAACACACGACTTGTTTTACGGTCATTAAATGTACCTCATCAATCTTCTTTGTTTTCAAATGTGTTATTCATTCCTCGAATACAACCTTATATTGTTCAACCTTATTCTACAAATACTTATTTTATGCTTACCGATCCAAAATGAACATTCGTAAACCTAAAGTTTTTTCAACAGTGATTGATCTCAATATGATTGAACCTTGTTCAGTTAAACAAGTATTATCAAATGACTTGTGAAAAGCTTCTATGAAACAAGAATTTAATGCTTTAATAAACTAGTTACACCTACTCCATAAAAGTTATATATATATATATATATATATTAAATAAGGTATGTAATTAATTGAATAATTTATACCTAGGGTTATGATTTGACCAATTTAATCTTTTAACTCGATCAATTTAATAATTTAATGTCTCTTATTTGATATATATATTTTAAATAAGGTACGTAATTAATTGAATAATTTATATCTAGGGTTATGATTTGACCAATTTAATTTTTTAGCTCGATCAATTTAGTAATTTAATGTCCCTTATTTTACCAATTTAGTATACAACACTTAGATCTTTAAACATAATAATTCAATGGCTAACATTATTTGCTGTTATTCATAAAAAAACATTATTTGTTATCACATTGTCACCGAAATAAGCTCATATATAAGCAGCAAATTAAAGTGCCTCCAATAGGTTAACTTAACCACTAGTTATTATTATTTTTATTCTTATTCTTCTTCTTCATCTTCTTGTGCATTTATTTTATAAAACATATAAGTGTAAAATAGGTTAATTTAACCCGTTACATTATGTCAGCTGATTACCAACAAAGATTCCATACAAGTTGAGGAAAAAAGAAAAAGAAAAAGAAAAGAAAAAGAAATTGGTAACTTCAAACTTCCAAGTAGGCATATATAGAAACTCTTTGCAAAATCTTTGAATTTATCAACTAGAAAAGATGTGGAATTTACACCTCAAAAGGCTTGTTGGAAAGATTTCATAGTATCCTGATCTCACTTATTTTGTTTAAAAAGATACAATTAAGCCTCAGTAGAGAAGGAATTCAAATCGATTTCTAAGCTTCTTGTTAACTTTTATATAATATCAAAAGAAACAAAGAGACAAGGATTAAGGAGGGCAGTTTTATTTAATTACACCGGTGGAAAATAAATAAATTAACACAAATAAACATTAAAGATCTACACTTACCACTATGTGGGCTTTATTCTATATGGGACTGTGTTATTTCTTATGAATACTAATGTGGTAATTTCTTTAAGGTAATATTTGATAGTAATATAAATAATAATAAAGAATGATTCTTAGTATTTTTATGTTTGATTTGACTATTAATTTATAATAGAATGTAAAGTGCTTCGACAATAGTAATAATACTTATTTCTTACCTACGTCACAATAATACGCTACAATTCTTTATTTTCTTTGCACATTTATGTTATCATTTATTATTTTTTTCCTTTATTTTATCTCATTTAGGAGTCTTTAAACTTAATTTTTTAATTTTACTTTATTTATAATTTTATAAATTTATTTTCAATATTATAATTATCTTGATTTCACTGCTCAAATAGACACAATAATAATAATAATAATAATAATACTGTTTTTATTGAATTTAATTCTTATTATTATCACCATTTTTATTATGAAATAAACTTACTTAATTTCTTAAATCTTGTGATTGATAATATGCTTGGTTATTTACTTGTATAAAATGTGATTTTCTTTATATCTCACGAATTTTGTTGTGCACATCGGAGAAAAGTGAAATTTTTGGCTTAATTAACCCAATTTCTTTTAACCAATAAGAATTGTATATATATGTATTTATTTTATTAAATTTTCAACCTAATTTAATATTTAATGCAAATTTATGTTAATTTTTTTACAGTGTGCTTGATAAAGTGTAATTTTGTGCTCAAAATCTCTCAAACCACATTATTAAATCATATTGAGGTATATTTTTATTCAATTGAGTTTTTTAATATAAGATTTACATTATAATTTATATTTGTTCATAATTTATGTACTATTTTTAAATCAAACTTACTAATAAAATTATCTTCTTTTGTTTATAGGTATTTAGTTAAATATATTGGTTTTACTTGAATATTATTTGATAATGTAGTGTAAATATTGTCTCATATACCTTAGCAATGTCACTTGCGGTATTTATACATTTAACTTCTTAGATATTATAGATGAAATCGTATACATTTGAATTTTTTAGCTATATCACATGTATTAGACATTTGAGGTAATATTCTTTTAAATTTGTATACCTATAATAATAAAACTTTCAATTCTATAACATGGACGTTTTAAAGTACTAAGATTTTTTTTTGCTCCAAATACAATTATTTATATATTATAATAATAAAACAAATTACATAAGTCCGACAGATTAAAATTAAGATATACATCATTAAACAATAGATAATTACTAAAAACAAAATAACGTTGTAGTTGATTTAGGCTGGAAAACTAGCCCATCCTCTCTGTTAAGAGAATTTTCTAAGAATTACAATTGGAACATCTAATTTCATATCTTTTCTGCCTATTTACCATATCCATATGGGTGATTATCTCTTCAACCCAAAATTCCCACAAATGTAGTCTTCCACAAATGTGGTTCCATAATTTTTGCCAGCAAGAACACACTACAAGACTTCAGTCCATGAACCAATATCGAACCAATTAAATAAACAAGATACCAGTAGGTTCATGAGTGGTTCACAAACATAATATGTACACCAAGCAGATTTCCAATTCAAAAAAGTTGGAAAGCTTGTACATGAGAGAATTATTCAAAAAACTGCCTTTTTTCATTGATAACTAGTAATATAAGAACCCATTCGTAAGCTATCAGAAAGTGCTAATAGGTTTATGTAACATAAATACCCAAATAAATTTACCAATGTGGAAGATATAGAATATTACAAAACCCAGTTGGACAGGGCTATATAGATATTTATTAAATATTATATTTAGTGACATAATATAATCATCACAGAAAATCCCAACCTTGATTATCATTAGAGTCATCATCTTCATCTTAATTCTCTATTAGAGCCTCCATTGTAGCCTAAAAAAGATATGGATAAAGTAGTTTTGTTCTGGCAAGAATAAACTTGAAAAAAAAAGAAAGAAAAAGGTATGAGGAGAGAAAGGAGAACGAGCGGAGAAGATTAGTTAATTGGTACAAAAATTATAAAGATCAGATTCTTAGAGACAAACTTACAAAGGGACAAAGTTAGGTTTAGCTCTTCAAAATGAAGGTCATTCTTTCTCTAAGGTTCATTCTCTCATTAGAGAAGAGAAGGGTTCGGGATACCTATTCGTCCTTTGTAAGTTTTATTATATATATATATATATATGCTATGGTGTGAAGTATTAATTTAGATTTAAAGGTTGCATACGTTTTCCTTTATAACCTGGGTTCTAGACAATTGAATTGCGATGCTGGAGGAAAGCCAAATAATTCCATAATTATAAAATATAACATAATCTAAGTAAAACTTAAAGATCCACCAAAAAACTTAAGAGGAGGGATAAACGAGACATCAATTACTCCTTCTAAGCCATATGCTGTAACATATGTTAGAATTTAATCTTTACAGATAAAATAATTATGATCATCTAACTTTATTGATAAATTAAGACTCATGGGAGGTGATGAAGACTTGTTCTGCGCTAGAACATCAATTGGATTTACGTTCGTAATAGCATCTCGAGTAAGATTATAAACCTGAGGATTAAAACCAAAAATTACGTTAGTCCTGAACTGATGATTAACTGATGAACTTGAATTACATTGTTGAATGAGAAGACAAAGAACCAGAAATGACATCTCTATAAATTTGATCACAAACACCCTTATTCGCCGTAGCTAGAGCTTTGAAGCTCATGTTATGATATCATTTAAAGAAAGATTAAATGAGAGAGAGAAAGAGAAGAAAACTGAATTTCATTCACCATATGTAAAGCTAACATAATGTTTGTTGAATATTGGCTCTTAAAAGTAACAAATTAGTGACCTAATTTAGGGAAATTAGTGACCTAATTTAAGGAAATTAGTAGCTTAAATTATGGCATAATTTAGGGAAAAAGAGTCTTGCTTCATCTATAAATATGAAGGAGTTCATGCATTGAAGAACAAAGCAAAAACCAGAAAAAATCAGAAAAAGCATAAACAAACTCAAAGAGAGAAAATACTTGGTGAGTTTGAGAGTTTTTTGTGAGTTTGTGGAAACACTTGAGAGATATTATTAGTGAAGAAATCTGTATCTGTATTATGTATATTTCCTACTTATTTCAATAATATCTGATGCCTCCCGTGGACCTAGGCAAATTGTCGAACCACGTAAATTCTGTGTGTTTTCTTTTACTGTTTTGATATATTCATATACCGCTTTTTATTGCTTCCGTGCACAAAAAATTGGTATCAAAGTCAAATATAACAGTATTATATATCAAATCGAAGCTCTCGACGAGACAAACATAATGGTGAAAGAATTTCTCAAATCGGAGGTCAGAATCACCGTTGAAAGCCGTCGGAGTGCTGCTGCTAGCAATTGAGTTAACTCAGTCATTAGTGATATTTGGACTGAGTTGGTCCATTTTTCACCCGTTTTCAACTGAGTCGGACCTATTCCTAGCTAATTAGACCATTCCGGCTTCAACTGTAAACTCCATTTTTTCAAATAAGGTATAAAATTTGGAGAAACACTGTTTTAAGTTGTAAGTGTCAAATTTCTGTTATTTGTTTGTACTTATGGCTAATAAAAGAGAGATCGAAGAAGGTGAACAAGTTGACCTTAGAATTTCTGGCAAACCAAGTTGTTCTACTCGAAGAACTATGTTGTTCAACGCAAAGTTTGAGGTGGAGAAATTCGACGGCACTAATAACTTTGGTATGTGACAATGTGAAGTATTAGATCTATTGTTCTGAGAAGGATCTAATATAGCCTTGGAGACTAAGCCAGAAGATTATTCAAATGAAAATTGAAATTATATCAACCGATAAGCTTGTGACACAATTCGACTATGCTTAGAAAAAGACCAGAAGTACTTTTCCATGAAAGAGAATGTAGTTGCAGTTCTCTGGAAAAAACTAGAGGACAAGTACATAACAAAAAGTATTAAGAACAGACTCTATTTGAAGAAGAAACTTTTCTGTTTCCAGTACAAGAAAGGTACTTCTATGATTGAGCACTTAGATAATTTCAATAAAATTTTGATCGATCTTTAAAATTTAGATGTTAAAATTATTGATAAAGATAAAGCTTTGTTGCTACTAAATTCATTACCTGAGAGCTATGAGCATTTAACCACAACCCTGTTATATGGAAAAGATGAGGTTAAATTCATAGATGTTTTAAATGCTTTGGTAAATAATGAGTACCGGAAGAAGGATCAACATGATCATGGAGACTCAATATCAGAAGCATTGACAACAACCAAAGGTAGGATGAACAACAAAAAATCTAGCGGATCAAATAATAGGGGGCCATCTAGATCAAAGTCCAGAGAAGAGTCATCGAGAAGACGTCTTGCAAAGGACGAGTGTGCCTATTGTCACCAGAAAAAGGGCATTGAAAGAAAGATTGTCCAAACACAAGTCAAATGCAAACATTGCACAGAAGGCAGATGAAGATGAAGAATTAGCCTTTTCAGTTTCATCATCAAATATCTACTCAGACAAATGGATTCTTGATTCTGGATGTTCTTATCATATGTGTCCGAACAGACATTGGTTTTCGAGTTTTGAGGAGCTCGATGGAAGAGTTGTGCTTATGAGCAATGAAAATGCCTGTCAGATAAAAGGGATTGGAACAGTACGACTAAAGATGCACAATGGTACAATTAGATAACTTACAAATGTAAGGTATTTTTCTGACCTACAGAAAAACCTTATTTCTTTAGGTGTTCTAGATTCTGATGGTTACAAGGTAACATTGGAAAATAGAGTCTTAAAAGTTGTACGAGGTGCATTTGTAGCGATGAAGGGTACTCGGAAGGTGAACTTGTATTTCCTACATAGGAGTATAGTTACAGGAAGAGCAACTATCTCAAGCAGTTCTGAAGAAAAGACAAATGATTCTTCCTGCCTGTGGCACATGCACTTAGGGCATGTCGGTGAAAAAGGCTTTGTAATACTTAATGAAGCAAGGCCTTTTGAAAGGTGCCAAGACTGGAAAGTTTGATTTTTGCGAGCATTGTGTAATGGGAAAACAAACAAGAGTCAAGTTCAGCACTGCCATTCATCGTACTAAGGGATCTCTTGATTATATTCACACGGATGTTTGGGGACCTTCCAAGAATGCTTCACTTGGAGGTAAATGCTAGTTTGTGACTTTTATTGATGATTTCTCTATATATGTCTGGATATACACCATGAGTCACAAAGATGAAGTTTTGGATATCTTTCTTAAATGGAAGAAAATGATTGAGACTCAGACAGACAGGAAAATTAAGAGGCTTAGATTTGATAATGGTGGCGAGTACAAATCAAATCTATTCTTCAAAGTTTGTCAGGATGAAGGGATAATCAGACATTTTTCCGTTCCTCGTACACCACAGCAGAATGGAGTTGCAGAACGAATGAATTGTACTTTGGTTGAAAAAGTTTGATATATGCTATTTCAATCCAAATTGAGCAAGACATTTTGGGTTGAGGTCTTTTCATATGCAACTCATATAGTCAACAGACTTCTGCGACTACATTAGATGGGAAAACTCCTAAAGAGGTATGGTCTGGACAACCTGCTTCTGATTATGATTCATTGCGAATATTTGGATATCTTGCATATTTTCATGTTAGTGAATCCAAAATGGATCTTAGAGCAAAGAACACTATTGCCACTCTTTCTAAGGTGGTGCTTGAGACTCCAGACGATCTAGAAAAGATTGCACAGACTTTCGATCGTGGTGAAGATGAAATTGATGATCAAGAAGAGATCTCAATTGAGGTGGAGGTTCTCTCACCATTACCACCGATCAATCAATAGCCAGAATCTATTGCCACTACTCGACCGAGAAGGGAGATTAGAAGGCCTACTAGATCCACAAACATGGTAGCCTTCACACCTCCAATAATTGATGATGATGTCCCATGCACTTATAGAAAAGTCGTGCAGAGAGTTAATAGTATGAAGTGGAAGATGACAATAGATGAAGAGATGAAGTCTCTACACTAGAATCAGACTTGGGAGTTGGTTCAACTTTCCAAAGGAAAGAAAACTATTGTCTGCAAATGGGTCTATGCCAAGAAGGAAAGTGTTTTTGGTAAAGACAACATCAGATACAAAACCAGATTGGTAGAAAAACGCTATGCTCAAAAAGAAGGAATAGACTACAATGAGGTATTCTCACCTGCTGTTAAGCATTCATCTATTTGGATGCTGTTGGCTTTGGTAGCATAGTTTGATCTCGAGTTAGTTCAACTTGATGTCAAAACAGTTTTTCTTCATGGTACTTTGAACGAAGAAATCTACATGTCTCAATCCGATGGCTTCAAAGTTCCAGGACGTAAGAATTGGGCTTGCAAGCTGAGCAAGTCATTTTATGGTTTGAAGTAATCACCGCGACAGTGGTACAAGCGCTTTGATAGCTTCATCAGAGAGCAGTACATACGTAGCCAGTTTGATCACTGTGTATACTTTCAGAAACTCCAAGACGATACCTTCATTTATTTGCTTTTATATGTTGATGATATGTTGATTGCATCTAAGAGTAAGGTAAAGATCGACAAATTGAAGGCTCTGTCGAGTTCAGAATTTGAAATGAAAGATCTTGGAGAAGCTAAGAAAATTCTTGGGATGGAAATCACAAGAGATAGAGTTGCAATCACAATCTGTCTGACACAGACTCAATATCTGAAGAAAATACTACAAAGGTTTGACATTGATGAGAAAACCATATCAGTAAGTACGCCGCTTGCTCCTCACTTTTAGTTGAGTGCATTGATATTACCTAGCACCATTGATGAAAAGTAGCAAATGAAGCGTGTTCCATATGCAAATGATGTTGGTGCCTTGATGTATGCTATGATTTGCACCAGACCTAATATTTCCCACGCCGTTAGTATGGTGAGTCGGTACATGCATAATCCTGATAAAGTACACCGAAAAGCAATGAAGTGGATTGTACGTTACATCTATGGTACTATGGATATTAGTTTGAAGTTTGAGAGAGACAAGACTGAAGGCAAGCACCTAGTCGGATATGTGGATTCTGACTATGTTGGAGATCTGGATAAGCGCCGATCTACAACTAGTTATGTGTTCACAATGGTAGGAGGACCAGTTTGTTAGATATCAACATTGCAATCAACTGTAGCTTTGTCTATTATAGAGGTAGAGTATATGGCTATAACAGAAGCATTCAAAGAAGCTATATGGCTTCTTGGGTTGACCAAGGATTTGGGTATTGTTCAGAAGAACGTTGAGGTTTTCTACGATAGCCAGAGTGCCATTTGTTTGGTAAAGAACCAAGTTCATCATGGTCGCACCAAGCACATCGATGTTCGATTTCATTTTGTTCGGTAAATTGTCAATAAAGAGAATGTTAAACTCCAGAAAGTCGAGATTGCAGATAACCCTCCAGATATGCTTACAAAGGTGGTTACAGGCATCAAGTTTCAACACTGCTTGAACTTGATCAACATCTCTCGAGCTTAGAGTACCTAAGGCGCATTTGGAGGCATCGTTATGAACTTTTTCGCCAAGGTGGAGATTGTTGAATATTGGCTCTAAAAAGTAACAAATTAGTGGCTTAGTTTGTGGCATAATTTAAGAAAATTAGTGGCATAATTTAGAAAAAAGGAGCCTTGCTTTATTTATAAATATGAAAGAGTTCATGCATTGAAGAACAAGGCAAAAATAAAAAAAAATCAGAGAGAACATAAGCAAACTCAAAGAGAGAAAATACTTAATGAATTTGAGAGTTTTCTGTGAGTTTGGGAAAACACTTAAATATATTATTAGTGAAGAAATCTGTATATGTATTCTGTATATTTCCTACTCAGTTTAATAATATCTGCTACCTCCCGTGGACCTAGGTAAATTGTCGAACCACGTAAATTCTGTGTATTTTTTTATCGTTTTAATATATTCATATACCGTTATTTATTGATTCCGTGCATAACACATAATACCTCACTAATTATAATACCTCACTATTTATAACAAGAGCCTAATACACATGTATAACTGTACTTGGTTGCACTAGTAACTAATATTCAAGAATCTAAGTGACTCTTATTCGTACAATACTATCACATTAATTAAGAAATAATGAATATCCATTGATATTTTTGATAATTGAAATAGATAAAATAATTCGATTACGATATAACATATATAGCCAAGAAACAGACACTACTATTCAATTATCTTTTGCGGAGATTACAAAAGCCTAACTATGTTCTCGTTACCTCTCAACCAAAAGAATTCTCTTAAACTTTGACTGATATATACATATGTACAACAAAAGAAGAAACAAATCCCTTTATACCCACCTATTCAACACCAAAACGAACAGTTAAATTTCATGTCAAAATTCTCCAACCAAAACCCATATGAATGAGTATAAGTGCCAAAACTAATAGCAACCCCATTAATTAATTTCTTCTAAAAGGTCTCCAAAGCAGCCGCTAGAGCAAATATATCATAATACTCTTCACAAGTGCACAAATGGTCATGACCTTCGTTGCAACCACACTCATCCCACTTCTTTTCCCTTCTTTGCATCTGTTTCTCTATCCCTTCCTCTATTGATGAAATTCCAACTTTGACTACGACTTGTAACTTTGGTGGTTTGACACCCTCAACTCTCTGCTTTTTATTTGAAATCATTGTCACCCACTTGTCTAAGACCATGTTTGGAGACTCAATAACCTCTTTCCAAGCAATCTCTGTTTTGCCCAAAAGTTGTGAACCCCCAATGTTACCAAAAACAGGAACTTTGTTTCTCCACCTTAACTCGAACACAATATTTTCCTGCTTCAGATTGGTTTTCATTGAGTCCTCATTTCCAGAGCACTCCAACAAGAAAGATTCGTTCCAAACGTGGACTAACTTTGAGGGAATTTCACGAGTGTCTAGTTTTATTCTTTGGTTATTTCCTGCAAAGATATAGTACCTTACAAAAAGAGTGCCTGTGGATTTCATGAACTCTGTGTGTTTTGCTTGCTTGATTTTCACCTCACAAGTTAGAGAAGAGAAAGGATGGAATGAGCCCACTAAATAATTCTGAGATAAATTTAGATAGAGATAGAAGAAATTGATGAGAAATGAATAAACTGAAACTTTTAGAATGAAGATAGTGTTTGGGGTTTGAATAGCTTATATAGAATGTGCTTGTGGTAAGGGAATAAAGTAAGGAAAGTAAAGCTGCTTTATGCATTAAAAAAACACTGGAAGTATCCTTGTTTAGATATGATTGCAATATTATAATGTTATAGGGCAATGAAGAAAATCGTTGGAGATTGAGTGGAAGATTATGATTAATAGAATATGGAGGACCTTTATATTGTTGAAGAGCTGGATATTCTAAAATGACTTATGTTAGTTGCAATATTGGCTCTCACTGTGGAATTATAGAATTTGTAGAATGGAATACTTATGTGGATTGCTCCACCAACTCAATACAATTATACAATGATCATCTTCCCCTTTTCTTTTCTTTTCAGTTTTTGTTGTTATTTGTTTCGGCCCATTTATTTTTGCTAATTTAGTTTGATGAGTTTTATTTTTGACAAATTAACAACACATTTTGGGAACTTTTAATAGGATATATTTTTTAAATAAGGTATATAATTAATTGAATAATTTATACCTCAAGTTTTATGATTGACCAATTTAATCTTTTAGCTCAACCAATTTAGTAGAGGGTAAAGAGTGGACACAATCTTGTAGCTTTTGATAAAAGAACACAAAAATTCTATAACTTTCAAGTGATATGCACAAACATCCTAGGTTAACCATTGATTCTTTTTTTTTTTCGTCCAGAAATTAGCATATGATCAATAAGTGACCAAATTTTTAAGGGTAATTTTGAAATTACAAAAAAAGTGAATCACGTTAATTCACAGTTCATATGCAGGGAATTACAAAAAAAAAAAAATTGAAATTATTTTTGTTTATTTTTATTTTTATCTGAAAATGAAGGGAAATTGATAGATTTTTTTTAGGTTGTGATGGTGGATTAACGGTGGAGGTATTTAATGGGGAAGAAAATGTTGGTCAGATTATTAGTTGAAGAGGGTGGATGGTGGGTGATTGAATATGAGAGTTGGAATTAACTTGTTTCAGTGTTTTTAAATTCCAAAATTGTTCTTGAAAATTTACCATGTGCTTGTCATGTGTTGATTTCTAACCCAAAAAAGGGGGATTAATAGTCAAATTATGACCTTTGTGGTATTTATTTTGAAGGTGGAAGACTTATCAGAACACTTGAATGTTACAAAATTTCATACTCCTTTGTTAAAAGCTATAAAACAGTGGCCACTCTTAGCACTTTAATAATTTAACTTTTCTTATTTGGTTAATTTAATACACAACTAGTGGAAAATCAATATTACAAGTGATTATCCACGGTGATTAAGTGATATATTGTAGCTTAAATACTTTTCATAACTTTAATGGCTAACTTTTCATACTCCTTTAATTATGCTATTATTTAGATCATTGATCATAATAATTCAATGGCTAACTTTATATGTTATTTATTCATAAAAAAATAACATTATTTGTTATTATCTTTTATCATATCACATTGTAACAGAAATCAACTCATACATATGTAACAAATTAAAGCTGTCTGTCTCAGCATATTCATGGAAAATAGGTTAATTTGATAACTTTTATTGTTGTTATTATTATTATTATTATTTTAAGATAACCTATTGTATATAAAACATATAAACGGGGTGTTTATATTGAAATAATATTAGTAAGGAGAGATTGTGTTGGCTTATTGGCAAAAATGAAAAAAAGGAGGAAAAAAAAATTTCTATACAAGTTGAGAAAAGAAATAAAAATGAAATTGGTAGCTTCAAAGATGGAAACTATTAGGAAATCTTTCTCTAGCAACTAGGAAAGATTTTCACTTTACAAGACAAAGAGCTTCTTGGAAAGATATCATAGTATCCTGATCCCACTTATTTTTGTTTAAAAATATATAATTAAGCGTGACAGAGAAGGGATACAAATAGATTCTAAGATGGTGGTTAATTTTAAAATAATATCAAAAGAAACAAAGAGATAAGGATGAAGGAGGGCAGTTTTATTTAATTACATCAACGAAATAAATAAATAAATTGACAAAAATAAACATCAATAATAAACTCACAATTATGTGACTTTATTACAGTTATGTCACCTTTATTTATATGGACCAAGTATGTTATGTATTATGAATACTCAAGAGTGTGCTAATTTCTTTCCTTTCTTAAATGTTGGGATTGATCCCATACTACAACTTTGTTATTTAAATCTCACAAATTTCATTGTGCATGTGGGAGAAAAGAGAAAATAAATTTGGTCTTACCTAATAGAATTTCTTTTGACCACATATATACATATACATATATTTTATTAAATTTTCAACTTAATTTAATATTTAATACTAATTAATGTAAATTTTTTTATAAGAAAAAAATCGCATTGTCTTTTAGGTTAAGTTATTTGAGTTATTTAGCTCTATAATTTAGAAAAAAATGTTTATTTATATGTGCATGTGTGTAAATGATACAAATGATACTAACATTACAACAATTTAAGAAGAAGATATAACATATAAAATATGTGAGGTAACTAAAACACTCAATTCTATTGATGGTCCATTGTATACCGGTTACATCAGCATGTATGCAGGCAAAGACTTTTAAAAACTGTCTGTGAGAAATATTGTTTCCCTAAAATTTGTGGTCCATCATATTACGTGAAGTTAGTCATGCGCATATGTAATAGAACACTCATTGTAGAAGAATATTTTTCTGTTATGTATGCTTTTATAAATGGTTGATAGAATGTATACATTTTACTATGAGTTTTAATGAGAATACAATGAATTCAAGCACTTCTTCATTTTCTTGTATTAGTCTTCTCATCATCTTTATCATGCTCCATCTTCATCACCTTCATTAACATTAATATGTTTGAAAAATCTCTATGGTATTAGAGCAAACAAGCTCTTAAGTTTGCTTGCGCCATGTTTTAATGGCTGATTCACCATTAGTAATCAATACACCACTAGAAATTCACATAAATACAAACAAATAAGATAAAGACATGTTTACTTTTCATAATATCATAGTTTCCATTAAACTTAGTAATAATAACTTTGTGACATAGAAGCACCAAATCCTTAAAATCTTGAGTAATTTAGAGCTTGATATACATATACTAAATGACTCACCAAGAGAACAACTGGATGATTGAAGCATCAATCCATGCTACAAGATATGAAAGAAGCAAGATAATATGCTCGGGCGTTGGTTAATGGGATGTATGACAGGTGAGGTACTAAAACAAGCTTGTAGTTTTGATACGTCCAGTGATGCATGTGTAAAACTTGAGAAGGCACACGGTTTAAAATTTCGAGCAAGAGCTATACAAGTGAAAGAGGAATTGTAAGGAGTTATGAAAGCTAATATGAGCATTCTTGATTATATTCTAAAATTTAAACTACTTTCTAATGAATTGGAAGGAGCTAGGAGTGGAATTTCAAAAAAAGAAAATTAATGAGTGTTTTAGGGGCTTGGATGAATCATATGATAATGTATTCTTTACACTCATTGAAATAATGGTTTCAAAAGTAGTGACTATTGATGATGCTAAGGCTCTCCTAATGAGTCATGAAAGTAGATTAGAGAGAAGAAAACATGTGTTAACATCACTATTACCATTAGTCAATTTCTCTATAAAAATTGGTACTAACCAAGGAGATCATAAATTTTTTGACAATAATTTTATGCAAACAAATACACCTTACATATGGAATGTTAACTCTGGCCAACAAAGAGAGAAAAAATCTAGACAAATGTTTTCACAATTTGATCCTAACTCAGTTTTCTATGGAAATGACCCACGAGGTAGAGCACAAAACTTTGACAGAGGGAAAGGTTGCTATCAGTGCCAATTTTGCAATATACTAGGTCACATGTTGGCTACTTGTTGACATAGCTTTAAGAAAAACTTTGTCCTAACAATGTCAGCTAATAATCAAGCAAGATCTCATCTTGTACCACCACATTAACTTTTAAATTTTCAACACTAATGACCATTTTCACCTGTGCCTAGACCTCAGCCATATAATTTTAGACTCCAGTCAATAACATGTCTTCACCTATACAATTTATGCTAGCTGCACCTATACATGCTTCCCAACCTAACTATCCATAAATGTCTAAACAACTACTATTTCAACCTTATATTGCACCATTTTCAAATTTTCATCCATAAACATATATCACCTATCACATACCTACTTCACCTTAAGACATTTTTCCTCAATCCAAACCACCTTTAGGAACATAATATTGAATATATTAAAATACTACACAAGAACCTCACCAGTATCTAGACTCTAGATCCAACCATCATGTCACTTCTTACCAAGTAATTTGGCCACCTCTTAACCATACAATGGCTTAGACTAGGGATGGACATGGGTACTGGCGGAGATGGTTTTTGATATAACTATTTTTGAACTGAATTATAAAACCTATACCTAAAACTGTTCGAAAATCCTTTCGGTTCGGAGACGGTTTTTTACCCACGGGTAACGGTTCAGGGGATTATGAAAAAAAAAACAGAAAAAAACAAGAAAAAATATATAATTAATTTTGGGTACGGGCGGGTATGATTTTTAGTATAATCATAACCGAACCGTACCTGTTGTTTCATGTTAAGTTTTTACCCGAAACTGTTCCCGTCCCCAAAATTTACCAGTTAAAAACTAAACCGCTAGTTTAGATAACCGAACCCGCGATTGTTTTGGCCATCCCTAGCTCAAACAACTTAATGCTAGGAAATGGTAAGACCATCAATATTTATTTTGTTGATTATAGTCAATGTATGTCTCATTCTTTACCTTCTTAGGCCACAAATCTTCAAAATGTCCTATATGTTTTTAGTATTGCAAAAAAATTAATGAGTGTTTCAAAATTTTCTTAAGATAATAATACCTTTTTAAGTTTTATTCATTATGCATTTGTGTAAAGGATCCGGTAGAGGAGATAATGCTTCTTATAGGGCATCTATATAATGGCCTTTATGTCTTTGATTTGGATTTTACAAAGATTAAAGGGATACCATCTTTTTTGTCTCAATCAAGTTTTTTTCCCAATAAATTTGCACCATCCTTACTATGTAAAGCCTATCAAACAAGTAAGAGTCATGAACTACCTTATGTTTCTCAAGTTGTATATGCTAGTTTTCCTTTACAAGTTATGCACTCTGATATATGGGTAGCTCTACTTGTTTTTAGAAATTCCTATCAATATTATTTACATTTTACAGATGAGTTTTTAAAATTTATTGTGATTTGTTTTTTAAAGGAAAAAAAAGTGATGTCTTATAAGCATTTATTAACTTCAAATCCTAAGTTGAATTGCAATTAAATCATAAGATCAAAACCTTTCACAATGATGGGGGAGGGAAATTTCAAGCCATGAGTACTACTTATCTCAGTTTGGTATCATACATCATGTTTCATGTCCTCATTCCTATGAATAGAATGACTTGATTGAGAGAAAGCACAAACATATAGTAGAATTAACTATAGCAATGATGTCACATGCTTCCTTACCTCATGAGTTTTGGTATGAATCATGCTTTTCTAGCACCTATAAGAATAGTTTTACCAACTATCAAAGTGTCTACTCTTCGTGCACAATTTATTTTTGTTGGTTCTATATTAGTTCTTCTAACCTCTAGTACTGAGTCAATTACAAACTCTTCCAACACTCGACCTATTTTATAGTCATTAAATGTACCTTATCAATTTTCTTTGTCTTCAAATGTGTCATCCATTCCTTAAACACAACCTTATACTGTTCAACCTTCTTTTATAAGTACTCATCTTATGCTTACTGATCTAAAGTGGGCATCATAAACCTAAAGCTTTTTTAGAAGTGGTTGATCTTAGTATGATTGAACATTGTTAAGTTAAACAAGCATTATCCAATGACTTGTGAAAAGCTTCTATGAAACAAGAATTTGATATTTTAATCAACAATAATACATAGAGCTTAGTTCCACCTCCTTCAGATAGAAAATTCATAGGTCATAATTGTCTCTTTAAAGTTAAGAAATAGTCAAACAATACTTTAGACAAATGGAAATCGAGGGGGGTAGCTACATGTTTCCATAAAACTCCTAGGTTTGATTTTTCAGAGACATTAGCCCTGTTGTCAAACAGATTACAATTAGAGTAATCTTGATATTTGCTTTTTCAAAAGGGTGGAAACTTCATCGATTGGATGTCAAAAATGCTTTCCTCAATAGAAATCTTAATGAAGAGGTATTTGTAACACAACCACAAGGCTTTAAAGATCCTCACTTCCTTCATTATGTGTACAAGTTAAACAAGGCAATCTATAGGATAAAACAAGCTTTTCTAGCTTGGATACAACAGTTGAATTCATGTGGCTAGTATCTCTTTTCATTGAACTACATATCACTCTCCCAGGTTGTCCATCAATTTGGGTTGATAATCGAAGCACAGTTGCCTTAACTGCCAATCCTATTTATCATGCTATAATAAAGTATATTAAACTTGATTTGTACTATATGTGTGATCAAGTTTTAGCATAGAAATTACTTATTCTTCATGTCCCTTCCAATGAATAACCAACTCATGTCTTCACTAAACTCCTATCTATTTCACAACTTTATTTTCATCGCAATAAACTCAATGTCATCATCATGCCAATGAGTTTAAAAAGGGGATGCAAATGATGCTAGCAATATAGCAATTGAGGAAGAAGATATAATTGATAAAATAGGTGTTGATGTAGATGATATACTTAGTGCGATCGGTGGTCCATTTTATAATAGCTATACCAACACACATGCAATCAAAGACTAACAAACTCTCTACAAGAAATGCATGACTAAGGAAGATTGTTTCACTAAAGTTAGTGCTCTATCATATATATAAAGTTATTTATGTGCACATGTAATAGAATAATCATTGTAAAATAATATTTTGCTGTTATACAACCTCTAATAAATGGTTGATAGAATGTATACATTTTACTATGAGTTTTAAAGGGAATAAAATGAATTCAAGCACTTCTTCATTTTCTTGTATTAGTCTTCTCTTTGTCTTTGTCACCTTAATCACCTTCAATATGTTTGAGAAATCTTAATATATATATATTGCTTTTAAGAAAATTATTAAAATTAATTTTTATTTATTTTTAATTAAACATATATAATGATATGTAAATGACTTTATTAATAATAGTTAGAGTTTTCATTTTAATCATTATTTCTATCATTTAGGGGTCATTCTCTCTTTATTATATTCATTTTTTAGATTTAATTTTTATTTATTTTAATCTAAATAATAATATTTTAATTATATATATCAAATAATAATATTTTATTTTAAATTTTATTAAAATTTGATTGTTTTTGTCTTTATATGGCTCCTTTTTGCCATGCTAACAAGACAACAAAATTCATTTTTTATTCTAAAACATTATTGATCACTTGAGACCTAACATACAGGACTTTAACGATCCTTTATTTTACGGTGTTTTCAACAAAATGTAATTTTTGTGTTCAAAATTTTTCAAATCACGTGATTAAATCATATTAAAATATGTTTTTATTCATTTGAATTTTCTATGTTACCATTTATATTAGTTCATAAATATTTTATTTTTAAATCAAACCTATGAATATAAATATTTTTCTTAGTTTATAGGTATTTGATTTAATTATTGATTTTACTTTTAATATTAATATTATTTGTAAATATTTTGTCATATTTGTTACCTATTGTAACTTATGGTATATATACATTTAACCTCATAGAAATTATAAATGAAATCATATACATTTGAATAGTTAGCTATGTATGATTGTATTATACCTTTGAAGTAATATACTTTTAAATTTGTATAGTAATAAAACTTTCAATTCTATAATATGGACATTTTAAAGTATTAATCTATATTTTGTTGTTGTTACAAATACAACCATTTATATTATAATAATAATATAAAGATATACATCATTAAGTAACAGAAAATGACAAAAAAGAAGGAAAGAAATAACATTTCGGATGATTTAGGCTGAAAACTGGACCATCTTCTTTGTTAAAAACATTTTTTGAAAAAGTACAATAAGAACATCTAACTTCTTTTCTTCTCTACTTATTCACTGTATCTATAATGGTGATTCTCTCTTCAACCCAAAATTTCCACAAATATAGAGTCTTCCACAAATGTGGTTCTATAATTTCTGCCAGCAACAACACGTACGCTAGTAGCAGAGCATCACAAGACCTTTGTCCCTGAGCCAACCAAGAACCAACTAAACAAACAAGACACCAGCAAGTTGATGAGTGGTTCTTAAACAAGTAGATTTCCCATTTAAATAAGTTGGAAAGCTTGTAAATGTGATAATTATCCAACAAATTGCATTATTCTTTCGCTGATAACTAGTAATATAAGAACCCATTTGAAAGAGCATCATAAAGTATATATATATATATGTAAGACACAAATGCCCAAATAAATTTACAAATATGGAAGATATAGTGTATTACAAAGCCCAATTGGATAGTGCTATATAGATCTCCATTAAGATTATATTTAGTAGCATAATATAATCATCACAAAAAATCCCAATCTTGATTATTAATCAAGTCATCATCTTCATCTAAATCCTTCAATAAAGACTTTATTGTAGCCTATAAGTGCATAGCTTGAAAAGATATGGGCAAAAGGGATTTTGTAATCTAGCAAGAATCAACTTATTTAAAAAAAAATATATGAGCAAAAGGAGAACGAGAGCAGAAGATTAATTGGTACAAAAATTATAAAGACAAGATTCTTAGAAAGCTATCATGCAAAAAGACAAAGTTTGGTCATGGCTCTTCAAAATAAAGGTCATTCCCTTTCTAAGATTCACTCACTCAACAGAGAAGAGAAGGGTTTGAGGTTAGCTATTTATCCTGTAACATGTTTTCATGTTGTTAAGTATCGACTTAGATTTAAAGTTTTTGTGTACCTTTTACTTTGTTTTTTTTTTAGAAAAATGCAATAAAGTTACCTTTCATTTTTTAAAAGGTAATAAATTCAATTTTTATTAAATAAATTTAATATTATTATATTATATTTTAACATAAATATATTATAATAATAACGGAGAATTAAATTATCTATATCATAAATCAATTTTAATGGTAACTTGTGTTATAAATAATTGAATTAAAATTCTTCAAGAATGTCTAATAATTCCATAATTATAAAATACAACAATTAATAAAAAAAATAATGAATCTCCATTCATATTTTTGATAATTGAAATATATAAAATAATTCTATTACAGTATAACATATATAGCCAAGAAACAGACACTACTAATCAATTACCTTTTGCGGAGATTACAAAATCCTAACTATGTTCTCGTTACCTCTCAACCAGATGAATTCTCTTAACCTGACTGATGTATACATATGTACAACAAAAGAAGAAACAAATCCCTCTATACCTGTTGGGTTTTCTTAATGTTGAAGGAGGCGTGAAGCGTGTTTAAAAGCGTGGAGTAAGAAGGACAATTGTGTCATTTTATTTCTTTAATTAATAAACTCATTTAGGGTTTGTTGTGTGCATAATTCTGAAGAGAAAAAAAGGTGTGCGAGAAAAGCGGCAGTAAAAAGCTCTCGCTTTTTCGCTTTCCCTCTCCAGTCAGTCTTCATCAAGTGCTCCGATCAAAGGCCGTTTGTGGTCCGATTAAGCTGAAATTTTGCAGGCAGGTTTACGACTCAAGACTCTTTAATCTGTGCGGTGGGATTTCGATTTGGCTAACCGGTTTGAGAAATTCTGAGTAGTGAACAGTGACTACGAATTGGGTTAGATTTCTCCATTCTTCTTGAAATAATTGTTAGTTTCCAAGAAGTGTATTCTTGATGATGTTGTTGATTGTTTGACTCTAGTTTTACCTAGAGAGAACTGTTATACAATTGTTTCTTGATAGTGGCAGTTTTGGAGAGGAGTGCCGTGGTTGTTTCCTTCCTACACTGGGAAGGTTTTTCCACGTAAATTGCTTGTGTTGATTTTGTGCATGTTTCATTTTAAGCTCTATTTATTTGTTTCCTAAAAGATTCACACAAAGAAGGAGAATAGGTTTAATTCCGCTGTTTAGAACTTGATTAAGTTCGAATTGAAATTGTGATTCTCCTAACAAAATGGTATCAGAGCTATGGTTATTATTGTGGAATTTCTTGTGTTGAATAATGGAAGCAAATTTGAGTAGAATGATTACTTTGAATGGTTCTAATTATCACACTTGGAAAGGAAAAATGGAAGATCTCCTTTATGTCAAACAGTTTCATTTACCGGTGTTTGCCTTTGAGAAGCCAGAAACGTTATCTGAAGAAGAATGGACTTTGTTACATCGACAAGTCTGTGGGTATATAAGGCAGTGGGTATATGATAATTTTTTGAATCATATTAGTGGAGAAATACATGCACGGTCACTATGGAATAAACTTGAAGAGTTGTATGCTCGAAAAACAGGAAATAATAAAATGTTTCTTATAAAGCAATCGATGGCTTTAAGGTACCAAGATGGAACTCCGTTGACAGATCACTTGAATAGGTTTAATTCCGTTGTTTAGAATTTGATTAAGTTCGAATTGAAATTGTGATTCTCCTAACAATACCCACGTATTCAACACCAAAACGAACAGTTAAATTTCATGTCAAAATTCTCCAACCAAAACCCATATGAATGAGTATAAGTGCCAAAACTAATAGCAACCCCATTAATTAATTTGCTTCTAAAAGGTCTCCAAAGCAGCCGCTAGAGCAAATATATCATAATACTCTTCACAAGTGCACAAATGGTCATGACCTTCGTTGCAACCACACTCATCCCACTTCTTTTCCCTTCTTTGCATCTGTTTCTCTATCCCTTCCTCTATTGATGAAATTCCAACTTTGACTACGACTTGTAACTTTGGTGGTTTGACACCCTCAACTCTTTGCTTTTTATTTGACATCATTGTCACCCACTTGTCTAAGACCATGTTTGGAGACTCGATAACCTCTTTCCAAGCAATCTCTGTTTTGCCCAAAAGTTGTGAACCTCCAATGTTTCCAAAAACAGGAACTTTGTTTCTCCACCTTAACTCAAACACAATATTTTCCTGCTTCAGATTGGTTTTCATTGAGTCCTCATTTCCAGAGCACTCCAACAAGAAAGATTCGTTCCAAACGTGGTCTAACTTTGAGGGAATTTCACGAGTGTCTAGTTTTATTCTTTGGTTATTTCCTGCATAGATATAGTACCTTACAAAAAAAGTACCTGTGGATTTCATGAACTCTGTGTTTTTTGCTTGCTTGATTTTCACTTCACAAGTTAGAGAAGAGAAAGGGTGACTTGAACCCATTAAATAATTCTGAGATAAATTTAGATAGAGATAGAAGAAATTGATGAGAAATGAATAAACTGAAACTTTTAGAATGAAGATAGTGTTTGGGGTTTGAATAGCTTATATAGAATGTGCTTGTGGTAAGGGAATAAAGTAAAGAAAGTAAGCTGCTTTATGTATTAAAAAAACAGTGAAAGTATCCTTGTTTAGATATGATTGCAATATTATAATGTTATAGGGCAACGAAGAAAATCGTTGGAGATTGAGTGGAAGATTATGCTTAATTAAATATATTCTTGAAGAGCTAAATAGTCTAAAATGACTTCTGTTAGTTGCAATAAGGTTGGCTCTCAATGTGGAACTATAGAATTTGTAGAATGGAATACTTGCGTGGATAGCTCCAACTACTCTACATATACACAATGATCTTCCTGTTTTGTTTTCTTTCCAGCTTTTATTTTCTTTTTGGCCCCAGTATTTTAACCATTTGTTTTGACGAATTTTATTTTTGACAAATTAACTACACACTTCGGACACTTTTAATGTTTTTTTGACAAATTAACTACACACTTAGGACACTTTTAATAGGTGGTACGTCCTTAGTAAAAACATCATCAATTATAACTCATTGGTAACGTGCTCGATAACTATTTTTTTCCTTAACACATTTTCTTATGACCAAATATTTGATGTCGATGTGATTACTATTACTATTGCTTTTGTTGTTCTTAACCATAAACACAGTAGTTAAGTTGTCATAATATAATCTCAATAGCTTAGAAATAAAGTCATCTACTCTAAGCCCAAAAATAAAACTCTTCAACCATACACCATGTGATATGACCTCAAAATATGACACGAACTCAGCTTCTATAGTGGAAGTAGCAATCAAAGACTTCTTCACACTCTTCCAAGACATGATTCCATTGGCAAGCACGAAAATGTAACCAGATGTTGATTTGCGTGAATCAAAACAACTAGTGAAGTTTGTATCGAAATAGCCAATTACTTCTAGTTCGTCTATACATTAGCATATAGTCCTTAGTTCCTTGAAAGTACTTTCATAATTTTCTTAGCAACTCTCCAATGGTCTAAACCTGGATTACTCTGATATCGTCGCAATATTCCAACAGCAAATGCAATGTCACGCCTTGTGCAAACCTGAGCATATATTAGGCTTCCGACATCAGAAACATATAGAATGTTCTTCATTTGTTATATTTCAAAATCATTCCTTGGGCATTGTTCCAAATTGAACTTATCTCCTTTCATAATAGGAGCAACACTTGGTAAACAATCTTTCATTCAAAATCTCTCTAAAATTTTATTGATATAGGTTTCCTGAGATAAACCTAAGATGCCTCGAAGGTCATCTCTATAGATCTTAATGCCAATGACATATGATGCCTCACCTATATCTTTCATATCAAAATTTTTAGAAAGGAATTGTTTTACCTCATGTAGCAAACCCTTATCATTGGTTGTAAGCAAAATATCATCCATATATAGCACCAAAAAAGAATCTTACTCCCATTAACTTTCTGGTATATACATTGATCCATGACGTTCTCTTTAAAACCTAATGAAGTGATGACATTATGGAATTTCAAATACCATTGACGGGAAGCTTGTTTTAATCCATATATGGATTTATTAAGCTTACAAACCAAATGCTCACCATCACTAGAGAAGAACCCTTTAGTTGTTTCATATAAACCTTTTCCTCTAAGTTATCATTAAGGAAAGTCGTTTTCACATTCATTTGATGCAAATCCAAATCAATATGGGTAACCAATTCCATGATTACACGAAGTGAATCTTTCTTAGATACAGAAGAGAATGTCTCTATGTAATCGATTTTCTCCCTTTGAGTGAATATTTTGGCAACGAGTCTTACCTTATGTTTCTCAATGTTGTCTTGTGAGTCTTTATTTGTGTTGAAGACCCATTTACATTCATGGCTTTTACACCATCAGGCAACTTGATGAGATCCAAAACTCGATTGGACGCCATAGAATCCATCTCTTTTTTCATAGCATTGTAACATAAGTTCAAAACCTTAGAACTCATAACCTGTGAAAATGTCGCAGGATCATTTTCGACTCCAACATTATAGTCACACTCTTGTCGATACACAACATAATCACTAGGAATAACTAATTTCCTTACTCTAGTAGACCTTCTAAATGCTACTTCAAAATTCTCCTGAGGAGTTGATGAGAAAAATTGGTATCGCCAATCCTACCAATACTTTAGTTTTATATTTATAAAACTCTCGCAAGTACACGAACCATTTCATAGAAAATGATAAGTATACTCCCAAGGTCGATCTAAAGAAGAAATGTATGTGGTTTTTAATTTATTATTCAAACTTTTAAAAACAAAATTAAATTCTAAAAATCTTGTCACGATATTTTGGGTTTTGGGTTTTCCTAATCTAATAATATAAAAATAAACATAGGTATGTATTTAATAATCATTTATGCAAATTTTATCATTTATAATAGTAGAGTATTTATAGACATAATAACTAAGTTAATTATGTTTGTTTATATTATTTAGGTTATTAAAGATATAAATATATATTTATTGATTCTCTTTTTTTTTATATTAATAACACCTTTGGTGGGGTTATATATTATTTGTTAATTAAAAAAATCAATTAACATCTATGAGTGGGATCGATAACTAATTTGATTAATTAAATTAATTCTTTTTTTTCTAAGAGATTGAAAATGAATCATTTAAATGTCACATTTGCTGGGGTTAGACAGTTTAAACTTTATTTAAGGTGTTCAAATTAAACCTAAAATTTTAATTATCCGAGTACTAATTTTCAAGTTTTAAAATCATTATTGAAAATATGTTGTTAATACATTCTCAGATAATAATTCATATAAAAACTTTTGAATTAGAGCTTAATTCTAACTACCGGGCGATTGTACCAACAAATAAAAGAGCACTATACTAAATGAAAATGGATAACTAAACCTTAAAATCTAATTTTTAGATTTAAGTTTGTAATGAAAAATAATATATTTCTCTCTAACATTCTTAATAAAAAATCTTGAATAAAAATAAAATCAATTCATTTTATAAATTTTTACCTATTTAATATTTCGCAAGCTTACCAACGTTATTATTATATCATGTTTACAAACAACCAACAATGTTAAATTTAATCACAGAAAAATTAAATATAACATATAGAATAAAACATAAAAAAAATAATTGTAAAGAATATAGAATCCTTACTGTACTTTGATGTTAATTCTGTTGCTAGAAAACCTTCAAACGGATTTGCATTTTCATTTACTAAATCGAAAAGCTAATAATTTACATAAACATAATTTAGAGAACTTTAAAACAAAAAAAAACTAAAAAATAGAGAGAAAAATCTAAGAAACTTATTTATTGAGGTGTTTTTAGGTGTGTTTTGTAATGAAGGAGATGAAGGTATTTATAGGTGAGGAGAAAGTGAAAAAAATGGGAAAAACGCATAATAGATGAATGATGAAAACGTCACTGATGTAAAATGGATAGGTGCTGACGCGGGAAGTGGGGAACACGAATTTGGCATGTGGGGCGCGGTTGGGTGCAGATAGGCACAGTGGCTTGTGCGGATTCAGGCAGATGGGCGAGCGAGGTCGGCGTTGTTTGGGTGGTACGCGTAGACTTTGGCATTGTTCGGGTGATGCTCGACGTGCTATACACGCTTCTCATTGCGGTTGGGTGCTACAAAGCATATTTCTCAGCACGGTTGGGAGGCTACGCATGCAATTTTGGCATTTTTGACATTTTTGACCCTTTTGAACCATTTTGTCCATTTTTTTCATCTTTTTGCCTTTTACTCATTTATTTTCTCAATATATTTGTGAAGTATTGCCTCCAACATTTTTCTTTGAGTCTTTAAGTTATTTTTTAAGAAAAAATAACTTAAAATAATAAAAATACCCATGATTTCGAAAAGATAAATTTATATAAAAATATGAAAATTATTTAAATATAAATATTTTTAATCAATTTAAGTACATAAAATCATAGTAATTTTAATGTTTTTTAAGCACTTATCAGGAGCAGGATCTTGTTGTTCAACAACTTTCTGTATTTGTTGAACTTCATCGCCTACTGGATCAGGATTAATAGCTTGTGGTACTTCCAGGACTAGTTCTTCAACATGTGTTTGTACTAGAGGTGCATTATTAACAAAAATGATGAGTCTATTATTTGAAGTGGCACACTAAGCATCTGAATGATCTTTCTCAAGACCAATACCCTGGGATCGATGGCTCCCACTAATCAAGTCATTCTTAAGAAATTTTACATTTATTGATTCCATAAACCTAGTGCTATGAGATGGACAATAAAACCTATATCTCTTAGACCTTTCGACATATCCAATGAAATACTCACTAATAGTCCTTAGGTCTAGCTTCTTCTCTTGTTAATTATAAATCCTTACTTCGGACAGACATCCCCAAACGCGCATATGTCACAAACTCGATTTCTAAGCTTTCCATAATTCAAATGGAATCTTTGAGACAACCTTGGTTGGAACTTGGTTTAATATATACACAGTCGTCTTTAAAGCTTCAGTCCACATGGATTTAGAAAGATTGGAGTAGCTAAGCATACTTCGCACCATGTCCAATAATTTATGGTTTCTTCTTTCTGCTACACCATTCTTGTTTGGTGAACCAGACATAGTGTATTTGGCAACTATCCCATGCTCTTGAAGAAACTTAGCAAATAGACTTGGCACTTGTCCATTCTCAGTATATCTACCATAATATTAATCACCTTTATCTGATCTCACGAGCTTTATTTTTTTACATTGTTTATCTACTTCAACCTTAAAGCCCTTGAAAGTATCTAATGCTTCGCTCTTATTATGAAGCATGTAAAGATACATATATTGAGAAAAATCATCAATAAATGTGATAAAATATTTCTAACCTTGAATGTTCATGTCATATATCAGTATGTATGATTTCTAATATGTTTGAACTCATATTGGTATCTTTCTTTGACTTGTTAGTCTGCTTTCTCTTAATACAGTCCACACATATCTCAAAATCAATAAAATCTAGAGTACTAAGTACCCCCGTCTTTTACTAATCTTTTAATTATTTTTATGGAGATATGTCTTAATCTCTCACGCCGTGATGTAGAAGAGTCCCCGTCAATAATATACCTTTTAATGCTAGCTTGAACATGCATAGCGTTATGAGTGACATTATTTTGTAAATTAATATAGTAAATATCATTCCCAATACAATCAGATTTATTAAATAAATTGAAAGATGTTTATGAAAAGTGAAAGGAATAAACAGAAGATATAAGTCTTGAAATCGAAATCAATTTTTTAGATAAACTTAGAACATAAAAGATCTTTTATAATTTTAAAATAAAACCGTTATTAACTTCAACCATAACGGACAAACTTTTTCAAAGAAAGAACTGTTTAAACTACTAAATGATCTATTAAAGAAAAATGAAAATAAAAATTAAAGAGTTGAAACTGATGATGAGTTACATTAGAGCATTAAGATTCTACTATATTAATAATCACCGCACTATAACAACCAGATTCATCTTTTAAATAATTAAATTTATCTCGTATATGCACAAACTGCACACACATGCACAAACAACAAGCAAGAACAACAAATAAAAGTACGAATAAAAATGCAAATCCAAATTACAAACCTTTGTATGAACTGTTGCATGAATTGCATGCACATTCTTCCTCTGCATACCCTTACACGAATATGAAGCTCTTAAATGAACAAACATTTGCATCTAAATTCATATTTGTAAATTTGATATATTCAATTTTATAACTATGTATAAATAATATATTTGAAAAGTGAGATTTTAACCGTCGTTCAATTTTAGTGCTTCTCAAATAGGATCCATTATATTAAAATAAATATTCTGTTAAAAATTGTGGACTTTGACTTGTATTTCATCAGTTATAAATATAAATATATGAAAATAACAAATATTAAACTAAAATTTAATAGTTCTTTTACAATATTAATATAAAGACATTACAAAAACTACAACCTTTTTTCATTTTTACATTCCAGCTGCAAGGTCATACACATAGCTGCAAAGCTTTGCACTTTTTTTTCTCCTTCAACAGTGAAATTTACCCATAATTATTTTTACTTAATAAATTTCTAAATTTTACAGAATTCATCCACATAAATTATTTATTCTAATCCACTCGTTACAATTATAACCATTTCTAAACATTTCTAATCCACCTAGGCTCAGGTTACAAATAAAATAAATTCAACGTAGTAAAATAATAATACTAGTAATTTAACGTGATTCATTCTTTACAAATAAACTAAATTCAACGTAGTAAAATAATGATATCAATAATTTAATGTAATTTATCCTTTAATTTGAGTTTTGTTCACAGAAAAAACTTTGAAAAATATTTTTTACACTAATAAAATTAATGAATACAAAATGAGAGATAATACAACAAATTGAGATAAACCCAAAATAGTGACACACAAGTGTTTTCCAAACTCACTATTTTGTCACTCATCTTTTAAAAAAATATCTCAAATATTTTTCTAAAATGCTCTCTCACACACAATACTATTTTTCATCAAAGAAAATTGTTCATTTGATTTTACTTTGATTATCTTCTTTAAATGTGTTGTTGTGTCTCTCTAAGACAAAAACACTACCTATTTCTTACGTAGTTAAAAATTGATCATATAATTAACAAAATTTTAACCACAAAAATATTTGATATATTTAACAAATATACCTAACATATTTATTTTTAAATATGATAATACTTAACATATTTATTTTCAAATGTGTTTGCGATTGACGTATTTATTTTCTTCCCCTTTCCGAGACCACACATTACTGGCTTTAATAAATTTAAGAATTAAGTTATAGAGTTCAACAATATGAAAAATATAAGAACGAGGTTTTAGACTTCAACAATATGAAAATATAACAATGAGATTTGATACTTGAATAAAATAAAAATAATATAAATTTTGGATAAGAGAACGAAGAAAAAATAAATATGCTTTTAAACTGTGATAAACGAAGCCAAATCGATAAAAAGAGTCAATGGATGCTGTGACACAAGATGAAACTCTTTGAAAAATTAATTTGTGATTTTTGAGCTGGTATCACTTGCAATAACCACCACTCCATTTGCTAAATATATAATTTCTCTTTCCATCTCTGTATAATTTGGGAGATCTTACATGTAACAACATTGTTGGAAAATATGAAATTTAATTAAAAAATTTTGTTAGAAAACGTGTCTTCTCTCATATTATTTTTTTACATTAATTTAAAGAGGTTTAAATAGTGAAGAGTTGGCTATTGGGATTGGGTGCAAAGGGCACCCACTTTTGTGGAAGGGGAGAGGACCTAGGCAAATATGATACCACAGCGCGCTATAGTGCCGTCGTCCAGCCTTGGCCGCCGTGCCGTCTTGAGCCAGTGCGTGTGTCTGAGGTGGTATTTTCTTTTTTGGTAAAATATTTTTTTAAGGAAAATTTTTCCACTTACAAAATGGTTGTTATATATATATATATATATTTTTTCTCAGAAAAAAATGACCGTTATTTTCTTTTATTAAGAATATGGCCGTTTGTTTTCTTTATTCAGAAAAAAAGGCCGTTGCTTCGTATTCTTAAAAATATATCCGTTATCAGATTCTCTTCTTAATTTACTCGAGTACGTTAGTTTCTTAATTCCCAAACATTACCGTTTTATTCATAATTGCCACCACGGTTTCTAAAATCTATAAAAGGAGGGCTTCTCTCATTTTGAAACACAACAATCGACAATCATCTCCCTACGAAAAAAAATTCTCTACAATTTCTAAGTTCTTTTCTTTTAGTTTTCCGAGCAACAAATTTTCAGGTGTAGCATTCCGGTCTTCATCGTGATGCGGTGAAGTTAGAGGCAATTAAGATTACACATTTGTTTTATCTGGAGACGGACAGCGATTTGCTTGCACAAATTAGGCGAGCCATGGCGTCTTAAAAGAAAGCGACCTAGTCCGCGACTTCAGCCAACCGATTACTTTCAAGTTATCGGTAATATTGTTCCTATCTTGTTTTTATAAACTTGCTTCAACAATTTTAAGACGTATTTAATGCCATGTCTCTTGAAATGCTAGCTGATCTAAACAAACCATTCCGTTTTGAGGGCTTACAACTTTAAAGATGGAGACAAAAAATGTTGTTTTTCTTAACCATGAAAAAGTCGTTTACGCTCTTACTGCTAAAAAACCAATACGGTCAATCCTCCTCTGCAGTGAAACTAAAGATTTAGGCGCCTGGATTGAAAATGATTTTCTATGCAAAAACTACATTCTTAATGGTTTAGTGATGACTTGTATGATTATTATAAGCGTGATAAGTCTGCTAAGGAAATTTGGGAAAGCTTAAGAAATAAAATGAGGAAAGTGGTACTAAGAAGTATCTTTGTTAGTAGATACATGAAGTTTCAAATGATTGATGGCAAATCGGTGGAAGCTCCAATCACATGAAGCTATGAGGAAGATAGCACACGAAATAACTTAGAAGGTATGACTTTAGATGAACAATTTCAAGTAGTGCATTATAATAGATAAATTACCCTTGCTTGGAAAGATTTTAAGAATACATTTAGGCATAAAACTAAGGAATTTTCTTTAGAAAGTCTTATAACCCGGTTTAAAAATAGAAGAAGAAGCTCGAAAACAAGACGAAAGAGATGAAGTACTCGTAGTCTCGAATAATAGTACCAATAAGAAACCCTAAATCTACAATTGAAACCTAAAGGTAGAAATATGAAAACTCCTAATCGTAGTAATAATCAAAGCAGTAACCACGAAATAAAAATAGAAACTATCCTTCCCGAGAATGGACCTAAAGCCCCTTAAGAATAACACATTCATATGTTATAGTTGTAATAGACACTGGCCACGGCCCGGCTGAAGCGCGAGAACGAGGGAATCGTCTTGCCACAGTGGGCGAACCTTCACAGAAGATCAACTTATTGCTATGATATCTGAAGTCAATTTTGTTGGTGGATCCGAAGGGTGGTGGATATACAACTGGTGCTTCGCCCATGTTTGCTATGATCGAGACATGTTGAATCCTATTGATTGAGGATAAGAAAGTGTTCTTTGGGTGACTCGGCTCCACTAAAGTTCTTTATCTTGGTGAGGTGGTTTTGAAGTTTACCTCTGGAAAGTATTTGTCTTGAAGGATGTCCTACATCTTTCAGGAGATGAGAAGAATTTAGTTTCCAGGATATCTTCTTAACAAAGCTGGGTTTACTCGAACTATAGGGCTGATTTATATACTATAACTAAAAATAATATATTTGTTGGGAAAGTGCATGCCCCTTGATGGCATGTTCAAATTAAATGTTGAAATTAATAAAACCTCTTCTTAGCTTATATGTTGAGTTCCTTTAATATTTGGCATGCTAGACTTTGTCATGTTAATAAAGCAGCAACGTAATAAACATAGTAGCTTAGAACTAATTCCTAAACTATCTTTAAATGATTTTGAAAAATGTGAATTTTGTAGTCAAGCTAAAATAACCAAAACTTCCACATAAATGAGTAGTTAGAGAATCTGAACCTTTAGAATTAATTCATTCGATATATGTGAACTTGATGGAAATTTAACAAGAAATGGAAAACACTATTTTATAACTTTTATAGATGGTATTGATTACACTTATGTATATCTAATGAAAAATAAAAGTGAAGCATTTGATATGTTTAAAATATTTATGATTGAGATTGAAAATCAACTTACAGAAAAATAAAAAGGTTTCGAGTGATAGAGGCACCGAATATGATTCCAATATCTTGATGACTTTTATAAAACTCATGGAATCATTCATGAAAAACCTTGCACAATTCTCATAAATGAATGGCAAAATTTGAAGAAAAAATAGAACTTTTCTTGAATCGGTTATTTGCAATTTTATTAAACTGCAGTCTTTCCCATTGGTGGGGAGAAATTTTATTAGCTATACTGCTATGTCTTCAAATAGAGAGTGCCTAAATCTACAAATAAAATTTCACCCTATGAAATTTTGAAAAAATAAGAAACCTAATTTAACTTATTTTAAAACTTGGGGTTGTTTAGCCTATGTTAGAATCCACGATCCTAAAAGAAATAAACTTGCTAGTAAGAGCGTATGAATGTGTATTCATAGGATACGGTGTGAATAGTAAAGCTTATAAATTCTATGACTTAAAAGATCAGGTAGTTATAGAATCAAATGATCTTGACTTACATGAATATAGGTTTCCACTTTAAATTTAAGAATAGTGGGGGCTCGTCTTCTAGTAGTTTACCTATAACTAGAACTAGTGAACAAAAGTGAAAGAATTAAACACTTGAAATTAGAATAAGTAAAAACGAGCTCGAACCTTATGGGATTTTGGGTCTGATTTTTATGCTTATACCTTAGAGGAAGATCCCCGAACTATTAAAGAAGCATTATCTTCTTTAGATGCCAACTTTTGGGAAGAAGCCATAAATGATGAAATGGACTCACTTGAGTATAATAAGACTTGGCATTTAGTTGACTTACCTCTGGTTGCAAAACCATTGGATGTAAATGGATACTAAAAAAAGAAATTAAAACGATGGTACTATTGAAAAATATAAAGCTCGTCTTGTAGTTAAAGGCAAAGGGAAAATGTAGATTTCTTTGATACCTTTTCACAGTTACACGAATAACTTCCATACGTGTACTTTTCTCTCTCGCTATCCATGATTTAGTAGTACATCAAATGGATGTTAAAATTGCTTTCTTAAATGGTAATTTAGAAGAAGAATTTTATATGGATCAACTTTGAAGGTTTTGTTATCCCAGGTCAAGAAAATAAAGTTTGTAAATTAGATAAATCTCTTTATGGTCTAAAACAAAGCACCTAAGCAATGGCATGAAAAAATTGATAATCTAGTTATCTCACGTGGATTCAAAATAAATAAAAGTGACAAATGCATTTATTATAAATTAGAAGATAATATTTGCACTATTATATGTTTATATGTGGATGACATGCTTATTTTTGGATCAAATATTTATGTTGTGAATAATGTCAAAATGTTGTTAAAAGCTAATTTTGATATGAAAGATCTTGGAGAAGCGAGTGTAATCCTTGGTATAAAAATAACTAGGTACGAAGGGAATTTCTCTAGATCAATCTCACTACGTTGAGAAGATCTTAAAGAAATATAATTACTTTAGCGTAAACCTGCATGTACTCCTTATGATCCTAGTGTAAAGTTGTTCAAGAACATCGGAGACGGTGTTAGACAAAATGAGTATGCGTAGACATCATTGGTAGCTTACGTTACATGCTATGATTACTTAGACAGGCATAGCTTATGTTGTGGGACTACTATGTAGGTTTACCGATGAACCTAGTATAGAGCATTGGAATGCTATTGAAAGGGTTATGAGATACCTTAGAGAACTATGAACCTTGGATTACATTATAAAAAGTTTCTCATTTGTTTTAGAAGGATACGACGTGCAGTTGGAACACTTTATCAGAAGACTCCAAAAGCGACTAGTGGCTATATTTTAACATAGTGGTGAGCTGTTTCTGGAAGTCTAAGAAATAAACAATATTGGCTCAATCTACAATGGAGTACGGAAATGATAGCACTAGCTAATCTGTAGTGAAGAAGTATTGGCTAAGAAGTTTGTTAGGCGAGATCCCTTTATGGGAAAGACCGATACCGGTTGTCTTGATCCCTGACGATAATACGCATGACTATTGCAAAGATTGAGAACCGTTACTACAACGGTAAGAGGCGATAGATCGTCGTAAGCATGAATCTTGTTAGAGAATTTCTCTCAGCGGGAGGCGGTAAGAGTGGATCATGTATGTTCGATGAAAATTTGGCGGAATCCTTTGTGAAAGGATTACCAAGAGAAGGTTTTCAAAACCTTTCGAAAGGAATGGGATTAATGCCCTTAGAATGAAGAGTCAACTTATAATGGTAATGACTTATAGGCTGGAGATCCCGAGAAATAAGTTCAAAGGGTAATAACAAGTCGTGAAGTGATATGAGATGTATCATGCTATTAATCAAATCTCATTCTATATTGTTAGAAGCATGAAGTCTGAAGCGATAGAAAAGGATGAGTTATTTGTTAAACTCTTGTGAGTTCTATACTGATTTGGAGTGGAGTACGTAAATTCTACGAGTACTCTTGATAGACTCGCCTATGTGAGTGTGGAAGTGTGGCAGCTTTCATGAAAATTTTTGGGCAAAATTTACTAGAGCGTTCATTATCTTGGGATACACGTGTATGGCCGTAAAAGCACGGGCTTTTCGAACTACACCTTGGGAAGGTTGTGTGTGTGATGATTGTTAGAGATAGAGTTCAAAACTACGAGTTACTCTAGTATATTCTAAAACATCGACACTATGCAAAGTTCAAGAGCGATAGACACCTTTTAAACATGCACGATCTTATAATTTTAATTGATCGGTAGCTCGATGAAAAATTATTTTTATATAAAATTCAAGTGGGGGATTGTTGGAAAAGATGAAATTTAATTAAAAAAATTTGTTGGGAAATGTGCCTTGTCCCACATTGCTTTTTTACATTATTTTAAAGAGGTTTAAATAGTGAAGAGTTGGCTATTGGGATTGGGCCTAGAAGCCTTCACTTTTGTGGAAGGGGAGAGGACTGAGCAAATGTGATACCGCTGCGCCGCCGCCGCCGCCGTCCGTCGAGCCCTTTGGCCGTCTTGAAAGCAGTCAGTGCGTGTGTGTGAGGTGAGGTGGTATTTTCTTTTTGGTAAAATATTTTTTAAGGAAAATTTTTCCAACTTACAAAATAGTTTGTTATATATATATATATATTTTTTTTCTCGAGAAAAAAAATGACCGTTATTTTCTTTTATTAAGAATATGGTCGTTTGTTTTCTTTATTGAGGAAAAAGAGCCGTTGCTGCGTATTTACTCATAAAAAATATATCCGTTTATCCGTTACTCTTCATTACTCGAAATTGCGTTCTGTTCTTAATTCCCAGACATTACGTTTATTCATATTTGCCACACGGTTTCTAAAATCTATAAAAGGAAGAAGCGACTCTGCATTTGAAAACCTGACAATCAAGCAATCATCTCCTACGAAAAAAAATTCTCTCTACAATTTCTAAGTTCTTTTTCTTTTTAGTTTCCAGAACACTTAATTTTTCGGGTGTAGCATTCGGTCTTCGTCAGATGCGGTGAAGTTACAAGGCAGTTAAGATTACAGGTTGTTTTATCTTAGGGGCAGCGAGATTGTGTTTGCTTGCACAAATTAGGCGAGGAAGCGCGAAACGTCTTAAAGAGAGCGACCTAGTCCGCGACTCAACCCAAGCAGTTACTTTCAAGTTATCGGTAATATTGTTCCTACACTGTTTTTATAAACTTGCTTCAACAAACATTGTTTTGGAAGAAATGTTCTGGAATATTCCAACATGGTGGTAGAAGAATACAATATATGAAAAAAGATGCTAAGAGAAGAGAGAAGATCTACTATTGTGAAGGCATAGTCAATAACTTACATAAAATGCTAAAATTTATTTGTATCTCTTGACCGAGAACTCTACAGAGAGAAAGAAAACAGAGCACCGTTTTTTATTCTTCTCTCCTCTGGATGAGTTAGAATTTAACCAATTCCTTTAATTTTCTGATCTTCTTTCCGAAACTGTCATTTATTGTTCTAAATTTATGCTAAATTAGAAAGTCCTTTACCAAAAATTCCATGGATGAGATTTCTGAAAGTGATGAAGATGAGGATGCAAACCCAAACATGCTCCTCTTCATTGACAAAGTTAATTGATAGCTACTTTTAAAATCAAGAAGGAAAGAAAACTGAGTAGGGGTTGTCAAATGAAGCACTATTCATCTCATGAAAATGAGAAATTGAATATAATGTCTTTATACTTGCTAGAAAGGGATATGGAATTTACATGTCACTTTGTTATTGAAAAGTTATACTATTAAGCCTTTTGTCATTGAAAAGGGTCAATTTATTTGTTATTAAGAATGTAAATAACGAAAACTTGATTGACTGAAGTTTGTTTTTATAGTTATTCGTGTTGAAAATATACACCAACTCAATAAATAGAGTGGTTGTAGGATTAAGAAAAAAAATAATAAATAGAGTGGTTGAATGATGTAGAAAAATAAATGAAATAGTTGAAAGATATAAAAAAATAAATAGAGTGGTTGAAGAATGTAAAAAAAAGAAGTATGTAGATAATATTTATATGATTAGAATTATTTTTTAGTTTTATATTTGAGTGACGAAGATTGCATGGTGAAGATTATAAATAGCCTACATTGCATTTAGTTTAATAATCACATAAAAAACAAATAAGTCTTTGTATTTTTAGTTTGAGTGTGAACTGAGAGCTTTCGCTTTTAGTATTTGTATTTCTCTTCAATTTGTGAGTGAAATGTGTTATAGTGTTTTTTATTGTAAGTATAATATAAGTAATTTGTTTGTGAGTGAAATGTGTTATAGTGTTTTTTAATGTGAGTATAATATAAGTAATTTGTTTAATTGTGTGTATCAAATATTAGTAAATTTAGATTTGTATCTTCTAAATTCTACTCAACGGTTGGGAAGTAAATTATACACTAGTTTGTTTTTTTTTTTTTTTAAAAAAGAAAACTTGCACAATATGCATAAACAAAATTTTCTGAACGCAGGGGAGAAGAATGTTGAATATTGGCTCTAAAAGTAACAAATTAGTGGCATAATTTAGGGAAATTAGTGTCCTAATTTGTGGCATGATTTGTGGCATGATTTAAGGAAATTAGTGGCATAATTTAAGGAAATTGGTGGCCTAATTTAAGGCTTAAATTATGGCGCACTTTAGGGAAAGGGAGCCTTTCTTCATCTATAAATAGGGAAGAGTTCATGCATTGAAGAACAAGGCAAAAATCAGAAAAAATCAGAGAGAGTATAAGCAAACTCAAAGAGAGAAAATACTTGTGAGTTTTGGGAAACACTTGAGAGATATTATTAGTGAGGAAATGCAGACCGTATTACGTATATTTCCTACTCGGTTCAAATAATATCTGTTGCCTCCCGTGGACCTAGGCGAATTGCCGAACCACGTAAATTCTGTGTGTTCATTTTATCGCTTTGATATATTCATATACCGCTATTTATTGCTTCCGCCCAACATCAAATTGGTATCAGAGCCAAATAGAGCAGTATTATATATCAAATCGAAGCTCTTGACGATACGAACGTAACGGTGAAAGAATCGCTCAAATCGGAAGTCAGAATCACCGCCAGAAGCTGCCGGAATCCTGCTGCCAGCAACTGAGTCAACTCGCCGAGTTGGACCGAGTCAACTCAGTCACTAGTGATATTTGGACCGAGTTGGTCTGTTTTTCATCCGTTTTCAACTGAGTTGGATCTATTCTTAGCTAATTGGACCATTCCAAATTCAACTACGGACTCCGTTTTTTCAAATAAGGTATAAAATTTGGAAAAACACTGTTTTAAGTTGTAAGTGCAAAATTTCTGTTATCAGTTTGTACTTATGGCTGATAAAGGAGAGATCGAAGAAGGTGAACAAGTTGATCATAGAATTTATGGCAAACCAAGTTCTACTCGAAGAACTATGTTGTCCAACGCAAAGTTTGAGGTGGAGAAATTCGACGGCACAAATAACTTTGGCATGTGGCAATGTGAAGTATTAGATCTATTGTTCCGAGAAGGATCTAATATAGCCTTGGAGACTAGGCCAGGAGATTATTCAAATGAAGATTGGAATTATGTCAACCGACAAGCTTGTGGCACAATTCGACTGTGCTTAGGAAAAGATCAAAAGTACTTTGTCATGAAAGAGAATGTAGCCAGATTCTGCGGAAGAAACTAGAGGACAAATACATGACGAAAAGTATTGAGAACAGACTCTACTTGAAGAAGACAGGTTTCCGTCTCAGGAGCAAGACAGGTACCCCTATGATTGAGCGCTTAGATAATTTCAATAAAATTTTGGCCGATCTGCAAAATTTAGATGTTGAAATTATCGATGAAGATAAAGCTTTGTTGTTGTTGAATTCATTACCCGAGAAGCTATGAGCATTTAACCACAACCCCGTTATATGGAAAGGATGAGGTTAAGTTCGTAGATGTTTCAAATGCTTTGGTAAATAACGAGTACCGGAAGAAGGATCAACATGATCACGAGACTCGATATCGAAGCATTGACGGCGGCAGGAGGTAGAACTAACAACAAAAAATCGGCGGATCAAATAATAGGGGGAAATCTAGATCAAAGTCCGGAGGAGAGTCATCCGTAAGACGTCCTGCGAAGGACGAGTGTGCCTATTGTCACCGTAGGCAGCCTTTGGAAGAAAGATTGTCCAAACAAGGACAAGTCAAATGCAAATGTTGCACGTAAGTAGGTGAAGATGAAGAATCAGCCTTTTCAGTTTCATCATCAAAAACCTACTCAGATAAGTGGATCCTTGATTCTGGATGTTCTTATCATATGTGTCCAAACAGACATTGGTTTTCGAGTTTTGAAGAGCTCGATGGAGGAGTTGTGCTTATGGGCAACGACAATGCCTGTCAGACAAAAGGGATCGGAACAATACGACTAAAGATGCACGATGGTACAATCAAACGACTTACAAATGTAAGGTATATTCTTGACCTAAAGAAAAACCTTATTTCTTTAGGTGTTCTAGATCGATGGTTACAAGGTAACATTGGAAAATGGAGTCTTGAAAGTTGTACGAGGTGCATTTGTAGCAATGAAGGGTACTCGGAAGGCGAACTTGTATTTCTTAGATGGGTGTACGATTCTGGGAAGGACCAATTGTCTCAAGTAGTTCTGAAGAAAAGGCAAATGATTCTTCCCGCCTGTGGCACATGCGCTTAGGGCATGTCGGTGAAAAGGCTTTGCAAGGCTTAATGAAGCAAGGTCTTTTGAAAGGTGCCAAGACTGGAAAGTTTGATTTCTGCGAGCATTGTGTAATGGGAAAACAAACAAGAGTCAAGTTCGGCACTGCCATTCATCGTACTAAGGGATCTCTTGATTATATTCACACGGATGTTTGGGGACCTTCCAAGAATGCTTCACTTGGAGGTAAACGTTGGTTTGTGACTTTTATTGATGATTTCTCTAGATATGTCTGGATATACACTATGAGTCACAAAGATGAAGTTCTGGATATCTTTCTTAAATGGAAGAAAATGATCGAGACTCAGACAGGCAGGAAGATTAAAAGGCTCAGATCTGATAATGGTGGCGAGTATAAATCAGATCCTTTCTTTAAAGTTTGTCAAGATGAAGGGATAATCAGACATTTTTCAGTTCCTCGTACACCACAGCAGAATGGAGTTGCAGAACGAATGAATCGTACTTTGGTTGAGAAAGTTCGATGTATGCTATCTCATTCCAAATTGAGCAAGGCATTTTGGGCTGAGGCTTTGTCATATGCAACTCATATAGTCAACAGACTTCCTGCGACTGCATTAGATGGAAAAACTCCTAAAGAGGTATGGTCTGGACAACCTGCTACTGATTATGATTCATTGCGAATATTTGGATGTCCTGCATATTTTCATGTTAGTGAATCCAAACTGGATCCGAGAGCAAAGAAAGCTGTTTTCTTGGGCTTTAAGGAAGGAGTTAAAGGATTTCGACTTTGGTGTGGTGAATCCAAGAAGATCGTCTTAAGCCGAGATGTTACATTCGGCGAATGCGTTATCTTTGAGACAAACAAATTCAGAGAAAGAGAATGAAAGTCCAAATACTCTTTCTAAGATGATGCTTGAGACTTCGGAAGATCCAAAAAAGATTGCACCAATTACCGATCGTGGTGAAGATGAAATTGATGATCAAGAAGAGATCTCAGTTGAGGTGGAGGTTCTCTCACCATCACTACCGATTAATCAGCAGCCAGAATCTATTGCCACTACTCGACCGAGAAGGGAGATTAGGAAGCCTACCAGATACACAGACATGGTAGCATTCGCACTTCCAGTAATTGATGATGATGTCCCATGCACTTGCTGCAGGCCGTGCAAAGAGTTGATAGTATGAAGTGGAAAATGGCAATGGATGAAGAGATGAAGTCTCTACATCGTAATCGGACTTGGGAGCTTGGTTCAACTTCCCAAAGGAAAGAAAACTATTGGTTGCAAATGGGTCTATGCCAGAAGGAAGGTGCTCCTGGTAAAGACAACATCGAGATACAAAGCGACCGGGTAGCAAAAGGCTATGCTCGAAGAAGGAATAGACTACAACGAGGTATTCTCACCCGTTGTTAAGCATTCATCTATTCGGATACTATTGGCTTTGGTAGCACAGTTTGATCTCGAGTTAGCTCAACTCGATGTCAAAACAGCTTTTCTCCATGGTACTTTGAACGAAGAAATCTACATGTCTCAACCGGATGGCTTTAAAATTCCAGGACGAGAGAATTGGGCTTGCAAGCTGAGTAAGTCAATTTACGGTTTGAAGCAATCACCGCGACAATGGTACAAGCGCTTTGATAGCTTCATCAGAGAGCAGAAGTACACACGTAGTCAGTTTGATCATTGTGTATACTTTCGGAAACTCCAAGACGGTACCTTCATTTATTTGCTCTTATATGTTGATGATATGTTGATTGCATCTAAGAGCAAGGTGGAGATCGACAGATTGAAGGCTCTGTTGAGTTCATAATTTGAAATGAAAGATCTTGGAGAAGCTAAGAAAATTCTTGGGATGGAAATCACAAGAGATAGAGTTGCAAGTACAGTCTGTCTGACACAGACTCAGTATCTGAAGAAAGTACTACAAAGGTTTGACATTGATGAAAAAACCAAACCAGTAAGTACACCGCTTGCTCCTCACTTTCAGTTAAGTGCATTAATGTCACCTAGCACCACCGATGAGAAGAAGCAAATGGAACGTGTTCCATATGCAAATGCCGTTGGTGCCTTGATGTATGCAATGGTTTGCACCAGACCTGATATTTCCCACGCTGTTAGTATGGTGAGTCGGTACATGCATAATCCGGGTAAAGGACACCGGCAAGCGGTGAAGTGGATTCTACGGTACATCTATGGTCTTGTGGATATTGGTTTGAAGTTTGAGAGAGACAAGACCGAAGGTAAACACCTAGTTGGATATGTGGATTCGACTATCTTTGGAGATCTGGATAAGCGTCGATCTACAACCGGTTATGTGTTCACAATGGCGGGAGGACCGGTTTGTTGGAGATCAACATTGCGATCAATCGTAGCTTTGTCTACTACAGAGGCGAGTATACGGCCGTAATGTGAAGCATTCAAAGAAGCTATATGGCTTCTCGGGTTGACTAAGGATTTGGGTATTGTTCGGAAGAACGTGGAGGTTTTCTGCGACGACCAGTGCCATTTGTTTGGCAAAGAACCAAGTTCATCATGGTCGCACCAAGCACATCGATGTTCGATTTCATTTTGTTCGGGAAATCGTTGATGAAGGGAATGTTATACTCCAGAAAGTCGGAACTGCAGATAACCCTGCAGATATGCTTACAAAGGTGGTTACAGGGATCAAGTTTCAACACTGCTTGAACTTGATCAACATCTCTCGAGCTTAGGGCGCCTAGGCGCATTTGGGAGTGACGTTATGAACTTTTTCGCCAAGGTGGAGATTGTTGAATATTGGCTCTAAAAGTAACAAATTAGTGGCATAATTTAGGGAAATTAGTGTCCTAATTTGTGGCATGATTTAAGGAAATTAGTGGCATAATTTAAGGAAATTGGTGGCCTAATTTAAGGCTTAAATTATGGCACACTTTAGGGAAAGGGAGCCTTTCTTCATCTATAAATAGGGAAGAGTTCATGCATTGAAGAACAAGGCAAAAATCAGAAAAAATCAGAGAGAGTATAAGCAAACTCAAAGAGAGAAAATACTTGTGAGTTTTGGGAAACACTTGAGAGATATTATTAGTGAGGAAATCAGACCGTATTCTGTATATTTCCTACTCAGTTCAAATAATATCTGCTGCCTCCCGTGGACCTAGGCGAATTGCCGAACCACGTAAATTCTGTGTGTTCATTTTATTGCTTTGATATATTCATATACCGCTATTTATTGCTTCCGCCCACAACAGCAAGTAGAGACTAATAAACTTTTAGAAAGTTTCTCAATGATTTCGATTTGATGGTTCTTAGAGAACTAAACCAAAGAACTCATGACTTCGTCTAATGGGCAATTTAGAATAATTATGAGGATTTTATTAACATATATGGTTTAGCTCATGTCACAACAGGGCTTCCTTCCCCAAACCTATGACAAAATTTCTCTGTTCTTACCTCTTTGCAAAAAAATAAATAAATAAAATAAACAAATGGGAGGAACGTTTTAATATTTAGTATTCTAATTTAGAGCATTAACAGCACTAGATTTGTCCTCCCAGGAACAAAATTGCATACAAAGTATACGTAATCAAATTGTTTCACGATATATATGTATTTCACTGTGTTGTGTCCAAGAACTTTCCATTTCAATTCGACATTATTAGTCCAATTTCTGCATCTCTGTTCTGAAACTCTGTATGCACCCCTTTTAATTTGTCAATCTCCTGGAGCAAATATTGGCTAGTTCCAGCAAAAAATCTTCATAAAGCATCTCTTATAAACTTCTGCTTAACTCCTCTCCATTCAAATTTCAATCTGGCTATGAAGAAACAATTGCATTATTACCTAGTTGTTTCCTGGCTTCAGAAAGTGCTTTCTTGACCTCTCCATCTTCTGGTGTTACTTTAACCAAAACCTCATAGTCTTTTATTGCAGCCTTCCATTGTCCCAACTAAATGTTTCATATTCAAAACCATATTGAGTTATGTATACTAATGTATCATAATTCATAAATTAGATAAATTAATAAATAAATAAAAAAAGTTACCTTGAAATAACAATCTGCTCTTCTTAATCTGGCCTTCATATAAGATGGACGTAAATTGAGAGCAGCAATACAATCCTCAATTGCTTTGTTGAAGTGGCCAACTTTGGAGCGACAGGCAGCTCGGTTGCATAATAACACTGAGTTATATGGATCGTGTTCAAGTCCTTCACTATAAGCTGCACAAGCCTTTGAGAAATTTGTTGCCTTGAAAAGCTCGTTACCTTTTGATCTTGCTGTAGCTATGGCACTTGCTTTTCTCATCACCATGTTTGCTTCTTTGTTGTTTGAGTCTAGCCTAACTGCTTTATTTACTGTCTCCAATGCATCTTCGAATCTGTCAACAATCCCATTTCAATTTCAGCTAATATCAATCTTATAGGTAATCTGTTTTCATCATTTTCCTACTATTGGTTCGTTTGATTGTGCTTATGTTAAAAGCAGTTTTAGATAGAAGTCGTTTCAGGAAAAAGTGTTTTCAAGCATAATAATCACATTATCATTAAGCAAGCCTCGAAAGCGCTTCTGACCAATTTTTTATTGTTTGGTCCATAAGCCTTTTTTTGTTGTTAGAAGCATAAACAAACACAACCTACTTGTTTGGGTTGACTGTTAAAGAAAATTACTTACATGGAGTTCCACAGTTTTCATATTTATAGAGAGAAAAATACTATAACTGATAGTATAATCTCTCGGGTTCCTAGTATTTGTACGACAACTTGGTGGTGAGATATCCCATTATTCGTTAACTCTTTTGTTTATTGAGATGCTAACAGCAAGCTTAATTATAAGTTTTGGTGAGATTTGGTTTGTATATCGTCTTTCTCTATTTAATAATATTCTTAGTTGAAGAGCTTGATGAGGAGCGTGATACGGATATACTAATCTAGTTAGCGTATACCAACGCACCTACTTAGACATATCCCTTACAACCTTTCATTTTGTTATATAAGCCCAAGACCTAACTCAACCTAATAAGATCTCATTGAATTAAGGTTTTTCACACTTATAAACTGCACTACAGCCGAACGCCTAGTCGATGTGGGACATAATTCTTCAAAAACCCCTCTCACATCGTAAGGAGCAACGAAGGCCACAAACCACGATGAACTCAGGGCCTAGTTCTGATACCATGTTATATAAGCTCAAGGTTTAACTTAACCCAATATTAAATATTGCCTAAACTTATAAACAATACTGCTACATAAATCCTAGCCGATGTGGGACAAACAATTCCTTCACACTCCCCCTCACATCGGACAACGGTGGTCTTAGTTTTGAGCCACGGTGAGAGCTCAAGGGAGATCCACACATAGGACCAGGGCTTAGTTCTGATACCATGTTATATAAACCCAAGACCTAACTCAACCCAATAAGATCTCATTGAGTTAAGGGTTGCCCACACTTATAAACTACACTACAGCCGAACGCTTAGTCGATGTGGGACATAATCCTTCAACACATTTAAAAAAACACAACCTATTTGATTTAAATTTGTCAAATTTTCACATACCTTCCAGCAGTCAAATGAACCTGTGCCTTTGTAACTAGTACATTTGCATTCCCAATTGGGCCTAGGAATTTAGTGCAGTCATCCACCTCAAAATTTGGACCACTAGACAATGTTTCATCTGCATCTTCATGCCTCTGAAGCTTCAAAAACGCTTCTGCTTGCAATGCATATATCTTCACAACATGAAAAATCAAGTAAAGCTCCCAATAATTATATAAATCAATATATCTAATGCAAGACAGAAAATAAACATTTCATGCAACTTTTTACCTAACATTGATTTGTATAACATTTGACTGACCTGTGGAGCAGAATCAGCACCAGCTGATATAGTGGTCCTAGTTTCCTTAATCAAAGTGTTCCAATCTCGGACTCTTAAAGCCTCAGTGCACTTGCTTAGATGTGTCTGAACCATCTTAACTTTGGCAAGGTCTTCATGATCTGCCTCTGGTCCTGCACGTTTGAAGTGATATGTGGCCTTGTCTGTTTCTCCTAATCTATATGAACACAACTTTAATTTCAAATATAAAGCTTGATGTTAATAGATATGAAGAACAATGCACAGATTGTACCTGATATATAAGGTAGCCAAACGATGATGAGCTCTGTGATAATTGGGTTCGATTCGAATAGCGTCTTTGCATTCAAAAGCAGCCTCAAGAAGTCTACCTAAAGCAGTTAAAGCAGCACTTTTATTGCTCCTATAAGAAGCTTTATTTGGGTCAATTGAAATTGCTGCATCATATAAAGCCAAAGCCTCTGCAAATCTTCCATTCTTGTAATCCTCATTGCCCATTATCTTCAATTCTTCTGGATCCATTCTTGTTGATATTGCACGGCACAATGAACTGGACTCTTTAGAAATTTTACCTACATTTCCTGCTACATTGTTTGTTTGTTTTGTAACAGGCATTGATATTTCTTCTCTAGCAGTTGTTGGAAGGTACTCAAAAACATTATATGTGTTAGTATTACCACCTCCACCATGACCTGGTTGCCTCAAATTACCTAAATTGCTCATAAGCATCACATTTCCTGACGAAGCTCTAACAAGATTATTACTTCCTTTTGATTTTTGGTGATCGGCAATTATGCCTTCGAGCTCGCCCGAAATTCTAATTGCCTCCTTTGGCACCTTTCTTCCTTGGTTGACATAACTTTGTTGATATTTAGAACCTTTTGTTGCTTCTTGAGGTTGCCTTAAAGCAGGGCTTTGTTGTTGTGGAGGAAGCATTCTTTGAGGTTTCTGCGGTTCTGGTCTATTTGATGAACTCTCAAGGAAGGAAGTGTCATCAGAGCTGCCACGCCGACGCTTTGAATTCGGAGCGTTTGAGGGTTTTGCAATGTCATTGTTATCATCATTAACTGTGGGAATTGAACCTGTAGGGACTTGTCTTCTCGGCCAAAAGCTTCTTGTTCCAAAAACTGCATTTAGCAAGCCACATCCAGGTTTGTTCTCTGCAGAGGTCTCTGCCATTCCAACTATAACTATGATCTCTGAATTCTCAATTCTCAATTCTCAATTCTCAAGTCTTGTTGGTGATCAAATAAATTATATGTCCTTGTTAACCAACAAAAAATCAAACTATTAGTTGAGTTAGATTATAAAATCTAATGAAATGATTAGTTGAATTAGATTATAAAAATATGCAGATTGTTAGTTTAATTGAAACTGTAATAGTTGGCACCTTCACATTCTTGTTATTCTACGGCCTTATTGGTTTAGATTCAACTAGAATCTGTATATTTTTAGATCATTGTTTTTATTTATTTATAGGATTTTAGAAATATAACTCAATCATATCCATGTCATTTCCCTACGTTTGCGAGAGGAAGGCATATGGGAGCTAATTGGACTTTACTATAAATAAATAGTTGAAAGAAGGATATATATTGTGATTGTTTTTGAAAACTTATAACCTCAAAAATAATATTCATTTATTCATCTTATATATTTTTATTATTAAATTAAGTTTAATTTATAATTTAAAATTTAGATATCTTATACATTTTTGCTATTAAATAAAGTTTAATTTAAAATTTAAAATTTGGATACATAATAAATTTTAAAATAAAGCATCAAAGATAATTATTTTAATATCATTTTACTTGTCTACAGTATATGTATTAATACATCAACATATTAAATTCAAAATTAGAAAAAGAATATGTAAAAATTATTAAAATCCTCAAAATATTGAATGCAATATAACTTATAGAAACAAACAAAGGAGGTTATCTTTTTATAATTTTTTTAATGGAATTTTATGGATTATAGTTTTTTTAAGTATATTAGAAAAAAATTATATTTTTCCTATAATTTCATAATAATAAATTTATTATAATTATTTTTACAATAAATATAATTTAAAAAATAAATTATAATTTAACATCTATTTAAAAGATTTTTGGTTTTCTATCTTAATTCTGTAATAATAGATAAGATGAGTCCTTTAATTTTTCCTTTTTAAATTTTCACTAAAAAAATTTATAAATTTTAATTTAGTAAATATATTTAAGCAATTTAATTAATAATCATAATGAAACAATTTAAAAATAATAATAATAATGAAACGATTTGAAAATAGTAATAATAATAATAATAATAATGAAACGATGGATCTGCTGTTCTCTGAAAACTCAAATCATCGTATATTTGAGGAAATCATTAACCCGTGAATAACCTACAGGCACAAATTACATTACCCACAATTGGAATTGAAATTCTAAAGACTATCTATAAACCTCGAAAAAGAACAAGGCATTGAAGTTATATACCATGTTTGAAAGATCATGTTACATTGTTAGCCTCACTTTTTTCATGTTCTCGTCAGATGAGTATGAGAGACTGATGCTCAATCTCATACAAAGGAACAAAGCAGGTACTGAGTGACAAAAACACTTTCAATTATCATTTGACTAGAGAGACAGTACAAGTTCAAATTTAAATGTGTGTTGTGTTAAATCTTCAAGACATTGAAGTTGGATGTTCTCTTCATTTGCTGCAGTATTGCTTCAGACAGTTCATCAGCATTGTACTCGACTCCAAAGCATTTCACCACTTCCATGCTTGGGTTCAACAAATACCTGCTCATTTTATGGAATTGTCACTTTTGTCATAGCTAGATGGGGAAATCAAAAGAGAGAGAAAAAAATAATAATAACAGCGGGTTGGGTTTGCCAGTTCGTGCTTACATGTTGTGAGAAGATTCCACAAGATAATCATCCCCTTCCTCCTCAATCTTCTTGAAATAAACCCGATATTCCTGTGCCATCTGCCTTACAGCTGAATCAGGTCCAGTTAAGCCTATAATCCTCGAATCAAATTCTGCAGTCCAATGAGATAAGGAGCCAAAATGAAGTGTTAGCCTTTCCAATTAATCCCTAAAACACAGTAGCATTAAACACGCAACTTCCACCATTTTAAAGTCTGACCTTTAAGGTAAGCGTGGAGTTGTGAAGGTGTATCACGCTGTGGATCAATTGTAACAAAGACTGGTAGAACCTTGACATTGTGTCTTGACTCTTATTTCAAGAAGAAAGAAATAGAGAGTTTAAGTCACTAAATTATTAATAGTTCATGGAAGATAAACATTGGTGAAGTGCCAAACCTAATACATCTATGGCCTTGGCCATAACTTGAACTTGCTCCGGCCCTAAATCAGGAGAAGAAGTATATCCAAAATAGAGAAGAACCCAGTTTCCAATAATATTCCTTTCAGTGACTATTCGATTCTCTTTATCTACTAAAGTGAATGGGCCACCAATGATTGGTCCCTCTACATCACTTCTGCTATTGCGGTCACCCTGGCCTGATCAAATTAAGGGAGCAACATATTAGCTCATACATGCAGAGCACATTCTTTAACATGCATGAAAATCCATATCTAAAGCTAACATTTTCATAGCCAAAAAAAAAAAAGCTTTCATGAGGACCCATTGCGTGCCACAAGTATCAAGCACTAGCCATCCTATACCCAAGCTCAAGTATGTTACGGCTAACTATTCACCAATAGAAGCTCTACCTTAATGAAGTCCTACCAACTAATGCCTAACACAGTCTTCCCACCAGTTGTCTCGCTTTTAAATTAATCTAAATCTGATATGATAAATCATCAAGCCCTACATTTGAAATGAAACAATATAAAAGGTAAACTAACACCTTTCCAAGCAGAAATTCAAGAAGAACATCATGTGAAAGAATTTGGGGAGTCGTCACCCAAAATGTTTTCTTGAATGTGTTTAAGAAGACAGAAGAGTCACACATGTCTCAAAATCAATAGCATGCACGATCTTGTAAAGCAAGATAAATACTCAGTATGTGGCTGTAGCATCCATCAATAGATTATCTATAATTACCATCTATTAGCAGATTGTTTATCAATGAAGTTTGCATTCACACCATTTATACTTGGCTTCGAGCTTCAGTCATTAAAGGCATTAACAAATAAGGTCAATTTTCACAACCACGTAGCAAAAAATATCCTGCATGAAGCATCACGGACTCTAATATCTGATATAGTAGCAAGTATAATATATTATTAACTTTTATATTCCACTAAACTGAATTGAAAAAGCACCACAAAATTGTTAAAAACATCACTAACTATTACAACATTTTAGATCATAAGCTACAACGGTTGAGATGATGTTATGCACAAAACATTGGTTTAAAAAGGAGATACCTTTCGGAACTGCTCTTCGCTCGTCATTGTAATGAATAAAAGTTATTAGACCAGCAAAACCTAGAAGCGCAGTTGGCTGCAGAAAAATTAGATAAACATAAACGATCATCTAAACAAGACATTCTAATCAACCAAATTACAAACAGAACTTGATTAGAATAGTTCACAGCTCAATATATTCTAAAATTTCACATTAGAAATCACAGAAGATGGTTATATTCACAAGAAAGATAATAGGTGAAGTTAGCATACAATGATATAGGTGCCCCATGAACGAGAAGACTGTGTTTCTTCAGGCAATATTGGTTCTGGCTTCCCATTGGAATATTTTGAAGAATTTGTATAGGTACAAGATTGAATTCTGTTAGGAGCAGATCTACAAGACACAATATGCTCACCATAATACAGATATTAAAAGAATCAACAAACAAGATTTTTTTAAGCATTTGGCTAAGGGTATCTCTTATACTGCCCAAAAAGGTTCACCACTTCACATATAAAGAAAAACTTTGTTCGGTGTATAATCAAGTCATTAGGAATGTGCCTTCCTATACAAATTTTTTTAAAGAACTAAACACTAAGAAGAGAAAGTATGATATTAATGAAAAAGTACTTGTATCAGAAGTTATTAGTACAATACTTCAACAAAACCTTCCACCAAAATTGAAGGATCTTGGTAGTTTTATTATTGATATTATTATGGGTGATAAAAAAGTAGTTAAGGTTATGCTAGATTTAGGGGTAAATATTGATCTTATGCCTTACTCAATATACTTACAACTAAGTTTGGGGGAGTTGAAGCCCACAACCATATCTCTTCAATTAGCTTATAGGTCTGTCAAATATCCTAAGACATAGTTGAAGATTTACTTATAAAGGTAGATAAACTAATAATACCAGTTAACTTTGTGATAATGCATATGCATGAAAAGACATCAAGGCACAAGGACCACACTGTTCTTCATGGTAGGCCATTCAAGGCCACAACTACCATCAATTTTAGTACATATGATATTGCCAACTACCAAGGATCCCCTAAAAACCCAGTTCAGAAATCCAATTTGTAATCCATTAATGAAAAGTATCTAGTATTAATAAAACTAGGTCTAATGTGACAGAGCAGTCAATATTAAAGAACCGTACTATGGACCTTGAGAATTGCAGTGTGAGGGACCAGATTAAGCAGGTCGTATCACCTTATACAAACAAATGGACAAGAAAACAAATGATAGCAAAGGGTTAAAGAGCATACCTTCGAAATAGATCGAAAAGGTCTCTAGGGCGGCGTTTGGAAGAAAATAAAGGCAACCGAGAAATGGGCATGGTTTCTAGGAAACTAGTTCCATGGTTTTCTTGTTTTTATTCTTGATTCAAAATAGCACTTCCAAACAGAAGCTGAGATCACCTATATGTTCTATTGAAATGTCAAAGATGTTCCTCTGTTTTATTCACGATCTACGAGAGTCACCTATATATCACTACGCCATTTAACACCACCTCCAAGCCCAATTCAAAACTGGTTTAGCTTTTCTCCACGCTCCCGTTCCTGGACAAGCCCACTTGTTTTCCCTTCGTTTTTTCTTTGGATTAAAAATTGAAACATCTTTACGGAAATTAACAAAATGGAAAAATAGCATTTGGGCTTGAGACAGGACAGTATTATCGTAAGAAAATATGGATTTATTATTCATTAAATTTTAAATCTTAAAACATAAATATTAAATTATAAATAATAGGTATTAAATCTTATAACATATACTTTAAATCTTAAACCTTAAATCCTTAATTTATTAAATTTAAGATTATTTTAATATTTTTAATATATATATATATATATAAATTATATATTTTAATTATTAAATAAGTTATTTTTATTAATTTTATTATTAAATACATATATACACTGTTGGGATTGATCCGATTTACAGAGAGAGAAATTAAAGAAAAGTCAGAACAATTGATGGAATGTATGAATCTCTTATTGAGTCCATGTATATATAAAGTTTTATATGTACAGATTTAAATAAAACATATATGTTACAACGTGTCGAAGGGGTATAAGAGTAAAACAGAATACATTTAAAGCTTGAGGTCGACCACCCCCAAGGCTCGTGCTAACGTCTCAAGGGTCGGGCTGACCCCATGGCTCTAGCTGACATTTTAAGGCTCGGGCTTAACAAAGGTTAAGTAGCAAGTTATTCCTTATGCCTAAACATCAGTCATCCTACTCTTTGAGGGAGAGTGTTCTACCTTTTTCTGAGGACAAGCATATAATATTATGAGAGAGTGATTACTTGTAAGAAATCACCTAATATATATTTATATAGGTATGGTACATGAAGATGGTAAAATAGTGTACATCAGAAGTATAAGTCCTGCTTGTCTCCAATTGGTAGATCTCACATCACATTTGAATCGACGAACTATATTAGACATCTACCTCTAGGCCCTTTTTTTAAGAGGCCTATGTTGTGTTTTCTACTTAGGAGTGGCCTCTTTCATAGTGGAATTATCACAATTTTTGGTCTTTTCCTGGTCTACTCTTATCTCCTTTATGCCCTCCTCAGTTTGGAAATTTGATAACTTTATGTATCCATGGCCTAGGGGTGTCCACGGTCCAGTCTGGTATGGTTTTGAGTAAAAAAAATTAAACAAATCAGACCATTCATAATGCTCAAACTGGACTGTTTGACTATCCAAAATGTTGTTGTAACAAAACGGTTTGGTTAACGGTTTGGAACGATTAATAATACATAAATAAGATATAGTCAAATGTGATGCTCATCGATCATCATACATAAATAGATATTATTATTAAATACATAAATACATAAATAAATACATAATTTGTTATCGAAATCCAAAAGTAAAATAGATTAGACATGAAGAAATGAAGTCCCAATATCTCATTTACACAGAATTCTTAAACATATACAAATACAAACATCAAAACTCACAATCAACAACAATATATCATTAGAAATAATTTTTAAGTCTTACAATTACCTAAATCAACATCTTCATAAATCTCTAGGTCATCATTATATTATGGTAAGGCGCCTTTATGTGCTAAAAGCTTATTCTGATGCAATAATTGTAAATTGAACTGCTAACACATCATGTGCAATGAAAAAGATGATAGGAAACCTAAAATAATTTTCCATCCATCATTTCAATATATCAAACTTATCCAACATGACATTTTCACATAGGGTGTTCAAATATTTCTCAACCTCAGTTTTCAACTTCAAACTATTTTTCTCTTCTAAGCGTTTAATAAATTTCAACTTTCTTGCTTCCTCAAATGAAGGAATCCTTCCTATTATATCTTGTGATTGAGTCACATTAGATTGAAAATAATTTCCATGCACTAACATATAGTAAGCTTTGAACATATCCATAAAAGTATTTTTGACATTATCTCTCAATTTTTGAATAATTTTTAAATCATAAATATCTTCAAATAGGAATTCCAAATACTCCAATTTGTACATTAGATCAAGTACAAATGCAACATACAACATCTTATTAGTCTTATCTACATTTCCCCAATACTTCTCAAATTTTCTTTTCATGCTAGCAACCATATTTTTTAGCAATAAATCATCGGAACCACATCATGTAAGTATTTGATATTGAATATTATGCAATTCTGTAAAATATAAATTTGATGTGTTACATAAAGATGCACTGAATGCTAATGTAGAGTCATAAAAAGTCTTCAAAAACTTGATAAAAACACTAGCATTCTTCAAATCATCTAATGTTGGAAGCCCAATATATAATCGCTCCTTATGAAAATAAGAAATAAAGTTTGTTCCTTCTTGTTCTTTGAGATGATCAAATGCTTTTTGAAAATCTAAAAAAGATTTTAACATTAGATATATGGAGTTCCATCTTGTAGGCATGTCTAGCACGACATTTCCTTTTGACTCAATATTTTCCTTAATAAAACACATTTTAAACTTTTGTAATCTCAAAGGAGATGATCTAACATATCTCACTACACAATGAATACTCATAATAGTATTGTGAAGATCTTTAAGTCCTTCTCTTACAACCAAATTCAAAATGTGAGTATAACATCGTACATGAAAGAACTCCCCACTCATAACAAGTCCATCATTCCAATTTTTTAGCTTCCTTTTCAAGTATGACACATCAATATCATTTGAGGAAGCATTATCAAGTGTTATGGTGAATACCTTACATATATCCCAATCATGCAAACTTTATTCTATCACTCTCCCAATTGTATCATCTTTATGATTCTCAACTTGACAAAAGTTTATAATTCTCTTTTGTAATTTTCAATCTTTGTCAATATAATGAGTGGTTAGACAAATATAATTAATATTTTGAATTGAAGTCTAACAATCACTAGTAAGACAAACTCTTTGCTTTTCACTTATGAAAAAGTTTCTCAAACTTTTTTTCTCATCTAAATAAAGTTGAAACACATTCCTAAAAATTGTTTGACGAGATGACACATGAAACTTAGAACAAATTTCAGCTATAAAATCTTTAAATTTCTCATCCTCAACAAACCGGAAAGATAATTCATCAATAATAATCATTTTTGCAAAAGAAACTCTAGCATGTTTTGCATCAAATGATACAACAACTAATTTATGAGTTGTCATATCACCCTCTCCTTTTTGTGTTTGAAAACTTAACATCTTTTGTCCTTTATCTACTTCTTTAAGAATTTTCTTACATAAATTTTTGAAGTGATATATCATTGAAGTAGTTCCATTCCTTGTGGAATGAGAAGTATAATTTGTTTTACAATAATGACATATAGCTATAGGATTTTCCACATCATAGAGTAAAATATATGAAAAATGATTCCATATTTCTGACCTGAAATTTTTTGGTTTCTTCATATCAGATTTGTTATCGAGGTGAACATTACTTACTTCTATTTCTCTTTTTGAAGATGAGTCATTTAAATTCTGTGGTGGATTTTCCATTTCTTCAAGATGAATTTCAGGTTCAATGTCTTCAGTTATAGACATAGTAGAGTCTAAAAATTGACTTGGTCCAATAAACTCATGCAAATCATTATCACCTATATATAGAATATATATTAGTACATATTCCTAATATATTAAAATATTACCTTTTGTACTTAATCAACAATCATTTCAAAACTAAAATAACTAAATGATTTTAGTTATAAACAAATGATATACCATTATTTATAAGAAATATTTAAAATTAGCGTCAATTATAAGTAAAAATTATTTAAATATAATTTGATTCATACATGAATCAACATATTATAGAATATAAAAAATAAAAAATGACCACAATTTTATTATAAAATTAAGTTACTATTTCATAATATAACGAGTATGGTTCAATTTCATAATATTCGTGGATCTCATAAATACATAAGATGGCTAGACTGAGTTGATAAATACTTAAGTAAAAATTACCTCGAGTTGCAGAGATGGCTACGCCTACAACCACAACCATGACAACCTCTTCATTCCTAAGTGGCTGAACCTTAACCATCACTAAACCAGCAACCACTCAATGTTGTCTTGTAATGGCTAAGGCCTCTATAGCTAGTTAAGGAGAGAAACAGAGGCTTGTAAATCAACAATAGCAAAGCACGGTTTTGGATTCAACATATCATAAACTCAAAAAAATAAGTATTGACAATGAATCCAAAATATAGACAATATCTCATACACAAAATTATATTGAGAATGTTTGGAGAAGTCACACGAAACAGTTCTTCCATAAACTCAAACATATATCAGTCAGATCACTACATATCTATTTCATCCATGGATGACAGGACGTGAAACAACGTGAGGAAAGGTAGGTTGGCTGGGGTAGAGGCAACGCGAGGATGGCTAGCTACTGTTAGAGGTGTTTATGGCTGTGGATAGGATATTGTTACGATTGGCTGGCTAGGGTTCACACTTCACACTTGCAGTCGCTGAGGATGAATGAAAGAGGTAACAGTTACAGTTTATATATACGCTACTTAATTAAAAACTTTTTAATTATTTATTAAAATCGGTCCGGTCCGATTTGACCAGTTTATTATTTTTTATAACAGGATCAAACCGTTTTAAAATCAAATTTATTTAATACAAACTAGATTAGACCATTTTATTTATGAAACTGTTCAATCTGGTCCAGTTTTTTGGTTTAAACTGGTTCGACCCTATTTTTGGACACCTTACTATGGCCTGCCTAGGATAGCATGGTAATGAGTTGGGACATCAATTACCACAAAATTGGTCATCATTATAGATCCCTTAGCCATGACTGGTAGCACCACGGTTCCAATTTCATAGGTGGTGCTATTGTTGAATCCCACTAGGGGTAGTTCTCTTCTTGCAATATCACAATCTTTTATGCCTAGGGCCTTTGTTGTCTACAGAAAAAGAAGGTTGATTGAGCTTCCAGTATCAATCATGATCCAAAAAACATCATAGGATTTGATTCTTAAAGTTATTACCAAGGGGTCCTCGTGGGGAAATGATAACTGTATTTTATACATTTATTTTCATCAATTTTAGTAATGATAATTGCTATGTTCTTTTAATATTTTCTCATTTTTTGTTAAATAAATTAATATTTTCCTTTTATGCATTAAAAATACATTTTTAATAAAATTAAAATAATTTGTATCGAAAATGTACTTAACTTCATATTTTTGTCCACAAATACAATTTCAAATAATATAGTTCTTAATTACAATTTATAAAAATTGAAAATATAATTTAAATTAAATTTGGGCTTAATTATAATTATTAAAAGTTTAAAAATTTAATTTAAAATTAGCAAAGGCATTAACTGTAATTTAAGAAATTTTAAAATGTAATTTGAAATATATTTGTGGGTGAAAATATAATTAATAAAATTATTATTCTTCGCAAATTAGAAGAACCACACACCAACAACACGCGCCAAACGTGGACCGTCCTATCAAATAAGAAACGGCTACGATGCGTGCGTCCCGATCACGCCCGACCAAATCGCGTGTTCCCATATTCATTCACGCGGCTCGGTGCCCGAGTGGGACCCACCTGCAGCGCAGGCCGGCGTGCAGCGTGGGACCCACGTGTCTAACGCGTTGCAGCCTTTGTTCCTCACCATCGTGCGCCATGTTTCCCTGTGGTTGATTCACGTGCGCCCGGTTATTCCACGAGCTATAATCTGCCACGTGTCACACTTTTTATATTAAGCAAATCATGTTCAGACACGTGGCAAGTTACAATGAACGCGAAAGCACAGGATCAAGTCCCCTTTCTAGCCGTTGCCGCACTTTCTCGGCGCCCCAATCCCGTGCTTCAGTTTCTGGGTGCGCCCGTTCCTATCAACGAATGAGATGCGGCCACGTGTCCCACTATTTGTTTCAGCGAATCAGACACTGACACGTGGCATGCACTTTGATTTTAAAAAATGCAAAAACGGCGCCTATCTACGCGTGATTTTTAGTTTTTTCGATATCGAATTTCAAAACGCGTCGAAATTAGTTTCGAGAGAATATTTTTTTTACGTGTTTTTGAAAACAAAAAAATAAAATAAAAAAATGTAATATTTCTGATGTATTTTTTTTATGCTATAAATAGGTGATATTATGATAGAGTTTTTTTCGAGGAGTTTTAGTTTTGGTATTTTTCTGTAGTGTTTGGGGATGGACGGTGGAACATGCAGAAGCCATTTTTGGCTTCTGTTGTGTTCTACATGTGCCAAATATTTACGATCTGAATTGTTTTAATTTCCTTTCTTCTTCCTTTAATTTTTCTGCATCTGCTGTAATTTTTATTTTAAATTAATGAAGTAATTTAATTTTTCTAGGGTTGCATTTGATCTAAATTTATGAAGCTTTGATTTTAACTATTTTTTAAAGATTTATAAGACGTTCGATTTTTTCATTCTATTTTGTGCTTAATGCTTTTTGATTATTTACGAATTTTATCAAAACGATTTTTGGCATAAAAATAAACTTGAGGAAGGCATTTTTGTGTATATTGCTCATAAATAGAATGACATGTATGATTAAGGATAGGAATATACCCTAGTTGTATGTGTGACCATTTGAGAACTTAGAACTTAATGAATCTTATTAAATTTAATTCTCATAGAGATATAGTGAATTAATTTAACGAGGTGTGTTTATACGGAGCTCGGAAGAGATGTATGAATAAAAAAGAAGTTTTCGGTTGAAAAATTAAATGTACTAAAAAATATAAATTAAAAGAAAATAATTTGATTTGAGTGGATTAGTTTGGTGAAAAATTGCAATCCTAGAGTTCTCTTATTTTCTTTTTACCTTTTTCTCAATCAACGATTATTTTGGATAAAATTAGAGAGATACAATTTTAGTACTCAACAAACTGTAGTAACAAATCTTCGTGGGAACGATCTTTACTTACAAATCTTTATTACTTGTGACCGTGTATACTTGCACGATTTTCTGTGTGTTGCAAAACACACAACAGGAAACAAGGCCTCATCCATCTTAGTGAAGATGATTTTAACAGAAGACCTTTATTTTTCTATATTGTAAACATATGGGGAGTTGCATAACTCTCTAAAATATCTTTTATGAGAGTTATTGGAGGTCCCATTAAGCTCAGGCTCTCTATGTATGGTATGGATAGTCCTTATATTGGGCTCATTGTAGGGGTCTATCCTGTTACCTAATAGAGCGGGTACCTTTGAAGTTTCACGTCTGGAATGCCACCCTCTTCCTCTATTGTTGCTTTCTACGTGGTCTTTTAAATATCCTATGGCCAACATATCCTCCATTTCGTTTTTTATATGTTTGTAGTCTCTAATCTCATGGCCGACATCTTTTTGAAAGGCACACCATTTAGATGTGTCTCTAAGGGAAGCCCTCATTTTTTGGGGCCATCATACATTCGAACCCTTCTCCATTCTTAACACTGCTTGAACTAGATTTACTCTTAAGGGTGGACCCTTGAAGGAGATAGTGACCTCCCCAAGGCCTCATGTTCTCAAACCATTGGCTATTCTCCTTATGATTGCGCTTATTTTGTTGATCCTGTCATCTTGGTTAGCCGTGTTTGGACTCATTCTTCTTTTCTTTTTTCTAGCATGGCCTTCACAGTTTCCTTACTGCTCTTAACTAGACCTAGCTGTCTTTCCAGATTGACAAATTTTCTGGCCTCTCCATAGGCTTCCTCCAAAGTTTTTGGGATCGTCTTGGTTAGTTCTGCAAACAAATCAGAATCTCTTAGGAAACCTCGCCTGAAGACCTCTATCGCAATAGAGCTCGTGTAGTCTGATATCTCTAGCCTTTATTCTCTAAACATTATCATATATTCTTCAGTAGACTCACCACTTCCCTAGGTGATTGAGAAAAGATGGTGTGAATCCTTCCTTAATAACTTGTTGTAGGCATAATTGGTGATAAATAAAATGGAAAACTGTGAGAATGAGGTTATGGTATGGGGTGCCAGGTTATTGAACCACTTTTATGCACCATCACATAGGGTGGTAGCAAACAGCTTACACATCATGGTGTCTTTCTTTCTTTGAGTGAGGATCATAAGGGCCATAGTTGTCTTGAAGTGTTGCACATGAGTTATTAGATCTTTGGTCCCTTCATAGTTTAGGCACTTGGGAGCAATGAACTTGGGCGGTAGCTCATCATGCTCTATTTCATCAGAAATGGGAAGGCACATAATTTCTCGCAATCCATATCCACATTATAAGGGGCCTTGCCTTTTTCATGCCTTTCATTGGCCAATGAAAGGTCCGATCTTGCTTTTTGTTAGCTTCTTCCAATGCCTGAAATTGTACCTCCTAACTTTTTCTCTCCTCCAACTATTGCTCTTTGCTAGGTCTCGCTGAAGCAAAAAGAGGGTCCCCCTTAACTTCTTCTTTGCTCTGGTTAAGCTCGGGTATGACATGTTCTGGTTTGTTTCTATCAATAAAGTTGGTGTCTTGATCATCGAAGGTTCCCCCACTTGATTGGGAGCGTAGTGACCTATTTTCTTGTCTGGTCTTCTTGAGTTCTCTTATTAACTTGAGAAGATGACTAGTCATCTCTCGATGAGAGTTAGTTTCAGTTCTGTCCTCACCATGGGTTGGCAAAGTGTTGTCCAGTGTTGCTGCTACTTCCTCATTTGTTAGTCTTAGTCGACCTTTAGCACGTATCTCTACCATAATGGTAAGGGATTCTGGGGGTAACTAGTAAGTGGAACTGGTGTTTGGTCTCTTAAGTCTCTCTCAGAATTCGGGGTGAATCCTAGAAAATATGGAGTCATAAGCTAAAACTCGACCTTAGAATCTAAGCCCCACGGTGGGCACCAAAATGTTAGGATTGATCCGATTTGTAGAAAGAGAAACTGGAGAGAAGTCAGAGCAATTGATGGAATGTGTGAATCTCTTAAAGAGTCTATGTATATATAGAATTTTATTTGTATAAGTGTCGATTAAATAGAGTATTTATGTCACAGCGTGTCAGAGAAGTATAAGAGTAAAGTATATTACATTTAAAACTTGAGGTCGACCACCATAAAGCTCGGGCTGACCCCATGGCTTGGGCTCAACAAAAGTTAGGCAGTAGGTAATTCCTTATGCCTAAACATACACTAGATTAAATCTTTTATACAAGTGTCGATGCATCAATTTTCATAGAGAATGACACATATATCCCTCATCTCTATGACGTTTTCATTTTCCAATAATATGACGATTTTTTTTTGAGAAATTAAAGAAAAAATTACAAATAAAAGTTAAAATAATAAATAATAATATTTAATATTAAACAGACATAAATGAAAACTGGTAAATATATTTTCTTTTTAAATACATTTGTTCTAATATCGGTAAATATATTTTTCTAAAACAACATTTATAATGCTACTTAAAGTTTATAATTACAAAAATAACATTTTTATATTTAACTCGTACATTTTTATTATAAAGAAAAATCCAAAATACTATAAATTTTAGATATAACACTATAATTTAAATTCATGTTTTCTTTTCAAGAGTCATAAATGTATGCCTGTTATAAATAATTCTCTCTTGAGAAAAAGGAAAGCACACACAGTTTACTTTTTTTAAAAAAAAATAATAATAATAAAATGTTCGTCAAAACATTGCTGGATGGTCAGAACTCAAAAAGTTAGGGTCATATATGTTGAAGATCTCCAAGACAAGGCTGTAGTCAAATACCTCAACTTGGTCAGTTGTTGAACATAGTAGGAGGCTCTTCTTCTATTCCCATCTCTAGATTCCTAAAAATTAGCCTTTTTCTTCTGCGACTAATTAATAAATGAAGCTGGACCACCCCTTCCTTATAAATTGGAAATGTCTACTTAGAAGTTGAGATAATTTGGCAATATGTAAATGATTGTGACAGTTATGTTCATTTTTATTATCCAGATATCTCCTAGCTACTACCGTTTCTCAATTTATATTGAGATGAAAACAAGTTATTTTATAAATATAAAGTTTTACATAAATCTCAATTTAATTATTTTTATTTTTTAATTATGTATAAAAATAAACATATCTTCTTTTATTAAGAGAAGTTAATAATTGAATTATTTATGCATCAAAATTTTTTTTTATTTAGCTTAATCTTTAGTGTTACATTTGCACGTACATGTTTGCTGTTAATTTAAATATTAACTTTAAGGAAGATAATGTTGATGTTACATATAATTTACTTAAATATCTAATTTATCTAACTTATTGGATTTATACAGTATTTTTGCCTTTTAAAAATATTATAGCTTGTTAAATTACTAGTAATAAATTTGTTATTTATTTTATTTTTATTCCAATATTCTAATTGAAACATATAAAATTAATTTTAAAATTAGAATTCTACTAATTCATTAATCACGAATATAGAAAAATTATAATTTTTATTTTATTTTTCTTATTCTAAAAGTAGTTTTGAAATAAGTTGTTTTCTATTGAATTGTTAGAAGTGATTTTAAGTGATACTTAGCAATTATTTTAAGAGAATAATGCATCAAAAGCTTTCAAAATTAATATTTTTATATAAATTATTTCGTATTATATCATAGAATTATGAGGATAAATTTTAAGTAAGTTATTAATTATTACGAAGTAACACATTATATGCAGTAGAGTAGAGTGGTAAAACAATTACCCCAAGAAATACCTTTTTAGAATATCTTATCTTCAATTATTGTTTTTTTTAAATTATCTATTAAATAATAAAGGAAAATTGGATGATATGATACTTTATTATTATTTTTATTTTAAATTGAACACCTCACTTGCAATTCAAAAAATATTCTTATCGTACCAATGTTGTTACATTAGGTTATACTACTCCCCTATTTTTTTTTCCTCGAAGGAAATGTTATATTTTTTTCTTTTTGTTACCCTTAGTTAAGGAAAAGGTATAAAAATATAGAATTAAAATGGATCACGATTTATAGCAAACTCCTATTTATTTTCACTTTACTTATTTGATTTAGGGCCACCATCTTCTATTAGATCTATAAAAAAGTCGAAGGCTATTAACTTGAAGTTATTAAAAATCAAAATTAATTTTATTAAATAGAAAAGAATATATAATAATCTTAATATATATATATATATATATATTATAAATAAAATAAGAGTTAAATTAAATAAAAAAAATTCTTTCAATAGAATTAAAATTAAATAAACCTACGAATATTCTCAATTGTTTTGTCGAATATATAAAATTTAAAGTAAAATATAAATTTAATGTGTTTTATAGGCTATATATTTTTTCAAAAAAATTATATATTGAAATCGTATTTTTTAAAATTTTCATTTATTATAACTTTATGATTTTATATCGTAATTTTATATAAAGAATTACTGTATTGACTATTTACTTAAAAAAACTAATTGCAAAACAAAACTTTTGTACTTGAGTAATTCACCTATATTATTTTTAATGTATTATTTTATGTATTATTAATGGTTAATAAATATGCATATACAAATTTCAAATTTTATGTAATAATGATTTACATTTTAGTCACTATTATTTACGTATTTATTACGTATTAATTGTATAGATAATAATACATTGAAAATGAGGAAAAAATAGAATCTTCTTTTATTAGATAGAAGATGAAAATATTTTAATTTTAAAGAGTTAAGGTCATATTTTGTTTGTATATTGGAAGTATAATGGGAATAAAAATAAAACTAAAAAAATTTTATCATAAACAATATTGTTATTATTATATTTGTTTAAAATAATGATAAATATTAAATGAGATAAAATATAATAAATAATTATACAAATATGTAAGAAAAATATAACATTCTAAGGTATTCTTGAGAGGTGTGAGAGTAACGAGGATACCTACTACTATTAGAATACTTTATATTTATTAGTGAATAGAATTATGTTATAATGCTCAAAGAATTATAGGAAACTAACACTAATAACAATTATTGTTTGTCATGAATATAGCTTCATAAGTATTTTTTTTATGCAACTTGTGCACCACGCATTACACCAAAATATTCCTTGCAAAAGAAGCTAGAGTTTGTGTATATAGACTAGCTTATAATGAGAATACATCACACCGTTTGTTACCAATTATTCCTTTTAATCTAATTTTCTCTCATCTGCTTTCATGGTATCACTGCTCCTTGAGCTTGTGTTAAAGGCATTCTAGTGTAGTGATGAAAAATGAACAAACTTCTAAAGGACCCTTTGATTCTCGTTCATGTGTTGATCCAGTTCAAAATATTCCAAATCCAATTCAAATAATTCCAATCAATACAAACCCAACAATGATAACTTTACCATCTTTCTCTTCTTTTAACTATCTTATAAATCCTTTATTTAATGTCAAATTAGATGATATCAATTATCTTATATGGAAAGAACAATTAAAGCATGTTATTACAATGTATGGTTTAGAATCATTTGTTGATGAAATTGTGTCACCACTACCAAAATTTGTCAAGACTATAGAACTAATAAATAAAGAAATTGGTGTAACAAGCACCATAAACATGAAAAAAATCCAACGTATGAAGATTAGAACAAGAAAGTTGTGAAATGAAGAATTGAGTGTATTCTTCTCTATCATATCTAAAACATTTGGTTAATAGAGACACATCATTTGAACACTGGTATGCTTTGGAAAAAGCATTTATCAATGACTCTCATGCAAGACTTATGCAACTCAAATGGTAATTGCAAACAATGTACAAAAGAGCTTATCCTATGGAATCTTACATCAACCATTATCGTGACATAATCAACCACTTGATCAACATAGGTGATAATATCGGTGTTAAAGAGCAATTCTTTAACTTATAGATTTTCTTTACCATAGTTACTTTTCACTTGTTACCACATTTAGTTACATAAATCGTGACATTGAGCTTGACAAAGTTTTCTCAATAATGAGAACTCATGAAAACTACTTGAGAGAATGAATTTGTCAGATCCTCTATTAAGTCAAGAATACTTAGCCAAACCTTATTCACATCATGTGACTTAACTAGTACAACACTATATGTGGCAACCTTCGTACCCTTCAAATGTATTAACATCACCACTTACTCAATACCTTTACTACCCATCAAACCCCTTACCTTCACCTAAACCACAACCTAACTTTACATCTCATTTTTCTCAATCACATCCTTCACATATTTTAGCATAATCAAATACATATTCTCCATAGCCTTTATACAACCCTTTACATCCTCAACACTACAATTAGTTCTTACAATCTCATGTAGCTGCACCTGATGGTAACATACCATCCTTTGAGTAAAATTTTCAACAAAAACCTCAATTAAATCTACAAAAAGGTTGATCACACAACTGCTAAGTGTTACTATAGATACACACAGTCCAACAACTCAAGATCACCTAGTCCACCATTATTAAGAAGGTTAAAAGCTCACCTCTCTAAAGTTTTTAATCCTTGATAGTAGTCAATACCATATCAACCAATACCATCAAACCTATTATCCTATGATTGTTACGAACCATCACAACTCAAATCCTCTTTTGTTCTCTAATTTACTTCATATATCACAATTAGTTAAAAATCTTATCTCTATTAGAAATCTTTGCTTGGATAATAATACCTTAGTTGAATTCTTTCCTGACTCATTCTCTTTAAAGGACTTGACAAGGGGAACATCAACCCTAGCGGGAGGAATTGAAAATGATCTATAAAAACTTCCAAAAAAATTACCTTCTTTATTAGAATCTATTTCTATTTAGCCATATGATTTAATACTAGTCTACGAAATAAAACCTCTGTTAATGGTGATTTATGGCATGACCATCTTGATCATCCTTATCAACAAGTGTTAGATCACGTACTTAAAGGTACTAACCTAACTCTTAGTAGAAATACTTGTCATGAGTTATGTAGTGATTTTCAAATGGATAAATCATATAGATTACCTTATCAAAATGTTCATACACATTCTGAGAAACCTTTTGATATTATACATATTGATGTTTGGGTCCTTCACCCAAATGGTATGAGATACTTCCTCCTCTTTGTTGTTCATTACTCTATATATCAATGTCTTTTATGTTATGCATAGCAAAACACAGTTTAATCAAAATTTTCAGCACTTTGATGCACTTGTTTCTGGATAATTTAATGCACAAATCAAAAAAATACAATTTGATGGTGCTATTGTATTTAAAAGCCTTGAGCATTTTCTATTTGCTGGAGGTTACCTTAGAAGAATATAATTTCCATGTAATCCTTCACAAAATGGAGTTATTGAACGTAAAAATAGACATGTAGTTAAAACAAGTAACTCAATGATGGTAAGGGCTAGATTGCCATTGCAAATTTGAGAATTTAGTTTTATAAGTGCTATGTTTCTTATAAATAGAATTCCATCTTGAGTTCTATGCAATAAATCTCCATATCAATTACTTTATGGTATTGAACTTGATTATTCAATGCTTAGAGTTCTAGGCTACCTGTGTTTTCCTCATGTTAGGCCATATAGTTCAAATAAACTAGAAGCTCAATTAATACCATGTATTTTTCTTGGATCCTTCCCGTTACAAAGAATACTAGTGTATTGATCCTATTTCACATAAACTATACATCATTCCCCATGCCAAATTGAATGAAACTTCATTTTCGTACTTACAAATATCATCATCATCTGATCTCTCAGCCAATAATTCACCTTCTTATCTATGGGTTGTTAACATTCCTACTACTTCTACTATACCTAAAACAATGCTTGACACCTTTTCCAGTATGCCTATATTTACTTTAACCTTTGACCACATTGTGCACTCTGCACCTTTTCTAGAATCTTCTCATAAAGCCTTACCAGACAAAAAAATTTTAAACACAATAATTATTCATACCCTCTAATACCTCTAAGCTTACAGTTTCTACAACACAAGAAGATGTGACCATACATACATGTTCTGAGCAACCTATTTTAGACATCATCTCTCTAATAGCTATTAATTTGCCAATATCATTGTCTACCCAACATGTTCAACATTCTCAAACCTCTTCTCATCCCTCTCAACCTTTTTCTTCTTCAATTCACCACAATTTCTCATACCTTTATCTAGAAACATTAATCAAATTACATTGTATTCTTATGATCCACACAACTCTTTTGTACCATCTTCAAAATGACTTATGGCCATCACCAAATACCAATACACGAATCTTTGATTCATGTGGTTTAGAGATCTTTGTTCAACTACCATGTGAAACCATTGAACCTCATTCCCTTATTAATATCCATCCTATGATCACACAATAAAAAGATGGTATTAAAAAACCTGAAGTTCTTCTAGTAAATACCATACTTTCTAAAAAAATCTCTATTTCATAAGCCTTACAACATTCTAAGTGGTACGATTCCATGATAGTTGAGTATAACTCTCTTATGGAAAATAACACACTAACATTTGTTCCTCCTCTTGAAGGGAATGCAATCATTAAAAATAAGTGGGTTCATAGAGTCAAGTCAAAAGAAGATAAGTCTTTGGAAAATACAAATCAAGAATGGTTGCCAAAGGATATGATTAGATTCAATACATCAAATACAATGAAAATTTGAGCTCTATAATGAGATCCTTAACAATAAGAGTTGTTCAAACTCTAGCTTTATCAAAGGAATAGATCATAAGACAACTTGATATGAATAATACCTTTTTTGAATGGAGAATTAAAAGATGAAGTATACATGACTCAATCAACTTGTTTTGTTAATCGATAACTTTCACATTATGTATGCAAACTCAACAAAACACTTGCATATAGGAACTTTGCATAACTCTCCATAAATCCTTACAACTTGATTTCTATGTATATATTGATACAGATTGGGCATCAAGTCCAGATGATAGATAGAGCGTTAACTAGATGCTTTTGCATCTTTTTAGGACACATTATTATCATAGAAATTAGGAAAACAAAGGGTGATATCAAGGTCTAGCACGGAGCTAAAATTTCATGCTCTGGCTCTGTCATTACTAAAGTAATGTGGATATAAAAACTGTTTTATGAACTGAAAATTGAAATTCCAAGTTCACCAGTTGTGTTCTGTGATAATCTAAGTGCAGTAAACTTAGCCAAAACTCCAATATTACACTCTCGTACTAAACATGTTAATATTAATTTTCACTTCATTAGGGAAAATGTATTGTCTAGAACTATAGATCTATATATGTAGAATGCATACCCTTACAAGAATATCTTGTTGATATTATGACAAAGGTCTTAAGATCACAAAGATTACTAGAATTAAGGTCTAAATTCATTGTCTCCAAAAGGCCATAAGCTTTAGGAAACATGTTAGAAAATATAATTATGTTATAATGCTCAAAGAAATATAAGACACTAGCACTAATAGCAACTATTGTTTGTTATGAATATAGTTTTCATAAGTATGTTATTTTTTTTATGCAACTTGTGCACCATGCACTACACCAAAATATTCCCCAAGAGTTTGTGTATATAGACCAACTTATAATGAGAATACATCACACCTTTTGCTACCAATTATTTATTTCCATCTCTTTCATTTGTTTTCATTCAATTTTAGATCAATAGTCAAACTAAACACATATATTGAATGATTTTTTTATTATTATTTTCATTACTATGAATCAAATATGACCTATTATTTAAATGAATATTTTAAAGATGAGGATTATGAAATTTGTCTTGAAAATTTTAAGAGATTTAACACCTTGTTAGACATCTATACAAATTATATTAAACTTATCTCATACATCATAGACCATATTATTTTAAGGACATTAAAAGACTATTTTAATAAAAAATATGTAAAAATAGAAGAAGAATTCAACAACTTAATATTTGGATACTACTTCTTTGAAGATTACAAGTACAATCTATGTACACAAGAAAAACCTATTTATACACTACGAATAAGACAAAATAATTTTCATTCAACACATATAACTTATCAAGTTAATAACTTAGCTAGCACATTAAGGTCAGAGTAATTAAAATTCTACCATAGCAGTCTCTAGCGATCAAAATATCCCAAAAATTAGTATGAAAGTCAAAGAATATAAATATGAATATTAATAAATGAAAAATTTAACACCATCAAGTTTTAAAGACACTAACGATATTAACCATAAAATCTAGTTACATTTTATATATTTTTATAAATTTTAAAGACATAAGTAAAGATATACTAAATTTTAAGGGCATTTAAGATATTATTACTATATTATGAGTATAATTATAAAATCTTGGTTACCCCAAATTTGGAAATTATAATATAGATTTTCATATTTTTGAGATAAAATCTTTAAAAAAAATAGCCTTACTGTATATCTTTAAAACCACTTTTAGACAAACTAATGTGAAAATACTGTACGCTATTCAGAAGCCAATTCAGCATCTAAGTGAAAAAGATGGAAGAAAAGAAAAGAAAAGAAAGTAGAATAGCTCAGTGATGTCTAATCAAATAATTAGAAGTTAAAAAAATAAAAATTGCCCTAAAATTGGTAATGGGGTTAGGTAAGCTTTGATAATGAAATACAATACTGCAATACCATATATGCTGCTTCTGTAAAACATAAGCCGGTATTATTTTTATTGCTTAGGGTCACTAGTTTTCCCAAATTGCAAATATTTTGGCTTAACTTCAATCTTAATCCTGTTTTAAATATATATATATATATAAACCTCTGTCCAAATCAAAGTTGGAGGAAAATATTATTTAATATTTTTTTAATGGAAAAAATTAATTTAGGTATTAATATGATGTCAAAAATTTTAAATTATTATATTATTAATATTTTTTATTTTAATTAACTATTTTCATTATTCGATTGATCATTTTAGTTAAAAATTGGTAAATTTGATTGAAAACTTATAGTATGTGTAAAATTATAAGTTAATTATCTTATTAGACTTTATAACTTATTTGAATATTTTAATAAAATTGATAAATTTTTTATTAAAATAATTAAATAAAAAATATTTTAATAGTAAAAAAAGTAAATAAAATAAAAGTATTAAAAATAATAAACTAATTTTTTTTAACATAATATTAATAATTAAATGAGAGGTTGCCAATAGCCATAACAAGTAGTCGACAACAGCTTTTCCAATCATAATTTTTACGGAAAAGATTAAAGCAAGCAAAGCAAAAACAGATTAATGATTTCATTGACTCGGATTACTCATTCTTCTACAATTTTTAATTCAATTACTCTATTTTTATTTTATTTAAAGCCAGGTGGCATAGACTCAAAACACAAAAAATATTATTTAGTTAAAATAAATTGATATTTTTTTGTATTTTTAAAAATATTATATCTTTAGTTGTAAATTAAATACTTGATTAAAAATAATTTAAAAATATATGAATTTGTACTAACACGAACACTAACACCTAATTTAAAATATTTCTTTTTACAATAAATGATATACAGCTATATCTGAACTACTTACTAATGGAGCTAATCGTATAATCTTTCTAGCTGCTTGGATTCTACATGAATGGCAGAGAATAATAACAGAGCGGAAACCATCAAACGATTGAGAAAATAAAAAGGAAAACAGTACCAGAACAACAAAATATTCCAAGGAGTGATATTTATGAAATTCGATTTTGAGAATATTATTTGAATTAAAATTTTCATTTTTATTTTTATGACTCGATTATTAAAAATAAAATTATATTTTTATTTTATAAATTACATAAATAACAAAACACCAATATAATAAATAATAAGATATTTAAGCTATAATATTCAAAATAAATATACCAATATAATTATAAAAAAAAATGTTATGAATATAAATTTACTTACATTTTTACACTTATATAAATTATATTGTCATATGATATAGAATTATTTTAAAAAATATTTCTTAATTTTTTAAAATAATTTTATTACGGCAAAAATGATGTAAAGGTGGAGGGACCAATTTGGGGACGAGCGTCGGAGATAGACACTCCATGTTTAATTTGGCAAATCTAGTACGGGGATAATATTGTTAATCTCTGTCCCTTTCTCAAAAATATATATTCATTAAAATAAAGAGTTCAATTTTATATTCTAAATATATGAAATAACTTAATATAGTGATTAAAAACATAATTCATATTTATTTAGTAATGTCACAGTAAGATTCACTTTATTTCACTTATAATAATTCATAAATTCAAATTATAACAAGTAATGCTTAATCTACAAATAATAAATAAAAATCATATCATTATCATCATTATATATATCAGGAGGCATTCTATGTAATAAGAAGGATACTTGGTATCCTATTTAGACAAAATAAAATATATTGTCAATAAATAGAATTGCTTATTGTTATTAACATCTCAAAAATATCTCACTATAGTTAGAAAAATTAAACCAACCCTTGTACGAGTGCTTGAGGATTCATTCATTTGACTATAGATTAAAACCACTTTTGATTCTATAATATTTTGTTCATTAATTATTCTTGATTCTTTCATTTTTATGTAAAAATTATTTCTTTCATGAGTACATTTACATACTTTGCCAAATACAAACACACCCATAAAATTAATAATAAGTATTTTTTTTTTTGCCTACTATTACTCTCTTAAATAGTTTTATTTTTCCTCCATAATGATAAAGGACTAAAAGGTCTAATATTTTAATTCATGTTTCAAAATTAAATAATTTTGTATCTAATTGTATAAAAGCAAATACATATATATAAATATATATAAACGGGAGGACATTATACGAGTATCTGTAGAACTTAAATTATCAATGGATTCTCCAAACACGTTAAAATTTCGTCCCAACGTCACTAGGTCAAATAGTGTATTTTTCTAATAGATACATTATATTAGTAATTAAAAACATTTATGCATATGTTAAGCATAATTTCTTAAAAAATAATATTTATATAGTAAATACAGTTTCAAAACTTAAAGATTTTAATTAACAATATTTATCACATTTATTTTCTATAGGCATTTATACTTTTGGTTAAATATTTTTTCTAATAATAAATATCTAATAGAGTCAAAAACATGTGTTTCAAAGGGAATTCACTCTCACAATTAATTTAAAAGATTAAGTAATTTAATTTTTTTATTTTAAATATATTGTAAAAAAATAAAATAAAAAGAAGGTAACCATTCATATAAAGGCACATATCTTTAACTAGTTATATAAAAAAGTTTAAATCATACATAAAATAGTTTTAGATAAATAATTTTAAAATAATAACATATTATTTCATTTATATTTTATTTTAAATTTTAGAATAATAATATTTACCAAATATATTTATTATATATATATATATATATATTAATTAATTCAATAATTTATGGTTGATTTTTAATTATTTATTGTGTCATATAAAGTTTGAACATGTTTTATAATGAAATAAAGACAAAAGAAAATTTATAAGTAAGAAGTACTTGAGTTTTAATACCATATAGAAGTTCCCCTGTATGTTTACTTTGGTAATTCTCTTTTCTTTCCTTTTGTTTCCTTTCTTTCCTTTTTTTTCTATCTCTTTCTTAGATTTGAGGCACATGCAAGATAGGTGCTTAGCATACCATGTCAATTTTTATTGATACAAATGTTTTAATTTTTATAAGTAAATAAAAATTGTAAGCTCATTTACTGGTTTTCATCATTAAAGTTTATTTATTCTCAATTTTTCTATAAATTTTTTATAATTTATGTTTTTTTATTTAGTTTTATAAACATTTTGATTAAAATAAAAAATATAAATCATTAATTTGGAAAAAAAATTAAATATCAACGTAATCTAAACTTGTATTAATGATATATAAAATGACTTAAGTTAAATAAAGGGTTTATGGTCATTGCAACTTTCTTTTAATTATCTATTTATTTTTAAAAATATTAAATTATAAAAAAAAAAAATTAACTGTATCCCTTATATTAATGTATTATATATGACTAATAATATTTAAACATATGCACAACTTTAAATTTTATTTATTATTATTATTATTGTTATTATTATATTTATTATTTTATATGTATCACTTATATTAATGTATTATATATGGCTAATAATATTTAAACATATGCATAACTTTAAATTTTATTTATTATTATTATTATTATATGTATTATTTTATATATATCGTGACACATGTTAATTTATAATTGATGCATAAATAATCACATAATCCAAGATAATAATGGATGTATAAATCATTATATATAAAATATAAACATATTTTTAATAACCTTGTAGCTTAATGAAATATATTATAATGGGATATTAAAATTGTGGGTAAAATGTCAAAATATATAAAAATAATAATAAAAAAAATTTTAAAATAAAAACTAAAGGAAAAGAAAGAAAAAATAGAAAAAGACAAAGAAAATGGTTAAAATTAAGCCATTTTTTTTATAAAATGGCTAGAGACGAATTGGACAATTAGTTCCTTATTCCCCCGGACTTGTTTAAGGATTCCTTCGTAACCAATTTCATTGACTCTGTTTCCACAATCTTGGCAACATTTGGGTCCGCAAGATGTATGCAAGGAATGTTTTGAATTTGTGCTTTGATGTGTTATACGATTTTGGTGTGTTCATTTGTCCATGGAAATGAACTTTCTTAAGCCTATTATAAAGTGGTTTTTGCAAGGCGGTTGATGTTAGAACAAAAATTAAGAACATAATTTAAACTTCTAAGAAACCTTTGAAGTTGGGTTTTATCAATGATCTTGTTAGGAAACTTGAAAGTGAACTGTAAAGATTGTTCAATGGGACTAATGGTACCATCAGACACGTTATGTTTAAGAAACTTGATATTGGTGTGAACATGAGTCATCTTTTTGGTTGACAAAGCTAGATCACTCTTTTTGATTTGATAAAAGAAGGTTTTGAGATGTTGAATGTGTTGATCAATAGATTTTAAGAAAATGAGTACCAAACACTTGATGAGCGAAACCGGCATCGTCGATCCTACCAATACTTTGGTTTTATATTTATAAAACTCTCACAAGTGCACGAATCATTTCATAAAAAATGATAAGTATACTCCCAAGGTCGATCTAAGGAAGGAATGTATGTGGTTTTTAATTTATTATTCAAATTTTTAAAAACGAAATTAAATCATAAACATCCTATCACGATATTTTGGGGTTTTGTGTTTTTAATCTACTGATATAAAAATAAACATAGATTCAATAAACATTTATGCAAATTTTATCATTTATAATAGTGGAGTATTTATGGATATAATAACTAAGTTAATTATGCTTGCTCATATTATTTAGGTTATTAAAGATATGAATTGATATTTATTGATTATCCCTTTTTTGTATGAATACCACCTTTGGTGGGGTTAGATATTCTTTGTTAACTAAACAAATCAATTAACACCTATGGGTGGGGTTGATAACTAATTTGGTTAATTAAATTAATTCCTTCTTTCTAAGAGATTGAAAATGAACCATTTAAATGCCACCTTTAGTAGGGTTAGACAATTTAAACTTTATTCAAGGTGTCCAAATTAAGCCTAAGAATTTAGTTATCCGAGTACTAACTTTCAAGTTTTAAAACCACTACTGAAAACATGTTGTCAATACATTTTCAGATAATAATTCTTATAAAAACTTTTGAAATAGAGCTTCACTCTAACTACTGGGCAATTATACCAATAAATAAAAGAGCACTACTCTAAATCAGACCGGATAACTAAACCTTAAAATCTAATTTTTAGATTTAAGTTTGTAATGAAAAATAATATATTTCTCTCTAACATTCTTCATATAAAATCTTGAATAAAAATAAAATCAATTCATTTTAGAGATTTTTACCTATTTAATATTTTGCAAGCATAGCAACGTTATTATTATATCATGTTTACAAACAGCCAGCAAATTTAATTTAATCACAAAAAAATTAAATATAACATGTAAGAATAAAGCATAAAAAATAACTGCAAAAAACATAAAATCCTTACAGTACTTTGATGTTATTCCTGTTGTTGGAAAACCTCCAAACGGAATTTGCACACTCATTTATTGAATCAAAAAGTAAATAAATTATAAAAACATAACTAGTTCTTCTCAAAAAAAGAAGAACTCTAAAACTAAGAAAAACTAACTAAAAAAAGCTATAAACTAAGAAAAATTAGAAAAACTAAGAAAACTAAGAAATGAGAGAAAGAAAGAGTAGAGAAGATGTGTTTTGAGGTATGGTATGAAGTGAAGAGAATGAGGGTATTTATAGGTGAGGAGAGGAAGAAAAAGTGGGTGAAAAAATGATAAAAAATGGTGGAAATGCGGAGTAGTGAATGATGATGTCATACTGATGACGTCATGGTGATGTGGGGCGAGTTGGCACGCGCATATGGGTAGCGATGCGCACAGATTGGAGCAAGGGCGCATGCGGACAGCAGCAGGGGCGCGCACGGGTGCGCGTGGCTAGGTGCGCTGCGCGCGTTGATCGGTGCGGCTGGGCAACTGCATGCGTAATTTCCTCCTTTTTGACATTTTTGACCCATTTTGTCCAATTTTTCCATATTTTTTGACTTTTCCTCATTTATTTATGAATATATTTGTGATGTATTGCCTCCAGTATTTCTCTTTGAGTCTTTAAGTTATGTTTTTAAGCAAAAATACCTGAAAAATAATAAAAATACCCTTGATTTCGAAAAGATAGTTTTATATAAATATATATATTTTTAATCAATTAATGTGCATAAAATCATGGTAATTTTAGTACTTTTTGAGCACTCATCAATCGTTGATGTACACAAGACATAACTCTCAATATGGATTAAAGATGTCATTCATAATCCTTTAGAATTCAGAGGGTGCATTTTTGAGCCCAAAGGGCATGATGTTCCATTCATACTGGCCAAAAGGGATAGTAAACTTTGTTTTGTATCTGCGATTTTGTTCGATTTGAATTTTCCAAAAGCCTAATTTCATATTAAATTTGGAAAATATTGATGATGAATGGAGTTTTTAGAGAAGATCTTTTTTATTATGAGTAGGGCATCTAATCCATTTCAAGGCCTTATTGAGAGGTTTGTAATTGATAACCAATTGAGATGTTCCTCCTTCTATCTCAACTGGTTTATTGATATAGAAGGCCATACCACTCCACAACAATTTTGATTTTGAAATTAATTTTTTAAATAAGAGATCGTTATTATCCTCTCTACAAAATTGTTCTAGGTTAGCATTCATTTGAATTGGCCTAGATTTTGTTGGAATGTCTCTTTCATTAAAGGTTGGTTCATATGGTAAGTCTACCATATGTTCTTTTATATCCTAGAAGGCACTGGGTAAGGTAGATCAAAATCCCTTCTCAAAAGAGTTTTTAATTTTGGAGATTTGATATTTTACCTTTGGTTTTTGTAGTTCTCTTTCAACAATGTGAAATTAAAACTTTTGTTAGAGGTAGAGAAGGTCCTTTTCTCTACTTTTGATAAGTGTGAAAATCTCATGGTGATAGATGAAATTGGCTCAAATGAGATTGAGATTTCTAGTTTTAGGTTCATCCAAGAAGAGGAAGCTAAAGGTTTCTCCTTGGGTTTTGAAAGATATTTTGTCATGTTTGACTATATATAAAGTAATGATGTTTATAAAAGGTGTACCTAATATAACCGATTGGCTAATATTAGATATCATGACAAATGAGGTTTTAACTAAATAGGTTTTGTTGAGAATGCAAACTTCAATTTTACCTGTAATGTTCATCTTTGAACTGTTGGTTAAGTTGAACTTTTCATATTTTTTTGGTGGAATTGTATAGGTATAAGTCCTAGGTTAATACAATTGAGATAAGCACCTACATCAAAGAGTGATATTGTCTCTAGTTTTGAATTATCTGGAAATAAAAGGGTAACTATAATCTTGTACTTCCAACTAGTGATTTTTGGCAGAATTTATAGATATTCTTCTATAGATTTTTCAATGTTTTAAAGGACCTATGAGTCCAGTTCTGGGTTGAAATATTCATCTAACTCAGTCATATCATCCTTTTCTTATTCTCCAATTTTTTGGTTGGCAAGTAATAGTTTGATTTTCTAAGAATATTCTCTCTATTTTTTTAAAGTTGTTGGAGTTCTAACTTAATGGTTTTAATTTCAGGCTGTAAGTCTTAGATATGACTTTGGGGCTTCTTGTTTTGCTTCTTCCTATCAAGGATATCAATGAGGTCATATCAGCTTGTGCTGGTCGAGGGAAGTTCTATAGATTTTGGTTGTGGTTGTTCATTGGCTATGGTGCTAACCATATGTTCCACATATTGTTTTGTAAGATCAAGATTGTTGATCTTAAGAACCATGTCAATGAGTTGACTATGTTCTTTAGTAAGCATTTGATCTTCTTATGATGATAGGTTTCAGAGTCATTTGTGACTAACTCATCAACTTGTGGATTTTGATTATCAAAGTCCTTAGTCCAAGTTTCAAACTCAGATGATTCTACCATTAGGGTAGAGATTTTTTGTAATGTTTCTTTTCGAGTTTAGCTCTTGAAGTTTTTAGACATTTTACAATAATTTGCATTATGGTCTTTCTTAATGCATTTAAAGCATTTTAATAAAAAGGTTTTTCAGTGGTTTTATATGTTTTCCTGGAAAAAATCTTTTGTATGGTTTTGTATAAAATTCCTTTCTAGGTTTGTCATAGGAAGGTTTTCTATATTTTGAAAATGATTTGTAGGGTTTGAGTATGGTTTGGAAACAGGTTTCTTACTACAGTGTTTTTTCCTAGAGAGAGTTATCAAATTGTTTCTAGAATGATCCAATTCCCCTTTGAAAGGTTTTGAGTTCCTATTTCATTTGTTTTTGGAGCTTTAAATCCTGACATACTTAAAGTCCTTGTTTTTATGCTAAACTAATCAATTTACTATAGGTTAGTTAATCATAAGAGAGGATATGATTCCCATATGTTTCACTAATTTTGTTTCGAATCTTTTCTCTTAGAAGTGGAGGAAGTCTTGCCAAGAAATTCTCTTTCCAGAATGGTTGGTTTGAATCTTCTTGAAGCATAACTCTTCTAAGAAAAATGGTTTCGTAATTTTGAAAATCAGTCATCTTCTCATATTGTAAATTAGGGATATCAGCATTTTTGTATTTTAAATGAGAGGAATCTCCCATGAAATGATGCGATATAGTAATGAGTAATGTGGAGACCACGTCTTAGATAGGTTCTCCATAATGATCGAGTATGGATTCTCCATACTCTCCTGTCAGAATGGTATTGAAAATATTTGACTATTGTGCTTTGAAAGGTGGTGATCCCACCATCCCTTTAGTTTGCCTGAAAATCCAGCTATTAGGAGTTCTACAATGGTTTTTTTATATATTTGGATTAGGTTTTGTATGGTTTTGATGCCATATTCATTTGTTGTAATGTATTTAAAATTTGGTATTCCATTATACCATTTATTTTATGGCTAAATGACTTGGTTTGGTTAGGTAATCATTTCTGGTGGGGAGGACCTAACTGGTACTACAGTCATCAATTGTTGCCAAATTAGTTTTGAGACTTGAAAAGTCGACTCAGGAGATATTTCTAGAAAAGCTTCCTCATCTGAGGTAAAAAGGGTCTCGATTGGTTAAGACACTAATACTCTGAGATGGGTTTTGAAGGGTCTTAAGTGTTTGAGAAGACTTAGGGAAAACTAGACCTATTTTAGAGTTTGAGCTAGTTGTTTCCACTTGGACCTTGTGAAGGTCTTTGAGGACTTGTAGTAACTCAAATTTGGATGATATTTATTCCTAGGCTGGTTTAGAGACCTAGAAGGGTTTGAAAATAGGGTTTTGTACTTTACTATCAATGAATTTATATAAGATAGAGGAAATATCAATCTTTTGATTTTTCTCTATCCTAATGAACTGTTAAAGTAAGGTGCTTAGGCTGATGTTGGTAAATTTATTTTGTAAAACAACGTTTTTAAAGTTGGTGGCTTGGTCTTCTTGGGGTTTTTTGAGAGGATAGGCTTCAAACTTGGTTTTGGCATATGAGAAACTTATTGATCTTAATGGAGGATTTTTAGCCTCGATTATACCATCTAGGGTTTTCCATATTGGTGTTTTCTTTTTGGTATTGACCATACCAATTTTTTTAACTGGATTAACTTCATGAGTTTTCTTGAAAGGGGTTTTCCAATTTTTCATAGAACAATAAAGTTCAAGCCAGTGAAGAAATAATATATTCTTTTGGTTTTGTGGAACATACCTTTGGTGTTTTTTGAAGAGGCTTTCCTTTTCCTTATGAGAGAAAAAATGAAGGTACCATTCTTTGGTGTAACTATTAAGTTGTTGATCTAAATCTAAACGCAGTAGTTTTATATCTATCAGGACTAGTTCCTTATCCAATCCATTTAATTCCTGCTCTTGGTTTACGTTTTCAGTAAGTTGAAGCAGTTGGTGATAATGAAGCTCATTTTCTCATTTTGTTCAACAGTGTAGACCAAATGTGGTATTGATGTACTAAATTCTACTCCTTTGAGTTTTGGCTTAGGTAAGTATGAATCAAAATACCTAGATTTAGTTTTTAATGGTAGTTTGAGAGAGGATAAGTCTGAGATATCAGTTGACAAAGTAGAGGAATACCTAGAACTAGAGGCTCTATCAAAGCTAAGCTTGATACTACCATCTTTATATTGGGTAATATTTCTGAGCTTGGTATTTTTCTCAGGTTGTGCTGGTTTTGACTTTGGTTTAGTTACACCTTGAAGGAGCCATTCATTTGGTATGCTGATTTGGTTCCATGTAATAGGTTTTGGAATGGTTTTTTTGGATCTTGAGAGATCCATTTGTAGGAGCAGTGTTTCTACCTTTTTGGAATGGTGTATGTGTCCAATGTTGAATGAAAATACCATTACTTTTTAATGGACTCTAAATATTAATGCAATTGGGATAGATCCTGGGATTATATCATAATTATGGGTTTGGATTTTTAATATAAATGACTTCATGATGTTTTGGTCACTTAAGGAGACTATGAAGTTAGGAAAATAGTCAAATGATATCGGTCTCAAATAGAGACTCGACTTCATTGTTCCCAATAGAGATTTCTAAATTTTTTTGAATGTAGCATCTCAAAGAGCTGATAGGATTGATTTGTTTACACTTTATTTGGTCAAGGGTTTTAATCCAACTTGAACTCACCCGATATAAACATATTTGAAGTGTTTATCAATATGTTTTTGTAATGAGTTTTTTTAAAACATTTCAATGGTTTCAAAGGTAAAAAGAGCTAGATATTTCTCTCCATATTTTTAACGGTGTAATCAGTTTTGGAAAGATTCACCATCTTCTAAATAATTTTACTTCTATTGTATAAAATAAGTAATGATGCAACAACAAGATCGACATCGAGTTATCAATATCAATCTTGTCAGATACTTTCATTTTATATTTGTAAACTATTGCAAGTGCATGAATCATTTTTTAGAAAATGGCAAGTATACTCTCAAGGTCAATTTAAGAAAGGAATATATATGGTTTTTAAAAATGAAATTAAATTATAAATATCCTGTCACGATATTTTGATTTTTGTGTTTCCTAATCTAATAACAAAAAAATAAACAATTATGCAAATTTTTATCATTCATAAGAGTGGAGTATTTATGGATATAATAATTAATTTAATTATGTTTGTTCATATTATTTAGGTTATTAAAGATATAAATTAATATTTATTGATTCTCATTTTTTATATGAATACCACTTTGGTGGGGTTAGATATTTTTTGTTAATTAAACAAATCAATTAACACCTATGGGTGAAGTCGATAATTAATTTAGTTAATTAAATTAATTCCTTTTTTCTAAGAGATTGAAAATGAACCATTTAAATGTCACATTTGGTGGGGTTAGATATTTTAAACTTTATATAAAGTGTCCAAATTAAACCTAAGAATTTAATTATCCGAGTACTAACTTTCAAGTTTTAAAACTATTACGGAAAATATGTTGTTAATACATTTTCGAATAATAGTTCTTATAAAAAACTTTTGAAATAGAGCTTCATTTTAACTACCGAACAATTGTACCAACAAATAAAAGAGCACTACTTTAAATTAGACCAGATAATTAAACCTTAGAATCTAATTTTTAGATTTAAGTTTGTAATGAAAAATAATATATTTCTCTATAACATCCTTAATATAAGATCTTGAATAAAAATAAAATCAATTTATTTTATAGAAATATTTTACTTATTTAATATTTTGCAAGCATAACAATGTTATTATTATATCATATTTATAAACAGCTAGCCATCTTAAATTTAATCACAGATAAATTAAACATAACATATAAGAATAAAACATAAAAAATATTTGTAAAGAATTCATTTTAAAATTATACTTCAAAAGAATCTTTACATAACTTTGATGCTAATTCTGTTGTTGGAAAACATCCAAACGGATTTGCATTTCAATTTATTGAATCAAAAACTAGAAATCTATAAAAGTATAGCTAGTTCCTCTAAAAAAGAGAAGTACTTTAAAACTAAAAGAAAGCTTTCTAAAGAGAGAAAGAGTTGAGAAAATGGTGTGTTTTTTATAATGGGGGAGATGGTCCTTTTATAAGTGAGGAAAAGGCCAAAAAAGGTGGCAAAATATCTCAAAATTTGATTTTTGACTCGTTTGGATAGGCTGGCATGCGTATGGGGGGCAAGATTTGAGCAGACGGGTATTTGGCATGTGTAGGCGCATGTGGGACAAGTGCGAGCTTGTGCTTGTGTGCGTGGAACTCAAAGCGAGTATGTGTTGGGCGTGTGTTGGGTGTGCATGTGTGGGGGCTGGTTGTGCGTGCGAGACTCGGTATTTTTGACATATTTGATTATTTTGACCGAGTTTGTCCAATTTTTCCATTTTTTTGACTTTTTCTCTTTTTTTTTCTTAGCATATTTGTGATGTATTGCCTCTAGTATTTTTTTCGAGTCTTTAAGTTATTTTTTGAATAAAAATACTCATGATTCTGAAAAGATAAATTTATATAAAAATATGATAAAATCATACAAATACAAATCTATTAAATAAATTAAAGTATATTAAATCATAATAATTTTAGTACTTTTTAAGAACTCGTCAAAAATTTACACAATTTGAAAATATAATATTTGTTGTTCAAATAACCGTGCATCAATTTAAATTTATGTGATCATTTTATACTATCATAATTGTTTTTTTTTACTATCTAAATAAGTTTTACTTATATTGTATAAAATAAGTAACACAATTTAAATGTATAATATTTGGTATTCAAATAACCTCTACAATTGTTAAAATCTTGCTCTCTACATATGGAAAATTTGGATTAATCCATTGAAAAACTAACATGCATATCCATCTTATCAAACATATATTTGCATTTTTATTATCCATTAAAATATAAATTAAACCATGTAAAGATTGCATATGCCAACAAAACTACTAGATAGATATATAGAAAGGGAAAAAAGTGTTGTATGATATCTTAGCTTTATGCAAAGGTACATGTTAGTATCAAACTTATATAGGGATATATTATTAGTACCTTACTTTAGTAAGAGATACATCATTGGTATCTTACTTTAGTAAGGGATACATCGGTGGTCGTTTTTGAAAAAAATTTAATATCACAAATACTCTTAAAATTTTGAAAATGTCACAAATATCATCCAAACTTAACGAAAGTTAAAATTAAAGGAATTGTATAGTAATTTTTTTGTATAAAAATAATAAGAAATCAAAAAATCATAAAAATAGCTAGAAACACAAGACATTTCAGGATATTTCTGACAAGAAATGTTAATTAAAATTTTTGTTTTTTGAAAAAATACAAAAAACAAGATTAAATCTTAAGGAATGATATGGATTCAAAGATACATCATTTTCAAAGTTAAGAAAAATATTTTCAAAGAATTATATAGTTTATTATGGAATAAGTGAAAAAGAAATGAACATTAATATTAGAGATGCAAAAAGAATGTCTAACATACAATTAATTAATAAATAAATCATTATGGATAAACTATATAAAATTTCTTAAAATGATAAAAGCAAGATTTGATACATCCATTTAAGATAAGACTAGATATTAATAAAAGCACAATTTAACAGAAGAATTGGATATAATATAATAATCAAACATCAAGTATTTAACATAAATGAAACACATAAAGAATTCCTAAAAGAAATAAAATAATATGATTATAATAAAAAAATATAACAAGACATACATAATAAATTTATAGAATTAAGAAAGGACGTAAATGACATACACGGGGATAATGAAATCATACGTTACAAATTTGATCCATTTGTAGGATTAAAAGAAAAACCACCTAGGAGATCAAATGTATTGATACCTAAAAATAAGAAAAGAAAGAATGAAGAAATAAAGAAGAATCAATAATCCCATTTTAATGAATTATACAAAAAAATTAGAAAAACATTTTATAGACCTTGAGAATATAGACTTAGAAAATTTAGTCAATTTATTAACCCTAATAGATGAACAATTAGCAAGACATTATGACAAAAAACTTTGGACAAATAAAGAGGAAGATAATATGATAATAATTAATGAAATTGATTCTGAACGAGAAAATATGATCCCAAAATATAATATAAAATCAATTTCATTACATGTTCCTTATCAAGAAGGGACATCTGACTTACATAGAGAAGAAAGAAATAGGCAAAGGCTAGAAGAATCTGACATTTTTTTATAGAAGAAAACAACTACTCAAAATGGAAGAAAGATTATATTGAAGAATTAGAGGTAGTATCCCACAAAAATTCAATCTTTATGAAAATTATAGATCTGATCTTTTAGATTTAGATTGTATAAGAGATATAAAAAATCTTTAGATGAATAATCTAGTGGTACGAGTGTAATCATACAAACCTCTCCAACCACACAATCAAATCCTTCAACTTATATAGTTATAATAGTACACAAAATGATAGGAATTATTAAAGTCTTTTTATAAATTTAACAAAATAACAACATTTACAAAATGCAGGAAAACGCCCCCACAGGTAGAGAGTACTTAGATACTGTAGTAAATTAAATATACAAGGAATTTATCGGGGAAGTAAAAGAAAAATATATCACTAAATTCAATGAAAATGAAATTGAGGATGCCAAATTGCATTTAACAAATATGAAAATATGCAACATGTGCTATATTGATTCCTTGATTTGTGAATATGAAATTTATTATCATAAGTTACCACTTTCTATGTAAGAACTTTATAAGGAAATATGTTTTAAAGAAATTACCTGAAATATTACATATAATAATAATGGAAGGATGGAGTAAAATAAATAGAGAAACTATACAAGAACCTTAGAAGAAATAATAAGAAGTCTTAAAACTTAAATAATCATTAAATGTCAAGAAAGAAAGGAATATAAACAAATAAGAGTAAATGATAAAATCTGTTGCGATACAAGATATTTTAGAATACTAGAAAAATATAGATGTAACATAAAATCTTATAAATAAAATTATAAAAATATAAAAAATAGAAGATATTCAAAAGATATAAATTTAGAAGACAAGACTTCCAAAAATATAAGAGAAATTATAATAAAGAACCTTATATAAAAAGATATTTAAGGAAAAAAAAGGTATAAGCCATTAGGAAAAAAATTATTATCCATCAAGAAAAAATAAATGTAGATATTGAATCTGCAATGATGAAAGATATTATGCTAATGAATGCCCTAATAAGTTTCAACATAAAAAAAGAATTTTCATTGAGAATAAAAATCTTATAATTAAGAAACTTTTAAGATGGAGTTATAACTAATAGAAAAATATGATATAGATAATACTTGTATTTATCTATTAAAAGAAACTCACGAGAAAATAATTGATTTAGAATATGAATATTTTTATGAGAAGATGAATGATTTGTATAGTATTAAAAATTCAAATAGTAGTTGAAAGTTTATAAGATATGGACCTAATTAACCTAGACGGGATGAATAAGTTATTTTTAATTTTTATCAATTTATAATTTAATAACTTAAACAAAGCAGCCAGGCATGCAATCGCGTGTAAGAATAAAGTGCGAAAATAAAAAAATAACACACGATATTTTTAGGTGGCAACAACTTAGGTCACAACCATGACCTAGGAGGAAACCCATCGGTCCACTAGGCCACCTAACATTCCATTATAAAAATCAAATGTTTTAAGTTCAAACTCGGTCTTATGCTATCCTCCTTAGGATACTGCCCCAATGTACTTTACTTACAAGCTCATGCTCTATTTTCACAATTTCTAATATTAGCGTAAGCGGTTTTCAGATCAACATTTCAATAAACTTCCCACCAATCAAATATGTTCTCGAATTAATTGAAAAATAGTTAGCTTAAAAACACAAGTGCCCATGTGTGTTCTAGAATAAATTTAATAATAAATAATACTAACTAGATGATTCAAAACATATGTTACTTAAATCAAATTAACTAGAAAATCATAGAGCAAACAGATTAAACATAAGTTACATATTAATAACTTCTTTGAATTTTAATAATTAAATCAAATAATTATAATCACATATAAAATTATTTAATTTAAACATATAAAAATATAATAAAATAAATCTATATAAATATAAAAAGATTAAATAAATTTACTAATAAATATGCTATATCAATTTAGTATTAACGAATTTGTTTAATCATTTATGGACTAATTATTAATAATTCAGTAATAAAAAAATATTATAATTATTAAATCATTAAACTCTTACCGTAATAAGTTTTCAAAAACTATCCCCACGTAATTAATGTCTCACCCTTACTCACCTTATATTGATTACTTACTTTTTAATAATGATTGTCCAAGCGCCGCTCTTTTGATGATGGACACAAAATTGAACAAGTTGACTTGTACGTGGCATTAGAGTGAATCAAGTGAATTGTCCCAATACATTGGCAGAAGAAATACATTAACCTTCAATTGCCGCCACTTCTGATATTTCTATTTTCTTAATAGTTTTCGGTGGTGTTCGGCTGCGGTAGCTTCACCAGTTCAACTTCTATTACACCACCTCCTTTTCAACTCTATATATATTAATAATAATCATAACAAAATAGTATTAGGATTGAATATATTTTTAGTTTAATTTTTCAAAGCATATTAAAAATCCTTAATATTATTAAAAAAACCATTTTTTTAAAACATATCTTAAAAATATTTATTTAATAATTTCATAAATTAATGTTAAGTTTAAATAAATATTTTAGGACCAAAAATAATTTCAAGTTTATAAACATGTGCTATTAAATGTATGAATGTAATCCTATGAATCGTAGTTGTAAAAGATATATCTGAAGTACGACTGTCTGAAATTATAGTATTTGTTCGGCTTTTCTTGATAGACTTGATAACAGATCTAAAAACAAGTTTATAAGTAAATATTTTATCCACGATAATAACCAACACTCATAGTCTTTACAGTATTTATATAAATGTAAGATTAAAATTTAAAGGTTACATAAATTACCATTTATACGCATATGTAGATACATGAATCAGCATGTGTGTAACTAGTAAATATGTTTTCTAAGAAGAATTATAAAAACAAATACCAAAAGATTTAATTGAAAGAATTGCTAACAATACTACAATAAATCTTATTAAAATCATAAAAAATACACATATATTGATAGGATGAGAGAAATTTCATATTCTTATTATATTTCAACAAGAAATATGAGTTGATTTATTAATAGGAAATAATTTTCTAAACTTATATCGACCTTTTACACCATATTTAGACAAAATAAGTCTAACAACACTAGATGGTGAAACTATTTATGTGTCAAAAATAATAAAAAAAACTTTGATATAAATACATTGGTCATTGAAGATGAAAAAGAATAATACAGGAATTTAAGTAAACTATAATGGTTGAATTTCTACAACTTAGCCAAAAAATCTACCCAGTAACATATCAAAGATATAAGATTTTACAGCATAGAAAAATAATTCTCTACAGGAAGTAAATTTAATATTCTTGAATGAGTTGATACAATTTTTGTTTTCCATGTAGGTTTAATCGAGAACCTATATCCAAGAATTAATTTAAGTGAATTAAATTATTTTCCTAAAAATTTCATGAAGGTTATCAAGAACTTCAGGAAAAAGATTTGAGCAGACGACAAGCCTGTTTATCAATGATTTTTCAGTTCACTTATGGATTGGAATGGACAAGATTGTGTTAGTCTTTATCATTTTATCAAATTAAGGATTTCCAACAGTAATAGAAAATTTCCAAAACTAATGGAAATTCTAAAAAAAGAATTCAATAAAGATGAACTTTGTCCATCAAGAGGACAAATGTTAGGTCAAATTTATCATAAACTTAAATTTTTTTGATAATTCTTCTGAAATCAAAATAAACTATTTGACTAGTAAAGTCACAATCACTTTTCATAACAATATGGCTCTCATTGAAAAAGATAGTAAGAAAATTAGTAAGTTTGAGGTAAATTTTAACAGTAAGAAACTGCAAATTTTTCAAGAAACACGAAAGTCGATTCATTCTTACGTCAAGAAACACACTAAGAATCACAAATGCATTTACTGCATTAAAGATCAGTATATGAAGATGCATCATCGTCTAAGTTATATATAAAAATGACTACGATAGAAAACGATAAAGAGGAATAAAGATGTAAAACCCACATTTTCAGTCGATAAGTCATGCCAAAGAAATGAAAGGCTTAGATTCAAAAGTTAAAAGCAGAAAGTTAGGTGAGTTATTAAAGTAGGGAAAAATAATGATTTTTTAGTATTGTAAACAAGGATTATTTTCCTATAAAAGTAACCCTTATTTTCATTAGTTTGGCAAAATCTTCAAAAGGAGCAATCTCTCTACTCAAAAAATTATTCACCTAGTAGTTATGTATCCAAAAACTATGCACAGTTAAAAATCTCTTCAAGGTTCTTAATTAGTTTTAAGAATTATAACAGTTATTAATATTATGAATATAATAGAGTACAATCACTCTTTTTCAATATTCTAGTAAGTTTAATTTGGATATCGTACTATGTACAGATGCAAAAGCTTTACTATTACTAAGAGTGTATTGAAGTTTGAGCAAGTTGTGACATATCAGGTGTAACAAAAAAAACAAACAATGGAAGGAAAGATCGTAGTGGATCCATTAAATTGAGGTATGATAATTATAATTCTAAACCAACTAAGGATCTTGAAAAATTAAATATTAGTTTATAAACATTTATAAAATTAATAAATAAGAAAATAAAAACAAAAAAATTAGTCACAAGTCTATATGAAAATAAACATAAGAAAAATACAAAAGCTAAAACAATGTTTTAATAAAAAAAATTAAAGTTTGTCTTTAAATAATAATTTGTAAGAAGCAATAATTAGCTTTATAAAATAGCTAGCTTTAGTGTGGTATCAAAGTCATAGAAGGAAAAAAAAATACATCAATAGATATAAAATTAACTCTATTAACTAATGAGGGACATAAGTAAATATATATTAAATGTTAGTAACATCATTGATATTTTTATTTTTATAAATTATTATTTTGGATGAAATTGTATAATGTTTTTAAAAGAAAAGTAATTCTAATATATCCTTAAAAATATAATATTTTTGTATACCTTTCCTAAAGAGAGGTACCAATTAATACCAAAGCCCGTATAGAAAGTTTCTATTAATATTGACTTGTTGAACTTTTCTTAATCTCATTGTTTTTTAATGTTTATTTTCTTGTTTTCTTGTTTTTGTTATTTTTTATACCAATATATGTTAAATATCTCTATAATATATATCATATTTGTATGAATAATTATATTTGATAATTTTATTATATATTATCTTTATATTACTATCATCAAATAATTATTTTAATCACATAAAAGTTCTTACACTTGTAATCATCATCATTAAATGTAAAAATTCATGCTTCATACTTACTCATTTAATAAAGAGGTTAAATCTAATTAATTCATTTAAAATCATATCATATTTTTGTTAAATTCATCGTCATGTCTTATCAACTAAAAAATAGCAAACTAATATCCATTATTTTTAAACAAAAAATATTTATTAAACTTTATCAGATGGTAACTATCGTGATCATGTTGAATTAATTTCTTAAAAAAACAAAATAAAAAGTTTATTTTTATTATCTAATATATTTAATTTATTTATTAAATAATGTTATATAAATTTTATTAGCATTACCACAAAAGCACTTCGTTTGTATTTAGAATGTATAAAACTATGAAAAATTATTACCATCTTTAAACAGTTTTGGAGTAATAATAAATATTACTTAAAAATAAATACTATTACTTACTTATCAAATTTAATAACATTTAAATTTTATCAAATACTTTTTATTTTAGTACTAAATAAAATTATTAATAAAATATTAAGATTTAATTAATCTTAATATGCGCTATGACTTTTTATATTAAATGCTAAAAGGTGTAACATTTAGAAATATAATTATTAAAGAACTTATTTTACAAGTTGTGTTTATATGGTCTGGAAATTAGTTACTCGTTTTTTTTAATATATATTATTTATTTATTTATTTTTTTTAGAAGTAATATTAAATAAGAATGAAAACTAAAACATTAAAATATATCATATATTATAAGAATAAAATAAAACTATTCAAATTTAACTAGAACCTGAAAAAGATTTACAGTTAAATCTTAGTTCACATTGAAGCTATCGATAAATTTTGTGTGCATGCTAATTCAATTAGTGATATTTAATTGATGATATATAAAAATAATTTAAAAATTACAAAAAATAATACTTAAAAAATTTATAATAATAAAATAATATTAAATGAGATTCAATATAATATTATTTTTATAAATATATATAAAATAAATTTTAAATTTTAAAAATATTATTTTGTTGTTTTCTTGTAACTTTTTATTCTTTGTAACGAATTACAACCAAGGTATAAAATCCAGCACGGCTCTACGCAAATGCATTTGTTTTGGTAAAACAATGATAATTCCTTTTTCCTTTCTTTCATTGTCAGGCTTTGGCAAAGTTTAACCAAAATTGGCAGAATATGAAAGAATAGAAATTAATGTCAAATAACAATCATCTTCAGCAGCAAACATTACTTGATCGTTTTCTTTTCTGTTTCCTACCCTATACCCTTAATTGCAGGACATTGTACATTTTTCATTGATTTATTTTAAACATGCATGTTCATCTTAATTTATTTTTTAGCTTTAAGGAATAAATAATAAAGTGTCTAAATTATCATTTTGTTTAAACCATATATGTTATTTAGTTAATTTGTTTAGAAAAAAATGTTTTTAAATTCTTTTGTTTGAAAAAAAAATGTGTTACTTAAGTTCATTTATTTATGAAAATTGCATGATGTAAACACAAAATTAATTTTTACTCATTTTTTGTTAAATATAACAGAATAATACATGTGTTGCATGTATGTTTATATTTTTTGATAGACATATACGTAAAAGATTAATATTTAATTAAAAAATGACCCAAATATTTTAAGAATTTTTTTTCAAAATTACACAAAAAATTTCATAAATTTCAATCAAAATTTTCCATAAATCTTAAACAAAATTTTCATTGTCTAATATCTAAAGTCACATATTAAACAATTAAAATTTAATTTAAGTTTGATAAAAAGATTTGTTAAAAAATTTGAGTAATTTTTAATTACTCAAACATATATTTATCACATGTGTTACTACATTATATTTAACGAAAAATTTGATAAAAAATTAATTTTATCCTGAATAATTTTTAAAAAATAAATGAACTTTTAAACACATTTTCTAAATAAAAATACTAAGCAACTATTAAAGCCTAAACAAAGTGAATTCCATTACCTTTTTTCCAAAAGTAAATTATATGTTACATGCATCAAATAGTAACTAACTTGTACAATTATCATTTTAAAAACATGTTATGTGAGTGAGTGAAAGAAGGAGAGGAGGAATCTTACATGTTTAAGAAAAAGATGAAAAGATTTCTTCCTTTCTAAATATTAAGATAGCTAGGTGGGTAAAGCTCTATAATACTTTTAAGACCAAAAACTTCATATTTAGGCTAATATACATATAAAAACAAGCCAATTAAGTTCCAAAAGGCTTAGTATTTTGTCTGTTATAATATAATATGAGTACTTTCATAGTCTTCATTTCCTGATCAAAGCATTAGCTCCATTAGATGTAGCATTGAAAAGATGGTTTATTGGTTTTTGCTTGAGATTTTGTGAAACATGTTTGATGGTTAAAAATATTATGTTTGAAATAAAACAAAATTTGTTTTGACAGAAATGCTTTAATAACTCAAAAAGAAAATTTTTTTCTGGACACAAGCACGATTAATTGATAATGTGTTTTTTTCTTAAAGTGATTGTCCTAAGATAAAATTGGGTCATGTGATTAATTTTTTTTAATTTTCGTTTGTTAAAATAATCATGTGACTAAATTAGTCAGCATATTCATGCAATATCAATTGAATTAAATAATAAAAAGGTATTTATTCAACTTATCAATAATAAACAAAAATAATAAATTTTATATTAATTAATAAGTATTATTCAAGATCTGAAAAATATTTTCCTTAGAATATATATGTATCATATCTATTGAACATATGTAAAACTTTCTACAAAGATACAAACTGACAACCACCTTAACCTATAAATACTACACAGCTCTACAAAGAATACACAACAAAGATATCGAGGAAATCAAGAAAATGATTAATACATTTTCATTGATATAAGTAATATACATACATAACTAACTTTCACCAAGTTATTTACACGTTAAACAATTAGTTACAACAATATATCAAATTTTAACTAACTATACTTAACTTTACAGATCAATAAACCCCTCAATCTTGAGTTCCATTCAAGACCAAAAGTTTGCTCCTAAAATGAGAAGTTGGCAATGATTTTGTAAGAGCATAAGTTAACCAACGTTTTGAAACACTTGATCCCTCACAAAATGACAATCAATCTTAATATGTTTAGTCTTTACATACTGTATAAAATTACGAACTAAATGTAAAACACTTACATTATCACAAACAAATTTAGGCACATCCTCTATTTTGACTCCAAGCTCTTACAACAAAGACTTTATCTAAATTATCTCAAATGTCCCTCTATAAGACACATACTCAACTTCGGTTGAGGATCATGAAAAAACTCTTTATTTACATGATTACTAAGATACTAAGTTTCCTCCAAAGAAAATGCATTGGCCAGTGACAAATTTTTTGTTATCAAGGTATGCTATCCAATTAGAGTCTGTCTAAAGTTAGAGGCTTGAACAAAATAAGACCCAACAAAGATGATCCTTTGAGATAACGGAACACACATTTTAAAGCCATGAGATGCACATCAAAAGGTTGATTCAAGAGTTGACAAATCCTACTAACAGATAAGGTAAGTATGGACGAGTAATGACAAATTACTGCATTGCATCTACCGAATTACAATAGAAGTAGGATTAGATAAGGGAGTACCATTAGCTTTGTTAATCATACTACTTGAAACCATAGGAAAGGAAGCTGTCTTTGATGAATCCAAACCATCTCTCTTGAGAAATTCCTAAACATATTTGGTTTGACTCAAATGAAAACCATAACAAATGAAAACCATAACAAATGAACACAACTTTAATACCAAGAAAAAATTTTAATGTTCGAAAATCCTTAAGAGCAAAACTAGTATGAATATTGGTAACAAAATGTTATAGTTTATAAGGATAGGAATCGATGAACACCATATCATCTATATAAACCAACACAAACATAACACTTGTAGCATTTCTTATGACAAAAAAACTAGTGTTACTTTTTCTATTCACAAAACTCCAACTTAACAACCAATGTTGCAACTTATGAAACCAATCTCTAAAATCTTGTTTGTACCCATACAAGGCTTTTTTATACTTGCACACTATGTTGAGATGCAAATGATCCTCAAAACTAGAGGGGTGCCTTATGTAAACATCATCGTCCAAATCTCCATTCAAGAAGACATTGTTAACATCTACTTGATGAATTTTTCAACTAAAATGCAAAGTAATAGTAAGAATAACCTTAATTGATGCCATCTTAATCACATGACTAAATTTTTTAGAAAAATCTAGGACTATAGTTTGAAGATATCCTTGAGAAACTAGACGTGCCTTGTATTTATTTAGAGAGCCATCTTCTTTTTCTATGGTTCTATAAACCCAAAGATTCCCAATGACCTTGGCTTGATGATGACTCTATGAAAATAGAGTCATTAGCGCAATGTTTTACTTAATATTTACTTGTTTTATACAATAAATAGTATTTTTTGGGTCAAAAATATTAAAATATAAAATTTTAAGTGAAAAATGGTGAAAATATAATTTTTGAATTTTTTTATGAATTTTTAATGCATGATCAATCAGGACTTGCCATGCGTCATGCCATACAAGTAGATGAGCTGACTGGGCAAGCCATGTGGACGCCACACAAGTAGGGATAGTGAATCACGTTATGTTGTGTGTGAGGAGGATGAAGCGTACGCCATGTGTCAACATGATGTTCAATCCAAGTTCGGAAATTGGTTAACCCTTGTTGCCACGTGTCACCACACCATTGCTCTGCGTGTTTCTCCCGTGTGCCACGCCATCCATTTCAAAAAATCACGTCAAGCCGTGTGTCACTAACTCAGCAAGGGTTGACTCTAATTAGTCTCCCCTGTCACGCATCACTCCCTTATTTGCCCAATGAATTTATGATGCCATGTGTCACGCTGTGATTGGATGGAGCTATCAGTTTTACTTGTTTTGATCGTAGTCCTTGATCTGAAGCTGATTTGAAGGTTCAGATCACACCTGAGCAATATTTAAGCCAGTAATCACCTCATAAACCCATAGTGATCTCCATTAGCATAATTTTGGTAAAATTTTGGAGCTAAAAAGAGAGAAAAATATAGAAAAATTCAAGAGATGACACAATTTTGGTGGAGATTCAAGAGGAGATTATATCTACAATTCAAGAGATTGATTGTATTTCTTCTTCTACTCTTTTCTTTATCAATTTTTATGTCTTTCTTTATGAAAAATATGAGCTTTATGAACACAATTATGTGTAATTTATTTATTAATCTAGGGATCTTATGAACTCAATTTTCACCATGTGATAATCTAATATTTTACCCCAATTATAATATTAATTTAATTATATTATTTAATTTTATTTTTATGCTAGTAATTATTTGGCTAATAATTTATCTATAGAGACAATTAAATAGATTTGAGAGAATTATTTAATTGTTTATCTTGATTAAATAACATGCATAGTTTCTAGGCAAAGATGTATGATTCTTATGTATGTGATCCATAATTGATGAACTTTATAAGTAGTATGCAATTTAATTGACATGAGAGTATGATTAAATTAATTACTATATGATATGTAGTTTACTTGATAGAGGAATACATGTTAGGTTAGGTTCAATTGATCATGTAATTTAATTGATAATTATATTGAGAAGATTTTAGCAATTCATATGTTTAGAAAATTAAGAGATTAAGTATTTCTAGATATTTTCTCATATATCTTTTTAGTTACCAAATTTAATTTAATTAATTATTTCTATTTACTTTTATTTATTTTAAAAAAATGATTTTTAATTTTTTAAGTTTTAAAAATTAGTTTCTAATAAAATAATCTCCCTGGCGATCACTTGAGGTGGTGCATCCACCAAAATCCAAGTTTTGTTCCTCATAAGAGCTTCATATTCATCCTTCATTGACTGTCTCCCTTCTGAATAAAGGCATGTGTCACTAAACTTTTTAGGAGCCACAAGTAAAAGGGATACAACCTTCACTACATACATTTTGGGTTGAAGATTTCCAATTTTACCTCTGGTAAGCATTGGATGGACATTTGGCAAAGGTAAAGAAGAAAACTCATTAGGAGAAATAGGAGGAAGAATAACTTCAAGATTAATATCAAGTGGAGACTTATCAAAAGGAATAGGTTAAAAACCTATTAGAGGCATTTGTAGAATTAGACAAGCTAAAGTTAAAAGAACTCTCATACACTTAATAAGCTCTATTGAAAGAAGTAATAGAAGACTCATAGGTATGAGAGGGCTGAGAAGGGCTAGGTGAGTGTATAGACATATTATGAGTCCTCTAAGATATAGAAAGTGGAGCTAAAAAACCAAGAAAAGTAGATAATCATTAAGGAATGTGTAAAGTAGAGAGTGAATCTTGAGAATGATCAATGGACAAAGATGGATTTTGAGAAAAAGGAAACTCGTCTAAAAAAATCACATTTCCACTAATAAGTAATTTCTTATTAGTCATAATCAATCAAACATACTATGTTGGTTTGGTGCATAGCCACGTAAAGTACAAGGAGTAGAACGAGCTTAAAGCTTTGATGATTTGCATAATTTGACACAATTTATCATTTCTTAACTTTAAATTTTAGTATAATATTATTTAATTTTTATTAATTTTAGACTTTATTAATATTATTTAAATTTTATTGTAGATTTAACAAAAATGAAGATCCAAAATTTTAGAAGCATATTGTCTAAAGACTTTTATAATTTAAAATAGATTTATTTAAATAAGAATTTTCAATATATATATATAAAAGAGATAGAGAAGAGGGTGAAAAATAAAAAATGCGCAGAACAAGGGGCACAAAACAGAGAACTGGAGGCGGTGTTGGGGAAATAATAAAATAAAAAAAGATAAAACATAAAGTAGAGAACAAAACTAGATTGGAGCGCAACAGGGAAATGCGAAAGCATATTCTTTTTATGATTCAATTTTCTTTCAATTTCTCTCAGAAAAATTATGGTGAATTAGTTTATGTTAAATTTAATTTTTAGCATGAACTAAATTTTTCTTTATTCTAAGAAAAAGATGTAATTTAATTTCAAACTATGCTTAATTTTTTATGTTAATTTAATTATTTTTCTTCATGTTTGTCTAATTTATTCTGAGTTTATTGCTTCTATTAACCGACCATTAATTAGTTGAAAAGTCTTGTGATTTACTATCGAAAGAGAAAATTATAGGATAGATCTAGAATATTTTGACATAGGTAAATATAGAGATTGAAATACTTATATGAACCTATGTATTATTGAAATAATTGGTCTTAATGACTTCTTGTTTTGGTAAGTTGCATACTCTTGTGTAAATTGATGAATAAGAATTTTCCAATTGACTATCGAAAGAGACTTTTGGATTTTTTTTGAAGATTTCTAACAAATAGAGAGATTTAATTTCAATTAGTTAGATGAATAAAGCCTAGTGAGGAATTACGTGAAATCAATTTTCTAGAAGTTTTTTTCCCATTGATTTGATATTCAAACAATATCTTTATTTTCTTTTGCGCATTTTCTTTAAATTGATTATATTTTAAATTTCAAATACAACAAGCTTAATGACTTCTCTAGATAAAATTGAGATTAACATAATTTTGGTATTTGTCAAAAGTAAGTTACTAATCCTTGAGGACGATATTTTTCTTATCATTTTATTATAAAATTATGATATTGTGCACTTACAGTTTTGCACTGATCAAGCTATATTTAACATATGGTCACAAACTCGAAAAACATAAGTACCCAAAAGCCTTGAGAAAAGTGCAATAAGATGATTTAAACAAGATACTATATGAAGAATTAAAATTTAGAGACTTAGAATAAAGTTTATTTAGAATATATATTGCACTCTGAAAAAGCAAAAGGTCCATATTGAGTAGGCACACTAGACTTGAAAAATTAAGCCTCGTGTCAACAACTCAATGATGTCTACATTCAACCATCCCATTTTTCTTAGAAGAATTAGGACATGTAACACAATACGCCACACCATACTGTTCAATTAACCTAGCAAGATGTTTGAACTCAATTGCACTATCACTTTGCACTTATTTTATCATAGTGTTGAATTAACATTAAATCATCTTTTTGAATTTCAAAAATATAGATATTACTTGATCCCTAGTTTTCAAGAAAAAAAAATCCATAGAAAATGAGTATATTTATCTACAATTAACATAAAGTATCTCTCACGTTTGAGTCCAATAACAAGTGAAGAATTCCAAAGATTAAAGTATAACAAATTAAAAAGATGCTTAGAAATATAAGGTAGTTTATGTGACTTATAAATTTCACACACAATACAGGTAGAATTACTATACATATCATATGTCACTTTTATTCCACTAAATTTGAGCACTCTATCAATAATGGGTCGAGGAACATGTCCAAGACCATAATGCTAATTGAACTTGCAACTAAAAAAGTAACTCCTTATTTAGAGTGTAGCTGAACTTCAGGTACAACTCCTAAGAACTTGCATAAGTCTTTATCCACTGGACCATGATGAAGGATTTTCTTCGTATTATAGTCCTTAACGAATAAGAAATCGCCATGAAATTCAATAAAAATTGAATTGTCTTGATAAATTTTATGCACATAAACTAATTTGGTAGTCATAACTGGTACATGGAGTATAATATTTAAATGCAAAACATTTTATTTCTACCAGTCAAAACAGTAGAATCAGTAAAAATAATAGGCATTTTACCACAATTTCTAACAATTACTCCATTTGATTCTGAATAGTCATTCAACTAAGCCAAACCACCACTATTATTTGTAATATGATGTGTAACTTCGCTATCTAACACCCAAGAATTATCACCACCACTTCTAGTTCCTCCAAAAGAAGCAATGAATGCACTTGTTTATTCTTTGTTATTTGACTTTGATTTGATCCATTATAAATCAAATTCTTAGTGTATGTCACTAAGATTCCACATGCCCAAGATTACATTGGAATCCTCTACCTCTGCTTCTATTACCAATGTTATTACTACTAGTATTATGGCCACTATTAAGATTCTATTGATTTCCGTTATTCTTATAACCTCCTCCATTAGCTTTGCCATTATCATTAGCAATATTTTCCTAACAAATTGAATTTTCTTTTACTTTCTATCGTTGAGCAAATAGGTTATCATAGGAGAGCAATATGCTTTTTACATCTTTTCGTGCAAGTTTTTCATCTCTATTATTGAAAGAATATGTGTAGTGATTGTATCTAGGGCCTAAGCCACTATAGATTGTGATAATAAAATCTTCATCATCAGTAAGCCTCTTTGTTGCCTCTAACTCATCAACTATACCTTTCATCTTGTTAAAATAATCATTAATAGAAATTGAATCTTTATGTAAGGTTTGTAACTGCAACTTTAATTCTATAACAACCCTAACTCTACTAGTGTTAGAAAAGTTTTGTTCAATGCTCATCCACATGTGATATGCAATTTCCTTAAGAGTAATAATATAATTCACATTGCTAGAAATAGATCCATATATCTAACTTTTGATTACACCATTAACATGAGTCCAAAAAATATAATTAAGATTTATGAGAGAAGTACCTTCAATCATACAAAAAGATTCAATTCTTTTTCCATTGACAAAGTCTTCCACACAATACACCATGATCAAGCTCATCATCTGCTCTCTTCAGATGAGAAAATTGCTACAATCAAGTTTGATTCCAATAGAAATGTTTATTGGTGGAATTGTTGCAGAAAACTATCATTTTTTCTTGAGTATATAGATTCATCTCCATCTGAAGATTTCATCACACTTATCAGCTTCTCTCTATGTGTAGAATCTATAATAATTTGATTCAATTCTTAACTGATCTTCTCCCTTGTTTTTTAAAAAACCATAGCTCTGATATCATACACAACAATAGAAAGAATACACCAAAAAGATAGAAAGGAAATCAAGAAAATGATTGAGATACATTCTTATTAATATGTTAGCAATAAATATGCATAACTAACTTTCACTAAGTTATTAATATGTTTAAAAATTAGTTACAATAATGTAAGAGTTTTTAATCAACTATACTTCACATTACAGTTTAATAAATACTATTGTGTATTTCTCTCTCAAACACTCCTTTTAATTTCATACTGAAACTCTTTCACACAACTTGGTTTGATAGTAGGTGACACTAATAGATGTTTGATAGTAGGTGACACCAATATCCTTTGTTACCTTTGTATGCAACTTAGTTTGGTTTCGAGTTTAATGCTAAGAGTGTTAAATATGATCACGTTGTTTGGGTTAAGTTCTTATTGATAGATTGTTATGCTCTATTTTTTTGGTTATGTAATAAATAAATAATCATTAATTGTATTGTATTACAATGATATATACTCTTTGTAAGTACTAAGAAGGCATCGATTAAATCCCCTTTAATATATGTGTGTGCGTAAGAGTATGAGTATGAAATAGTTATTGAAAAAAAAAACATAACACAACTAAACATATCCTAAATTTCCCCTATTCAAATGAAAATGTATGCTTAATTATGTTAAGTCATTCGTTGTTTTCTTGAGACTAATTAATTAGATCAAAGATTTTAAGTTTAATTTTATTTTAATAGTATCCACGAACTTACGTCTATATAAATTAATTTGAAGGAGAGATCATCGCATTATAAGAAAAAATTTAGAAGCATCATTGAACTACTTAATATTACTTATGTGTCGATTTTGTATAATTTTTTTAAAATTTATTTAATGATTAGATTTGTATCCACTTTGGTGGTTTTGTTTCTCTACTAATAGAATATAGAATTACTCCCATAATAACTATATATTTAATAAAAGTAGTAATTATTTGGAAGAGTCAAATAATAATATTTATATGCATGTTCCTGTCTTAAACATATAGCTAATAGGAGAAGACCCCGTGATTTCAATCACATTAATTTAGTATAAGATGGAAACAAAGAGGAAAAAGAGACAAGAAAATTATGAAACAATTTGGAAGGATATGGTATGACTTTTAGATGTGAATAAAGTTGAGCTACACAGGTGGGGCATAAGACTTTAGTTGTTGTTGGAGGACAGCCCAAGCCCAACTCAAGGGATTTGTATTTGGGGCTCCACAGTCCACACCTCATCCCATGTGTTTGGGTTGCTTTGCTCTGTCTTTCTTTGCATGTGGAGCATATTTACACATGCCAATTTCAAAATTTATATAAAATCGATTTCTTTTGGGGCACAAAGCTTTGTCCATTTTTAAGAGCTTGTGAAAAATCGGGAAATTAAAATAAATAAATGAATTTGTTCTAATTCAACTCTAAGTGGGCCATCGCCCTATTTTGCAATATACTAGGGTACAAGTAGTAGACCAAATCTCTGTTAAATGAAAAATTAAAAGTGCATTATATATAGACCAACTATCATTGATGTTGAGTTTAAATTACACATGATTACTCAACAAATTAAAGGAACTTGGTAGCAATCAGTTTGCTGTTAAATGAGTTTCTGAATGACGAAAATATTTAATTACCTTGATGATCCCTTCAATCAAAGAACCACCTGCCTGTTAACATAACGACCACTAATATTTCAATAAATTCATCTCAGTGAGAGCTTTGAAGGTATCGTTATCATAATATGTCTCATTCAAAAGTTAATGTAAATCAATGTTGGACTGAATCCATAATAAAATTTTATTATTTTATTTTTTGAAATTAATGAAATAAATATCTAATTTAATTTCGAGGAAAATTTACCCATACAAGTTGCAAAATGATTATAGAATAAGGACAAAATGGTCTTTGTGGCCATCCCTAAATTATACACGTAACACACATTTTCATACTTTAAAGCATATTAGGTTTGTGGACGAATTCTTTTAAATAATTATTTAATAAATATAAAATAATATTATAAATTTTCTTATAACAAGTAATGATTTTTAGAGTTTGAATGTTAGTAATGATTTTTAGAGTTTGAATGTTATGTATGAATTATGTGTGATTATATTTAAATGTATAATTCTTTGAAAAAACAAATATGACACTACTAACAATATTAAGATATTATCTATATAAATAAATTATTAATCTAAATCATAATATTTCATAAAAAAATAGAAAATATTTTTTTAATACAACAAGATTCGAATCATTTTATTATAATAGTAAGTATTATTATTTCTCATTGTACTACTTGATTTAAATAATTGAATTAAAGTTAAAAAATTATTAAAAAAACAATTTATTAAGTATAATTGGTTCTTACATAAATCAATACATTATAATAGAAATAATATAGTCATAACCTTAAGAAGAAGAAAATATAATCATAATTTCATAACGTTTTGTCAAAGCGTATAATATTTAAATATTGGTATTGTATATGTATACATTTTATATTATAAAATAATCTATTTATATTTATATAATACCTTCTATCCAAATGTGTGTGTTTGAGTTATGATACTATTATTGTTTTACATATTTTTTATTATCAAATAACACTTAAAACAATCCATGATCATTAGTATTTATATAAAAAGAAAAGTGAGAGTTTAAATTATTATTATATAAAAAGATTGTTTTATATTGTTAAGAAAAATATTAATATTTATAAATGGTATGAAATTTAATCATATATTTATTTACACTCTTGAAATACAATGAATGATAATACATATATATACAGAAAATAAGAATCTATATTTAAGAAAAATATTTTTAAGAAAAGTATATACTCTTTAACAATTTCATGCCTAATTTTGCTACTATTAATATATATAGTCAACTTCTTTGTTCAGGTTGCTAATACAGTTATGTTATATGATTCAGTATTACATTTGTAAAAATATTCTTTTATAGCAATTGTTTTTTTAAATATAAAAGTTAGTACAAAACCAAAACCCACACTCTTCTCTACTTGCATTTCTTTCTTTCATTTCCTTTTCACAAAACTTATTACGTCTAGAATGGTATCAAAGCTTTACTTTGGATATGGGAATTACAAAGAGATTGTTACTAGATAAAATTCTCAATCACCTAAGTTTCCTGGTGTTTCTGTATCATCAGTGCTTCCATGATTCATGCCTCAAGTTCCTACTTTTGTATCTTCGCTTTCCGGTAAGAATATGATTGACTTTTTGACTAGTTTATTACTGCACCATCATTGAATGTGAATTTGTCTCTTAAATTGGACGATCACAACTACATGATCTGGTGGATGATCAAAGGATCAGATTATGACTTACTTCACTGCATATGGGTTGAAAGGAGTTTAGATGGTTCTTTGGTTTGTCTACTAAGATTTCTTCCTCACTTTACATAGCTAAATTCCAAAAATTTTAATAGGAGTATATTGAATTTGATGGGTAAAAAACTATAATGATAAATATCGTAGTTTTATAATAAATTGATAAAAAAAAGTATCGTCTTCAGAGATTAGTAACTTATTTTTAACGAGTACTAAAATTATTTTAATCTTAATTTTATCTATAAAAATCATTAAATTTATTGTAATTGAAATTTAAAATAAAATTAATTTAAAGAAAAAAACTCAAAAAAAATAAAGATGTTGTTCAAAGATCAAATTAATGAGAAGAAAACTTATAGGAAATTGATTTCACCTAATCTCTCAGTATACTTTACTCATCTAGCTAATTAAATTTAATTCTCTCTGTTTGTTAGCAATCTCTAAAAAAACATTTAAAAACCTCTTTTAACGGTCAATTGGAAATATTCTTGATCATTAATTTACATAAGAGTATGCACTTTAATAAAACAAAAAAGTATTAAGATCGATGATATTAATACTATACAGATTCATACAAGTTTTTCAATCTTTATATTTACTTATGTTAAATTTTTTCAGATTTATCATATAATTTCCTTTTTCGATAGTAAATCACAAGATTAAAATTATTTAATTAATGGCTAATTAATTAGAACCAATAAACTCATAATAAATCAAACAAACATAAATAAAAATAATTCACATTAACATAGAAAATCAAGCATAGTTTTGAATTAAGTTACATCTTTTTCTTAAAATAAAGAAAAATTAGTTCATTCTAAAAATTAAATTTACCATAAATGAATTTACTATAATGTTTATGAGAAGAAATGAAAGGAAAATGAATCCCAAAAAGAATATGTTTTTGCATTTCCCTTTTACGCTCCAATATGCTTTTCTTCTCTGCTTTTTGTTTTCTCTTTTTTTTTATTTATTTATTTCCCCAGTGCTGCCTCCAGTTCTTTGTTTTGTGACCCTTGTTCTATTTCTCCTCTACGCTCCCCATTATGTGCTTGACCTATGTTATATAACTGTGTGCCAACCGCATTGGCCTCTTTTTTTTCTTTTTCTTTTTGTTTCCGTCGTGTCTTTCAATGTTTTTTTAATTTACAATTCTTTCTTTAAATAAGATTTCGATAAATCTTCATTTAAATTTGAAAAACTTCATATGATATGTTTCTAAAAATTTGGATCTCTATTTTCTTTAAATCTACAATAAAATTTAAATAATAATAATAAAGTCTTCAAATCAATATAATTTGTTCGGGACAAATACTAAGATAATGGATTTATGACCTTCAATTAATACTATCCAAAACTATCTTAGAGAGTTTGATAGGATGTTAAAAAAATAGATCCATAATGAAGAGAATCAAGTGTATTAGGCCAATAATGCAAGATTTAATGGTAAAAATCACTATTATAGTCCAAAATTCAAATCAAATCAAAAACCAAAGAGGAGCTTAAAGCAATTTGTGCATCTTAGTCTTTAAGATCATGAAAAAAAATATGTTTGGTTCCCCAAATAGACAGTTCAAGAAGCCTTATGGGAAAAAATAGTTTGTCAAGTTTGTGAAAAAGATGATAATACTACATAATCTCATTTTCTCTTACGTGATTTGTTGTTAGGAAAAGATGGCTCTCTCTCAACTTTGGTTGCTCAATGTTCTCAAGAAATTTCACCTAAATATTGATTGTTTTGGATCCTAGATACTAACGCTAATCACCATATTACTTCAAATACTGGTCAGGGACTTCCCCATGTAGAGGTACAAATATAGAAACAAAGTGAATCACACATTTGACTTATTTGAAAGAATTGCACTTCTAATCAACATGGTTATATATATATCCAAACCATTTCTATTCACTAATCGAAGACTTCCCAATGAAAACATATAGATAAGAGGCTTAAGGTAGAGTTAAAATAGGAGTTCATTCTTTCTTCTCTTACTCCACCCCTCTTGGAAAGTTACTATTACTGCTGAGGAAAGAAGCTAAGATCAATCAAAGTGGGACAATAAAAAAAGACATGATGGTTGCATATTCCACTTTTAAGACCGATTAAGAAGTCTACATGTGCAAAAAGATCTCCGAGATGGAAAAGAGACTCCCATTATCAAAAGAGCAAGAATGAATCAAAGTATGAATTCAGAACTAAGTGATTGGAAGCTAATTCTTCTTCTATTTATTCATGTACGATATGCTTAACACATACAATTAGATGTTTTCTTCTTTCAAGTGCGTAGCACACTATTTGCTTTCAGTAAAGTAATGTACACCACCAATAAAGGAAACCAATATAGGGTCTTCAAGGAAGAGGTTAGGTCCCTAGCCTCAGAAGTGGCAGTAAAAGACTTAACTAAATGATCATCGGTAAATCAAAGCACACTAAATAGAATTCTAGATTTCAAGAAAGATCATAGCGTAGAAAAGAAAAGAGAAATCATTTTTATTTAAGGTGCTTTTTGCTTACCTATAAGAGTTGAGTAAAAAAATAAAAAATCTTTTTAGTTATTTTGGTTATAACACTTTAATGATAATGACAAAGAGTCTGTTCACGTTAGGAATATAGGTTTTTGATGTAGTTGCTTGTTTTTTTATTTTTTGAATCGAGATTGGGTTGGTGTTTAGTGTACTACTTTATAGGTACAAGATCGAAAAGAATGCTTTGAATTTCAAGTGAGATATCCAAGAGAAAAGGAACGAGGGGAAGAATCAACAAGGAAAGTGAATGGAAAATGGGTGCTTTGGATTGGGAGTAGCAAATATTAGATAGAGCAAAAATAAGGGGAAAAAAAGCAAAGGGCTTTTTACTGAAGACATCTCTGTTCAACTGAAAAACAAAACAAGTTCATTCCATTTTTAGTAAAATAGTGAAGAATAATACATTATTAATGAAAAAAAAGGGTTAAGGGGATCCTATGTTGTTCAGGTCAATCAGAAGGCATAGAAATAGCTACAACTAAATGCGGAAAGTATGAAAAAATATCTTGTAATGCATTTAACCATAAATAAATTATACATCTATGGAAGTATATACTAGTTACGGAATCTTAGGTGTGGATTTAATATAACAAAGGAAAGAGCAATGCCTAAATTAAATTAATTGATTCGTCTTAATAGAGATCTTATCCAAAAATGGATCAAAATATGGATTCCCAGTATGTTCTTACTTTTTATTACTCGCTTGGTTTAGGGATGGTGACTAACTTATAGAGTCCTTTTTTTTATTATTGACTTGATTGATTTCTAGCTTTAATGGAAAGATTAACTCTTTCTGTTGAAAGTGGTAGAAGCAAGTTCGGTTCAAACCTATTTTCCATTTCTATTTACCTAGTTCATATCTTTGTTTTGTATGTTCCCATGAGAAACTCGATCTCTTCAATCTTAAGATACTACCTAAGTAACTATGACCAAAGAGTCAAATAGGTTAGGAAGAACAAATTTGAGGTTAGGTCGGACGATATACATCTTGATTAGTTCCACCTTTTTGCAAGGTGGTGAGACTAGTAGCTGTGAAGCACAGACGACCATCTCTTTGAGTGGGAATATAAGGTTGGGCCCATATATCCAAGTCTAAAACAAGAAAAAGAGAAATCAAGTTAAGGTGAGTATAGAAGGCAAGGATGGATTGGGCTAGCTTGTGCAATCAACGAAAAAATCCTTCACGTTAGTAAGTTAAGAAGCCTAGTTCTCTAAGCATTATAGTTGGATGTGGATCGATCATGACGAGAATGGATTTCTCTATAGTGTAATAGAAGAGTCACATTCCAATCCAATGAAAATCGTGAAACTTGTAAGAAAGAGTGTCTTTTTGGCTTGCATACCTTTCTCCTTCATAACTATCCATGAAAATAGTGCCAATTTTACCCAACTTTGTTGTAAGCATATTTTAAAGCCAATATTCTTTTTTCTTTTATGGTAAAAACAAACATTATCACAGTTCAACTTTCTTATCTCATTCACTCATAAAATTGTAGCTCTACTTTCTTTCTTATACCAAGAACCAAGGCATATTAGAAAATACCTTTCACTCATCCCTTTGCACATGAATCTTGATATCTCCTTTTTGGGAAGGAGATAATTTCTTCTTTTCCTTGCATTATTTATCATTCCCTTGCCCAGACTTCTTTTCCTTCTAGGCTTTCCCCTTCCTCAACCAAGAGAACCCTTATGAGAAGACCATGTTACCATTATGCATGCTACCAATCTTAGTTGGTAGTGAAGCCAAGGGAAAGAATTTGAGCAAGAGGAATGAAAAAAGATTTGTATATGAAATATATGGAGCAATAGGTCGAATTACTATATAAAGAAGAGTTGTAAACTATAGGACTTCTTGTTCGAGTAGGAAGATTTCGGTTTTTATCGTTCCTTCTCTTCGATAAGAATAGGGATTTGAAATGATACAAATTCCTCTTCATTCTGTTGTGCTCAGCGAAGGAACTGCCTAAGCATACTTTTTCGGATCCAAACTTCTTTGTTCTTTCTAAGTCTTCTTCTTGCATAGAAGAACGCAACTGTTGCAAAAACCGGGATTTTAGTAGTAGGCGGCATCCCCTCTTAGTTTTGAGTAGGTGGAACCATTCTGTTTTGGTTTTTCTCCACATTCTTACCGGGTGATCCAGGAATTTGCCTATGATTTTTTCAACTGATATTTCGATATAGAAAGATCTCCTTATTTCTTCACCGCGGATTCTCGCGTCATTTTCTTGAAAAGATATTAGATCACCGTGGGAAACTTTCCAATGAGTAATGCTTACCATTCCATTATTCACACAAACCCTTCGATGACTTATCGGCTGCCTTGCTTGAGGAAGAGTTTCACAAAAATGGAGACGAACCAGAATAACGTCCGATCTTGTTTCTGGATTGAGTGGAAAAGGGATATATGAAGTTCGTTCTGTTCCTCTGTGCATCTCTGTGATGGGTAGTTTATTTATTTATATCATAGCCTCCCCTCTAATCACAAGGCCTTACCAAAGTAGAGGTCCGTTTTCGAGCTTGTTTGAATTGATTGAATATGAATGAGAGCCCGGAGGATGAGAGTGTTTTGATCCTAGATTTGAGTCTCACGCCTTCCTTATAGGTTTTTCATTCCTTACTTGAGTAAACTACTTCTCTTCCAACTTGCTTTCATTTCACACTAGTTGTTTTCCCTTATGTTATGCTAATTGTGCTTCATCACCTCTTTTTTTTATATGATGTAGTAGAGTAGTAGCATATGTGCTCGCACTTCGAGCAATTACGCACTTCTCTTGTTATACAAGCCAAATTTCTCAAGAAGTAGATATGATTTAGCAGTAAATTACATCTTGAAAAGGACCTACTTAGCTAAGGAGGTAAACCATTAGAAAACAATAATTTAGAGACTTTTGAGGAGACACACGAAAGGCGGCCAAAGATTCTGACTACAATAAAATAAAATTACAAAGGTTAGAAGGAAGATGAGACCCTCTCAAGGAGGTGATTGAGATAATATAATAATAGCATTTAGAGCTACATATCCTTATAGGCTAAGGAAACTAAAGGAAGGGCAAAGGAAAAATCCACTCATCAATTGCTTGTGAAATGTGGATGGAGTAGCATATCAAAATCCAACACCAAGGTTGGGAGGATTATTTGATCCTAGTATGATCCTCTACCTAACCAAGCTAATAGAGAAGATTGGACCAATCGTGGAAGGGAGTGAGGTTTCAACTGGATTAGGGGGGGTCGGGTAGAACTTTCTTTTCCAAGGCAAGGTTGAACCATAATCAACATATATTAGTGCTATGAGGGCGAAGCGAAAATCACTTTGTGCCTCTTGTTGCGCAAAGTTTCCTAATTTTCATCTCTTCAACCTTTCTAGCCATCCTTAACCTCTATTTCTATCCACCATCCCTTTAACCCTATCTTCAACAACCACCTGAACTACAGATCCATCATTACTAACATCCCACCACTACTTAACCCTATAGCTATCCACATCCCGATGCACTACTCTTCATCAAACACCCATCACCACAAACAATGTCAATCTTTTTCTTCTCTTTAATTTATTTTCACTCTAGAGAAAATCTTTTGATATATTTGTCTCTTATCGTTCTTTTTCTAGATTAATATTCTAGTGGAAATCTACTTGGTTCTTTTTTTTTACTATAATGTTGGCAAGCTCGACAATGGAAGAATCTATTAATAATGACCCTCAACGAAGTTTTCAACTCAGTTTTGTATAGTGGAACCAAAGGGAACAACACTCTATCTCATGAATTTTGTTTTTCCATTTAGGTTTTGTTAGATTAATGGTTATTTATTGTTTTTTGTTTTACTTTTTGGTTTATCCTTTCTAATTTTGTGGCTTTGGTTTGGTGATGTTATTTTATATTTTGTTATTTTTGTGTTCTTTGGCTTGATTGTTGAGGGGGATTTGATCCTTTCTTTTTTAACCAATTTTTTGTATTATAGTTGAAGCCTTGTTAGACAATAATATTGTTTAAGGGATTTGGTTTTGATTTTAGTTCTTCTGTGACCATCTCTATTGTGCTCGGTGAGAAGAATTTGATCACATATCGAAGTAATCTCCTATAAAAGAATATTGGTAGTTATACGGTGGTGTATCTTTTTTTTGGACTTTCATTAGAGGTGGTGCATTGTGTGAATTGTTCCTATCATTAAAATGTTTTCTCTTTTTACAAATATATGTGTGTGATATACACTTATGATACTTATTTTGATTAATTAGTCCATTAACTCATCCAATATATATAATATTGTAAAAGGTTGTAGAATAAGTAGCTAGTTAAAATGTACATTGAAAAAAAATTATTTAAATTATTAGTTGTTATATTTTAATAAATAAATAAAACTCAACCAAACAAGAAATTTAATTTATAAAATTTATTTTTAAAAAATAAATTCATTTAGTGGATATAATGAATATTATCCTTCAATATAAATTACATATTAATGCATTAATAAAAAAATTTAGAAGAAAATAAAAAAATATATACGGTGACTAACTAAAACCAAAAGCTTTTCTTGGAAGATGAGAACGGGTGGGGTTTGGGGTGGGGGACGGGGTGATTAGGATGGGCCACGACCTTGTTGCTTCAGTTAAATTTTATTGTTATTATATCAAATTTTACAACTTAGAAGACGAAAATGGGTGGGGGTGGGAGACGGGGTGATTGGAATGGGCCACGACCTCATTGTTTCACTTAAATTTTATTGTTATTATATCAAATTTTACAACTTAGAAGACGAAAACGGGTGGGGGTAGGGGACGGGGTGATTGGGATGGGGCACGACCTCGTTGATTCAGTTGAATTTTATTGTTATTATATCAAATTTTACAATTTTAAATTACATAACATTTGGTTTTTACTATCACTTTGTTATTTTTCTATTACATAATTGAACATTTCATATATTTGAGATAACTTATTTTATTTATATTATATCATTCTTAGAGAAAAAAAATTATTCAATATTTTAAACCAAAAGATGATAATATATGCAAATTTAAATCTAATTATACTTCAATAAAAAAAATTCTAATTATACCTGTACACAATTTTAACTTTTATATTTTCTATACCTATTGTCATGTATTAATCTGTTCCCTTGAATTTTTTTTCTTGTTATGCCCAACTTGGAACTTTCAATTTTGAATATAAAGCATGATTATATATAAATACACAATCATCACGTAATATAATAGAGTAAAATATCTCTTAACTATAATTGTTAAAATATCATGTGTATGTAGTTTTATCTATTCCAACTTTTACATAAATAAGAGAAAATCAAATGTTAACCCAATTAGTAAAATGCATATGATTGTAGCAGTAATATAAAATATAATAACATATCATATTCTTTATTAATTAATTTTACATTTAAATGTTTATTATCCTATTACTAATATATACACAAAACTAAAAGTTTCCTACAAAAGACATAAGAAGCATACACTTTGTATGGATATTTTAACAAGTTATGATAATTAGCTTTTTCAAGAGAAGAGATGTAATTGGATTGTAATAATGAAAAGTTTTATCGATGAAGGTAGCCAACAATACTTGAAGTTGGCGTTGATGTATATAAAGATATGGATGAAATGATACATGATGTGAAACATGAGTTTGTTGACAATCCTGAAGTATTTATAGTACTTAAGACAATGTTAGAAGATGTAGAGAAGTTTCTCTATCCAAATAGTATAAAAAATACTAAGCTGTCTATATTGATAAAGATAGATAATGTCAAGAAAAAACATGGGAAGTTGATATTGGATTTACTAAAGTATTGAATGTAGTTATGTACTTACTAAATGATATAAATGAATTTCCTTAATCCATTTGTGAAGTTAATAAGGCTTTAAATAATTTTGGTATAAAATATAAAAAGATTCATGTTTATCCAAAATATTACATTATTTATAGAAAGAAATATGCAGATCTCTTAAGTTGTCCAATTTGTACTTATTCAAGGTGGAAGATAACTTTTGATGGAAATGTAAAAAAATGTATGCTAACAAAGGTTTTATGATACCTTCCACCATTTTCTCATTTTCAAAGACATGGAATTCAAAGAATAAGTCTGGTTTTTTACATCACCCTCTTAATTTCTCATCTTGAAAAGTAGTTGATGACATTATATCGGATATGCAAATGAACATAAGAATATTTAATTTGTCATAGATGTCGGCAGAATTAACCCATATAATTTTATAAGTAGTAGATATAGTTTTTGGCCAATTATTATTATTATCTATAATATTTCTCCTTGGATTTGCAAGTAAAACAAATTTATGACATCAATATTGTTGATATCGAGTCCAAAACAACTTAGTTCGAACATTGACATGATTTTAGAGCATTTGATGGATGATCTAAAGGTCTTGTGGAATGAAGGTATAAAAGTGTATGATGCATACAAAGATGAGTGTTTTCACCCTAAGAGTGGCTCTTTTATGGATAACTAATATTTTTCTAGCACTTGGATAACTAATTATTCTCAGATATAAATCTTGTCCAATATGAGAGGAGTATTATACATGACATATAATATTCTTATTTGCTAGACACAAATTTAGATTTCAATAGAAATCTTTTGATGGATGTGAACTTAATTCCTTGGTTGCTAGAATCAAACGTGGATTAAAGATATTGCATGAAATTCAAAGAATGACATTTAAGATACATGAAAAGAAAAAAAGTTGCTAAAAAAAGTAATTAATTGTATCAAAATTATAAAGGTTGCTAGAAGAAAATATGTAGACCCTTTATATAATACCAAAAAGGGTAAGAGAAAAAAAAAGTAAGAAAGTTTTAAAGGAGAAAATTGTGAAGGAGAAAATCAGTAGTGATGGACACATCAAATTTTGGAAGAAGAAATCTATATTTGGAAATTTGCTTATTGGAAGAGCTTATATGTTTTTCATTGTTTAGATATGATGCATATTCAAAAACATATGTGTCATAGTATAATTGGTACTTTGCTTGATATTCTTGAAAAAACTAAGGATGACCATAAGACCATACTAGACCCTTTGTCCATGGGTATACGTAACAAGTTGTAACTGATTGAGATAAAGGAAAGGAAGCATATGTACTTACATCTAACTTGTTATACATTATCAAAATCAGAGAAAGATGTGTTATGTCATTGTTAGAAAGTATGAAGGTTTCTAATGGTTACTCTTCTTATATAAGAAAGTTTGTTACCTTAGTGGACAACAAACTTTATGGTCTTAAATCTCACGATTGTCATACTTTGATGCAACAATAGTTATCTATAGCAATTAGGTTGATCCTACCAAAGCATGTCAGTCTATTATCACCTATTTATGTATCTTCTTCAATTTGATATGCAAAAACAAAATTTGTATTGATGAGATGGACACAATCAGAAATGACCTAGTTAGGACAATTTGTCTCATTGAGAAGTATTTTTGACCTTCTTTTATGATTTTATAATTCATCTAACAATTCACTTGCTTCGAGAAGTGAAGTTGTGCAATTTCATAACTTCAATTTTATGTGTTTTTTTGAAAGATATATAGGTGTGTTGAAGAGATATGTGTGTAATCATAATCAATTTTAAAGTTGCATGACTAAGTACTATATTGTAAAAGATGACATTGAACTTTATTCTGAATACCTAAGTAGTGTTGATGCTATTGGAAATTCTTGCCATAATTTTTTATAAATCATTAAATTAATATTAGATGGTGGTCCAATATCTAGTGGTCATCGTATGATAATCAATGAGTTTGATTGGGATTAAGGTTATTGAATATTGCTTTATTGATGTTCCTATATTCTTTAAATAATAATAATATTTGTTATAATTCATTATTAGAGTACATATGAATATCTTAAAAGGAAACTTGGGTTATAAGAGAAAATGAGGATATAAATGATTGTAAGATGATAGTAAGAGAAAATTTATCAATTGATTGTAAGAATATGTAAGCATTTAAGGACATAAAATTTATTTTAATATGATTTGTGAATGAGAATATTATTTGGTCATTGTATATATTGTAATGAATATATTGTTGATCAAATTAAAGATCTAAATCTTTAGAATGACTCGTACATAATCCAAAATATGTAATGAAGAAGTACTATGGTACTGTCATCAATGTGTGCAAATTTACTACTAAAATAAGAGATTACTTGCGAGTAAAACAAAATAGTTGAGTGAAATTGACAACATAAACTTGACAATTTGTGAACACCAAATATAGTAATCATGTGTTATTTGATATGACATATCATGAGATAATTCAAGAAATTTGGGAGGTTGATTATGAGATATTCAAGGAAATGGTGTTCTTATGTAATTGGGTGAAAGATACCATGAATGTTGGATATAAAGTAGACGAATTGGATTTAACCTTTGTTGACCAATAAAGAGTAGGTCATATAGATAATTGTTTTATCTTAACCCGTCATGTAAAATAAGTTTTGTATGTACACAATTCAATTGATACAGAATGCTTCGTTATGTTGACACTCTCTCAAAAAGATTTTTAAGATGGAAATAGCAGCATGGAAGATAATTTATTTGATTCATTGTACAACCTAGAATGATTCACTATTTCTGTTTCAAATTTAAACCTTGATTCTAACAACGAGGATGATGATTCAACAATTTATCTATATAAAGGGATTGATCATACTTATATATATAAATAAAAACATATAATAACTTAATAACTACATATAGAAGGTATATTTTACTTATTGATTCTTATAGAATTTCTTCATGTTTATTGTCTAATATATTAAATTATTAAATTATTAAATAATATTTTTTATCTTCTTTGTTTAATAGCATAGATGACGAGTTAGATACCAATATAAATAGTGCGACCAATCAATCTAACGATTTAGAGATGAAGGATTTCGAAGATATTTGTGAGAAACTAGGAATGGAAGGATGATATAATATACTCGACGCTTTTGATAGCCTAGATACTCACCTACTTATTGAGATTAATGCAAATAGTGACCCTATAAATACTATTGGTGAATAATGTAAGTCAACGATTAGTAAATTAGTGAGAATCATAACTCCAATTTATATTCCAAATTAGAGAAAAGTTACAAAATTTGAGAAACAAAAAATTTGAAAGTCTTAAAGTATGAATTTAAAATTACAACAAATGTAGTGTATTCATTTATAAAAAATGTTAGTACTTACAATTTTATTATAACTTTTTTAGATTAGATATAAGCTTTCTAAGGATTGAGAAACTCATTATTCTAGGATAATAGTTTCGATATAGAAGAACCATAAAACAAAACAGCTTAATATTTCTTATGTGAGGTCCTACCTAAACTTGTTGAATTTAGAAAACATGTATACAAAGCTATCAAAAATGCCTTACATTAAAGGCCATCATTAAAAAGACTGTTAATTATAAACGAAGTAAGAGATTTTAGGGGTATTTTTAATAAATTTATTATATTTTTTAATTTCTTGTAAAATATTTAATTAATAGAATTATTTTGTGTTTTTTATTGAAACTATTATAGGGAAGAAGCAAAAAATCTAAAAAGGCATATACCTAAAATAAATTCTTTAAGAGGATTAGGAAAACAAGCATCCCTAGGATCATAGTTAATATAGTAAGGTCGTTCAATTTCTACGATAATACTAAATGTTATGTCAATATATCAAATTGATGTATATGTATTGAATCTTTACTTTATTCAAAATATTAATGAATGAATAAGAAAAAGAGTTAGATCATGAAATCACCCAAGGGGACTTATTCGTGGTGACCAAGGTGTCTAGGCAAACCTCTAAGAAGCCATTAACAAATCTACAATAAGTATTATTTGATTTGATGGTAAGTTAAATATTGTAATCAATTAAATTTTTATTTTTATTTAATAAATATTAGTTAAATTTTTTATTTCTATTTAGGAAACATATCAAGAGAAAACATATAAAGATGAACTTCTACGTTTGGATAAGATCATATGAGATGAATGAAGGAGCTTCACAATATGTAAGTTCAATACAATATCATGAAAGAACATATAAATTTGATAGGTATGTATAAATCCTTACAAGAAAATCTTATAACTCTAAGTTTTGATGAGAGGTTGGGAGATCAACCATTTAATTATTCCACTTAAACTACCAACTACCAACCTATGGATATTAGTTTCCCTTGTGACAATGGGGCACCAATTGCTACTCCTTATTCTTTCGTTCTTCCATTTGAAGTTAGCAAAATTTTAGCAAGTTAATGTATTTATTCAAATTGTATGTTATATTTGACTAATAATATTGGTCATGATTTTAGTGCAAGAGATGTTTTATAAGAGATATAACAAATGAGAGATATATTGTTATTAGATCTATAACATCAAATCAAGGAGGTGTCATACATCAAGTGTCTATTGGAGATAATCATAGGATCACACTAGAGAGAACTTATGAACTTAAGTGCATATTTTCAGTTTCAAATAGCTATTATGAAACTTTAAGAAAGCTAGAAGGTTTATTTGTAGCTTGACTTTCTCATCTAATTCAACTAGATCTTAATCTGGTAAGCTTTACACTTATTGAAATATTCATAAATATTACTTAACAAATTATTATTTTTAACTTTTTATGATTTTATATGTATATCTTATTGAAGAATTAAACCATCAAGTGGATGAAAATATCACTTGTGGTAAACAACTATTGAGTTTTTAAGGTAGTGTTGAGACAACATGATCAAGAAAGAATAAAATTTGGAAAAAATACAATGTTATATATGCCCAAAATTATAATCCAAAATTGGCTAGTATAATTGTCATGATTATATATGCATATAAACCTTATGACGATCAGAGAATGTTATTTGACTCATATAATTTAAAGTTTGACTTTAAATTCATAAATATCACTATTAATTACTTGATATATTTATTTAAAATGGATTGTAGTGACCAAGATATCATCCAAGTGATGAAAATATAACATTTAAGATATGTCTATATATGATTTTAACAAATAATTATAAATCTTATTATATATTTTACTTATATCTAATGTAAGAAGTTGTATGACCCTGTAATGAAAATGATCATTAAGGGATTGATTTGTGGCCCAAGTAATATGACCCACCACCTTCATCACCTTGGATCCAAGTTCGAATATCACCAATGCAATTTTTACTTATTTAATAAAAAATGGGTGTTTAGTACCCTTTAAAAAAACGTAAGAAGCTGTTTAATGGTTTGGTTTAATGAATGAAACACGACTATGCAAGTTCCTTTATCCATCATTGGTTGATGAAATTGGAGATTAATCAATATCAAATCGAGTTACAAGAATAAACAAGAGGGCTTTAAACCTACGATTGAACCAAAAGTTGTTTATTATATATTTCGTAAGATAATTTATATTTTGACTTAATATACTCATTATATGAGCAATATAATATAACTATTTCATTAACTTTGATTGTTTAACTATTATAGTTATTATTGAGTTTTAGTTGTGTACAAGTCATATTTTCATACGAGTTATTATATGAATTCTTTGAAAGACTCTTATATACAAGATGATGACAATGTACTTAACATGTAAGTTTAATTGATTATATATTATAATTATCCAAAAATCCTGAATCGTCATATATATTTATTAATATTTCATTGAAATTGTATAGGGTTTTATAGACTTTGTGTGTCAAAATTAAAAATGTAAAAAGATATTATTAATATGGATATACCTAAATATAAGTTAATTTTAAACTTATATATTTAAATTTATAGATTCACATTTAGTTATCATTAATCTGTATTAAATACTAGATCTTAAAATAACTTGATTTTAATAGTACTTCAAGTAAGTTTGTGTGAATTTGTGTGGGTTTTTTGTTATAAAGTACATGAATGAAATAGTATACACTTTATCAAAACCTATTATGGAATTACATGTAAATTTGCTAACTTTAGTTTAGTTAATTTTATTTTAACAATATATTTTTAAATTATACCAACTATTAAATATTTATTCTTTCTCATTTGTAATAGATAAAAGTAGACATTTTATACAAAAGCATGTCTTGTAATAAACTACGAGAGATATGATCAAAATACATATTATCCTTAATGGATGATGTTGAAGATGAAGTTGATGAAGATTAAGTATACATGTATTTTTTTATATTATTTAACTACTATATATTGTTAATTACCTTTTTTTGTATGTATATATATATATATATAAATGTTTTATAACATTTTGTAGATTTTTTAAACTTATTAACGAAATATAATCTAGTAATTTTTAAAATTATTATGTATTATATAGATCTAATTTATGTACTATTAAATTAAGAAATTTATGTTGTATATATAATGAAATTATATGATTTTATGAATATGTTCTAAAAAATGCATTGATTTTGGATAAAAATCGACTCAAGTATACGTTGTTTTTCAACTATTGATGCAAAAATATGTGATGCCATCATTTGGGTCGCTTTTTTGTAAACAAGGTTAAAAAACTAACGTAAATACACCTTTTTTAAGTAATAAATGTCAAATTAATCAAATTTTAAAACAATAATTGGTTATAAATGTTTTTTTTCATTTTCTATTATTTTACTACAACTCAATTTCATAAAAATTGGTTTAAAATTTATTAATTTTTAATATATATTATCTCTGTCATTTATTTTACACATACAACAATATTCCTGACTTAAACCATTATATGTTATTTTTTATCACTTTTTTGTTTGAAACATTTTTTCAAAAGAAATAACTTTTAATTTAATTTTTTAATATATTTAAATGTTGAATTTTCTAGCTCATATATTATATTTATATTTTTCCATAAAATTTACATTAGATTTATTAATTAAAAGTAAAATTAATCATACTAATATTATTTATAATGTCTCATCGAAATAAAATTTAAGAAAAAATTTAAGAAAAATTAACAGTATAAAAATAAATTTTACGAAAACTCATAATATAATTTGAATTATGTCTATTTTCTATCGAATATATTTTAAATCTATGCATTAATATAAACACATTATAAACATATGTAACATAATTATACCATTTTGTAAATAATTTACATTGTTGCATAATGATTTGAAAAATCTTAAATACAAAATAATCATGACTCAAATTATATTATGAATTTTCATAGAACTTGATATTATGTTAAGTGATTAGTGTTAAATTTATGGCTCCAAGAATACATGTCCCATATAAGCTCTTTTATTTATTTTTTAAATATTTGTTATAAGCTGTGACATTATTATGATAATTAATTGTAGAGTTGTGTAATTAGAATGTGATGTCTTATTAACTAATTGTAAATTTTATAAGTACATCGTATCTTATTTACTTATATTTTTTTGGTGGATTTAAATGATAATGAGATGTCTTATTTGTTTTGAATGAATTTAATTAATAAATAAAATTATAAAAATTATAAAAAATAAAATATAACTATCTATAATAATCATGACTATTTATAAAAAATATAACCTATTAGAAAAATATTTAAATGGAATTGAATGAGATGTGATGAGACAACTTTAATACATAAACTTATTAGGAATATTAAATAAAATACCAGATAAAATAAAAATATATATTTAACCTCTAATTAATTATAGATCAAAAAATTAATATTATTATTTTAATTATAATTATTTTATAATATTAATTATAATTAAGCTATAAAAGTAAACAAATATTTTTATTTTAAAACCTTTTTGGGTAGCATTTTATGAGCTAAATGAATAATTACACCGACGCAATAAGTAAAGCTACCAATGAAAATTCCATTAAATCCAACGGTTCATATCAATAATTGATTCCGGGTGTGAGATACGGTGTTATAGTACAGGTTCAATTATGGAGGTCTCATCATTTCTCATTTATTTTATTTTATTTATTTATTTATTTTATTTTCGTTTTCTTTTGATGTTACGTATCTCTGTTACTGTTAGTTTGCGGAGATATCACCCACAAGTACAGTAAAATTTGATATGATATTTATTATTTTTAAAATATATAATTTATTAATTAAATTTATTTTAAAAAACAATTATATTAATGAATAATTTTTAAAGTTAAGTATCTTTTATAACTTCAAGTAATTTAAATAGGAATGATTAGGTAATTATATTGATTTGTATTTTATTTTGGAAAAACACATGCTAATAGTGTTACATAATATAAATTGATATTACAGTTAGATTTATAAATAATATTCAATAAAATTGTATTAAATTAATTAAATTTATGGTATTTTTATAATATAATAATGAAGTGTTTCTTTTATAACAAATATACACCTAATTATTCATTGCCAATGAATTGATTTGTATCTAACCATTGCACGTGGGTCACCACCTTTAATTTGAGTTTAATTGAAAATGTTGTCCGACGTCAATTGTCATGACATTCATTTTTTTTTTACAGTGTAAGTTACATTACCCATCTATCATGATTTATTTATAAATTAAAATACATTATTCATAATTTTTTTTTTAGTTAGGTGTTATGTAGATACATTAAATTAAGTTATTTTCATCTCTTATTTTTTACTTTAAAATTATTGTTAATTGTGAAAAAAATGTAAAAATAAATTATATTATTTTAATAATTTTATTAAAATAATATTATTTAATAGTAAGTAATTAAGATACGAGTTTTTATTACGATAAAAATGAAATTGAATATGAAGTTGTATAAAAAAATTAATAATTATAATATTTAAAGTGAAAATTATTTAAATATATTTTTTAGTTTTTAATTAAAATTTAAAAAAATTAATAGAATATTAAAAAAATAGTAACATTTAATAAATATTAAAAATAAATATTTTGTGAATTTTTTATATTAATTGTCACTTTATTATTATTAAGTATTCATATTTTAATTGTATTTAATCATTTAATAGAAAAATAATAAAACTATAACAAAATCATTAAAATAATATAAGTTTTTTTTTAATTTTATCTTTAATTAATATTTCTCTAACATTTAATTGAATCATGCTCTAACATCATTTCATTTATTTTAATACCACACTACCTACATACTAATTAATTTTCAAATCCTATACCTTTAACATGTTAAAGAAAACTTTGAGCCATAGCTTGTTCGTTCACCATTTCCCTAAATGAGTAAAATTTTGTTACACGATTATGATGAGTAGAAGTCTCATTAGTTGCATACTTAAATGATATCATATTTTCTTTTTTCCCTCTAAATTCTTAAGTTCGAATTTAGATATTATTATTTTATCAAAAGAAACAAAGATGATAAGATATATGAAGTATAAAGAGAAAGAAAATTCACTAATATATGCTTAATTTAATAGATTATTTGAATAAGTATTTTATCTTTTAAATAAAATTTAATAATTGAAATTATTTTAACAAATCTAATAGTTTGTGACATTGCAAGTATCTTATAAAGTACTTAGTGATACAATATATCAAATAATTTATGATGTTATAATGACACGATGACATTTATCGATGATTGAACAGGTGATGCAGATAAATTTTATTTTAGCTAATAAAAATAAAAATCTTAAAAAACTTATTTTGATGATTATAAATTTGTAATAAATAATATTTTCAATGTAAAATAAGGTAGAGTGATTCATGAATAGTTGAATGATAAGATGATGAAAACTCATATTTAGGGATTTAATTTCTAGCTTAATATATTAATTCTTTTCTCTATAAGGATGATAGATTTTTATTGTTACCTACGTGGCCACACGAATTGAATCAGAAGGAAAATATTATTCATGATAATATGGAAAAAAAATATTTAATAAATTTATTTATCTATCTATCTAATAATTATTGATTAGAAATAATTCGAGATGAGGACAAAAAACAAAAGTTAGCAATTGGTAGCTAAAAAGTGGAAGATCATTGATATGAGGAACTCTGTACGTTACTTGAAGACATGGAATACTTGAGTTTTGGTTGGTATGGTTAGGGTTTGGCTTCTATAGGGATAGTACTATGAAGTAGGATGTTAGGAACGTATAGGTATGGAGCAAAATACATAAACGTTTATTTATTTATTTATTATTTTTTGGTTCAAAAAGTACGATGTAAAGCTTGTATAATTTAAAGTCACTCAATAATAATAATAATTATAATTAATAATAATAATAATAATAATAATATGAGAGAGTAAAAAAGAGGGACATTAATAATAATAATAGGGTTTATAAGCTTTTTAAGTTTTGATGGTGGCTGTAGCGAACTTAAATGTTGTTGAACAGATTTATCCAAAAGCTTAGATGAGAGTCTCAACTAGCTTCTTGTTTCTTCTCCAAACATGCATATTTGAGAAACAAGAAATGGAATTAAAAAAAACTAACATTATCAAAAATAATTAATATTATTAGAAAGAAAAATAAAGTAGGGAAAATAGGTATATGGTAAGTAAAGTAAGGGATAACATGGCAGAGTAATCATAATTTTCTATCTTTAATTCTTTTTTTTTTTTTTTTGCAGAGGAAGACTGTGAAAGATTCTCTGAGGTTCACTCGCTGTTATTTTCAGGGTTAATGGTTGGTCAAATCTGATAGGTAATATTTTAAAAAATAAAAACATAATAATAATAATAATGCAGTAATCATATAATTAATTTAAACCTAACCCCTGAAAATGAGAGATAAAAATCTCTAGATAAATAATTATTATAGTATGAAATTATTTTTTTTTTCTATTTAGAATAAGAATTTTAAAGTAGGAGGATTTATTTTGTTTGGTTTTCACAAGACTTGAAAAAAGTAATGGACGCGATGGTGGTTCCCTTTCCTTTATACAATTCAACTACCATCTTCCCAAATTTGTCTGCTTGCTCACCTCATTGGTTCCCAAAATAATAAAATAAACCCAAATTGAAAATAATCTCAGTATTATTTAATTAAATAAAAAAAATAGAATACCCAAAATACCCATTTAGCAGGTTTAATAAACCTTATAACTTTTCTTGCTTTCACACCCGGCCCAAGTTCGAATCAAAACCATAACTCTCATAACTTACTTTGACTAGTTGGCTTCACCATCACCACCTATATCTCTCTCTCTTTCTCTCTCAACCATTGCTACCCCACTCTGAACTTTTTGAGTGGAACAGCAAAGAGATCGAAGCAGCCTCTCTTTTAGAGAAGAACATACACCTTTCTGTTTTTTTTTTCTCTTTCTTTTTTATTCTCTGCTCTTCTCTTAGCTCCAACAAAACCCTAACTTAGATTAATCCAAAAGGGGTTAAAGTTTCCATTTTTATCAAAAAAATTCTCTCTTCCATCTGCAACCATCAATTTCATTAACTGTATGTTGTAATTTAATTACTACTCTCTTCTTAATTTATACAAACTCTTTTAGTACTCATCAAATTAAGACAAAATACTTCACCACTTTCCTTATTGCAGATCATGAGTTGTTTTGTTTTGTAACTTCTTACTTCTTATCTCATAAATGAGTCTGTGGGATTGTGTAAGCAAATCTCTCTGCTGAAATTTTACTACATACGTGCATATCTCTGTCGTCTCTTCTCTTTACGTCTTAATTTCTTCTTTTGTACTTTTTTTTTTGGGTTCATTTATGGATTCTGGTAATAGTGGGAGCTTTCAATCTTCAAGTGGTGGAGATGAAGAATACGATTCAAGACCTGAATCGATCTCAGCTTTGTTGATTAGCAATAACCCAAAAACCCATATTGCTTCTATGGCTAACCAACAACCACCAAACCACCATCAATCTTCTAATACCACCATGTTTGATCCTTTATCCAACTTCTTCGATCCTTTGTCAACATCTAGATCAAATCTCAATTTCGATATGGTATGGTCTAAAAATCTAAGATCCGACCCGAATTCTTCTTATATTGGTGGGTTAGTGATGCCCTCTTTATCGTCAACTCAAAGCCAAAGCCAACTTTTTCTGGGCAATAACCAATTGGGCCAAACCACTAATAGAGCAGCAGCTGGGTCAACTACAACTACTTTTCAGGGTATTCAGATCCCTCAAGAAAATGAAACACAAAGAGGTAATTCTAATTCAGTTTCAAATGACCAAAATACCCAAATCAACAACAATAGTAATACAAACGTTGTAGTTCGGAATAACCCAAAGAAAAGGTCTAGAGCATCAAGAAGAGCACCAACCACAGTTTTAACCACAGACACTAATAATTTCAGAGCTATGGTTCAAGAATTTACTGGGATACCTGCACCACCTTTCACTTCTTCTTCGCCTTTTCCATCTAGAACTAGATTTGATCTCTTTGGCTCATCATCATCATCTTCTGTTTCTCTTTCTCACTCTCCTTATAATCTACTCAGACCATCGATTCAACCTCAACCTTCATCAACTAATGTTGTCTCTAATATTCCAACTACTTCTATTAACTACCATCAACTGTCTTCTTCTTCATCTGATCAATTAGCCAACTTTTTGAAACCACCTCTTCCTCATCATCATCAGCAACAATTTAACATGAACATGCAAAACCCAATTCTCAATTTCCAATCTTTATTACAAGCCCAGCAAAAATACCCATCATCTAACTCCTCTATTAATTCTTTGGATGTTTCTAGAAATGACCCACATCTTAAAATGGGTATTCTTGAAGGTCAAGATCAATTTGGGTTGAGCCATGCACAAGTTAACCACTGGGGAGGTGGAGTGGGATCAAACGACAATACAAGTAGCCAAAACGACAACGTTGATCAAGGTCTTGTTATGAGGTCCATCAATGGCGGAAATTATACTACTAATTCAGATAGGCAAGTTGTCAATGGCGATGATAAGGGGCAAGAGATCAATGTAACTCCTAGAAGTGAAGGTATAATGGAATCATGGATTTGTTCTTCAGATTAATTTGGGTTCTAATAATTAATATTCCAAATGAGAAAGAAAAAAAAATTATTGATGTGATTACAAATATGCATTAGAGACAGAATCTTGTGTCAGTACTATAATATTTTAAACCATGACTATACCCACATAATTAAACACTTGTTCTCTTAATTATGTGTAAATAATATATAGCATCCTCTTTTTTAATTTTTTATTCTCTCTTTCTTTTATATATATATATATTTCATACCTACATTCATATATACCTTGTTTGTTCATCTGAAATATAGATCAGTTAAACTGCTTTTAATTAATTGTTTTAATCATGATTGATAAATGAGTATAAAAAACTGTATAATATTGTGTAACTACTTATCCTACGTATACATGTATATATAGGATATTGGTTATAAAATATTATACAACTTTTTAAACTTAATTGTCTCAAATGTTATGATTTAAAGAAGTAATTTTTGCTCTACACTCCCTTAATAATCTCAACCATTGATGTATATATGATAATACAAAATTTCTTAGATATTAGTGTTGATCATGTCTTATATATATATATATATATATATATATATATATATATATATATATATATATATATATAGCTATTTTTGCTATTCGCAAACAAGTTTTTATTTTTAAAAGTACTTAATCATTAAACTGTGAATACAAATTTTAAATTGATCTTACATTAATTTATTTCTGTGAAATATCAATTTCCTTTGTTATTTGTTTTCTCAGTCTGAGTAGTATAATAAGAATCAGGTAATAAATCTCCGTCAAACATATTTCTATTGCTCCTGCGTTTTTTTTTTTACAAATCTGCTTGTTCTAAGTTTTTTTTTTTTAGGAATCAGTTGATTTAAAAATTTGTATATATATATATTTTTTATAATGGGTGTATTTTATTTTTAGAGTCTCACAAAATGTTTGACCCATTCTTATCGAAATTTATATAATTATTATATAGTATCCTAAACTGTCATCCTAAATTTATATAATTATTATATATTAAAAACACATTATAAACACTATTAAGTATTGCCTTGTTGCTTTATCCTAATTCTCTTCGGTTCCAAATTATTATTATATTTTCGAATAATATATATATATATATATATATATATATATTTAATTTATGTTATCCTACATATTTTGAATGATATATATAGGAGTGATTAGTGGCGAGATTTGGGGTATAGCTAGCCGCCGCAAAATCTTTTTATAATATACAACTATAATAAATTATGTGATATGATGTATCTCGCCTCATGTTTTTCATTTTTATCTACAAATTATATATATATATATATATAAAAGGATTATGCAAGTTGCAGAATAAATAGATGCAAAACCAACTTAAATCATGAGCGAGAAAGATATGCAAAGATTATTATAACACGTGAATGTACGGCATGTTTGTTTAATGTATTAAAAAATTTGTTAGTATAATTTTTGTACGGGTTTTTGAGGTTAGATGGTATTGAATATAATAAAAATTATTTAATTATATATAAAATATAATCCATCAAGAGTTATAAGTCAAAATTTTACTAGAAAATTAACTTAATTTGTGTAAATTTTTATTTTTAAAATAATTTTTTATTTATTTATTTTATCTTAAATTAAAAGTAATATTTATCATTTATTTTTAAATGTAGAAAAATATTAAAAAATTAAATATTAATTTAACTAATTTTTATAATTTTTTTTATAAATAATGAAAAATATAAAACAAATTATATGTTGTTCTAAATTAAATTATCTTATTAATTTTATTAAATTATATTATATAAAACGTTACCAATAATCAACATAAATACTTATTATAACACAAATTATAAATTTAAATCTAATATCAAACATATTATAAATAACTACTTTTATTGGACTACAAAATCCAAAGTATTTAAAATAATTTTCTAGCAGTTTCACGCGAATCCAAATACTATTAATTATTTACTAATAAACAATTATTATTATTATTATTTATTACCTCATTTCTTACGCATGCACGATACATGTGTGCGTTTTCATGCATTATTTGCTTGCATTTGGGGCAAAATTTCACTCTTGACATTGTTCTCAAAATTGCCTTATTTATTACTTAATAATGAAAAACAGAAAATATTTGATTTATCTTACGGTCTAGTGGTAAAAATTATTTATTCTTCGTTTAAAGTCACATAATTAAATTACAATAAGTTTGTTTAACTAGAAAAAAAAATCATGACTTATTTTTAAACCAAGAAATAATAAATTATGCATTTAACTTGAGATTTAATTCACGTATCATTGTAGTGTAGGCGTCCCTAATTAAAATAGGTTACTTATAAAAATTTAATTTTTTTTAAATTGATGGGTCTTTTTTTTTTGATGATTTACTCCCTTTTCTTGTAGTGTATTTGTTAATCATTGATGATATATGTTATTCTTGTCTCTCATTTATTTTAAATCAAAAATTCAAATCATATAAAAATATTATTTCTTAAAAAAAAAAAGTTTGTATAAATCAATGGTTGTAGTTATTTGATTTTCCTTGAATAATGATACTCTTGTTTTTAAATATTTTCAAATTTTGCAAATTCTAAAAGTATATGATATTAAGTGAATCCATCGTACCACATAAGCATTAAATATAGCACAGACAAATCCCGGGTAAATGGATTAATGTCTCCTTCAAAACATATTTTCCTTTTTTTTTTATTTTCAGAAAATATAAGTTGTTACATAGTAAGAATTCATGTGATAAAATATTATTAGACAGAATCAATTTTAAACATCCACTACCTTACACTCTGGTAACAACTTAAGATATTTAAAATTGACCTTTATTTTCAAAGTATTTTTTGGCAGGGTATATTTTCAGCCTTAGCTTTGATTGGTTTAATTAATAAAGGAAAACCTTCCAACGAATATGCATAGAAAAAAAAAACATATATGAAGATTAATTAAATAATATAATCTACTTTTTATATATAATTATATTTTTAATCCTCTTAATAAAAAAATATGTTTATTTTTCTTATAAATAAATAAATGAACATATGTTTTTTTTTTACTAATATAACTTAAAAGTTAAACTATATTAAATAAATGAATCAATTATACTTAAAAAGGAAAAAAAAACAATTTAAGTATTATAAAATTATCAACATATTACAATTATAAAATAAGATTGTTTTTCTAGATTTTAATTTTTACACGGGTTGTCAATGGGTGGGGTGGTATAGAGACCCCCTCTTTGTTTATCATCTTCCATTTAGAATTTATCATCCATCATCGATTAAAATCCTTACGAGAATATTTAAGGATCTTCAAGGAAAAATGGAGATTCCTAAATGAAAAAAAAATATATAAATAATATTATAAAAAATATTTTTTTAATTTTTTATTTTTATTATAAATAAAAAAACTAAGCTAATAAAACAAATTTACAATAGGAAAAAAGAAAATTTTAAACTAGTAAATAATTAAAAAAAATAATATTTATATGAAAGAAAGAAAAATAAAATATATTTAACAATAAATACATAATATTTTTATACTAAATAACATCAATAGAATCTTGTTAAAAACTAGTTTGAAATAATAAAAATAAATTATAAGATTTTAGATTTTTAGAATTTAAATAAATAGTTTAAATAATTTTTTTGAAAAATATTTATGTTTTAATAGAAAAAACACAACTTAAAGATGGAATATTAAATATATGATATATTATTTATAATTAATTTGAGTTTAAATGCAACTAAATAATTTAAATATGTTTATACACAAATGAAATATATATTTTTTTTCATTAATTACATATTAATTATTACCATATTTATTAAATTGAAAATTATAGGAACTTAGAAGCAAAATATATTATTTTTAACTGCTCTTTCATATGGTGCTCCTTTTAGTTATGATACAAAGACTCGCCATTGCAGCATTTGTGGGGTTTAAACATTATCATGAATTATAAAGAAAGGTTATTATATTCATCATAAATTTATAATACTTTACAAATGATATATTGCAGAATGATTGAATGGTGCAATTAGGCTCATAAATTATATCATATCCTTTTTAATCAAATCATCCATAACTTGTGTTAAATAAAGTTCTTAATGAAAACGGTTGGCTAATATATAGCCTGGAACTGACAGGTGGTTAGTGGAGATCCAGCACCAAATCCAACCCAAATGTACCAATTCAATCTTCTATCACTGAATGCCAAAATATCATTTTGAAAAAAAAAAAAAAAAGACTAGCTAGCTAGAGTTAGCTCTGGTTAACATTCATCATGCTGCTACTAGCTCATTTGATCCCAACTGATTCATACCTTTTGTTTTCGGTGATTAAAACTCAAATTATTTTAAGAATTTTGAAACACTATAATTTATATTATATGAATTTTGATCGTAAATATTTATAATTTTATGTCACATCATTTATGATTTATGCGTAAAGATTTATTATAAATATATTTTTCGAATTATGTTATTAGTTTTTCTATTAACTTGATTATAATACCTTTCTCATAGAATTATTACGTTTCCAATATTATTATTTTTCATGCAACTTAACATTAGAGTCAACATGCTACATGCTAGTTATGATACTTCCAAAGTCGAATATATTTATTAGCCCCATCACCCCACCATCCATATAGCCTTATATAAATATTTAAAATGGAAGTCTTTGATCTTTTTAACTACTGTTTCTTCCTAAGCAAAAAAAAAATAGGACATTTGCACTGGATTTCAAACCCACTTTGACTTTTTAAGTTATGGAAATTTTCCAAAGAAATTTTAAGTTATGGAAATTTTTTAAAAGAAAAAAAAGGACTGTAAATAACTAAATATCACCGGTAAAGGGAAAAAAATAAAAATAACAAAACGATAACAGTACTTCCTACTTTAGGGCTGTTTGATATAATCATATAGTTCTTCAAAAAATAAATATAACTTTAGTATGTTTTCTTTGTTTTCTTAGCTCTCAACAACGCATGCAAATAAAGTAACCAGCGAGACACCATACTCTTGCAGATAGCCATGATTACCATGCTAATAGGGTCAAGTGTTAAATTTTAAAATAATTAAATGATAAATTTTATAAATTTAAAGAATTAAAAGACATATTTTCAATTTTATAACGATCAAATTACCCATATAAAAAAAATAAAAATTACTACTTTCCTTATTCAAATTAACTTTTACAACAGTTTACCCTATAATATTTATAGTAAAAGTAAAGCTAGCTCTCTAAGTTTAAAATTAACGTAATATGTAATTTGGAAATTAATATTTTCATAACAATAATACGAAATAATATAAGACTATTAAAAGTGTGAAAATATATATATATATATTTTTGACATCCAAAGACTGGAATATATGAAATTTGTGATGATCAAAGCGGGTGATTAATTATCTCTTTTGCATCAAAAGGATCGATGAATCTAAAAAGTTGATAAGCTTGATCACTCATTGATTGATAGATCATGTAGATCTCTCTTTTTAATTTTATTCACTTATTTACCTTTTCCCTTAATTTTAAAATCATTAATTAATTAATTGCCTTAAATTATTCACTTCTTTTCATCACCTTTACTGAAATGAAGATTGAAAAAAATATATATATATATATAAAATAATAAAGGTATGATATTTTGATATCAGTTAGATCTATAAAGGGGATTCCCTTTTACATAACTTTTTATAAATAAGCTAGATTAATAATTTAAAGTTAAAAAACAATAAACCTTAAATGATGGCATAGGATTTTGGGAGATCTAAAATGCAGATCATTGGAGCTTTTAAGAGGAGCTAAGGGGTGGTGGTTTTGTTTGTGTTAGCCGGGAGGTGACACTTTGTTTGAGCATTGTTGTGGTGGCCCATGTCATAATAACAAGGCCTTTGTTCATTAGCAATGATGGCTCTGTTCTAGCTAGCTAGTTTTATACATGTTCTTCTCTTTTCAGGCTTATCACAACTTAGAAGCTTGTGTAATGTGTACTGGACCACCCCTCAGGACCTCTCTCACACCCCCATTCTGTTATGTTAATGACTGAAACAGTGAGAGAAACTGGCAAAGTCATGTTTCTTTCTCCATTAAAATATGCTAGTACTTGCCTTTTATTTATTTTTATTTTCTTATGATCCTGCATTTTATTAACTTGAGCTTTAACTCAAAATCATACTTCAATTTTGCCCCTTGCAAAACGTTAGGAATAGTAGCTCAAAAGTCAAATTAATAAATAAATAAATATGAAATAGTGAATCGGTGGGATGCGAGCAGTTAAGATTGAAGCATGATTAATATTAATTAATAACCAAGTAATTGAGTTGGTGAGCTAGCCAAATGGTTATTAATATTCCATGCGTTTTTTTTTTTTTTTGGTACGTGAAGTAGAAGTTAAAAAGTTTTTCTTGTGCTGTATATATATGCATGCTTTATGGGTGGCTTTGAGCGGATGTAGTACCCACTGGCAGATGAAAAATTGGGGTATAATTTATATATTTAAGAGATATCCCAGGCAAAATAAATAACACTATGTGTATTTTTGAGTTCTTTGTTTTGAGATTGTGACATCCGGGTACAATGGAGTTTTAAATTTGAGTATTATTTTTAATTTTCTACTATTCTTGAGATATAAAATGTAGTGGATATTGGATTAAGATACTTGTATTAAAAAGTAATATTAGTAAAATATTGAGACTTTAGGTGTTAACTAAACAAATTAGTGAATCACTTTAAATTTTATGTGTTCGTGATTTCTTTTTGTTTTTTTCACTTCCGCATTTGTTGGTTGCACTTTTTTTTTTTTTTTGCAATTTCATTGTACCCAACACAAAATCCAGCTAAAGGTTTTACACCTTGATAATTCTGCAATAATACATTTATTGAAACATTTAAAATTAGCTATTTGTCTTATTTTGGAGTGGGTATTAGTAAAAAAGATTTATCTTATGTATAAATGTGCTAGTGTAAGTGGAATGACGTAAATTGAAGCTCAAATAGATGAGATATAACATTTTCAAGAAAATTACAAAAGTACCACTCACTCGATCGATTGAGTATCGCTCAACTTCGATTTAGGGTTCTCGAATAGATTTCCTTATCATAACTTGATAGATCCACGAGGGTTTTGGCCGATCCAAAAGGAACTCGAGCATCGATCGAATGCTCTCAGGTTAGAACAATGTCATACTTAGATCGATCAAACAAAGGACTCGATTGATCAAGTGTAGTGAAAATTGACACATCAGTCCTATTTTTACATGCAACTATCAATCTCAATTATTAGATCAAATCTAATATGTTTCCTGAACCAATTAAGCAAGTTTCTTTGACCGTATTAGTAGTAGCTTGGAACATAATAATTCACTTTTGTAATTCTTTTTTCATTGATTTAGATTCTTTCCATGAATTCATCTACCTACTTGTTAATTATGTTTAGAATAATAAATGACTAGCCTTTTCAATTAGTTTTTTGGTTGAATCTAGTCAAATTGTATGTAATTAAAACCAATTTATTTATGTGTGATTTATCTCTTTAATTGATATCTTAATTAATCTTGTATTTAATGCTTCAATTAACTAGTCATTATTGTATGATTATGAGATTTATGTTCTAACTTGAAAAGTATATTCTAAATTATTCATAGATCAATTAATTAGCATATGCATGAGAATAGTATAACTAATGTATATGTAGCATGATTGTATATGAGGTTACTTTTTGTGTAAGTGAAATTGAATCAGAATGTGATTATTTATGCGAATTCATAAATGATTGCTTGAAAAAGAGTCATTGATATCTAAGAGCATGTAGTTAGATATCATATTTATAGATAGAAGTCATTTAAAGATTTTAAAGTGTTGTCATTCCTATATGCAAAACATGGTATATGTATTTTATTTGATGTTTCTATCTATCTTTTTTAAGGTTGGTTACTGGTGGCTCAGTATCACTTAGGACATTGTTTCATGTTTTTTTGTTACACACTCGCTCTTTTAGATTTCATATAGTTTGCATTGTTTGGTTTTTGTTGTTGTGTTGCCCCATTGGAGACTTTATTTGTTGTCATCTTGTCCCGTTAGGGACTCGACATTCCTCGATGTTTGAAATGCTTTTCTGTGTAGCTTTAAACGAGGGTGTTGACCACCCCGTAACCATCGTGGCTGGTGAGTGTTGTAACAATTATTTCCCTCGTCAGGGATAACTTTCACCCTTACTATTGTGGGTGGCAAGGTGCTAGTGGGGTGGTTTTCTAGGGTCCGAGAGTCTAAATTTTTCTATAAAGAAAAGTCTATTTTTCACAAGTTTGTGATAAATCACTATTGATATAGAACAATATTATTAGTTTGTAAAATCAGGAAAATATAAATGTATCCAATGTGAAACTTCTAAGTTAGTTGTAATTTTGATATATTTTTGATATATATAAATGTTCTTTCTATAAATTCAAATTTTCCTTACTTCTTTGGCCATAATTTATGGGGAGGCTCTACCCGTTTGGCACTTGATTTCCATAGTCCCTTCTTGGTATATTTTGCTTCTGAGTTTCAGGTTTGGAAAATAGTATAGCATATGTATGATGTAGGATATTAGAGAAGATTCTCTTTCATATTTCTCAAGCATAGTGTTGAGTGTAAAAAATGTGAGATTGAGTGAGAATTTTTGAGAGTCAAAATGTATGGTTAGCTAGTGAAGAGCCATATCTTGAGGAGTTTTTCTCAGGTTATTTTGCTGTGTGCTAGCTAGGTTTTTGTGTGTTAGTTGGTTGTTGTGTGTTAGCATAGTGTTGCAAGGTTCCAATATTGAGCATAGGTGAAAAGTCTATATATTTGTAAGACATGTGTTGATTGAGAGTTATGAGGTTGTAAAATGGTGCATAGGTAAGTAGCTTATGTATTTATGTGCCATGTGTTGGTTTGTGCCTTCAATATTAAATCACATCATGTGGTTATGGAGCTTGGAGGATGAGTTTGGATCTACTTGGATCAGGTGTTGTATTGACAATAAGTGAGGTTAGATTAGGCACATGTAGAACAAGTGTCTTTCCTAGTAGACATATTGCATTTTACATTTTTATTGAGTTGTATATTGTTGATTTAATTTTTAACAAATCATTTGTTGACGAGTGGTTACCAAAAGCAACGCGAGGATGTTACTATATAAAAATTGGATCCTATATAGATTTATCTTATTACATGTTATTTTATGTATGATTGCATGTTGTGAGAGTACAATCATCATTTATCTACTGGTTGTTTTTTTGGTATGTTGATTTAGCCATATTGTATTTATTGTATTTTTGCAATGCTATATGATTAATTTAAATTGTGAGGCTTACTTAACTAAGTTAGAATAGAGCTTACAAAAATATTCTTTGGGATGTCAATCCACTCCTTTGTATGTCTTGGATGCCTATATGGGTTGGAAGTGTAATTCATATTTGTACTATTTTTCCAATGTATGGAACTCCTAAATTGTTTTGAATTACATGTGAAGTGGTTAAGGGATTCCAAAATCCTAAGTTTTTCTTATTGTTTAAATCAAAAATTCGAAAAAGCTTTGGTTTAATAGTAATGTTAGTTATTGATAGATTTTTTCCTATTGTTAGACTAAATAGTGTTACAATTATTTATTATCACTATTCTATGACAAAATACCCCACTCTTTAAGGATCGATACTCATGCTTTAGGACTATATTACTTGCATGACATGTATACTTATGAACCACATGTCAAGTTTTAGCATCGTTGTCAAGTAGTGGCAACTATTTTGTTAGTTGATATTAGTATTGAGTATAGTAATATTAGTATAGATATTTCAATTTCTTTTTAGTATTTTTTTGTGTCTAGGTTGGTTCTTGAACAACTTACTCCCTGTGACCCTAAAATTGGAAGAACTCTATGGAATTTGAGAAAAGGAGAATGGTTAGAATCAAGAACCAATTACAATGGAACAACAAGGCCTACAAAATATGAACCCACATCTTGCCCCATCAGTTGTTATTGATTTAGATTTCATCCAAACAGTCATGGATAACATGTAAACATAAAAAGAAGTTCAAAGAGTCATAAGATCCTTTGAAGAAGAAGGTCACATATGGCCTCTGATGCTCAAGTAAGATGGTGCATAATAATGTAGAGATAATATAGTTATATTATTCATAATAATTAGAATGTGTTTCTTTTGAATACAAGATGTTTATTTATGGGCAAATAGTTACTCTTAATCCTTATAAGATTATACTACCTTGTAGTTAAGGCATAATTCATGTAATATTTTTATGAGCTTGATCCAGTAGTATTTGTATGAGGATAGAGCTTCTATATAATAAAGAAGTCTATCAATAGAAGAGTCCCACTCATGGTGGAATTTTGTTATGTATAAGATGCTTGAGATGCTGTAGTAGCTTTGTAACCTGAAAGTGCTTTGAGACATTAGTTTTATAAAGGCTTAATGCTGCTATATATGGTCTACAAAGTGTAGTGACTATTTTTAGAGGCTGATCGATACTATTTTTCTTAAGTAAATAGTTTCATAGAGAGTGCTATTGTTTAAGGAGCATCCCTATTAAGTATGTTGAGGCCCTTAAGATATCTAGAGGTTGTTTATAAGATTCTATGAGGACTTGTAATATAAAGAAGCTATTCTCGATAGGGATGCAAATGTGGGAAGCTGTTAGGAGCTTCCTTTTAGCATTTATGAGGGTCTATGCTAATGGAGACTCACCTTCGATGATGATCAATTCATGAGAGACTATGTCTAGTCACGAGGAGCTATTTGATAGTTCTATGAAAATATAAGGAGTTTTTGTCAACATCTAAGAGCTTCTAAGGAGATTATAATATGTGCTTCTTTTTGAGGGCCAGGATCATAAAAAATGTGGTAGAATGCTAGTGATTTTTTCCTTATATAGATTACCCTTACTTCAAAATTTCTCAACAATATTGAGAGGATAAATGATCATATATTCATATATAGGGTAGCTTGTAGTGTACTGTGTAGGCATATCTTTACTTATTGTGGTTTTTACCATTATATGATGTCAACATTATTTGTATTAAGCATCTGTGTCGAATGGTTATTCTCTATCTTCTCATATTCCTTGGCATGGATGATTTGATCATGCCTTTATGAGAATTGATCCTAATCATCGCCTTTGGGTAGAGTTTCAACAATTTGTTCAACGGTTGTGACTTTTTAGGGAAAATAGGTGCTCTTAAAGCTTCTGGTCTTTCATATTTTTCATGCATTGCCCCCAATGGATATAATATGTGATTGGTCTATGCTTATCATGTTGGCATTTGAGGCACTTTGCATGCTCTATATGTTTTTATCCATTAGGCATCTTGAGAGTAGAGTGCATTTCTGGTACTTCATCCTCTAACCTTCTTAAGGAGAATTCTCCAATTTGAAGTTACTTTTATTTTTATTGAGCCTCAAAATTGACTTGAAACTATCTTGAGGAAATGATCGGGACTTTCCTATGCTTCGAGGTCAAATGACTTGAAAATGTATTTAGGAAGTGACTGGTACTTCCCTAAGCTTTGAGGAAAGATAGAGGGATATATTTTTAGAATTTAAGATGTCTCTATACTTTCTTTTTCTTTTTTGGAGAGTCAAGATGTTGATCCCGTTTTGCATTTTTTAGTAAAAAGACTTTTCTTAAGTGCTTCTTTCATACTTTGTTGGAGATATCTCATGACTAGTAGTTATTCCTAAAGTCCCTTTATTATGAGCTAGCTTTATGTTGAATTTTCATTAGATCTAACGAGTTAACCTTTGCAATCAAAGCTATTTGATGCGTATTTTCACAAGTGTACGAATCATTGAAGTAATAAAGTGTACAAAAATATGGATATCAAACCCACAAGGAATGGCGTTATTAAGTACCGAAATTGACTAATCCTAATTTTATTTGAAAACCGAATTGTTGAATTTGTTTAAAAAGTAAATTAACTTAAAACTAAACGCAAATAACAAAGCCTTTGATTTTGCTAAATCAATTCAATTCGATTTCAAGTCATGATATATGAAAATCAAAGTTAGAAGTGATGGTTGAAAAACCCAAACTTATCTAATACTCTCTCTCGAGTTATATTAGAATTACTTATCTATGAAAACCGACTATATTTCTATGAAGATTTAATCAAAAACAACCACATTACGATTTATGGAATTTCTAGAATAAACACATACATCATGCATTAGTTCTCACAAGAAGCATTCATTACACATCTCCTCTCGGTCTCAATATAATGCAACAAATCATTTAAATCTTGATCAAAAATTTAAAAGCATTAAGCATGGAAATAAATACTTAACTTGAAAAAAATGAATTCATATAACGATAACACAAGAAATCATATTTTCTTGATTTAACTACATCATAGCCTTAGCAAAAACGAATTAGTTCATAACGAAAATAAGAACAAACATATTCTCAATTGAATCCATGAACAAACAATCTGAATAAAATGCAGAAAATAAAAGCTAAGGAGAAGAGATGAAAAAATCTTGAAGATGAAGACTTGGTAGCAACAATGGTGATGATCCTTCAAGCTTTTCCAACCTTTCTCTCAAAAATTTCCTTTTCTCCTCCAAAAATAACTTAGATCTGCTCTCTCTGCCATCCCCCTCTTTCTCCATCATAATGTATATATAGATCTAGGGTTTGAGGGGAAATTTTGGAACAAAACAACATAAAAAATGTGTTTTCGGATGAGACTCGCCGGCGACGACATTATTCTCGCCGCGGCGAGATTTCTGGAAAATAAAATTTTTGTTTTTTCTGATTTTGGCCGGCGGTGAGATACTTTGGCCGGCGGCAAGATAAGTTTACCAAAATTTTGTGCTCTTGGGAAGATTTTCGCCGTGCTTTCTGTAGGATTTTAGTCGGCGATGAGATGAATATGGTCGGCGGAGAGAATACTTTGGCCGGCGGCGAGATTCACTTGGCCAAAATCCGTGCTCTCGGGAAGAATTTTGCCGTGCTCTGAATAAGATTTTTCACCGGCGGTGAGAATATTCTCGCCGGCGATAAGATTTTTAACTTTTGAAACTTTGTTTTCTTTTTAATTTCATTCAATCCCGATCATTGTACTTTGTCCCTAACTTCTCCAAAATCATGATTTTACCTGAAATTGCACTTTAAACACGAAATACCCGTGAAATGACATTTGTGGATTAAATAATCAAATAAACACAATTTTTACACAAATATCAACATTTAAATCATAACAAAAATGCAATAATTTAGCTCTTATCACTATCTTTAGGAGCTACTCTCCAAGTTATGGAATTGTGGGATGTTTTAGGAGAATCTCTTGAGCCTTTAACTTTTAGCTAATGACTTCATCCAAAATCTTCTTCTTTATTCAATAGAGGTCCTTAGAGAATAGGAAAGGATCCTAGAATCTTTTTGTGGGACCTTGTTTCCTTTTTTGAATTTTTGTTAGTTTGATGCCCTCGATTTGGGGTGGCCATTTGCTGTCAAGAGATAGCTTTTATTTGAACTAAATGTTATTTTCATTCCTCACATTGGTTTGTCTTTGTTTTCTATTTTAGCTTGCATAAGAGGATAAAAGCTATATCTGGGAATTGTTTCCTCAACTTCAACACTCGTAATTTGTTTTAAGATAAAAAAAATTCCCAAGAGCTTCTTTTGCTTTATTTATATCTTTGGAGTCAATGAGCTAGTCTTAGATCCTCTTCGTAATACTTGGTTCTCAGAAGGTTGAACATTGTTAGTTCTTAGGAGTTGGTTTTTAGTTATGAATCCATAATTAGAAGTAGTGCTCAAAGCTTCTAAACTATTTGATTAGGCTAGAATGAGCTCCTATTATATTAGTTTTAAGCTAAGGGTAATGTCCAAGAGCTTTGTTAAATGTTGACGGTTCTTGGAGTTCAGGAGTTGGCTCTTAAACCATTTTCAAGGATCAATTTTGTTATGAAGTTATGGACGATGTCCATAAGCTTTGTTGAAAGGAGATAGTCCCTAGAGGTTAGGGGCTGATCCTAGATCCTCTTTGAAGAATTAGTTTCATCTTGAAGTTAAGAAGTATGTCTAAGAGATTCTTCAAGGAAAGCTTAAGGTAATACTTTAAAGTGGTCCTTCAAAGTTAGGAGCTGGTCTTTAAGCCTCTTTGAAGTTCGAGGGAGATGGTCTCTAATGTAATTTTTAGCTAAGGACTATATCGAAAATATTTTTCATGGATAGCTTAAGGCAAGGCTTTGAATTTATCCCTAGAATTTAAGAGCTGGTTGTATAGCCTCGTTGTAGGATAAGCTTCGCATTGAACCTGTTATAGCCAGATGGAGGTAGTCCCTTATGTAATTTTAAGCTCAAGATTATGTCTAAAAGCTTATTCAATTTTAGCTTAAGGTAATGCTTTAAAGTGGTCCTTGGAAGCTAGGAGTTGGTCCTAGAGCCTCTTTGAAGCATCAAATTTGAGTTAAGCTTATTGTAGCTCGACGAAGCTACTCCCTCTTTTTATTTTAAGCTAATGACTATCTCGAGGAGCTTCTTCAAGGAGAGCTTAAGGTAATTCTTTGAATTTATCCCTTGAAGCTAGGAGTTTATCCTATAGCCTCTTAGTAAGATAAGCTTTACATTGAACCTATTATATCTTAAGTGAGATGGCGCCTCATGTAATTTTAAGCTAAGGAATATATCTAAGAGCTTCTTTAATGTGAGCTCAAGGTAACACTTTAAAGTTATCCTTGGAAGCTAGGAGCTAGTTATAGAGCCTTTTTTAGGATAAGCTACGTGTTAGACCTATCATATCTCTAAGGAGTTAGTCCCTAATGTAATTTTAATATAAGGACTATATCCAAGAGCTTCTTCAATGTGAGGTAACACTTTGAAGTTATCACTAGAAGCTAGGAGCTGGTCCTAGAGCCTCTTAGCAAGATAAGCTTTACATTGAATCTATCATAACTTGAGAAAGCTATTTCCAAATGTAGTTTTAAGCTGAGGATTATGTCCAAGAGCTTCTAAAATGTGAGCTTAATGTCACGACCTTATTGTTCAAGTAGCCATCGTGTGGCACTTAGCACTGTTTGTTGCACTAAGCCTGCCTTTTAATCCGAATGAAACTCCAAAGAGACTAGAAATATAGTTCGTAAAGAATGCCTTGTATTTATCTAGAGTGAGTTTATGTTATAAGATGCTAAGAATTCCCAAGGATGAATACAAATGAAGACCAATAGGTCTATTTATAGTGTGGCAACAAGCTTAGGAGTATGCCACATTTTTCTAGATCCTTCTAGCTCTAGAATATACAAGAGAGTTCTATGTACAATATGCCACAAGGTTCTAGGACCTTCTATCCAACTCTAGAGTCTTCTAGGTTTTTATAGCTCCTTCATGCAAGTTCCGGGATGTTCCGTAAGCTTCTAATGGCTTTTACATCCTTCATGAACCATCTGGCATGTTCTAGAATATTCCAGCCCATCCTAGCACCTTCCAGCGTGCTCTGGAACATTCTAGGGTCTTCAAAGCTTGAGTTGAGTCCATCCAACTCCAACCCTTTCTAGACATCTCTAGGCCACTCTAGAACTTTCCATGTAGAATAGTCTAGATCCTTTAGGCAATCACCATTTATTTTGGATTTTTAGGGACATTTCGTGCGAGATGTGACACCCTCCCCCACTCAAGTTCGCGACATCCTCGTCGCACCTTCAAGTTGAAACCTCTCTATAGCATCTCTAAATTTCCACAAGGAATCCTCAGGTTCCCAACTTGTTTCTTCATCCGAGGCGTTCTTCCATTTGACCAAGTATTCCCTATAACTTGGTACGCTCCTTCGTCGGATCAAGCGGTCCGCCAAAATTGAGTCCACTTCCCTATCAAAGGAGATTACCACTGCGGTAGGCGCCCTCTTGGATTCTCCCCTACTCATGTCTTCCTTGTCTCCATAAAAGGGTTTTAGCATACTTACATGAAAGACCGGATAGATTTTAAGCTTTGGAGGGAGTTGCAGTTTATATGACACCTTACCGACTTTCTTGAGGACAGGAAATGGGCCCTCATATTTCCACACCAACCCCTTATGAACCTTCCGCAAGGACTTGAATTGTTGGGGGCAATAGTTTAACCAAGACCAAATCTCCTTCCTGCAATTCCACCATCCTCCTTTTCTTGTAAGCCCATTTCTTCATCTTCTTAGATGCCTTGTTCAAATAGGCTCGGGCCAACTCCGCTTGTTCATGCCAGGCCTTGGAAAACTTGAAGGCAGCAGGGCTCTTCCCTTCATAACTTGTGGCCAAGGCATGGGGAGTCATGGGTTGTTGCCCCATGACGATCTCGAAGGGACTCTTTGCGGTGGACTCGCTTCTCTGCAGATTATATGAAAATTGGGCTACATCCAACAGCTTCGCCCAATCCCATTGATTAGCACTCACAAAGTGCCTAAGTTATAACTCCAGCAACATATTGGCATGCTCTGTTTGTCCATCACTTTGAGGATGAAATCTTGTAGAGAAGTTCAAGTCTGATCCCAACAACTTGAACAATTCTGTCCAAAATTTCCCTATGAATCATGGGTCTCGATCACTCACTATATTGGATGGAATTCCCCAATGCTTCACAACATGTTTGAGGAACAAACGTGCCGTCTCATCTTCCATGCAATCCGTTGAGGCAAGTATGAATGTTGCATTCTTGCTGAAGCGATAAATCACCATAATAATGCTGCCAAAGCCCTCTGATTTTGGCAAGCAAGTAATGAAATCCATTGAGACACTTTCCCATGGTCTCTCTGGAATAGGCAGGGGTTCTAGCAATCCACCGGGTGCATGCTACTCTATCTTGTCCTGTTGGCATACAAGACAAGTCCTCACATAAGCTTCAGCATCGTCCCATAGTTGAGGCCAATAGTAGATTGACTTGATCAAAGCAAGGATGCGCTTCTGATGAACGAAAACCGGCATCGCCAATTCTCGCAAATACTTTGGTTTTAATATTTGTAAAACTCTCGCAAGTGCACGAATCATTTCGTAGAAAATGATAAGTATACTCCCAAGGTCGATCTAAGGAAGGAATGTATGTGGTACTTAATTTATTATTCAAACTTTTAAAAACGAAATTAAATCCTAAACATCCTGTCACGATAGTTTGGTTTTTGTGGTTCCTAATCTAATAATATAAAATAAACATATATACTGATTAATTAAATATAATAAAAAAATAAACATAGATACAAATTCAATAAATATTTACCTAAAAATAAATATAAATACGTGATTCAATAAATATTCATGCAAATTTTATCATTTATATTAGTGGAGTATTTACGGATATAATAACTAAATTAATTATGCTTGCTCATATTATCTAGGTTATTAAAGGTATAAATTGATATTTTATTGATTCTCTCTTTTTTGTATGAATACCACCTTTGGTGGGGTTAGATATTCTTTGTTAACTAAACAAATCAATGGGTTGATAACTAATATGGTTAATTAAATTAATTCCTTTTTCTAAGAGATTGAAAATGAACCATTTAAATGCCACTTTGGTGGGGTTACGCTTTAAACTTTATTCAAGGTGTCCAAATTAAACCCAAGAATTTAGTTATCCGAGTACTAACTTTCAAGTTTTAAAACCACTACCGAAAAACATGTTGTCAATACATTTTCACATAATAATTCTTATAAAAACTTTTGAAATAGAGCTTCACTCTAACTACCTAAGATTGTACTAACAAATAAAAGAGCACCACTCTAAATTAGACCGGATAACTAAACCTTAAAGTCTAATCTTCAGATTTAAGTTTGTAATGAAAATAATATATTTCTCTCTAACATCCTTAATATAAAATCTTGAATAAAAATAAAATCAATTCATTTTAGAAATTTTCACCTATTTAATATTTCTAAGCATAACAACGTTATTATTATATCATGATTATGAACAACTATACGCTTAAATTTAATCACGAATAAATTAAATATAACATGTAAGAATAAAGCATAAAAATAACTCAGAAGAAAATAAAATCCTTACAGTAACTTCGACGCTTATTCCGTTGCTAGAAAACCTCCAAGCTGAATTTGCACTTCCATTTATTGAATCAAAAATCTAAATTATTACAAAAACATTACAAGTTCCTCTCAAAAAAGAGAAGAACTCTAAACCTAAGAGAATTGAGCTAAAAACTAAGAGAAAAACTTAGAAAAACTTAGAAACTAAGAAAGAAACTAAGAAAAACTCAAAAACTAAGAAATGAGAGAAAGAAAGAGTTAGAGAAGTGTGGTTTCGAGGCGTGCTTTGAAGTGAATGGAATAGGGGTATTTATAGGTGAGGACGGGAGAGAAAAATGAGTAAAAATTGTTAAAAAAATATAAAAAAAATAAAAACGTGTAAGGGACATGTCGAGGTCATCAATGACGACAAGATGACGTCATAAAGGGCCGCCGCACGTGGAAAATGGGTCAAAACGCGTCAAGCGCGCTGGGCGGCTGAAGTGACTGCTGACGCGCCGGGTCGTGCCGTTCTTACACCGGCGTGAAAGCGTTGCCAACGCGCGAATGGAGATGAGGCGCCTGCAAGTATTTGGCCAAGGCGCGCGGCCGGGCGCTGGCGCTCGTATGGCCGCGGCGCGCGATTTTCCGTCTTTTGACATTTTTGACCTTTTCGACCCATTTTGTCCAATTTTTCCATGTTTGTTGACGTTTTTCCACTTATTTATTAATTTATTTGTGATGTATTGCTTCAAGTATTCTTCTTTGAGTCTTTAAATTGCGTTTTAAGCCAAAATACCTGAAAAACAATAAAAATACCCGTGATTCCGAAAAAGACAAATTTATATAAATATATGATAAAACATATAAATATATATATTTTTAATCAATTAATGTGCATAAAATCATGGTTATTTTAGTGCTTTTTGAGCACTCATCAGCTTCATTCCTGGGTGTCCGGCCCAGAGCGAATCATGGCACTCCTTGATTAGCTCCTTCCTTAAGTTCCCCTACTTCGGCATAAAGATGCGATTCTGCTTAGCGTAGAGTAATCCGTCACTCAACCAAAATCGCCTAGTCTTTCCTTCCTTAATGAGGGTAAGGAGGTTTTAAGAAAGGGCATCATGCTCCAACCCTTCTTTGATCTTCTCCAACAAAGGGCTACTTGACATACTTAAAGCTGCTAGCTCCGTCTTTTGGCTCAATGCATCAGCCACCACATTAGCCTTACCGGGCTTGTACTCCAACCTGTAGTCAAACTCTTCCAAGAAATCTTGCCATCGAGCTTGCTTGGGACTCAACTTCTTTTGAGTCTGGAAGTAGCTTGTCGCAACATTGTCCGTCATGATAAAAAATGAGAACCCTATAGGTAGTGTCGCCACACCCTTAGACAATGAATGATAGCTATCATTTCCTTCTCTTGTACAGTGTAGCGGCGTTCGGTGTCATTAAGCTTGCGGCTCTCATAAGCTATCGGACGCCCTTCCTACATCAATACTCCACCAATGGAAAAGTCTGAAGCATCCGTATGCAGCTCGTACTTCTTGGAAGAATTTGGTAGGCAAAGCATCGGTTCTTCACTAACGCCCTTCTTCAAGTCTTCAAATGAGGCTTGGCATTCACTTGTCCATTCCCAAGCCTTGTTCTCTTTGAGCAGGTTAGTGATTGGGGCTGCTCTCGTTGAGTAGGACTTGATAAACCTTCTATAGTAGTTTACAAGTCCGAGGAAAGATCTAAACTCGGGAACCTTGGTAGGAGGTTCCCATTCTTGGATTTCTTTTACCTTGGCTCCATCCATCATCAATTTCCGATCCTTTATCCTATGCCCCAAGAACATCACCTCGTCTTGGGCAAAGGAACATTTCTCCTTCTTGACGTATAGCTCATTTTCCCTTAGGACCTCGAACACTTTTTTAAAATGCTCTAAATGTTCTTCCAAAGTCCAGCTATATATCACAATGTCGTCAAGATATACTACCACGAACCGATCGAGGTAGGGATGGAAAATCTTGTTCATAAGTGTGCAGAAGGTTGCTGTTGCATTTGTGAGACCGAATGGCATGACAAGGAACTCATAGGCACCATACCTGGTCACACAAGTAGTCTTGGGCTCATCTCCCTTGGCTATGCATACCTAGTAGTATTCCGATCGCAAGTCCAATTTTGTGAAGTATCTAGCATTCTCCAGTTGATCGAACAAATCAATAATAAGAGGGATATGATACTTGTTCTTGATTGTGATCTTATTTAGAGCTCGATAGTCGATGCACATTCGTAACGAGCCATCCTTCTTCTTTTGAAAGAGAACCGGGGCACCAAATGGGGCTTTGGAGGGCCTTATGAAGCCAGCATCCAGCAATTCGTTGAGTTGCTACCGCAATTCTGCCAACTCTGAGTTCGCCATCCGATATGGGCTCATTGATGGTGGCCTGGTGCCAAGTTCCAACTCTATTTCATGGTCTACCTCCCTCCTTGGAGGTAACCATTTGGGTAATGTGATAACTGTACTTTATATAGTTATTTTCACCTATTTTATTAATAGTAATTTTTATGTTTTCTTTATTTTTAGTTATTTTTAGTTTAATTAATTAGTATTTTCTGTTTTTTATATATTTAAGAAAATTAAATAAATTGTATCGAAAACGTTCTTAATTGTAAATTTTTGTCCAAAAATATAATTTCAAATAAAAGAGTGTTTAATTGCAATTTATAAATGTTGAAAATATAATTTAAATTAAAATCAGGCTTAATTTTAATTATTAAAAGTTTAAAATTTAATTTAAATTAACAAAAGGGCTATACTGCAATTAAACAAAGTTTAAAATGTAATTTGAAATATATTTGTGGGTGAAAATGAAATTAACAAAGGTTATTTATTTCATGCAAAGACGTAGAAGCCACACGAAGAATCTACATACATGCGTACGTGGACCGTCCGATCAAATCATAAAACGGCTAGGATTGGCGCGTGTTGATCACATCCAACCAAAGCGAAGTGGGATGTAGAAAATTCTCTTTCACGCGACTCGGTCCGAGCTGGGGCCCACCGCGGGCTACGCGTTGTCACATGCACGCTGGGACCCACGTGTCCGACACACGCTGTACCGTTGTCCCCCACATCGCGCGCCTCTCATCCTGTGCACCGATCCCTTCGTGCAATCGGATCTTCAACTAATAAAATGGTGCCATGTGTTTGCACTAATCCGTTGGGCGAGTCAGATAAGGCCACGTGTCCCACTTACAATTTTAGCAAATAATCTTCCTACACGTGGCATGGTACAATGGGCGCAACCGCGCTGGATGGTACCCCTCGATGCAGCCGTTGGCTCCCGTGCGACAAGCAATCGTGCGCCCGTTTTCCCACAAACAATGAAGAGCTGCCACGTGTCCGCACTAATACCTGCAGCGAATCAGACGCAGATACGTGGCATGCACTTTGATTTAAAAAAAAAACGCAAAATCGGTGCCCTATCTCACGCGTGTATTAATTAACATTTTTCGATACGAAAATTGATTCGCGTAATTTTTGTTTTTGGATACAAAATTTATACGCATTATGATAAAAAAAATAAAATAAAAAATGTAATATTTCTGATGTATTTTTTAGGCTATAAATAGGGGATGTATTTTAGAGTTAAAAAAAAAGTTTTTGGAGTGTTTAAGTTTTGTTCGAGTAGAGTAGTTTTTAGTTTTGGATTTTCGCAAGTTTTTATTTTTTGTAGAGTTTAGAATTTGTAATTTTTGTGTTATTTGTGTTTTGGACTACAGAACACGCAGAAGCCATTTTTGGCTTTTGTTGTGTTCTGCGTGTGCCAAATATTAATGAAACATTGATGTTTTAATTTTCCATCTTCTTCATCTTATTTTTTTGTATGCGTTGTAATTTTTATTTTTATTTTAATTTTATGAAGTAATTTAATTTTTTTAGGGTTGCATTTGATCTAAATTTATGAAGCTTTTATTTTAATTATTTTGATAGATTTATAAGACGTTCGATTTGTTCGTTCTATTTTGTGCTTAATTCTTTTTGATTATTTACTTAATTTTATCAAAACGATTATGCAGGGCATAAAAATAAACTCGAGAAAGGCATTTTTGTATATTGCTCAGAAATAGAATGACATGTATGACAAGGATGAATATACCCTAATTGTAATGCTAATGGCCATTTGAAAACTTAGAACTTAATGAATCTTATTAAATTTAATTTTCATAGAGATATAGTGAATTAATTTAACGAGGTGTGTTTATACGGAGCTCGGAAGAGATGTATGAATAAAAAAGAAGTTTTCGGTTGACAAATTAAATGTACAAAAAAATATAAATCAAAAGAAAATAATATGATTAAAGTGGAATAATTTGGTGAAAAATTGCAATCCTAGATTTCTTTTATTTTATTTTTAAACCTTTTTGCCTAACTTGTTACAATCAACGATTATTTTGGATAAAATCAAAGAGATACAATTGTAGTACTCAACAAACTATTGTAACAAATCCTCGTGGGAACGATACTCTACTTACAAATCTTTATTACTTGTGACCGTGTATGCTTGCACGTTTTTATGTTCTCTTTTTGAGACAACATAATGCTTCCGGCATTACATCCTAGAACTTATCTAAGACAGCTTGCACTTCCTTTGGAAAGCTTGGCTTTGGTGATGCCTCCTCGTCATCGTATTCCTTTAAGATGGCCAAGTAACTCTCTTCATCCCTCTTCAATCCCGTCTTGAATTGAAGCGCTGAGAGAGCTTGGGTAGTTGGTCTGGTGGTCCTCTCCGTTGGTACCACACATGCCTTCGAACCATCCATGATACACATAGAGTTTGAGCATGGCACCAAGAAAGCTCTTACCTGGTCGAAAAACTCCATGCCAAATACAGTTGAGTAGTCATCCATAGGCGCTGTAGATAAGTCCATTTGGCCAGTCCATGCACCAAGACTGACCTTAACTCCTCGAGCGACTCCATGTAATGGCAGTGCTGCTGAGTTAACTGCTTTGAGAGAACCCCCTCCATTGACAACCTTTAGGCCAAGTCTCTTTGCTTCTTCTACTGAAACAAAGTTATGAGATGCACCTGTGTCAACCAATGCTTTGGTGACCTTCCCGTTGATGGTGGAATCTACGTACATCAAACCTTTTAGGGTCTTTGGGGCGTTCTACAATGCACCAAGTAGGCGCAAAGAACCCATCTTTGCACCTTTGTCCGACTCGTCTCCATCCTGATCATGAGTGGAAGCAACTAAGGCACTCAATGCCTTTCTTTTCGGACATTCACGTGCCCAATGCGGTCCGTCGCAAATGAAGCACGTTACACGGGGCTTTGAGGCACCACGATTCTCCTTCTCCTTCCCCTTATCCCGTGGTTTGAATAAATAGCTGTCTTTATGATTCTTAGGTCCCTGACTTTTATCGTGGCTTCGCCCATTCTTTCCTCCAACAAACTTCTTATCTATGGTTTTTGAGCTCTCCTTGTTTATGGAGTAGTCAATAAAGCTTTCTGCAATCGTAATGGCCGAAGACAAGTCTTGGACACCACGTCATTTGAGCTCAAGGTTAGCCCACGATTGGTGCCCATCCATGAACAAGAATAGGTCATCCTTGTCGGATGTGTCAGGAACTTCAAGCAGCAGGGTTGTGAACTCCTTCACGTAGTCCCATATACTACCTGTTTGCTTTAACTATCGCAATCAAACTCTTGCTTCCTCTTCAGCATTTGCGGGGAAGAACTGCATTTTGAACTCCCTCTTGAAATCTTCAAAGGTTTCAATTGTGCAAACCCCTCATTGCACATCACCATGCCTCTATCTCCACCACAACATAGCAGTTTTCGACAAATACATGGCTACAGTTCGGATCTTGCTGGCATGGTCCGTTATGCACTGCCTCGAAGTATTGTTCCAGCTCCCATAGGAAGTTCTCCACGTCCCTAGCATTCCTAACACCATTCAAGGTCTTAGGCTTAGGAACATCCACCCTCTTAGCCTCAATGACGGTGGTTGTGCTAGTTCCCGTGGCCATCGTTTGCTTATATAGAGCTAGATCACCACCCATATCCTCAACCCTAACCAAGACATTAGCAAGTTCTCTTTGGACTAGATCCCTTACCTTGGCAAGTTCAGCCTTTAACCCATCGATCTCTTGCCTTAACCCACCGTCTAGCTCGTTGAGGGACATCTTAACCGCTGCATGGATCTCTACATCCTCGGCCTCCAAGCCATTGCAACGTTCTTCTAAGTTGTCCACCCTGTCGAACAGCTCCCCTAAGCTATCCTACGCACTCCCCACTCGTGCTTCTAAGCTAGAAAGTATGTCTTTCGGCTTGGCTCAAGATTCCTTTGATGGTTTTCAAGTTTCCTCATGCCCACGTTCCATAGGTGGAACATCGACGCTTTGTGTAGATGGAACATCGTTTTTCATTATGCCAAAGGTAGAAATGCTTCAACCGAAAGCTCTGATACCAACTGTCATGACCTTATTGTTGAAGTAGTGATCGTACGACACTTAGCACCGTCCGTTGCACTAAGCCTTCCTTTTAATTCGATGAAACTCCAAAGAGACTAGAAAGAGATTTTGTAAAGAATTCCTTGTATTGCTCTAGAGAGAGTTTATGTTACAAGATGCTAAGAATTACCAAGGATGAATAAAAATGAAGACCAATAGGTCTATTTATAGTGTGGCAACAAGCTTAAGAGTATGCCACATTTTTCTAGATCCTTCTAGCTCTAGAATATACAAGAGAGTTCTATGTACAATATGTCACAAGGTTCTAGGACCTTCTATCCAACTCTAGAGTCTTCTAGGTTTGCCTAGCTCCTTCATGCAAGTTCCGGGATGTTCCGTAAGCTTTCAGTGGCTTCTACATCTTTCATGAACCATCTAGCATGTTCTAGAATATTCCAGCCCATCCTAGCACCTTCCAGCATGCTCTGGAACATTCTAGGGTCTTCAAAGATTGAGTTGAGTCCGTCCAACTCCAACCCTTTCTAGACATCTCTAGGCCACTCTAGAACTTTCCATGTAGAATAGTCTAGATCCTTTAGGCAACCACCATTTATTTTGGATTTTTAGGGACATTTTGTGCGGGATGTGACATTAAGGTAACATTTTAAAGTTATCCTTGGAACCTAGGAACTCTTCCTAGAGCCTCTTTTTAGGATAAGTTATACATTGAACCTATCATAGCTCAAGAGAGTTGGTCCATCATGTAATTTTAGGCTAAGCACTATATCTAAGAGCTTATTCAATGTGAGCTTAATGTAACATATTGGTGTTATCTTCGGAAGTTAGGAGTAGGTCCTAAAGCCTCTTTTCAAGATAAGCTATGCCTTAAACCTATCATAGCTCAAAAGAGCTGGTCCTTTATGTAATTTTAAGCTAAGGACTATACCTAAGAGCTTTTTCAAGGAGATCTTAAGGTAATGCTTTAAATTTATCCATGGAGACTAGAGCTAGTCTTAAAACCTTTTAGTAGGGTAAGCTTCACATTGAACCTATAATGGCTTTAAGAAGTTGGTCCCTCATGTAATTTTAAGCTAAGGACTATGTCCAAAAGCTTCTTCAATGTGAGCTTAAGGTAATGCTTCAAAGTGATCTGTGTAAGCTAGGAGCTAGTATTGTCTCCTCCTAGTAGGATACGCTTTGTGTTGAACCTATCAAAGCTCAAGAGAGCTATCCCTCATATAATTTTAGGAAAAGGACTAGATCCAATATTTTCTTCAATGTGAGCTTAATGTAACACTTTCAAATTATCCCTAAAAGCTAGAAGTTGATCCTAGAGCCTTTTAATAGAATAAGATACAGGTTTAACCTTTCATAGCTTAAGGCAATTAGTTGCTTATGTAATTTTAAGCTAAGGACTATGTCCAATTGCTTCTTCAATGTGAGCTTAAGGTAATGCTTTGAAGTTATCCTTGGAAGCTAGAAGCAAGTCCTAGAGCCTTTTAGTTGGATAAGCTTCACATTGAACCTATCTAGCCTAAGGGAGTTAGTTCCTCATGTAATTTTAAGCTAAGGACTATATTCAAGAGCTTTTTCAATGTGAGTTTAAGCTAATGCTTTGAAGTGTTCTCTGGAAGCTAGGAACTAGTCTTATAGACTCTTAGAAGTATAAGTTTTTCTTGAACCTACCATAGGTTGAGGGAGTTGGTCCTTCCTTTAATTTTAAGCTCAGGACTATATTCTTCAATGTAAGCTTAAGTTAACATTTTGAAGTTATACTTGGAAGATAGAAGTTGTCCCTAGAGTCTTTTAGTAGGATCAACTTCATGTTGAATCTATTATTGCTCAAGGAAAGAATTGAAGCTATTTTGGGTATATTTTCCTTTGTTATGAGCTTGTTTTGTGGAGAGTAGTTCCTAACTTCAAATCTATTTTGGGTATAATTCCCTAAGCTTCAAGCTTCTTTGGGAAGCTATTTTGAGATCAATTCCCCACTTTGAAGTTGTTTTGGATGTAATTTCCTTAGCTTTAAGCTTACTTGGGAAGCTTGTTAGAGAGTCATTCCCTATTTTGAAGCTATTTTAGGTGTAATTTCCTTATCTTTGAGCTTACTTAGGAAGCTTGTTGGAGAATCATTCCATACTTCGAAGCTATTTTGGGTGTAATCCCTTAGCTTTGAGTATATTTGGAAAACTTCTTGGAAAGCCATTCCTTACCTCGAAGTTATTTTTGGTGTAATTTTCTTAGCTTCAAGTAATTTGGGAAATTGGTTGGAGGGATCTTAAGTTAACTTATTTTAAAGTGGTCTCTTAAATGGATCGAAGCATGAGAAAGACTCATCTATTATGGTGTCTTATTAAAGGATAAGTTTTGTATTAAACCTATCATAGCTCAAGAGAGATGGTCCCTAAGTTAGATTGAAGTAAAACAAAGACTCATTTGATCTGGGTGTTATTCCTATGTTGTAGCAGTAAGTGTTAGCTTCTTTGTCCGTATTCTTTTGGGGTAGGAGATCATAACTGATCATCAAGATAGATTCAATGAAGTTTTTTCTGGTTAGGTCTAAAGACTATATCCAAGAGTTTCGTTAATGTGAGCTTAAAGTAACGCTTTAAAGTGATCCATAAAAGCTAGGACCAGATCTTGGAGTCTTTTTAAAGGATAAGCTTTGTGTTAACCAATCATAGCTCGAGGGAGTTGATCCCTAAGGAAGATCAAAGAAAAACAAAGACTCATTCAATCTGGGTGTCATTTCTATGTTGTAAAATCAAATTTTAGCTTCTTTATCCATATACTTTACGGGTAAGAGCTCATGAGTGGCCTTCAATATAGCTTTGATGAAGTTGTTTTCTATATAGGTCTAAGGACTATGACTACGAGTTTCTTTAATGTGAGCTTAAGATAATGCTTTAAAGTGATCCCTAGAAGTTAGAAGCTTATCCTGGAGCCTCTTTAAAGGATAAGCTTCACGTTGAACCTATCATAGCTTGAAGGAGCAGGTCTCTAGGTGGATCAAAGTAAGACAAATACTCATTCGAGTTGGGTGTCATTCCTATGTTGTAAAATCAAGTGTTAGCATTTGTTTCCATATATTCTGGGGGTAGGAGTTCATGAGTAACTTTCAAGATAGCATATTTGAAGCTATGTCCTATAAAGGCCAAAGGATCAGTGTGCCATCTTACTTTATAACCCTTTGCATATATAATCTCACTACCTATGTCAGACCTTTTATTTGTAAGTAATGTTTATTGGGTTAGAGGACATTGTCCTCTTTGTTCCCAAATCTTGAAGCATTGCTTCGTCCTTGGACTTACTAGATGTGATAGTGCTATCCACGTTCTAAATATAACTTCTCCAATTATGTTGAAGAAGCTGTTGAAGTGTTGTGTCAGCATCTTGCTCTTAGACATTGTCTAGAAGAGCTAGCAAGAAAGATTTCTTGGGAGGAATATAAAGCTTCAATTTGAAAATATGCTTATATTCCACCATATTGTGCCTACTAAAATCAAGTGTCCAAAGATGGTTGACTTTAGAGGAAGCTTATTTTGATTCTTTATTGGAGTTCCTTTCTCACATGGACACTAATTTTAGTAGCTACTAATTATGGGCTGTTGTTAATTCAACTTTTTCATATTTTGATATTCTATTTCATGTTGTTTGTGAGGAGTTGAGAAGCTCTATTTATTCTTGAATGGATCAATGGAAGTTGATTATACTTGAATAATTTATACTAAAGAGTTATGAGAGGTCTTATCTTGGTACTTCTAGAGCTTCAAATAGCATCAATGGGCTATATAAACCTTGTTACTAAATCTGGGCGTGTAAAGAAGCTTTTTTAATGATAGAACTCTATAGACCCTGTACATATTCTGGGAATTAATATGCTTCTATTAGTAGTAGATCCAAACCTGTTTTAAGTAGATAAATAGCATCATGGATGTCATTCTCACATTGGAATCTACTAGGTTCTTTCCATGAGCATATGTGATTAATTTTTTCAGTCATTACTCATTCTTAAGGGTTCATAATTGTTCAACAATTCTTTGTAGGCACTATGGTGTGCTAAAGTTATTTATGATAAGGATGAGGGATTTAATGAGTTGTATGAGTTTTTTCTTAGGATTTATCAGAGTCGAAGGTGATTATTAAATCTTTCTTGATTATGATAAACCATTGGAGATCTTATCTTTCTGATGGGAGCTATCTAATATTTCTTTGAGGGCATACAAAGATTTTATCTATTTCATAGAGCTGTGAAAGAGTTCTGGCATTTTATTTTTCTTTAACTAAATGATTGGTGAATGCTCTTAAATTTATTCTATAGGTGTCATCCTGTGTTGTGACCTTTGAAAAATCTATTAAAGAGCTTTTAAGCTTTTCCATTTGTGATTGAATTTCTGATTTGCTTTAAAGAGTGTCATGGGCTTCATTATTTTTGTCCCATTATGTCTTTAAAGAATGTGTTGATGAACTTTGTCAACTCCTCTATTTTCTAGCAATTGGAACTTCGATGGAGACATACAAGGGCTTTATAAGCTTGACATACAAGAGCTTCTTAAGCTTCGTTAATATTATTCCATTGAAGCTTTAATGAATTCTTTCTGAAGCTTTGTAAGCTTCTATATCTTCGTGCAATTAAGGCATAAGAAAGCTTCATAAGCTTTGTTATTTTTTCCATTGAAGATTTAATGTATGTACTATAGAGCCTTGTTAGCTTTTCTATTTTTGTGAAAATGGAGCTTTGATGGTGGTATAGGAGAGCTACATGAGTTTCATAATTCTTGTACCATTGAAGCTTTATTGAATGCACTGTGAAGCTTTGTCGGCTTCTTTATTTTTGTGCATTTGGATCTTCAATGGAAGGATAAGAGAGATTTTGTGAGCCTTCTTTCATGCACAATTAGATGTTTCTTACAATTATTGTGCTATAAAATTATCAAATTTAACTAGAAGCAGTATCATTAGATTCGAAATGAAATAAGGATCAAGGAACCAAATCAACTTGGTTGAAAACCGATCTAAAAATGGGTGAACTATGTTGAAAATCAACACCAGCTCTATAAATAAATTGGTTGAAGAGAGTTATTGAAAATCAACACCAACTCAATAAATGGAGTGGTTGAATGATGTAGAAAAATAAATGGAGTGGTTGAAGGATGTAGAAAAGAGAAGTGTGTAGAATGTGATAATATTTGTGTGGCTAGAATTATTTCTTAGTTTTGTATTTGTGTGGTGTAGATTGCATGGTGAGGATTATAAATAGCCTACCTTGCATTTGGTTTAATCATCCCATCAAAAACAAAAAAATTCTTTGTATTCTTAGTTTGAGTGTGAGTTGAGAGCTTTCCCTTTGATTGAGTGTTTGTATTTCTTTTTAATTTGTGAGTTACCTTTGAAAGATGTTATAGTGTCTTTTATTGTGGGTATAATATAAGTAGTTTGTTTACTTCTTTGGATCTAATATTAGTAAATTTAGAGTTGTATATTCTAAATTTTACTCAATAATTAGTAACAGAGTGGGACGATCAAAGATCATTCTTAGTGGAGCTACCTTGAGTTGTGTGGACTTGGGCTACTCCAATTGAAAGGTTATCCTTTTGGGATAGAACCCCAAGTTCCTTACATTTTGTATCAGAGTCAACCCTAAACTTAGGCATTGTGGGTACTTATATGACTCTCCCTACTACATTGGCTCCATTTACATGAACTCAAGGCTCGTTGATCTGTGCAAAAATGTAAGTGTAAAGTATCGTAGTTTTATAATAAAGTGATAAGAAGAGTATCGTCCTCAAGGATTGGTAACTTACTTTTGACAAATACCAAAATTATACTAATCTCAATTTTATCTAGAAAAGTCACTAAGGTTGTTGTAATTGGAATTTAAAATAAAATCAATTTAAAGAAAACATGCAAAATAAAAGAAAGATATTGTTCAAAGATCAAATTAATGGGAAGAAAACTTCTAGGAAATCGATTTCACCTAATCCCTTACTATGATTTACTCATCTAGCTAATTAAATTTAATTCTCTCTATTTGTTAGCAATCTTCAAAAAATATTCAAAAACCTCTTTCAATAGTTATTAGAAATATTCTTGTTCATTAATTTACATAAGAGTATGCAATTTAATAAAGCAAGAAAACATTAAGACCAATTATTTTAATACTACAAAGGTCCATATAAGTCTTTCGATCTCTATAATTACCTATATCAAAATATTCGAAATCTATACTATAATTTCCTCTTTTGATAGTAAATCACAAGACTAAAATAATCTAATTAATGGCCAGTTAATTAGAAGCAATAAAATTAGAATAAATTAGACAAACATGTAGAGAAATAATTCAAATTAACATAGAAAATCAAGCATAGTTCAGAATGAAATTACATCTTTTTCCCAAAATAAAGAAAAATTAGTTCATGCTAAAAAATAAATTTGACATAAACAAATTCCCTATAATTTTCTGAGAGGAATTGAAAAACAATTGATTCACTAAAGAATCTACTTTCGTGTTAATCTATTTCGCTCCAATATTCTTTTAATTTTCTCTTTCCTACATTGCTTGTCCTTTTTCTCTTTTTTTTTCTTTTCTCGATGTCGTTTTTCCTACTTCTGTTCCTCTCTGTTTCCTTCTTCCTCTTTTTGTTCATTTTCCCTTATATATATACATATCTAATAACCGCCTCCTTCCTTATATATTTAGAGAAATCTTAATTTAAATTTGATTTAAATAAATCTTCAATTAAATTTAAAAGTCTTTAGATGATATACTTCTAAAATTTTTGTTCTTCATTATCTTCAAATTTGCAATAAATTTTAAATAATAATAATGAAGTCTAAAATCAATAAAAATTAAATAAAATTAGACTAAAATTAAAGTTGAAAAGTGATAAATTATACCAAATTATGCAAGTCATCACTCGTTGTGCGCTCAAGAGGAGTTAAACTATAATTCAAAGCATAAAGATAAGGATTTCTTCAACTAAAGGAGATCTGGAAATAATATAAAGTGTGTAGATAAGGGTTTCTTTGATTGAAGGGGGTGCTAGACACAATGTAAAGTGGAAAGATAATATGTATCTTTAATTTAAGGGGAGCTAAACCATGTGATCCTTCATTTTAGGGGAAGATTATTGGGAATATGTAAACAAAGTCTCACATTAACTAGACATGGTGTGTTTCATGAGCTTATAAGGACTTGGGATAATTTACCTAAAAGGTTAACCTTTTAGGATGGAACCCCAAGTTCCTTATAGTTAAGAATGAAGAAGAAGAATTCCAACTTTTGGAAGATATAGCAGCAAATAACTACCATTGGTCTAATGAAAGACTACCTAATAGAAGAATAGTTGGACTGAATGAAGTTGATGTATTTTCTATATTGGCTAACCATTATACTGAATCACAAATTCAAATAGTAAATAGATTCATATGCTCGAGACTTGTAATGGAATAGAGCTGATGTTGATATAAAGATTAACATCATTTAGAGTCAACAAATGAGTTTATTTAAACATTCACAGACGATAAAATGCCAAAAAAGAAAGTATTCACTTCCCTTCTATTTCTTGCATCTATAGTATTTTTTCCCTAGCAGATCCTCTTCTTATTTTATAAAATCTTGGTATCTTGTGTTACTAATTGGTGGAATAGTAAGCATTTTGAAATTATTTTGAACGATATTCAAGTAAAGATTATTCTAAAAAATTCATAGAATCAGAGGAAATCTACCTCTTGGATGAAATTATAAAGTAATACTCGAAAACACATTCCCAATTACAAGAACCTTACATAAGAATCTACAATGAGAATATCATATTGATCAAGATCTACAACAAGAATCGTATCCATACTATTTCTTGACATATATAATCTCTTTCGTTATTCTAAGTGGTTATTCTATTGTACATAAGGAAGAACTTGTTATCCTTAACTCTTGGGTTCAAGAATTCCTAAATAACTTAAGCGATGCAAAAAAAAACTTTGTATATTATTTTATTAACCTATTTAGGTATAGAGTTTCACTCTCTCCATGGTTGGGAACTAATGATTGAGTCAATTGATGAGTGCTTAAAAAAAATAAAATTATTATGATTTAATGTACTTTAATTGATTAAATAGATTTATATTTGTATGATTTAATAATATTATATATATATAAATTTTCCTTTTTGAAATCATGAGTATTTTTATTATTTTACATATATTTCGTTCAAAAATAACTTAATGACTCAAAGAAAAATACTAGAGGCAATACATCACAAATATGTTGAGAAAACGTACAAAAAAATGGAAAAATTGGACAAAATTGGTCAATGTTGTCAAAAATGTCGAGTCCTGCACATGCGTAAGCTCACCACATTCCAATGAGGGAGAAGTGCGGCGCATAGCCAACATATGCCCGCACTTGTTCTATGTTTGCGTTCACCAAATGCTCGTCTGTCGAAAAACTCATCCCACACGCGTGCCAGCGTGTCCAAACACGTCCAAAGTTAATTTTTGAAATATTTTCTCACATTTTTAGTTGTTTTTAAAGCTCTCTTTTTCAAAATAACTAGTTATGCTTTTATAGATTTTTAGTTTTTGATTCCATAAACTCAAATACAAATCTGTTTGGAGGTTTCTGAGCAACATAATTAGCTTCAAAGTTCTGTAAGGATTCTTTTGAGGTATAATTTTAAAATGAATTCTTTATAGTTATTTTTTATGTTTTATTCTTATATGTTATGTTTAATTTTTCTATGAGTGAATTTAACATTATTGGTTGTTTGTAAATATGATATAAAAATAATGTTGTTATGCTTGCGAAATATTAAATAGATAGAATATTTATATAAAATAAATTTGACTTTGTTTTTATTAAAGATTTTATATTAAGGATTTAGAGAGAAATATATTATTTTTCATTACAAACTTAAATCTGAACATTAGATTCCAAGGTTTAATTATCCGATCTGATTTAGGGTAGTACTCTTTTATTTGTTGGTACAATCGTCGGGTAGTTAGGGTGAAACTCTATTTCAAAAGTTTTTATAATAACTATTATTCAAAAATATATTAACAACATATTTCCAATAATAATTTTAAAACTTGAAAGTTAGTCCTCGAATAATAAATTCTTAAGTTTAATTTAAACACCTTGAATAAAATCTAATTAACTAACTCCGCATAAAGTTGTGATTATATAGTTTGCTATTTTCTTAGAAATAAAGCTGAAATTTAATATTTAATTAATTTATACATTTAATAACTAATATATTATTGTCAATATTAGTTAATCAATTTTAAAAACAATCTGGGCCTCGCACACCTAAGGACACTTTCATACCAAAAAAAGAAAATCAACAAATATTAATTTATACATTTAATAACCTAAATAATATGAGCAAGCATAATTAACTTAATTATTATATCCATAAATACTTCACTATTATGAATGATAAAAGTTTTCATTATTGTTTATTGAATTCATATATATGTTTATTTTTTTATGTCATTAAATTAGGAAATAATAATTAAAATATCGTGATAGGATGTTTAGGATTTTTTTTAAGTTTGAATAATAAATTAAAAACCACATATATTTCTTCCTTAAATCGACATTGGGAGTAAACTTGTTATTTTCTATAAAATTATTCGTGCATTTGCGAGAGTTTTACAAATATGAAATAAAACTATTTGCAATATCGAAATTTTTGATTTTGTTTATCAAGTTTTTGACGCCATTATTTTAGAAAGGAATAATGTTTTAAAATTATTTATCGAAATTTTGATAACTTTTTGTGTTGTAAATAATTGTGATTTATTTATTTATTTTGAGTTAAAAAGAATTAAAAGACAAAAATTTAAAAAAAATTAATTTTTAATTTAATTTTTACTTTTTTAATTTTCTTTTGATTTTTGATTTTTGATTTTTTAATTTTCAATTCTCTTTTAATTTTAAATATATTTTAAAAAAACTTAATTCATTAACTTAAGTAACTTAGATTTTCACATAACTTAATTTACTTAGATTTTCATCTAACTTAATTTATTAACTTAATTAACTTAGATTTTCACTTAATTAACTTAATTAACTTAGATTTTAATAGCATGAAAAGTAAAGATCTAAGAGAGTTTTGTATAGAAGAATAGTTCTTAGAAGTCTTTGTGCTACTAGTCTTTCCTAGGAATATTGCTCTATTTAGAAAGATGATTTTTAAGAAGATTTTGCCCCACCATTCTTTCCCAGGAGCACTCTTGGTTAATACTGATTATGTTATTTAACTTAGAACTTATAATAAAATAAAATAAAATAAAAAAGTAAATTTCTTTTTGAAGCTATCTCCAAAATTTCAAAGTTTTTAATCACAATCTGTTATAAAAGGAGGTATTTGTTTTGTTAGATCTAGGTATAATTGTGTTTTGATACCTTAGTTATTTGACTTGCCCCTAGAAGAGGGTTATCTAAAACCCACAATCATGTCTCTAGTTTTAAGTAAATAAAATTTTGAAAATCCATAGGGCATGACTTAAAAAGTATAGGTAGACAAACTTATCCTACCTGTAGGTTTGATTGACTCAATGATGTGAGGACATTGAGTCTACTTAAAATGAAATACCCCAAGTTTCGTCTTGCTAAGACATTAAACTAAGCACTGGATGTGAAACAACTCATCATTTTTGGTAATTTTCTTTTGTTTATTTTAGTTTAATTGCATGTAATTAATTTAAGAATTGTTAAAACTAAAAATATTTGTTGAGATATTAGAAGTTCACAACGATCAGTCTTTGTGAACTTTAATGATGAACATGATGAATGCACCTGCATTTCTCTATCACTACTTGCACATTCTCAAAAAATAGATAACTTTTCTTCTCTTTTCTCTTTATCTTTAAATTATAATAGTTACATTGAGGATATTGTAAGTTCTAAGTTAGGGGTGATGATAACTTTTAATGCATAATTTCAAAAAATTTAACAATTTTAAAAAATTTTATATTCACATTTTCATTTTTATTGTGTTTGATTTTATTTTCTTTATGTGGTTTAGTAATTTTTAGAATTTTAGGATTAGTTTTTAATAATTTTCTCACAAAATTTATCATTTCTTTAAATCAAAATTAAGTAAATAATTAAGTCTTTTGCACTGTTAGATTAATTTTTGCAAACATATCATGGAATATATGGTAATTAGTTAGTTTTTGTCATAACTAGTATTTCTTGATAAGGTATGAAAATTATATTAAACCTAAAATCAGTATTTATGAATCAAATAGTGAAAAATACCCTTGGGAGTTTGAGCCTATTATCTTTTATTCTAAGTGATAAATATTATTTTTTTTTCTATTCTAGACACTTTTCTTATTTTTTTAAGCATTATTAGATAATCTCTATAGGACCTAGTATTAAATGTGTAAAATTTTACATATTAATGAAGTGTTATATATTTATTTTTCATTTGCTTAGATTAAATGATTTAAGTAGAAATTGATAGTATATGCTTTTATTTTTTCATGCATGACTTCTATTAAAAAAGAGATATATCTTGGATTACCTATACAAATACAAATATAAAACCAAAGTATTTAGAAGATCAGTATTGCCGATTTTGTTCATCATATATTTACCAGGATTTTGGATTTGATCATTATGTCCACCTTGATGTCAAACTAACAAGCGCTCTTTGCTTCATTTGAAAAGAATTCTTATCCAATGGATGTTAACATGGTTTAGAATACATGTATTATTTGTGATTTTTATAATACAGGCCGTGGTAATGAAGTTTGTGTCCAACTCCAGAATCAATTAATTATGTGGGAAACTTCAACAAACTAGGAAATCCTTACTCTAATATCTCCTACTTAAGATGGACAAGATCAGCCAAAGGATGAATGTTATGTCCTATATGGTAGACACGGTAGCAACAGAAATTTATCATAATGTTAGTGTGAGGAATCTAAACATAGAAATGGGGAAACTAGCCCAAACCTTACAAACTAGACATAAATGATTCCTACCTAGTTACACCAAAGTAAATCCAAAAAGGAAAGGCCATGAATATTGTAAAACAATTATGGAAAGGAATGGTTTGGTAGTAAAAGGTGAATAAGAGAAAGTTACTGACTTAAAATAAAAGGAGAATGAGAAAATGGTGAGACATGATCGATTGAAAATTTAATTGATCTAGACTTAGTTCGATCAACCTTATTGGTTCAATCGATTGAACTAAGTCTAGATTGATTGAACAAGGAGGACTTCAACTTTAACCTAATTTTTTACTAGAGCCAAATATTCCAATTATCATATTATCTCTATTATTTGATACTCTATGAATTATTTAATGGATGGATTTTTAATTGGACTTTAACCTAACATTAATTTTTCAAATTTTCTATTTAAACAACCTAATGTCTCTTGCTTTCTTTAACCACTAGAGCATCAATATTTTCATTATAAGATCTTTATTTCTAATTTCTTTGTAAAAACAAGATCATTCTTTCGGCTTCCTTCTTTAAATAATTTTTAAACATTGGTGGTTATATTTGATTAGTTAATAATCCTAAGTAGTTTATGATATTTTGATTAAATGTTCATATAGATTATTTTTTTATTTTGTTGTTGAATTATTGGATCAAATAATTGCATCTGTAATATCATAATTATTTGGTTTGACTATTTATTTTTAAAGAAGCAATCTTTATTGAATTTTTAATTAATCTACTTCTTCTAGGGTTGCTTGATGGTTTAATAATAATTGATATTTTCTTGAATCTACTAGTTAGGGTTATTCATTGCTGAATCTACCAAAGGAAACACTTTGCTCTTGTATTCTTGTGCTAACTTTTTAGGTGCTAGTTGAATGGGTTTTATTGCTTGTGTGTCTCAAGTTATCAAAATGTTGATCTGGATCTTAACACCTTTCTTGTGAAGATTATGAAAGAAAGTAGCCGCTTGTAATTAGATTACTTAGAGGTATTATCTTGGAGGGTAGTTTAAGTCTTGGCCTGGTAATTAAACCTTATTTTCATAGTGGATAGTAGGGGTATTCAAAAACCAGACCGAATCGAACTGAATTAAACTCGACCAGACCAGACCAAACTATTTTATAAATCAAACATTCCAGTCCAATTTGTAGTAACTAAAACCTTTTTCCAAACGGTTTGGTCCGGTTATATTAATTTTTAAATCGGTCGGATTGGATTGGATCAATTTTAATAATATATTAAATTTCTTATATCACTTCTCGCAAACGGTTGATTAAATTTCCCATATTTTATTCAAAGGAATATCATTAGGTGTATCATATTTTTATATTATTAATTGGACCAACCTATTTACCAAATTGGACCAAATCTTTCGTTACATCATTTTTAATAACCAAAAGGTCTGGTCTAGTTCAATTTGAGCAATATGAATGATTCTATTTGGTTAATTTTTTTTTACTTAAAACCGGATCGTGGACACCCCTAGTGGATATTTAAGTGGTTCGGCATACGAGTGATTTTCCTTTTAGGTCATTATTGTGGCCTAGGTTGTTTCCATCTAAAAATCTCATGTGTTAATCTTTATTTTCACATTATTTTAATTACATGTGATTACATGTTTGGCCACCTGTAAAAATTTAATTTGACATATTTTGATTAATTAGCTATTTTCCCTCTAGTTTAATTACATCTGTTACTAAAAAATTACAATTGGTATCAGAGCCAAATACTAGATATATTTAATTTGTGCCTAAGATCTTATTATGGATTATTTGAGAAAGATTTCATCTACAAAATGTGCTCCCTTCTTTGATGGGTCTAATTATCCATATTGGAAGGCTCGTATGAGAGCCTTTCTACGTCTATAAATGAGATTGTATGGAACTCTATTATTTATAGTTAGAAACCACCTATGATTACTAAAGATAATATAACCACTCTTAAACCTATAAATGAATGGACTACTAAAGATAAAACTCCTAGTAATTGGAACCAAAAATGTATCAATGCTATTTTTAGTGGTGTGTTTGCTCGTACCTCTCATATTGATGCTGCTAAGTATGCTTGGGATATTTTAGAGGTTGTCCTTGGAGAAACCACACAAGTTAAATGAACTAAACCTCTTATGCTTGGTACTCAATTTAAAAACCTTAGGGTGAAAGAATATGAGACCTTTTTCTTTTGGTAATCTATGCTAAATTATGTGAAATTACTAACACCTTTGAAAATGTTAGAGAGAAATTTGATGAGTTTAGGATAGTTTGAATGATTCTTTCCTCATTTCCAGATGACTTCCATACAAAGGTCACTGTCATTGATGAAAGCAAGGATGTGGACACCATCAAAATAGAGAAACTTATTGGCTCACTTTAAACTTTTGAGATGAGATTTTGAACACTTCCAAAGAACAAAGGTATTGCTTTCAAAACTACCTTGACTGATGATGGTGAGAATTACAATGATAAGGATGATGAAGAATTAAAACTCTTAGTCAAATGACACAAGAAGCTCATGAACCAAAACAATTCACAGAGTAACTTGCAACCAAACCTTTCAAGAGATCAAAATCTAAGACAACTAAAACTATGAGTTTAGAAGGTGAGAAAATTAAATTCACTGAACCTAAATGTTTTGAATGTAATGGGATTGGTCATGTTGTAGCTGAGTGTGCTAACAAAAAGAAGATAACTGGAAGGGCTTTCAATGGTACTGACAAGTGCTTAAAAAACACTAAAATTATCATGATTTAATGTATTTTAATTTATTAAATAGATTTATATTTGTATGATTTTATCATATATTTTATATAAATTTATCTTTTTAGAATCACGAGTATTTTTATTATTTTTTCATATATTTTTGTTCAAAAATATTTAAAGACTCGAAGAAAAACAAATACTAGATGTAATATATCACAAATATTTTAAAAGAAAAAGGAAAAGTCAAAAAAAGGAGAAAATGATAAAATTGTAGAGATAACTATTGTGATGTGTTAAACAAGTAGTAAGCAGAGATAACTACCTCATAACCCAGGACATAAATTTTGACATTGTTGAGACAATATCGCTTTTTTACATGTCTCAACATCGAAACCTGATGTCCATATCTTTTGGCCAAACTGTCACAAAATGTTGATAATATCGTTAAAAAATCGATAAAATGTAGTTTTTGCTAAAATGTTGCCTAAATGTCTTTTTTTTTTGGTAAAATTTATTAGATGTTGTGGATATTATTTCAAAAATGTCGTTAAAATGTCGAATAGAAAATCAAAAATATTGATTCTTGATTTGTTTTTCTCTTTTATCTTCTTCTTTTTGAATAATCATTTCAATTTAATTTTTTCTCATTTTTGAAGTAGATAATATATTCTCACTCTTTTTTAGCATGTTTGCTATATATATAAATAATTTTAAAAACAAATAATGAATTAAATTTATTTTCTTACTGTTGAGATTTATCTATTTATAATAGTTAAAATTAGATAGTCAATTTAATTATTTTAATACTTTTAACTACTTATTCTTCGATATTTAGCAAAAAATAATATATATTTTATTATATAATATTTTAATTAATTAGTCAAATTATTGATTAATATAAATATTTTATGTATTTAAAAATACATGTATTAAATAAAAAATTAGTTTAAAATATAAGTATTTGATTGTTTTGATGTTTTATAAAGTTTTATAAAGAAAATTTCATATTTTTGATGGAATTTTCATAGTTTCTATGGTTGTTTTCAAAGTTTTAATCGACAATGACAATATCTTTGATATTTTCATAAAACTATATTTCGACATCTTTAGCAACATCGATATTTCAAACCTTTTTCACATCTAGTGTGAAAGTTATTTTACTAGTTTTGGGCTCGTGTATATTTCCTTAGGAAAAAAAATAAACTAAAAGTAAAACAGAGAAGCTATTGCATGTACAAAAAGAAAGAGCCAAAATCAGTTATATTAAAAATAATAAATAAGTAAATAACCGATCCCTCATGTTCACAAAAGGGATAATAACAAAAAAAATTATTTTCTCTCTTGATAGAAAATTTTATATCGTGAAAGTAAGGGCTCAATTGCATTTTACCATACTGGTGATCTCTTTTCTTTGAACCTTTTATAACTGATCATAAATGAATAAATTGACATACTATTACAATTAAAATATATATCTTATTTTGTATGATTGAAAATATTTCACCTTATGTGTTAGTATGCAAATGCATCTTATCTATATACTTTTAGTTTTAACGGATAGTCAAAATTTGAACAAGATTACTTTCTCAATTGAGTGCCATGTTCTAGTCTACAAATTTCTTATTTGTTTTGTTACAGATCTTATTAGCTATGGGCGAATAGATAATCAACAAAAAAAACATCAAATTAATTTTTTTCAAAATGGCCAAGCATGCAATTACACTTAAATAAAGTAACATAGAAATATAAATATCAATACATAAGATGTTTTGATGGAAACAACCATACTAATAACATAAGTAGAAAACCATTAGTCCACCAGATTACTTAAATATCTACTATAAAAAATAAGGTCTAATTACAAGGATAGGACCCAAACTACTCACCAAGATAATGTCTCTAAGTAATCTACTTACAAGCTGATGATTTCAACATTGTCTCTATAAGAAATGTGTTCAAATTCAGACCAACATTCCTATAATTTGAGTCACACAAATAATCGAACCCGTACAGCTAGCACCTGAAATATTATCATAATAACGCAAGTGCAAGTGTGTGTCCTAGAGCATATTCAATAATGAATATTTCTAACTAGATGATTTAACATGTCAGTATATAAAACAAATTAAAATACCAAGCCTAGAACAATCAATTAAAAAAAGAACAATATTAAAAATATTGTAGGTTTGTTAACTCATCAAACACAACCACAAATGTTTGATAAGTTAACTAAATAAAAAAGCCTACTTGAAATTTTTTAGCAAAATAAGAGAGAGAATAAGATAAAGAAAATAATTCTCAATAATGCTCTTGTGTGGTTGAGCCAATGGTATGATTAAATAGCATGAATTGAAACCCTATGTCAAAGTTTGATTACAAAAATATCCTTAAAATTATTTAGAAGTGCCTAAAACATAAGGATAATATAGTAAAAATACTAATTGGGTCGTGTAAATTTATGTTAAATTTGAAAACCTGATGGCCGCTCAATTGATCAAGTCAAGCTTGATCGAATTACAATGATTAGTTTAATTGATCTAGTTAAATCTTGATATATCTCATAAAAATTAAGTAATTTAGAAATAAGGGGATAGATCTAGTCATCAATCTTAATCAATTGAGGTAATGCTTCAATCAATCTAGTCATATTAAAAATTAATTAAGCTCGATCGATTGAGTGACCTATTGGAATAATGTTTCTATGTGTCTAATATGAAGTATAATGTGCATAGGAACAAAGGTATATATGACATATGACCGTTAATGCTCGATAGTTTCTTCAGCTTGAAAATATTTTTTGAAAAACACATATCTAGAAACTAATATTACATACTGATAACTGTATTTTATATAGTTATTTTCAGCAATTTTAGTAATGATAATTGCTATGTTCTTTTAGTATTTAGTTAATTTTTGTTAAATAAATTAATATTTTCCTATTATGTGCTAAAAATACATTTTTAATAAAATTAAATAATTTGTATCGAAAATGTACTTAATTTCATATTTCTGTCCACAAATATAATTTCAGATATTATAGTTCTTAATTACAATTTATAAAAATCGAAAATATAATTTAAATTAAATTTGGGCTTAATTATAATTATTAAAAGTTTAAAAATTTAATTTAAAATTAGCAAAGGGCTTAACTGTAATTTAAGAAAGTTCAAAATGTAATTTGGATTAAATTTGTGGGTCAAAATACAATTAATGGAAGTTTAATTTTCAAGGCGAGAGATGAAGTCCACGCCAAGCATCACAATCGCCTCAACACGCGACCGTCCGATCAAAGACGCACGGCCGATTCGCGCGTACTCATCAAACCCGACCAAAGAGAATGGGTGCAGGCTCTGCGCTTTCACGCGGCTCAACGTCCGAGTGGGGCCCACCTGCCGCGCAGGCCGGCGTGCAGGGTGGGACCCACGTGTCTGACGCGTCGCAGCCTCTGTCCCCCACCATCGTGCGCTCCTTTTCTAGTGCGGTTGATTCACGTGCGCCCAGTTATTTCACGAACCAGCATATGCCACGTGTCCCACTTAATATTTTAGCAAATAATATTCCGACTCGTGGCATGTTACAATGAGTGCGGCCGCGCTGGATCGCACCCCTCGATGCGGCCGTTGGCTTCCGTACGACAAGCAATCATGCGCCCATTTTCTTCAACGAATGAGATGCTGCCACGTGTCCCACTAATTGTTTCCGCGAATCATAACGCGACACATGGCAGCGTGGAAGAAAAAAATGTAAACGCGCAGCATCTCCACTCACTTTTTTCGATTCCATTTTCCATACAATTTTTGTCCCCCACGCGTGTAATTTATTATTTTCGCCATACTTCATTGTCCCCGGCGTGTATTAATTTTAAATATTTTTGATGTATTTTTTTTAGCTATAAATAGGTGATATTATGATAGAGTTAAAAAGTTTTTTTTTTAGTTTAGAATTTTTGTGTTGTTCGGTTTTGGACTGCAGAACACGCAGAAGCCATTTTTTGGCTTTTGTCGTGTTCTCTGTGCCAAATATTTCGTTTCGTGATGTTTTAATTTTTCTCGTGTTCTTTCTTCTAATTTTTTCTGCATCTCGTTGTAATTTTTATTTTAATTTAATGAAGTAATTTAATTTTTCTAGGGTTGCATTTGATCTAAATTTATGAAGCTTTGATTTTAATTATTTTTGATAGATTTATAAGACGTTCGATTTTGTTCATTCTATTTTGTGCTTAATGCTTTTTGATTATTTACGAATTTTTTCAAAACGATTTGTGGCATAAAAATAAACTCGAGAAAGGCATTTTTGTGTATATTGCTCGTAAATAGAATGACATGTATGATGAAGGATAGGAATATACCCTAATCAGGAATGTGTGACAATTTGAGAACTTAGAACTTAATGAATTTTATTAAATTTAATTCTCATAGAGATATAGTGAATTAATTTAACAAGGTGTGTTTATACGGAGCTCGGAAGAGATGTATGAATAAAAAAGAAGTTTTCGGTTGACAAATTAAATGTACTAAAAAATATAAATCAAAAGAAAATAACAAGATTTGAGTGGAATAATTTGGTGAAAAATTGCAATCCTAGAGTTCTCTTATTTTCTTTTTACCTTTTTCTCAATTAACGATTGTTTTGGATAAAATCAGAGAGATACAATTTTAGTACTCAACAAACTATAGTAACAAATCCTCGTGGGAACGATACTCTACTTACAAATCTTTATTACTTGTGACCGTGTATGCTTGCACGATTTTATGTGTGTTTCAAAACACACAACACATACAAATGTTTTATTCATGAATATCGCCAACACTCATAAACCTTACAATCTCTCCCTTAGGAATATTTGTGTAACAAAACCTCTCTCTCACTATAATGCTCATAGGAAAAACAATTATGTAGTGGAACTATCCTACGATCCGATGAACCATCTACCCTTGAATTTTCATTGCTCTTGTTTATAGTAAAAAAACACTAACAAACAAACAACTAATAGAAATTAAAAACAACCCTCCCATGTTAAATATTCTAAAAAAATTTAAAGTGATTCAAAAATAAAAATCGTCCCCTAAATTAACTACCCTCCCTTTTTTAATGTTTCAATTAAAGTTCAACATTTTTTATACCACTTTTCTCCCCTTTTTTTGTCATACGACTTAACAAACACATACATGAAATAAAAATAGACAAATGAATCAAGCATAAAGTGTATTGAATTATATAATTTTTTTACATTGCAAAAAACTTCAATTACCAATTAAAATATGAAAAATAATAAACTAAATTTACTTCCAAACATACTAATGAAATATGACAAAATATCATAAAAATAAATCATTGTCCTGGTGGAGGAAACCTATAGTGTGAATGGATCTCCTTAATCATGGAGAACATTGATTATTGGAATTCATTCATAGTAGTCATTTTCTATTCCAACATTCCCATTCTCACACACATCTCATTTTCAAATGAGTCCTGATGCGAAGGTTTAGAAGAGTTTATATTTCTCATTTCTTAGTCTCTAATAATATCATCTATAGTGGCTACTACTCCGTTGGTACCAACATCAGTAGGATCTATCTCTTTATAGTTTAAGAAAATTTTCTTGACATGGTTGAATTTCCAATGTTGCCCATAAAATAAACAATATTGGAATCCGCTATTTGTGGCACACTCGTAGCTAGTTGATGAACAAAAACTGGAATCACTGATCCTACCAATACTTTGGTTTTATATTTATAAAACTCTCGCAAGTGCATGAATCATTTAATAGAAAATGATAAGTATACTCCCAAGGTCGATATAAGGAAATAATATATATGGTTTTTAACTTATTATTCAAACTTTTAAAAACGAAATTAAATTCTAAACATCTTGTCACGATATTTGGGGTTTTTGTGTTTCGAATCTAATAACATAAAAATAAACATAGATATAGATTCAATAAATATTTATAAAATATTATCATTTATAATAATGGAGTATTTATAGATATAATAACTAAGTTAATTATGTTTGCTCATATTATTTAGGTTATTAAATATATAAATTGATATTTATTGATTCTCTCTTTTTAATATTAATACCACATTTGGTGGGGTTAGATATTCTTTATTAACTAAACAAATCAATTAACACCTATGAGTAGGGTTGATAACTAATTTGGTTAATTAAATTAATTCTTTTTTTCTAAGACATTTAAAATGAACCATTTAAATGCCACCTTTGGTGGGGTTAGACAGTTTAAACTTTATTCAAGGTGTCCAAATTAAACCTAAAGAATTTAATTATCCGAGTACTAACTTTCAAGTTTTAAAACCATTACTGAAAACATATTGTCAATACATTTTCAGATAATAATTCTTATAAAAACTTTTGAAATAGAGCTTCACTCTAACTACCGGGCGATTGTACCAACAAATAAAATAGCACTATTCTAAATCAGACCTGATAACTAAACCTTAAAATCTAATTTTCAGATTTAACCTTGTAATGAAAAATAAAATATTTCTCTCTAACATTCTAAATATAAAATCTTGAATAAAAACAAAATCAATTCATTTTAGAGATTTTTACCTATTTAATATTTCGTAAGTATAATAACGTTATTATTATATCATGTTTACAAACAACCAGCAAAGTTAAATTTAATCATAGAAAAATTAAATATAACATATAAGAATAAAATATAAAAAATAACTGTAAAGAAAATAAAATCTTTACAGTACTTTGATGTTATTCCTGTTGCTGGAAAACCTCCAAACGGAATTTTCATTTTCATTTATTGAATCAAAAAACAAATAAATTACAAAAACATAATTAGTTCTTCTCAAAAAGAGAAGAACTCTAAAACTAATAAAAACTAAAAACTAAGAAATGGAGAGAAAGAAAGAGAAAAGAAGATGTTTTTAAGCTGTAGAGAATGAGGGTATTTATAGGTGAGGAGAGGAAGCAAAATGGGTGGAAAAATGATTAAAAAATGGAAGAAATGTGTAGTAGATGATGATAACATCAGTTGATGTCATGGTAGGTGGGGCGTTGTGGCGCACGTGGAATGGAGCAGAGGCATGCACGGACTGGGTGCAGATGTCCATGCGGCGAGCGCGTAATGGGGCAGGTGTGGTGCACGCTTTGGCTTTGTGGTGCACGCTGTTGGGCATGCTGCGTGCGTTGGCCGGCGCTGCTGGATGTGCTGCTCGCGTTGGTCGGCACTGCTGGGCAGCTGCATGCGCGATTTCCTCATTTTTGACATTTTTGACCTTTTTGACCCATTTTGTCCAATTTTGCCATCTTTATTGAATTTTCCTCATTTAATTTATGAATTTATTTGTGATGTATTGCCTCTAGTATTTTCTTTTTAGTATTTAAGTTACTTTTTTAAGTGAAAATACCTAAAAAATAATAAAAATACTTGTGATTCCGAAAAGACAAATTTATATAAATATATATATTTTTAATCAATTAACGTGCATAAAAACATGGTAATTTTAGTGCTTTTTGAGCACTCATCACTAGTATCATTTGGGTGATGAGACATCTGTATAGAAGATTGATCATCGGGTTAATAATCTAAGATTAGTTTATGATCTTATCCTCAATTGCTAAACCTACATTGAATAAAATTCCTTTTCCAATGCAATACAATATCTTTACATGTGGGAAACTAATATCAAATGAGTGTTTTGAAGGTAGCAAGTTAGCACACACCATTTTGTTCAACACCCAATAAAAAGAAGTAAACTCACCTAGGATAAATAACTGTTTAGTACTAATAAAGCACACATAGATTTTCTAACACCCATGATGACATATCAACAATTGCTCAAAGTATGAAAAATATTATAACTGTACTCATATGCCAATTTGTCCATTCATGATTATCTATGAAGGATTTTAAATAATAAAACATCATCAATCATGAAAGACTTACAGTTGAATTTATGCTTTCACAAGATAAAATTTTACTAACTAAAAGAGACCTTAACAAGTTTTCAGATTTATCCTTATTTTGAATTTTTATTTTCTTTTTAATCATTGATGAAGATTTATCATTTATGTATGGATGATGAAAATTCATTCTAGAATATCATGCATAAAAGAATTTTTAAAATATGGATATGTCACAAGAAATTTACAATGTGATATATTATGAAATTTCCTACCCCAATGATAACAAATAGGCACAAACTTAATAGATTTTTCAATCACATGTACAACTATTCTTTGTGCATAATGAATAACATTAAGAATAGGGTTAGGAGGTCCTACCACAGTAGTCTTTAATGTTGAAGTTGTATTTGTATCCTATGAGGAAGAAAGGCTGGAGGATTTTACAAACTTAGTTGTTTTGAAGATGATGGCATAGAATCCTCATCTATATAGCATAGCCCTATCTTGTCTCTAAAAGGGTTTTTATAATCAAGAATATTTTTCAAACTTTTATCTCTAGTTATTAGTCTTTTTATAGATTCCATTGATTGTTTTATCTCTTATACCAATTTTTATTTTTCAGCAGCAAGCTTGTTATTTTCTACTTTCAAATTTTCGAGACTCAAATTCAAAGCATTATTTTGTTCTTGCAAAATCTTATTTTTGGGAGGAATAGTAAGTTTAATTTCCTCAACATCTATGTTATCACCCCTAATAAGATAATCCATAACAAGGTCCTAGGCACACTAAGTGTATCTAGTGATGCCTTTAATACCAAATGAAAATTTCTTTTTTGTTTAGATACACATCTTATTAGCTAGAGAGGGTGAATAGATAATCAACAAAATAATGTCAAATTAAAATTTTGTAGAAAAACCAAGTATGTAATCATATGTAAATAAGGTAATTTGGAAATATAAAGATCAAAACACAAAAAGTTTAGGTGGACAAAATGTAGGCTACACCAATGACCTTAGAGGAAAACCACCGGTCCATTGGACCACCTAACTTCCCACTATGAAAAATAAGGTCCAATTATAAGGTTAGGATTCAAACTACCCATCAAGATAACTCCCCTAAGAAATCTACTTAGAAGCCTTTGCTTTCATCATAGTATCTACAAGAAAGATGTTTGGATTCAGACCAACATTTCAATGACTTGAGTCACACAAGTAAGTAAACTAGTACAACATGCACCGAAAATATTAGGACAATAACACAAGTGCAAGAGTAGATTTAATAATGAATAATCCTAACTAGATGATTTAACATATTAGTAGATGAAAAAATCAAGTAGCAACCCTAGAACAATTAGTTAAAGTACAATATCACAAATATTGTAGACTTATTAACTCATTAAACTTAACCATAAATGTTTAATAAATTAACTCAATGATAAAATCCACTTGAAAATTTTTAGCCAAATAAGAAAGAGAATAAGATGAAGAGAATAATGCTCAATAATGCTCTTATATGGTTAAAAAAATTATGAGCCAATAGTATGATCCAATAGCATGAATTGAAACCCTAGGTCAAAGGTTAATTACAAATATTTCCTTAAAAGTAATTAGAAGAGCTCACAAACATAAGGAAAATATAGTAAAAATACCAATTGGCTAGAGTAAAAATAAGGTTAAATTTGAAAACCTAGCCGCTCGATTGATCTAGTCAAGCTCAAAAAGTTGACTATGAATAGTTCAATCAATCTAGTTAAATCTCGATCAATCTAGTAAATTAATTAATTAGTTTAGAAATAAGTGGATTGATTTAGTCATTAATCTCAATCAATCTAGTTCTCTATTGATTGAATTAATGCTTCGATCGATCTAGTCACTACTCGTTCAATCGAGTGACCTATTTGAATAATGTTCTTATTTATCTAATATGAATCTAACGTGCATAGAAACAGAGACATACCAAAGTTGTGATTGTTGAGGCTCGATAGTTTCTTTGGCTTGAAATATTCATGAAAGACACACCTAGAAACTAATACTATATATAAATATTTTTCTTAAAAAATATCGTCAGCACTCACAAACTTTACATTGTCATATTTAAATAAGTCTATTACCCTCCATTTAAACAAAATTTAGCCCTCTATTTTTTATTTTATTTTACATTTGTCATTGCCTCATGATTATATTACTTACTCGTATGATAAAAAAGAGGCAGAGAGTTATTAAAAGTTAATTAAAAATATGTAAATGTGGAGAGTTAATTGATGTGGAGAGTTTTTAATTGAAAATTTTCTTTGGGAGAACAATTCACATAGGGGGAGTAATATATAAATATTCTATCTATTGTTACTTATCACTTATACATGTTTCTTTTCTTTTCTGTTATTATATTTATTGAAATAATAAATAATGAATCTTTCGAGTGGGTACCTATTTGTGTTTTCATTTTTCAATGCAAACGAGTTATCAAGATTTATTCCAAAATGGGAGATTTTAATGTTTATGAGTGTTAGACATATTCATGAACAAAAAATTTAAATATAATTTACTTTCTGGGCATATTTTTCAGGATTACCATTCATGTTGAAGAAACTACCAACTTTAAATGAACATATTTCAGGTGTACTTATGTTCTTATGCAAAATATATTTCATATTAGACACATAAGAAATTTTTGTATATATATGCTAGATCGATCGAGTAATAACTAAATTGATCAAGAAGGTATATCAATAGAGTATCGATCTACTATGATCAAAGTTATCTTGGATTAATTTTAAAATTGGGGTAAATTTACTAAAGTTTTGGGTTTGATCGATTAAGGAATGGATTGATCGAGAATCACTAGTATTCGATCTACCTAGTCTTGGATTTTTACTAATCATTCCTTGGATTAATCAAAAACAGTTTCGATTGATAGACCTTATTAGTTAGATTGATTGAGCTTGATCTAGATCGATCGAGTGACGAGGCCTTTAACTTCAACTTAATTGTTTAATCAAACCAAATATTCCAATTACCATATTATTTATTACTCTATGAATTTTTTAATGGACAGATTCGTTGTTAGACTTTCACCTAATATTAAGGTTTCAATATTTTATATTTAAAAACAATAATATCTCTTGTTTTCTTCAACCATAAGAGCATCAATATTTTCATCTTAAGCTCTCTCTTGCAAATTACTGTGCAAAAACATAATCATATTTCTTAAGGTTTCCTTCTTTAATTAATATGTCAAACATTGGTGGTTGTTTTTGATTGGTTAATAAGCCTAATTAGTTTATGATATTTTGATTAAATTTTCATATAGTTTCTTCTTTATTTTTTTTGAATTATTAGATCAAATAATTATGTGTGTAATATTATTATTATTTGGTTTGATTATTTATCCTTAAAGAAGCTATCTTTATTGAACTTATGCTTAATCTGCTTGTTCTAGAGTTTCTAAATGGTTTAATATTAACTGATATATTCATAATCTTCTAGTTAGAGATATTCATTATTGTATATACTATGGAATACACATTGCAATTGTATTATTATGCTAACTTTTTAGGTACTGATTGAACATGTTCGATTGCTTGTGTGACTCAAGTTATCAGAACATTGGTTTAGATCCGAACACCTTTTTTTGTGAAGACTATGAAGGAAACAATAGCTTGTAAGTATATTATTTAGAGGCATTATCTTGGAGGGTATTTTAAATCCTGAGCTTGTAATTGGACCTTATTTTCATAGTGGATAGTTAAGTGGTTATGTGGATCGATGTTTTTTTCTCTTAGGTCATTATTATGGCCTAGGTTGTTTCCACATGAAGATCTCGTGTGTCTAGCTGTCTATGAAATTTTAATGACATATTTCGATTAATTAAATATTCACTTGCCTCTAGTTTAATTAGAACCATAAATAAAAACTTTCAATACCTAAACCACACATCTTTCTTTTTCACAAAGGTACATAAGTAGAAATTGGAGGACATTGAAGGTTATGTTTTGGTAATTTTCCAAGTTCCTGATGAGCAGAATCGTGATCGCCAAATACTTTGATGAACAAAAACTTGATGAGCGAAAACCGGCATCGCCGATCCTGCCAATACTTTGGTTTTATATTTATAAAACTCTCGCAAGTGCACGAATCATTTCGTAGAAAATGATAAGTATACTCCCAAGGTCGATCTAAGGAAGGAATGTATGTGATTTTTAATTTATTATTCAAACTTTTAAAAACGAAATTAAATCCTAAACATCCTGTCACGATATTTTGGGGTTTTGTGTTTTTAATCTAATTACAGAAAATTAAACATAGATTCAATAAACATTCATGCAAATTTTATCTTTTATAAACAATGGAGTATTTATGGATATAATAACTAAGTTAATTATGCTTGCTCATATTATCTAGGTTATTAAAGATATGAATTGATATTTATCGATTCTCCCTTTTTGTATGAATACCACCTTCGTGGGTTAGATATTCTTTGTTAACTAAACAAATCAATTAACACCTACAAAGCGGGTTGATAACTAATTTGGTTAATTAAATTAATTCCTTCTTCTAAGAGATTGAAAATGAACCATTTAAATGCCACCTTTGGTGGGGTTAGATACTTTAAACTTTATTCAAGGTGTCCAAATTAAACCTAAGAATTTAGTTATCCTAGTACTAACTTTCAAGTTTTAAAACTACTACCGAAAACATAAGTCATTAATACATTTTCAGATAATAATTTTATAAAAACTTTTGAAATAGCTTCACTCTAACTACCTACCATTGTACCATCAAATAAAAGAGCACTACTCTAAATCGACTCGATAACTAAACCTTAAAATCTAATTTTCGCATTTAAGCTTTGTAATGAAAAATAATATATTTCTCTCTAACATTCTTAATATAAAATCTTGAATAAAAAATAAAATCAATTCATTTTTTAGAGATTTTCACCTATTTAATATTTCGCAAGCATAACAACGTTATTATTATATCATGATTATAAACAATAGCTACGCTTAAATTTAATCACTGCATAAATTAAATATAACATGTAAGAATAAAGCATAAAAATAACTCAGAAGAAAATAAAATCCTTACGTAATCTCGACGCTATTCCCGTTGCTAGAAAACCTCCAAGCGGAATTTGCACTTCCATTTATTGAATCAAAAATCTAAAATATTACAAAAACATAACTAGTTCTTCCCAAAAGGGAAGAACTCTAAATCTAAGAGAAACTAGCTAAAACATAAGAAAACCTAGCCAAAACATAAGAAAAAAACAAAAAAAAACTAAAAACTAAGAAACGAGAAAGAAAGAAGAGAGAAGTGTGGTTTTGAGGTGTGCTTTGAAGTGAATGGAAGCGGTATTTATAGTGAGGATGGAGAGAAAAAATGAGTAAAAAAATGTTAAAAAAAATATTAAAAAATTAAAAACGGTAATGGACATGCTCGAATCATCAATGACGCCGATGACGTCACAAGTGGCAGACGTGGAAAATATGGCAAAAACGCTGGCGCGCGGCCGGCGGCCGCCGGGCGCTGCGCAGCCCGGCGCGCGTGGAACAGTGCTCGCGCGCTGCGGCGCGGAAGGAGGATTGAACGCGCGGACAGCTGCTGGCGGCAACGGGCGCCGGGGCGCGTCGGCCGCGCGATTTTCCGTCTTTGACATTTTTTGACCTTTTCGACCCATTTTGTCCAATTTTTTCCATGTTTGTTGACCTTTTCCCACTTATTTATTAATTTATTTGTGATGTATTGCTTTCAAGTATTCTTCTTTGAGTCTTTACATTGCGTTTTAGGCCAAAATTCCTAAAAACAATAAAAATACCCCGTGATTCTGAAAAAGACAAATTTATATAAATATATGATAAAACATATAAATATATATATTTTTAATCAATTAACGTGCATAAAATCATGGTTATTTTAGTGCTTTTTGAGCACTCATCACAACCCCAACCAACTTTCGCTAGTCCCTTAGCAAGAGAAGCGATAAAAACTAAAAATTAAACTATCCTAAATCACTTCCGTGGATTGACACGGTTGCATTTAGCCTATGCAACAAGTTTTTAAACCCCTAGGTTGCCCTATGACGAAGTTCAGTCTCGTGAGGGTTTTCAAGAATGATACCCACAAACATTGTACTAAATGTAAAAACAAAAGAAACAATAAAAACAAACAACTTAAAAATTAAATTTACAACAAAATCACAAATTATCAACATCTCACAAAAATGTCTCATACTTTTTAATCTCCTTTAAGATCATAATTAAAATCTCAAGCATAAGTTATTTTAATCTCTTTAAACAATCATGATTTATTATAATAATTAGTCGAAAATCATTTTCATATTTCATATCAAAAATGTATCAATTTAATTTCACCCAATTTCGTGTCATGAATCGACTCTCGACTCTATTCCTCACAAGTCAATACTCTCAAAACACCTAATCCCATGGGTTCAAACACTCATACTAATTTATATGCGAAAAGAGTTGATGTATAGAAATGAACTAATATGTTCGCATATGTATAAAGAATAAAGGCTCAAAGTGTTATTTTAACATTGATCTCATGAAAGGAATCAAATGTATAAATTATAAAGATATCATATATAAAAATTATTTTCATGCATAAATCAAACTCATTAAGAAAGAATTTCAAGATATATGCCTTTTACAAATGAAGAGAGTGCATTGACTTTTAGTGAATTATTTCCTATATCCTTCTTTTGTAATTAGCCTTTACTCACAACTTCAGAGGCAATGGGTTATAGTATGTAGATTATACTATATATTCTTTATCTCTATTTTTTTTTCTCAAGATATTTCTCAATATATGTATTTTAGAGAGTCAACCCAATGTGACAGATCGTATATATTTTGGATTTTGGTGAGTTGGTTAATTTTGTGGCTTTTTCTGCTTGATCTTGGTTTAGGTAACCCCGTATATGTCTTTTTGTTTTTGCAGAGTCATGCATAAATGAGATATAAGCATATACTATCAACTTCTACTCAAATCATTTAATCTAAGCAAAAAATAATAATAAAAAATATATGATACTCTATTAAAATAAGAAAAAAAATTCATACATTCAATGCTAATACCTATAGAGATCATCTAAAAATTTGAAGAAATAAGAAATGTGTTAGGAGTAGAAAAAAATATATATTTCACTCTGAATAAAGGAAATTAGGCTCAAATTATATCTCACAAAGGTAGTCTCCACTAAAAAAAAAACTTATAAACACCGATTTTGGGTTTAATATAATTTCTACATCTTATCAAGAAATACTAATTATGACAAAAACTAACTAATTATCAAAAATAATTACAAAATATTTCATGATATGTTTTCAAAAAAAATTAATCTAACAGTACAAAAGACTTAACTATTTACTTAAATTTGATTTAAAGAAAAGATAGATTTTTGTGAAATTTTTTTTTTATTCCAAAAATTACTAAATCACACAAAATAGAAATAAAACCAAACACACAAAAAATGAAAAAGTATATTTTTTATTTTTAAATATTTTTTTTTATTTTTAAATTGTTAAAACTTTTTTTTTTTTAAGCATGGTAACTTTTCACCACCCCCAACCTAGAACTTACATTGTCCTCAATGTAACAACTGTAAATTAAAGATAAAGAGAAAAGAGAAGAAAGATTACCTATTTCTTGAGAAAGTGCAAGTAGTAATGGAAAATGCAGGTGCATCCATCATATTCATCATTAAAGTGTATACAGACAGATCGCTGTGAACTTCTAACATCTCAACAAATATTTTTAGTTTTAACAATTAAAAAATTATTCACATGTAAATAAAAGAAATAAAAGAAATTTACCTAATATGATGGGATGCCTCTCATCCATCGCTTAGTTTAACGCCTTAGCAAGACGAATTGGGATTGCATTTTAAGTAAACTCAATGTCCCCTCATCATCGAAAGTCAATCAAACCTGGCAGGTAAGCAAGGTTGTCTTCCCTATACTTTTTTCACTACGCCCTATTGATTTTCAGATTTCTTTCTCGTACTTAAAACTAGAGGCATATTTCGAGTTTTTGTATAACCCATATCTAGGTACAAATCAAATAATTAAGGCATAAAAACACAATTGTACCTAGATTAAACAAAGAAACTAGCTCCTTAGATTGTAATCAAAACTTTAAAATTTTGGAGATAGTTAATTTTTTTTTGTTTTTTTGTTTTTTTTAAAATAACATAATCAGTATTAACCAAGAGTGCTCCCAGGAAAGAATGGTGGTGCAAAGGCTCCTTAAAAACCATCCTCCTGTACGTAACAACGTCTCCCAGGAAAGACTACCAAGTACAAAGGCTTCCAAGAACTAGTCTCCTGTATTTAACTCCCTTAGATCTTTACTTTTCATGTTATTAAGTTAAGTTAAATAAAAATTTAAGTTAATGAAAATCTAAGTTAATTAAGTTTAAAGAAAAGGTTAATTAAGTTAAGTGAATTAAAAAAAATCTAAATTAATTAAGTTAAGTTAAAAAAAATCTAAGTTAATTAAGTTAATGAAAATTTAAGTAAAAACCTAAGTTCATTTTAAAAAAAATCCAAGTTAATTAAGTTAGTAAAAGAAAAATTAAGTTAAGTAAGTTAACTAAAAATCAAGAAGAAAAATAAAAAAAATAGCTAAAAAAAAAGAAAAATAAAAAATAATATAAAAAAATTGAAAAAGGTAAAAGAAAAAAAAATTATGATTTAAAATAAATAAAAAAATAGTAAAAATTAAACTAAAAAAAAATTAAAATTTTGGTTTTTTTATTTTTCTTATTTTTTTTTTATTTGTTTTTATTATTTTATTATTTTTTTTAATTTTTTTATTTATTTATTTGCTTGTTTGTTTTATTTTTTAACTTAAAATTTTTGAAATGTTTTTTTTTTAATTTTTTTTTACTATTCATGAACGGTAATTTTTTTTATTCAAATTTTAAATTTCTAAATTGTTTTATTATTCACTGTGAAAATTTTTATTTAAAAATGTTCTTTTTTTAATTTTTTACTATTCATGAACTAAAACTTTTTACTTCAAATTTCAAATTTCTAAATTATCAGTACTATTTACTCTACAAATTTTTTAATTTTTTAATTTTTTTAATTTTTTTAATTTTTTTAATTTTTTTAAATTTTTTAATTTTTTTTTAATTTTTTTTTTAATTTTTTAATTTTTTTATTATTTCTTATGAAATTTGAAATTTGATTAAATGTTTTATTTTATTTATTTTTTTTTTACAAAAACAAAAAAAATTACAATTATTTACACCACAAAAATATTTTTAAAATTTTGATAAATAAATTAAAAACGCTTATTCCTTCCAACTAGCTAAAAACTCGACAGCCATAATCGACCGTGATCGCCAAATACTTTGATGAACAAAAACTTGATTTAGCGAAAACCTAGACGCTGATCCTCGCTAATACTTTGGTTTTATATTTATAAAACTCGCAGTACCTAATCATTTCGTAGAAAATGATAAGTATACTCCCAAGGTCGATCTAAGGAAGGAATGTACGTGGTTTTTAATTTATTATTCAAACTTTTAAAAACGAAATTAAATTCTAAACATCCTCGTCACGATATTTTGGGGTTTTGTGTTTTTAATCTAATTTACGTAAAATTAAACATAGATTCAATAAACATTCAATGCAAATTTTATCTTTTATAAACAATGGAGTATTTATGGATATAATAACTAAGCTTAATTATGCTTCGCTCATATTATCTAGGTTATTAAAGATATGAATTGATATTTATTGATTCTCCCTTTTTGTATGAATACCAACTTTCGCGGGGTTAGATATTCTTTTGTTAACTAAACAAATCAATTAACACCTACGGCCGATAACTAATTTGGTTAATTAAATTAATTCTTCTTCTAAGAGATTGAAAATGAACCATTTAAATGCCACCTTCATGGGGTATAGACTTAAACTTTTATTCAAGGTGTCCAAATTAAACCTAAGAATTTAGTTATCCTAGTACTAACTTTCAAGTTTTAAAACTACTACCTAAAACACGTTGTCAATACATTTTCGCATAATAATTTTATAAAACTTTTGAAATAGAGCTTCACTTTCAACTACCTATTGTACCATCAAATAAAAG